>CM053593.1:236229473-236327722 GCA_028646575.1 Pseudocheirus occidentalis | reverse complement strand
TCCACAAAAAAGGATTCTAGAGTTTTATTGCTGTTCTTATTTTGCTTCCTTTTCCTCATGTTGGCAAGTTAATTAATTGGTTGATTTTTCTTTAAGTCTGTGGAACTCTGCTTCCAGGGGGCAAAGCTCTGTCCCAAATGGCTAGGTTTTTCACAGCAGCTAGAGCAACCGGGGCGGGGGGTGCTACATCCCCCACCAGCCACAGCCTGCTGGAAGCGCACCCCAGGACCACCGCCCAAGACCACAATCTGGATCCAGGCTGCTCAACACAAGAGCCCTTGGCCCTGATCAATAGTTTCAGTCCCCCTGCAATTGTCAGACCAGGGGCTCTGAAGTAGCTCGGTAAGGCAGATGCTAGTTGCAGCAGTTCCTGCCCTTCCCCCACTGCTTCCTTGCCCTGGGGGCAGATTGTCTGAACTGCTTTTCCTCCCCCAAATTTAGCTTGAAAGCTTCACTTTCACTGATCTTTCTTTGTCTAATCCTTATTCTTCCTGGCTTGATAGATGTGGCGTGCTGTAGATCTTCTCCCTGAGGTAGACACACACTGCACTGCAGCTCTGCTCCTCCTGATCACCCTGAGGCCTGGCCCTGTTTTCAGTTTCAGGCTGGGCTGGCCTCACCTCCCAGCCTGCCAGGATGAGCCCCTCCTGCTCATCTGCCTGGTTTGATGATTCTCTGCCCTTTTTCTTGGCCTGCTTGATAGGTATGGTGAATGCCTCAGCTGTTGCTGATCCTTTCTCCTGTAGACTCTGGCTGCCGCTTTTCCTACCACCCTGGGGCCAGGCCATGGTTTCGGCTTACCTAGATGAGTCCCTCCTGCCGAACTGCCTTCAGCAACAGATGTGTTTTCTGTATTTTTGTGGGTTTTGAAGCACTAAAATTTGTTTAGAGTTGAATTTTTCTGGGTATTTAAGGTGGCTGTGTGGGAGCTGTGGAGCTTTGCTATTTCTATTCTGCCATCTTGGCTCCACCCCACTAAAACCTCATTTCTAAAATACATAGAGAACTGAGTCAAGTTTAAAAGAATACAAGTCATTCCCTGACTGATAAATTGTCAAAGGATATGAACAGGCATTGTTCAGAGGAAGAAATTAAAGAGATCTATAGTCATATGAAAAAATGCTGTAAATTACTATTGATAAGAGAAATGCAAATCAGAACAAGTCTGAGGTACCACATCACACCTATCAGATTGACTAACATAACAAAAGAGGAAAATTATAAATGCTGGAGAAGATGTGGGAAAATTAGAACACGAATGCATTGTTGGTGGAGTTGTGAACATTTGATTCAACCATTCTGGAGAGTAATTTGGAACTATACCCAAAGGGGGGAGGGAGGGGACAAAATTTGAAACTCAAGGGATTATGAAACTGAATCTTGTAAACTAAAATTAAATAAACAAATCAATTTAAATAATAATAATAATAATAAATATACCCTTTGACCCAGAAATGCCACTTGAATTTGGCTTTAGGATGGAATAACATATAAACTAAATTGGATTTCTTACCCTATAGAAAAGTAGGGGGTAAGGGAATAAGAGGGGAGATGATAGAAGGGAAGACACTGTATTCCAAAGAAACCATAAAAATAGGAAAAGGACCCACGTGTACAAAAATATTTAAAGACGCTCTCCTTTTGTTGGTCAGGAACTGGAAATTGAGGGGATGCCCATCAATTGGAGAATGACTAAACAAGTTGTGGTATGGTTGTTGTCCTTTGTTCTCAAAGAGGACCAACATAACATCACTAGTGAAATATTATTTTGCTATGAGAAATTATGACCAGGAGGGCTTCAGAAAACCTTTGAAAGATTTAAATGAACTGATGCTGAGTGAGGGGAGCAGAACCAGGAGAACACTGACATGGTAACAGCCACAGTTTGCGATGGCTGATTTTGATAGTCTTAGCCCTTCTCAGAAATGCAAGAACCTAAAACATTTCCAAAGGACTCATAAGGAAAATACCATCCACATGCAGAATGAAACATACTATTTTCTTTTTCTTTGCTTAGTTTTTTTATTTCTCATGATTTCTCCGATTTGTTATAATTCTTCTATACATCACAACTAATGTGAAAAAAATGTTTAATAGGAATGTATATGTAAGACCTGTATCAGATTGCAGGCTGCCTTGGGGCAGAAGCAGAGAGGGAGTGGGGAAATTTAAAATTTATAGAAATAAATACTGAAAACTAAAAATAAATTAATTTAATTTTTAAAAAAAGGAGAAAAAGGCCTTCTATGGAAACAATTGTAGCCATTCTTTTTGTTGCGACAATTATCTGGAAAGTAAAGAGATACTTATTAATTGTAGCATGACTGAAGAAATTATATCGTCTGAGTTTGGTGGAATAATAGTGTAATATAAGAAATGACTGGAGGAACTGATTCAGAAAAATTGAGGAATATTTGTTTGAAATGATACAGAGGAAAATGACTGAAACCAAGGGAAAAAAATACACAATGAATAAAACATTGCTTTAAAAAAGGCTTCTAAAGACTTAAATACTTTAATGCAATGAAAAAGCATGATTCCAAAAGACAAATGATTAATCATGCTTCCCAACCTAGTCCAAATCAAACCTGGCCTAGGTACTTACTGGCTCTTTGACTAAGGGTAAGGTGCTTAAACTGTCTCCTTTTCTCAACTATAGAATGAGTATAATAATAAAGCTACCTCTTCTAGGGCTGTCATGAGGGTCACATGAGATAATATTTGTAAAGCACTTAGCGCAATGTACAGCACATAATAGGTACTTAATACATGCTAGCTCTCTTCCCTTTCCCTTTATAGATGAGAGATATAGAATGGCACATAGATTTTTAGAAATGGTCAATATGTAGGGTTTTTTTGTTTAACAATGCTTATTTGTTATTAGGGAAAGGTTTCTGTTGGGGGTGGGAAATTAGGGTTGAAATTACTTGCTAGTGACAGGAATGCCCTACCCCTTCCCCCCCCCCCAAAGGAGAATATTAATGTATTAATGAAACTTTATATTTTATAAATGCACTGAAGATGAATAAAGTTCAGGTGAAGACAGCAAAAATCACAGCTCCTTTGGAACAAATGTATTGATTTTGTTATATATTTTTAAACTGAATAAGCTATAGATGATAGATTCACAGTTTTATAAAAAAATCTTTTTCTGTTCTTTGTATGTGGAAATATTCATATTTTTGATGTTTGTTCAATTCAGAATAATAAAAACTTAAATTTAAAAATTTAAAAACAAAGAAAAGCCTACTACTACCACACAGTTCTTCATGAATAAACTGTACTTATTAGAATGCAAGGAGCTTAACTTTTAGAGCCAAAGGTCATCAGGTCAGATCCTGGCTCTGTTCCTATCTATGTGAGTAACTTCACCTCTTCTGAATCTCAGTTTTCTCATCTGTAAGATGAAGAAATAGAACAGGATTATCTCTAGGTTCTTTACCAGCTCTAAGGCTTATCTGTCTTGCAGTCTTCCAGAGTGAGGTTTTATTCACCATTCTTTCAATTGCATGCTGATTAGCATTCAGTTTCTTTTTTTTGCATAACAGGTCAGCATTCTGTTTTGCAAATTATCATGCTGATGTTATTACATATATGCATAAGGAGGATTTTTCTCATTTTATAAATAAGGACAGAAGAAGTGAATTAGTTTGAGATCACAGCTTATACAATCCAATTTCATGTAGAAAAGGGTTATTTATTGGTGTAATCTACCTTTGTGAATATTTGTCCTTTGTTAAGAAGAGAAACAGGGACTTAAAATAATTAAGCCTCTAAATACTTAGTTGTTCTTCCTAGTGGAACACAGTTTCATAATGTATAAAGTATGTGAGCAATAAAATAGTGATTTCTTCTTCATAATACACTGTACCAAGATCACTGAAAGTCATATAGAAATATCCCTCTGGTTTTTTAAGGCTTTTCCCTGAGATTATTGCACTTTGATCTATTTTTGTACATGAATTGAAGGTTTTCATTGTTAAAACAAACTTGATGTTCTGCTAGCTCACATTCAGTAACATGGTGTTCCAGGAGGTGTGTTATTTTCTTCTGTTAACTTCTTTTGATAGTTAATCAATTTTCTTATTCTTATAAACAGCACACAAAAATCTTTAAAAAAAACATACACTTGAAAACAGATCATGGGGTTTTCAAAAAATGCATTTTCTCTTTGCAGCATTCATTAGACTCAAAAGAAAATAAAACTAATCATTAATACCTAATTTGGAAAGTTTTCAGATTTCTTGTTTTCTTTTCATCCATGCACAGTCATTTCTTTGTTACGACCATATTTGGATAGGTCCATGATCTTATTAATGTGTATACTTTCTTCTGTGGTCCAGACCACAACTTATCCACAGTGTCTCTTCTCATGTGATTCTTATATATGCATTCCAATGACAAAACCCTCTAAGGGAGTTCCATTCCATGAGCTAAGGCTATCTTCTAGATCTCTTTATATAGTGTACCAGTCAATGCAGTGTATGCATATGCTTAGTATGATGCAGTGACTCTTGTTTACTTTAGCGCCATTTCCTTATTTCTATTTTTCCGTGCAGCACATTGAGCACTGTGACATGAGAGTCTAAATATAGGAAGTCTGTTCTCATTGATCAAGAAAATAGTTGATTTAGGCATTTTGATAGATCTTTTCTATTTTTCATCTTTTTGTCATCCTCTCAGTTTTGCTTTTAAATGATCCAGTTTTCTTTAGCCAAGTACCAAACTTCTCTGAAAACTCATATTATCCCACAATATTGTTCTGTTTTAAAAGGCTCCAAGTCTTGCAATCTTGTAACATTCTTCTTCACAATATTTCATAAATGAATTTATATTCTATACTGCTGTTGTCCTTGGCTGCCGTATCTGTTCATGTAGCTAGGAGATTAATTAAATTAATTAATTATTAATTAAAATAGTTTCCTGGTTCTTTTAACCAACACATTGTAGCAGTTTATTTTATGGTAGTTAAACTTCATTAGGGAATGATGGCATTGTGTGCTGACATCAACAACAGAAACAAGTATCTATTAAGTATTTACTATGTGGGGCCACTAGATGGCACAGTTAATAGAGTACTGACCCTGGAATTAGCTGGATACAAGTTCAAATGCAGTCACAGACACTTGATAACACTTACTAGCTGTGTGACCTTGGACAGATAACTTAACCCCAATTGCCTTGCTTTGCTCCCAAAACCAGTGTTTACTATGCACTAGGCATGACAGCTTAGGTGGCACAGTGGATAGAGTTCAGACTTGGAGTCAGTAAAATTCATTTTTCTGAGTTCAAATCAAGCCTCAGACACTTACTACCTGTGTGGCCCTGGATGCCCTGGTTGCCTCAGTTTCCTTATCTGTAAAATGACCTGGAGAAGGAAATGATAAGTCACTTTAGTATCTTTGCCCTAAAGGGGTTACAAACAGTGAAACATGACTGAAAAATGAATGAACAACAATGCACCAGATTGTTTACAACAATACACTAAATGCTAGGCATGCAAAGAATGTCAAAAATAGTTTCTTCCCTCAGATAATTCACATTGTAACAGGGGGAAGACTCCGTACAAATAGCTATCTACATACAAGACATATACGCGAAAAATTGGAGATAGTCTCAAAGGGAAAGCATTAGCTTTGACAGCTACTTCTTGAAGGAAGTGGGATTTGAGCAAAGGAAGTCAGAAAAGTAAGGAGGCAAAGAAAAGGAAGACAAACATTCTAAGCATGAGGATCAGTCATTAAAAAATGGCACTAAATTAGGAGATTGAGTGTCTTGTACAGAGAAGTCATTACTGCAGGGTCGTAGATTACATAGAGGGGATCTAAGTATAAGAACAGGAGGGACCAGTTTGTGATGGGCTTTCAAATCAAAAGGTTTTATATTGATCCTATATATAGTGGGGAGCCAATGGAATGAGTAGACAGTTGGTTCGGGAAGATCTGTAATTTAGAAAGATCATTTCAGTAACTGACTGGAGGACAGACTGGAGGAGGGAAGACTTAAGGGAGGGAAATCAACTAGAAGGCTATTGAAGTAATCCTGATGTGAGGTGATAAGGAGCTGCACCAGAATGGGGTCTGTGTTAGATCAGAGAATGAGATTTATACATGAGACGTTAACATGGCAAAATTAATAAGATCGACAACAGATTGGATATAGCAGGTTAGTGCACGTGAAGAGGTGAAGATGACATCTAGGTTGCAAGATCCACTGACTAGAAAGATGGTAGTGCCCTTATTTAAAAAAAAAACACCAGACCAGTGATGTTTTAATTATATGCTCTTTTTTATTTTCATTTTTTCCTTCTAATTTGTTTTTAATTTTGATCTTTGATTTCTGAAGTTGTTATTTGGAATGCATACAGATATCTGTCTTAGAAATTAATCTCACATCAATAAGCAGTCATTTCCTGTCTTTTCAGGTATAATCAGTCTTACTTTGGAAAGATGTTATTCGGTATTTCCCAGGATTAGCACCTCTCAATTCTTCTCTAGAAAAAAAGTCATCATATATAGGCACTAGGATTTTGTATTTTCTATAAGCCTTTGTTCCTTTCATTTTGCCCCCCTAAAACCATATTTTCTAATACACAGATGTATCACTGGCGTGTTGGGTATCCTTTAACAGAAACTCTACTGAATGATTGAACAGTGTTGCCTATCAGTTCATTTGAAAAGCTGCAAGACAGAAAAATACAAAAACAAGCAAACAAACCAAGCAGAGAATAAATTTAAAACAGAAAAAACAGTCTCAATACTGCAATGAGAGGCAATGTAATGTGTGTTTCTGCAGAATATGCATCACAGTCCATGATGGTTTCAAGATGAGCTTAATGTATATACCTAGCACTCAGCTCCCTATTCTTTTTGCACCAGTCTGATGAATGTGTGAATCTTCTCCTCACCAAAGGTAATAATTTTAATTGTGCCTTTTTTCTTATGTGCCCCTTATTTCAAAGACTTTATCCATTTGATCATTATTCCATTACTTCAGTCTTTCCCTATTTACTAGCTCCTTTCCTGTTAACTAAAATCTTACATAGATTCTCTCAATCAAAAAAACAAAGCAAAAACCCCTTCCATTAACCCCTTCAGGCTATTGTCCTATATCTTTCCTCCTTTTCACAGAAATGCGGCCCATACTTCTTGCTTCTATTTCCTCTCATCCTGCTCACCTGTTAGCCCATAATAACAGGGCTACTGACCTTACTCCTCAACCTAAACTGCGTTCTCCAAGGTTATCGATGATCTCTTAAATGGCTTTCTCTCAGTTCTCATCCTTCTAGACATCCTGGCAGCACCAATACTGTTAGGTATTTTCTTCTCTGGGTTTTTGTGTTCCCTTTGTCTGATGGCTTTTCCCATGCCTATATGATTATTCTTTTTAATCTCTTTTGATTATCATCTATATCCCACCTATCTTTAATTGTGAATAACTCTCAATGCTTTATCCTGTTTCCTCTCCTCTTCTCTTTCCACATGCTCTCTTTTGTCATTCTCATTGATTCCCATGGGCGCATTCATTCATTCATTCATTCATTCATTTTTATTGCATCAGCAGTGATCAATGTGATAAGCCTAAAGCATAATTCTGACCACGTAACTCCCCTACATAATAAAATTAAGTAAATTCCTATTACCCTCAAGTCCAAATATAAACTTTTCTGTTTGACATGAAAGCCCTTCAAAATCTGGCCCCAAACTACATTTCTAAACTTTTTTATGTATGATTTCCTTTCACACACAATATGGTCAAGTTAAAGTGATCTAACTGTTCCCCCCATTAGGCATGTAATTTTCTATCATTATGCTTTTGTATTAGCTATCCCTTTATGCCTAGAGGGCATTTTTCCTCACCACTACTTCTTAGAATCTCTAGTTTTCTTTAAAAATCAGCTTAAATGCCATCTTCTATAATCTTCTATCTCTTCCTTAATCTTCCCTATTACTAATGCCTTCTGCAGCACCAATGCAATATTTACAGTGCCCACATTTACTATAAATATACCTGCATGGTGCTCAATGACAAAATATAACAGACTTTCCACATAGAAGACAGAAGCAAAACATTTATTTAGACACCAGAAAACTGAATCCCAAAACCAGTAAGACAATTCCATCATAATAGCAAAGAATTTAATAGGCCATAATGTAACAGAGTGCCACACCGTCCTTTAGCCTTCCCACAAGACAACAAATCTAACTCTCACCACAAGTGGTAAATACCAACTTTTACTTACAAGCCTATCTGTCTCCTTTGGAAGCATGCTCTCCTCCCAACAATCTACCTGGCTCTGACTCCCAACTTCCTGTGGGCTCTGCTCCACCCTTCGACAAACTCATTCCAACACAGGATCCATGTGATTACATTCAACCTCTTAGGGGGCAGAGTATATTTGCAAAGCAGAGAAGGTCTTAAAATTCCCTTAGGCTTATTAAGGGGTAGGGAAGATCATCAAATTACCATTACCATTATACTTTCCTCCTCCAAATATTCTTACATCTATTTTATACAAAACAATATATGTACATTTTGCCTCATGTAAGTAGATTATATAGTAACTTCTCGAAGTCAGAAACTATTTAATTTACATATTTCTGTTCCTAGAACCTAAAATAATACCTGGATTACAGTAGGTGCCTAAAATGTTTGTTAGTTAATGGATGCTTCCTGTGTAGATGGCTTTCAGATCTATATATTCTACCTTATTTCTCTAGAGGTCAAAGATCTCATCACCAATAGCCTGTTGTATGTCTCAAATTAAATGTCTTGTAGGCATCTCACTTAAATCTTGTCTAAAATAAATTGTCTTAGCCCATAAACCCTCCCACCCTCCAGATTGTTGTATTTTTATTGTTGACAACATCATCTTTTAATTTACCCAGGTTCACAGCTTTCAAGTTATCCTCATTTCTTTGCTTCTTCTTGACCCTAACATCCATTCATTTTCTAAGTGTTAGTATTTCAGCCTCCATTTTATATGTATATATACACATAAACATAAATATATACACATGTATGTATGTGTTTACAAACATATGTAATCTCCTATTACTACCCTTCTCTGCATACATGTGGTCACCATCCTACTTTAGGACCTTATCCACTGTCACCTGGACTATTGAAATCTAACATTCCAATAATTCCTTTCTCCAATGTATCCTTTACATAGCTACCAAAATAATTTACACATCTGACAGTGTCACTCACCTGCTAAATAAACTTCAATGTCTACTTATTTTCTCTTAGATAAAATTTAAATGTCCAAACTTGGCATTTAAAGTCTATAATAATCCAGCTCTAGACTCCCTCTCCAAATTTATCGCACATTATAATCCTCTATGCACTCTATGTTCTAGCCTAACTAGTCTATTTTTCTGCTCTTTGAACTAGACATTCTACTTCCTTCCTCTATACCATTATACAGACTATCAATCCCCTATACCTGGAATGTGCCCCTTCCTCAGCTCTGTCTTTAAGAATCTCTTGCTTCCTTCATATCTTAATTCCTTTCATGAGTTAACTCACCTAGTATGGATAGTCTTTCTAGGTCACCTAATTGTAAATCTGTACTTTTTCAAATTACCAAAACTGCTGTAAGTCAAAAGAAATGGGAAATGCACAAAGTTAGATCTATGTCCATTCCAAATGTTCATATGGATTATTTGTGCCCAACCCATGGTAGAACCTTCCAAATCTGTATTATTCTGATCAGTCACAGTCAGATATACTGTACCTTGACCCCTCTGTAGTGATATCATTTTGGTCCTCTCTAAGCATGAAGGACAACAACTACTTCTGTAAGCACTTACTTTTTCCACATATATCCCATAATGTAAACTTCTGGAGGGCAATGACTTTTTTAAAAAAATCTTTGTATTCCTCACACCTGAAATACTGTTTTGCGACATCATAGGCACTACCTCTTCACTGAATAGGTGTTGCCTCATTCAAAGTAACAACATGAAAAGACATTAGCTTAAAAAAGCCAAATAAAATTCTGTGACAGTGTAATGGGAATCTGAAGATCTTTCCTGCCCCTAGACTCTTTGATAGGCTTAAGTGGCTCTGAGAATGTTCCCTGATTTGAAAGTATACTCTGCCCCCCCAATAGGCTGGATGTGGTCATGTGGAGGCTACGGCAGGAGGCTTGTTTTTTTGGGAATGGCCACACCTTGTTACTTTGTAATTGGACAGTGGGTCAAGAGGGCTGTGACATTCTCTGACCCAGGAGAAGACTATATATATGATGTGAGGCTTTGCTTTGGGGCTCACTTTGAGAAGAGTTGTGTGGTTTGGCCAGACGAGTCTCTGGGAAGCCGTGGAGCCCCCTGGCTTTGAAAAAGCCAGATGTTGATGGTAATAGATAATAGGTAATAGATGTGATGGTCAGATGGTTGGAAGCCCATCTGCTGATCTGTTTCTTGGTTTGCTTGTAACTTGTGTTTGTAACTTGTGCTTGTAATTTGTGTTTGTATTCTCTGAAGTTCAGGGTGCTGACTTTTTCCCCTGAACTAGGTAAATGAAATGTTTGTTTGATTAAAGAAAGATTGCTAACCCATTTTGAGTTGCTTTCCTTTAGAAAAGCAGATCTAAGAACCTGTACTAGCAGCTGCCCTAGGTATGCTATGGTGATTGCTGATACAGACAGCAGGATCCCACTGCACCCTGGTCATCTCCAGTTGTCCACTGGACCCAGATGGCTCTGGAGGAGATAGTGAGGATATTGACTTTGCATAGCCTTCCCTCACTCAAATTCAATTCAGTTACAAGTCCCGTCATCATCTTCCTGATGACATAGTGTTCTTCAAGAATGAAGGACAAACCACAACTGGATTGCATTCAACACTTTGCTAACAGTACTATAGGAGCATAAGGGAGCCACATACAATTGGGTGCCATTTTATATATTACTTTGTTTTATTAATTAGTACATCACTAAGTGACCTACCTACTGCTGATGAGTTGTATTTTTGGTTGTTGTTCTTTTTTTTCATATAGAGCTAAGCTGGTTCCTACAAAGCAGATATTCTCTGTTACCATTATCATATCTGAAGTCTTTCTAGTATTATAGAACTCACTAGGACTTGCCCTATGTTGATATAACCTTTCAGAATTCAAAGTTATCTCTATACAATGATGATGTATCAGAGTATAACTATAGGAAAGATAATTTGATTGAACTCTAAGAAGTATAAGTATATTAAGGTATATTAAAAAGTATACTAAATAATCCTGATAATTGAACTAGATCATACTTTTTTAAAAAAGAAATACAATCCTTCAAAATACTTGATACATAGAAGTAAAAACAAGGAAAGGAATATTGAAATCAATTTCCAAATATTTAATTAACACATGGGAATCATAGATACATAAGGTAAAAAAAGAAATGCATAGCCTTAGGAAAGGCAGCAGATTGCCACTTCTATCATTCCCACTCTCTTACTTTTCTTTCATTTCCCCTTGTCTCTTGAATAGTTCTATACTGCCTATAAGTACATCCATGTTTGCAGACATCTAGGTGGTGCAGTGGATAGAGTGCTGGTCCTGGAATCCCAAAAACCTGTACAAATCTAGCCTCAGACACTTACTAGCTTTGTGACTCTGGGCAAGTCACTTGACTCATTTTCTGCCTCATTTTCTCTATCTGTAAAATGGGAATAATAATAGTACCTACCTCATAGGGTTGTTCTGAGGACCAAATGAGATAATAATTGTAAAGGAATTAGTATGTAATAGATGCATAATAAATGCTTATTCCTTTCCATTATTCCCCTTCCAATATCCCCCCATGCTCAAAAAACCCTCACTAGCTCCATCCATCCATTCCCAATAGCTACCAAACCATAACCTTCATGCTTTATGCGGCTAACCTCTTTGAGAAAGAAACCTCCTTGAGAAAACAGATGTCTCTGTTTCCTTCCTTCTCACTCTCTTCTCAACTATGCATTCTGGGTCCAACTTCATCATTAAACCAAAGCTATTATCTCTAAAATTGCTAAGGATCTCATAATAGGCAAACTTAATGATTAGCTTTTTCTCAACCATCATCTTTCTTGTCTTCTCTGTAGCCCTTGACTCTGTCGAACATCTTCTCTTTGATTTTCTCTTCCATGTAGTTTTTGCAGAACTATTCCCTACTGGTTCTCCTCCTATATTTCTGACTGTTATGTCTCAAACTCCTTTGAAGAATCTTCAACCACATCACAAGTACTAATCTTGGGTGCCCTACAGAGCTCTTGTCATGGGCCTTCTTCTTCTTTTCCTCTATACTATTTCATTTGGTGATCTTATCAGCTCCTAATAATTCTTCTACTCTCACTATTCTGATAATTCTCTAAACTATAGCTGAAAGCAGGAAACTGGGAAAACATACTATAGTAAGTTTCCCTGATAAAGGTCTCATTTCTCAAATGTAGAGGGAACTGGGTCAAACTTATAAATATAAAAGTCATTCTCCAATTGAAAAATAGCCATATGATATGAACAGGCAATTCTCAAAAGGAGAAATCGAAAGTTATGTGTAATAATTTGAAAAAAATGTGCTAAATCACTACTGATTTGAGAAATGCATATCTAAACAAAATGGAAATATCACCTCACACACATCAGATTGATTAACATGACATAAAAGAAAAATGATGAAAGTTAAAGGGGAAAAATTGGGACACTAGTGCATTGTTAATGGAGTTGTGCATTGGTCAGATCATTCTGCAGAACAATTTGGAACTAAGCCCAGAGGGCTATAAAACTGTGCATACACTTTGACTCAGCAATACCACTACTAGGTCTGTTTCCCAAAGATGGCAAAGGAAAAGGAAAAGAACCCATGTGTACAAAAATATTCTTTTAGCAGCAGCAAAGGATTAGAAATTGAGGGGATGTCCATCAATTCATGAACAGTTGAACAAGTTGTGGTATATGATTCTGCTGGAATAATAAGAAATGACAGAATGGTTTCAGAAAAACATAAGAAGACTTATATGAATTGATATGAAGTAAAGGGAGCAGAACAAGAAAAACATTGTGCATAGAAACAGCAATATTATATGAAGATCAACTGAATAGCTTAGCTGCTCTGATCAATACAATGAGTCAAGACAATTTCAAAGGCTTAGGATGAAAAATGCTCTCCACCTCTAGATGGAAAACTGATGCAATATGAATGCAGACTGAAGCACAATTTTTTCACTTTATTATTTTTGCTTTTTTGAAACATGGCTAACATGGAAATGTTTTACATGATATTGTATTTCTTTCCCTCTCAGTGAATGGCAATGGGGCAGGAGATAAAGGGAATACAAAACTCAAGATCTGGGAAAAAAAACACTGAATGTTAAAAATAAATAAATAATAACATTTGAAAAAATAAAGTACTTTGCAAAAATAATAGAAAGAAACTAGTTTTCTATCCCTTCTTTCTCAGCTAACCTCCAGTCTCATGTCTCCAAACTTTAAACTGAATTTCACGTACATATCTCAAGCTCAAGACATTCAATATTGAGCTCATTATGTTTTCTATAAACCTTCACTGCTTTCTACCTTTCTTATTATTGTTGAGAGTAAGAATATCCTCCCAGCAACATAGGCTTTCAACTGAGAGGTAATCCTCCTCATTCTCATGGTCCATATCCAATTTGTTATCAACATAAGCAGATTTAGCTTCATAGCATCTCTTTAATAACCTGCCCTCTTTCCTTTGACACTGCTATCACGCTGGCGCATCCCCTCATAACCTCATGCCTGGAATATTGTGATAGTCTACTGGTTGGTTTTTACTCTAATATGACCTCCACTCAGTTGCCAAAGTAGTCTTCCTGAAGTGTGGATCTGACCATTTCACACACACAAACACACACGTGCACACACACACACACACACAACTGAAGAAACTTCTAATCAGCTCCAGGATCAAATATAAAACCCTCTGTTTAGTTGTTGAAGTCCTTCATACTTTTATCCCCACCTTTCCAATCTTCCTGATGATGTACCCCATTATCCAATGACACTGGCGTCCATGCTGTTCATTAAACAAGACAGTCCAGCTCCTGACTCTGGGCATTTCCTGGTTGTTCTCTATAGGGTGGATTCATTCCCTCCTCTTCTCCTTCTCCTGGGTTTACTGGTTTCCACTGAGTCACAACTAAATTTAGCCTTAGAAAGGAATCCTATTATGATGCCCCCCTTAATTCTCATGTTTCCCTTCTGTTAATTACTTCCAATTTGTCCTATATGTATCTTATACCTAGTTGTTTACATGTTCTTTATCCCCATTAGACCATGAACTCCTTGAGAATGGGAACTTTCTTTTCTTTCTTTGAATCCCTAGGGTTGGAACAGCAACTGGTACATAGTATTGTATGTACTTAATAAATGTGTTCTGACTAATTGACTGGAGATGAATGAAGTCTTTGAATAATGAAATTCTGAATTGAACAGATAACTAATATGTACAGTGGTAGTTGACTCAAATGAAAGATAAGTACAGGAAAAAAAAAGTCACCTGGAAAGTAAAAAATTGAAATTCTGGTATTGTCTTTGAGTTTTCATCTTCTTTCATTTCCCATAGCCGAGTTGTTGTTGTTTTTTTAATTTGCTTATCTTTTCATTATACCAAATATGTGTCTTAGTAAAGCCATGATTTAAAACATAAATGTTGTCTACTTTAAAATGTGTGTGTTTGAAATATTTCTTCAATAAATACTCTCCATTAAGTACCAAAAGTAGCAATGTCAATAGGAGACTTAGCCAATCAAGGCAACACAGTTATGCTCTTCTTTTTAGTAGCAAGATAACAATGCATTTTCACCACTCCTCTTTGGGAGGGAAGTTCATTGCCTGAAATAAGTGTGATATGCTGTTGAGTTGTTCAAGTTGTGTACAATTCTTCATGACTGTATTTGAGGTCTCCTTCTCCAGCTTATTTTACAGTTGATAAAATTGAAGTAAATAGGGTTATATGTTTTGCCCAGGGTCACACAGTTAGTAAATGTCTGAGGTCAGATTTGAACTCAGATGAATCTTCCTGACTTCAGGCTGGGCATGCTACCTACCGTGACACCTAGCTGTCCTATCTTGTGACATACCATAACTTAAACACTTGGTTTTCATTTTTTTCTTTTATTCTTTCATCTTCCTCTCTATACCCAGCCCTAATTAGCCAAAAAAGAAAAGAAAGGAGAGGAGAAGAGAGGAGAGGAGAGGAGAAAGAAAGGAAAGGAGAGAAGACAGGAGAGGAGAAGAGAGGAGAGGAGAGGAAAGAAAAGAGAAGAGAAGAAAAGAGAAGAAAAGAAAGGAAAAGAAAAGAAAAAGTCCTACATGCCTACTTTTATTCATAGCCTGGTGAAACAAATTCCCATATTGACTACGTCTGAAAATGTATATCTTTTCTGTGTTTAAAATTTATTACCTCTCTGATAGGAGGGGTAAGTGTATTTCATCTTCTCTTTTTTTTGACTCATGTTTGATCACTGCATTTATCAGAATTTTAAATCTTGCTAATGTCTTTTCATGTATGTTATTTGTTTAAAGTTTCAGAATTCCTACTTTCTCACATGGTTACACTATTGTCTAGGTCCTCACTACCTATAAATGCATTTTTTTGCTATCCCCTCTTTCAAGGCAATTGTATTAGTAAGTTTACCATCTAATGTACTTTAATAGATCATAAGATTATAGATTTTAGAGCTGAAAGGGATTTTAGAAGCCATCTAATTAAACTCCATAATTTAACAAACAAGGAAACTGAGGCACCTACCACTTAAGTCACTTGCCCAGGATAAAATAGTTAACAAGTGTCTATATCAAGATTTGATCTCAGGTCTTTCTGACTCAAGTCCAGTATCATAATCACTACACCTCATTGTCTCTTAGTTCTCTAGTCACTGTTATTTTTTCTGCCTTTCAAAAAGGAAAAACAAAAATTAATATTTCATCAACAGATAAATGAAAGCATTCTCCTTGAGGTCAAGAACTGTTTTCATTTATGTCTTTGCCTACCACTTAGTCAAAAAGCCTTTATTAAATGACTACAGTATTCTAGGTACTGTACAGGTTGGGAATACAAAAAAGAAACAAAGGATAGTCTCTGCCCTCAAGGAGCTCACAATCTAGTAACAGTGCTTGGCCCATAAAATATCCTCAGCAAATGCTTGTTGAATTGAATTGACTGCAAATTAGTCCATTAATTTGAAAAGAGATAATAAACTTCTAAAGTTTTGACATTATAAAATAATTTCATTTTAATGTTTAAGGAAGCATTTAAAATCTGAATTGTATGAAAGTGGTGTTTTCATCTTTGTTTTTCTTTTTGGTAAATGACACATTTGCCTGTGATTTCTTTGATTTTAATAAAAAGAGAAAGAAGAAATATCACAAATTTGACATTGCTTGAAGAACTGACATACTTCAAGATTTTGATATTTCAACAGACACATAAAATCATCTGAGTCCAAATACTAACTCAAACCCAAAATTTTTCTTTAAAATTTTATTGATGTATTTTTTTCCAGAACACTATTTCCCAATATTTAATTTGCTTTCTCCTCTAGAGAGACAACCCTTACAAAAAGAATACTTTTTAAAAGGGGAATGGAGAGAACAGTCCACCAAAACTAACCAACACAAGAACCAAACCCAACACGAAATTCAGGTTTCTTGATCCATCTCTGGAAAGAAGGAAGAGAAATACAATATCATATTCTTTTATTCAAGCAAGCTTGATCATAACAATTACACAATATTCAGTTTTAATGTTATTGTTGTTCTTTCCACTGACAATGTCATTGCATATATACATACATGTATATATATACATATATATATATATATATATATATATATATATATTCTTTTCCTGGTTTTGATTACATCATTTTGTATCCATTCATTTGTGTTTGAATGCTTTTTTTTGCTTTCTACACTCTTTTCATTTGTATCATGGAATAATGAAATTTCATTATATTTATATGCCATAACTTGTGCATGTATTCCCCAAAAAATTGGCATCTAGTTTGTTTGCATTTATTTTCTATTACAAAAAGTGTTCCTCTAAATATTTTGGCATACATGGAACCTTTCGTATAATCTTTGACCTTCTTGGGAAATACACCATCCAATGAAAATTTCAAACTCCTTAAGTCTTAATAACAAGATTTGAGTTGTATTTATTAAAAAAAAAATTGCCTATTGGTCCAAGTGGGTGTGAATATTAATACTCAGAACTTGGTTGGGTTGGTCCTTTATTACAGGCATATAGCCCACTAAAACCTTTCCAATTTGATACTTTCCTAAGCTTAAACTTAATTCCCTCAACAAAAGGAATTATTTGACACCTTCTCAATTTTGCCACCTGGCAAATTAATAAAAGCAGGATTTCAAGAAACCTAAATTTAAAAAGTTATTCCCAAGCATGTTACAGACAATAGCGGAGCCATCCTTTGCTTTAGTGTACAACTGTGTGACCTTTAAAGACTTTGCTTTGAGATTATTTCCCACTGTTACCTATTTATAATGCAGAGACCTATTATCTCTCAGAACTATGCTTAATACTCTCGGCAGAGAGTTGGTTTTTACCTTAAAGATATGGATTATTCTTTATAATTTCCCTTTTATATTATAAAGTCACTTTGATCAATAACAAATATTTTGTCAACAAAGTACAGAACCTCTTCCTCTTTAGATGCTAAAATATAAGATATGATACGGAAATAAGAAGACTAATAAGGGTCAAATTTTACCACAATATTGGTTTTCTGATCATTTGATTTTAATGAGACAGCTAGATTCTGAGTTCTTCCTATACTCTGAATGCTATTTTTTTTCAAGTACAGCTTTCTTGAAGATAAAAAGGCACACAAGTGTGATCCAAGTCAATCACTGACCACTACAAAGTAACATTTTCAAGGCCATCAAGCTATGTCTATCTTCATTTTTCAACTTGAGTCATTTGTTCAGCCAAAATGCAGCCTCCCCGCTTCTCTCTCATCAATAATTCTCTATCATTTCTGATCATTGAAAGCACCTTTTTTCTTCTGTGTATTATAATTAATTTTTAATTTTAATGAATGTATTTTAATTTCATTTTAATAATATGTTTTTTTTAATGGAGAGACAGAAGAGTATAGTGAATTATCTGGTTTTTCAAAGTTAGGAAGATCTGGGTTCAGGTTATGTCTTCTGACAGACTAACTATGATTTTGGGCAAGTCACCAATCTTTTCAGACCCTCAGGCAGTTCTGGAGGCTCTACATTGAAGGGCAACTATAGATTTCCCTTGATAAAGGGAACCTCCCTATATATTGATGAAATTCCAAGTGTGAACCAAAAATAAAAGATTTGTGCTTTCCTTTTTGCCATCTTCTTTCTTTTTTTTCTTCAAACATAGAAACATTTCCTCAATTTTCAGTTAGCTTCAAAAATTTTCTATTCTATTTTTCTACTCAGTATTCTTTAGATGTGGTCCTTCCCAAATTTATATGTATGTATGTATGTATGTATGTATGTATGTGTATACTATAATTCTTTTCATAACTTCTGAAATAATTAAAATTCAGTCTTTCTTAAAACAGGTGAAGAAGCAGAAAAGGGCACATCAGGACACTATTTCCTTTTGAATTTCATTAGAAGGCAACAACAACAAAATGTGATCTGCAGTACCATAAAGATAATTGGAAATATAATTATTCAAAAGAATTTTGGATATAAATTGTTACTTCGCAGTCCCTGTTATTGCAATATCTGCCAATCTTTCCACAAGTGAACTTTCCAAACTCTGGCTGCAGGTTTGATTTAGAAAGTATATGTTTCAAAATAAATGCAATAGACCTTATAGCATTTTTTATGGGCTTTGTAAGTTTGAACATTTTTTGCTCTTATCTCAGTAGCTTCAGTTGTTTATAATGAAAGATAGTTGGTCTTGACTTTGAAAACTGCTGTTTCCCTAGTATTTCAGTGATGTTTCATAAGCAGGCAACAAGGAAATAATGATGATAATTAGGATTTCTTAAAAAAATTTTTACCACATTGGCAGGATTCATGGTGAACTTTACAAATAATTATATAATCCCCCTTAGAGGCAGAAGACTTCACAGAAATAATAATGCAATTAATATTTGTTTAGTATCTACTGTGAGCAAGGCATCATGCTATTATCCTAGGACAATAATCTTAGTTCTGTGTAATGGAAAATTTTTTCTTCCTTTAAGGAAAGATATGGCAGACTTTTAGGCAGCTAGGTGGCATAGCAGATACAGTGCTGGACCCAGAAACGAGAGGACTTGAGTTCAAATCCAGTCTCAGACATTTACTGGCTGTGTGACCTTGGGCAAGTCATTTAACTCTGTTTACCTTAGTTTCCTCATCTGTAAAATGAGCTGGAGAAGGGCATGGCAAACCATTTAAGTCTCTTTGCCAAGAAAACCCAAAATGGGGTCTCAAATCGTCAGGCATGATGCAACAACATGGAAAAAATCTTATTACATATATGTCTATCTTTATTTATATGTCACAGATGTGCATATTTACATATATCATTAAGAGACATATATTGGAGCAAATTATTGGCAAATGTAATGATAACTTATAATTTTAGAGAAGTTGCTGCATAAAGATAAGCTATAGCTTTTTTATAAGGCTATGATGACCATTTAATTACACAATTCTATGTATATACAGAAAGTTATATTATAGAGACATAGATAGCTTATTGGTCCATAAATCTTTATCAAGGTACTGTGTTAAGCAGTGGGGAAATGAATATGACACAGTCCCTGCCATCAAGGAGCTAATTGGTTTAATGGGGGAACACAATACATAAAAGGAAGCTAAAAATGGTAGGGAGTGGGGAGCGTTTAGGGAAGGAGCCCAGGACAGGAGTCATTCTGAACAAATCTAGAGGAATGCAATAGGTTGGGAAATCAAGAGATGACTGCAGTCGGTGCCCTGCTTAAATGGAGATTCTGGGAAAAGATCCCACGCTCCAACCAGAGGGATGTGTGTGTGTGTGTGTGTGTGTGTGTGTGTGTGTGTGTGTGCATGTGTGTGTGAGAGAGACAGACAGACAGACAGACAGAGACGGACAGACAGACAGAGACAGAAGGAGACAAAGAGAAAGAAAAAGAGACAGAGACAGAGAGACAGACAGAGAGACAGAGACAGAGAGACCATATCATTACAGTTCCATTAAATTCAGGTGAATTCTTGCTCTACACATTGGTAACTTTCTTCAATTTCTGTTTCATGTATCACTTCAAGGAATCTTTCATCCATACTGATCCAACACCGAAACATAAAATCTTCTCTAACTCAATATCTAGATAGATAGATAGAAAGATAGATAGATAGATAGTCTATAGATATACAGATATAGATAGATATAAAGTCAAATATCTAGAGCAAAATTAAAAAAAATTCACCAATTAAAAAGGATGGTTCCAAATATTTCACATTTTATTATTATGTGGGTACTGCCACAGAACAAAGAGTGCCATCTACTGAATGTTGAACAGAATGTATTCTATCATTTTGGAGGACATGGCAAACCACTATACTGTCTTTGCCAAGAAAACTCCAAAATGGAGTCACAGAGTCAGACATAACTAAAAAGTGGCTAAATACAATTCTATAATTTGATACAGTTTGAAGGTAAGACCTGACACTACTTGGTATTCACTAGAGACAATGTCAATGACATCCATGACTTTGGAGGCCATTGCTTCTGTGACTATCACTTATCAGTTGAGTTGACTATCATGAACAAATGTTAATTGATGAGGCGTATTTTTTTCTGGGTTAAAAAATTAAGTATTAGCTGTAATAAAATCTAAAGTGTTACCCTTTAAAATTGGGATTTTATTATAGTTTTTTTTCCTTTTCTATTCTCTCTATATAATACCACAACTTTATTCTCTCTAGGTACTCAATAAATACTTGATGAGTGAATAAATATAAGCATGTATGTTCTTGGAAATCTGTTCATTTCAGAGACCACAATGAAAAACTGAGACAGGAAATTATTAATTTGGTTTCAGCTTCCCTTACTAACCGTGGAGAAGTTGGGATGCCCTCAATTGGCAATAAATCCAGAAGTCCCCTTCCTTTCCATACATTGACCAGACTATGATGATAATTCACATGAGAATTCAGGACAAAGAGCTGGAACAGGATAAATAAAGCAAGATAAAAAGAGGCTAGATGGTCACTATCAGCAAAAAAAAAAGTACTTCAAGAAGCTGTAAACACTAATCACTAATTTTAATACGTAGTGTTTATAGAGTGCATTGACATATACAAAGTGCTTTACAGGCTATCTTACCTGATTCTCACAACACTGAGGTGGACGTTACTATTTTTCTATTTCACAGATAACAAAACTGGGGATGAGCAAGGTTAAATGACTCACCCAGGGTCACACAGCTGTTAAGAGACTGACTCAAGACTTTCTCAAGTCCAGCATTGTATCTACTACACCAACTACCTGCCTGTAGTAGATCAAGGACACTGGCATATTTCCAACCAAAGGCAGAAAAAGATTTTGAAGCATAGATCAGCCTGATCCAACAGATGGAGGCATATATGAGTATGGAGATGGAGCAGGGAGAGATATAGAACAGATCTACCACTGACTCTATCCCAAAAGGGACTAAACACTTCCCTGAGGACTGAAAGTTGCTAGAGGGATCCAGATTTCCAATGCTGATCACTGACAATTTCCAATGCCTCTGCTATTAAGCCAAAAAGAAGTTCCATCCTTTAGGCTCAATGTCAAAAGTGTACTGCTTCCAGGTCTATATGTAGTCATGGGCTGTACACAGGGGAGGAAACTGGGACCAGAAGAATAAAAGTAACTAATGGGACTCAAGCACAGAAGTGGGTCAGAGACAGCTAGGTGGTGCAATGGATAAAGTACTGGGCCTGGAGTCAGGAGGACCTGAGTTCAAATCCTGCCTCAGATACTGTCTCACCTTGGGCAAGTCACCTAACCTTTTTTGCCTCAGTTTCCTCCTTTGTAAAATGGAGATAAAAATAGCACTTACATCTTAAAATCAAATGAGCTAATAACTGAAAAGTACTTACCACAGTAGGTCATATAAATGTTAGGTATTATTATTAATTATTAAAGAAGATACTAGAAATGAATTATGCATGGGGAGTAGTATTTAGAACTAGAAAGTTACAGAGACATAATCTTTTTGGAAATCAAACTGTTGATTTGATTACTGTTTCCAAAGCTAAAGATATAAAAGAATAGGACATAGAAAGGGTACATGAGTTCAGTAATGGAAAGAGGATAGATGGAAAGTGGGGTCTATATTGGGTTGATTATAGAGAACTATGACCAATCAGAGAGTAGGGCCACAGGGTGGGTATTGGATAGTTGAGATCATGTGGTCTACACAGCAGAAGTCAGAACAAAGCCCCAAGTTGACACCGCACTTTTATTTTTTAGTATTTCTATTTAATATTTTACATTTTAGTAAATGTAAGTATTCATAATTTGGTAAAGCTGGTAATCACTAAGGAAAAACTTTTTTATTTATAGAAAGTATAATTTTAAGTTCTTAATTTTGTTCTTATATAATGTAAATTGACAAGAATACTCTAGGAGAATGATAATAATTACCAATATAACCTTTTCATCATAACCTCACAGAATAGCTAGAACAATGTCTAAAAGGGAGACTTTTTTAATGAAAAAGAAGGTGTTTAAAAGTAAAAGTGAGTCCTCAGTTCTTTTTGGATAAGCATTTATCTAGCTGATACTTTTTTGGAGGACACCTTGGCAATCCTTTCTTATCAATCTCATAACTAAAAAAAAACAAACCTTAAAGTAATTCCAGAAAAAAAGACATGTCACTCCTGTCTTCTTCCTTACCTTTGCTATTTCCTGTCTTCTAGAGAAGATATTTTAAACATTGAACTGGAATCTACTTTAATATTTGATTTAAATTTTTATATTTAATATTGTGCAGGGTACATTCAGTCTTCGCTTACAAAGCCTGTCAAGAAAATAAAGCATCCTTCCAGAAAATCAGTAGATAAATAATCCACATTAACCAAAATAAATGTAAGTAGGAAGTTATTAACTTGGAGCAGTGATATATAATCTTTCTGGGTAGCTATGGTGTTCTTCATCAAAATTACTATAAATTTACAAACATTGATTGGCAATCCACAGCCATGGCTTACTTTTGCCTTTTAATCCCTCTCTGCATTCATCTAAATGAACGTGTGTCAGGAACTGGAGCTGAGCATCAATCTCTCCAGCTTTAGATGATAATACCATCAGCAGTACCTTTGTCAAATTCAAAAATAAAACATACGGTAAAATCCTGTCAGAGAGCCTTAGACCATAAATTCTGTAATTCCACTGTACAACATGTTAAATCACACCAGGGTGTGAGTGGTGATAGGATGTGCATCTCTTTTTTGCTTTAGGAAAAGTAGAAATGAGGTCTCTATTCTTTCCAGATGAAAATTTTATTTATTTGAACATGAGTATATATTATCCTTTTTTTTACCAGTGTTCATAATATTCAGTCTCATGTTATTTGTTTCTCATGTCGTCTGGTTTTGTGTATTATATGTATTGTGCCCAACCTGATTTCAAAGTCTTCAAGTCCAATGTTTATTTCAGATTTCTCCTAGATTTCACTTTACTGGTAGACAGTATGTGGGGCATAATTGGGTGTTTCTTCACGGTTGTGTTGTGTTTTTGCTTATTTGTTCATTTATTTGTTTCTAGGAGGGAAGGAGATGCATCTTGGCTGGTGATTTCATTATTGTGGAAAAGTTTCATTGCAAAAATTATCTCCACTAATACAATTTGCAAAGTATTCAGTAGCTTTAGTGAACTTCAAGGTGCTTTTAAAACACTTGTTGACTGTTGAGGAATTCCCTACACCAATAAAAGCACAGGTCTAGGTTCCTGTCTCTCTCCTGATTCCAACTACAGAACTTGATCCACTGTAATACCTAATAAGTCAGATGGTAGGACAGGGTATGACATGAGAATATATAAATATACCATGAGGTTGGTGTAAATGAAGGAATCTTTTTGAAGTTGCTTACAGATATAAGACCCACCAGTTTTTTTTCCTCAAAAACATAATCAAGCATAAACATAATGCAAAATTTGCATTATGTCCAAACTGTTCCTTGATATATCAGTTGTAATGGAAAAATGTCAAGTTTTCAAAACAAGCATTAGAACTGAACTGACTGTATCACGTACCAGGCACTGCACTAGATGCTATGTATACAAAGACAAAGGGGGCCATTTCCATTTGTCCTGATCTATATTTTGCCACTGGACCCAGATGGCTCTGGAGGAGAAAGTGAGGTGGATGACCCTGCACAGCCCTTCCTCACTTAAATCCTATTTACTTGCAAGTCATAGCATCACCTTCCTGATGTCATAGTCCTCTTCGAAAATGAAAGACAAACAATAACAAAGACAAAAGTCAAAGTCTTTGCCTTTGACAAATTTATATTCTTTTAGGAAAAACGTGTACATATGTAACTGCACATACACAAATAATAATTTTGGAGGGAAAGCACTAAGAGCTAAGCTTAGGGGAGGATAAGGCAAGGTTTCATGTAGAATTTGAGCTTTAAAGGAAACTAGAAATTCAGTAATTTCAAAGTAAGAAGGAATAGCTTTCCAGGAATGAGGGTCAGATTGGACAAAGACAGGGAGAGGGAAAAGGAATGTCATGTGTGGAAAAGAGCAATAAACCATGTTAATATTCTAACAGTGGAAGCTACCTGTAACCAGATATGACATTTCTACCTTCACAGTTTGGTGGATTCTCCATTGCACTCACCCCTCAAACTCATATTCAAACACTTTGTAAGTGCCGTGTTCACTACATACACATGCACACTAATAGCACAGCACACACACAAAATAATCTATTTTATTTTACAGAGACAACTAGGGAATTAGAACTGTGCAGGGCTAGTCATCATCCCTAAATTTTCACTGCAAGCATCAGTAGGAACATCCATTACCCACAGAATCTTGCCAACTATGTTATGTGCCTGCCTTTATGTACTGCCATGAGTTCAGTGTTCACCAAGATCTTAACAGGCAGATTAGCCCTAGAATGTATCCTAAAGTCTCGGAGGATGAAAATCCAAAATGCTGCTCAAATTGTCTGAAGACCACTACAAAAACACTCACATGGACACACACACACACATATTCACACATACTGACACAACATATCAACTTGCTAATTATGCTGCTGCCCTAATTCACAAGCCTAACACATTCTAGTCCCACTTTGTATTCTTTTTTAAATTCATTTGCTTATTTTCTTGTTACATCATTCATTTCCAGAAGATTTTGAGTTACAAATTTTCTCCCCGTCCTTACCACACCCACCACCCCAAAACAGCCATCCCACTACATAACCCCTTTACCAATCTGCCCTCTCCTATGCCCTCCCCCATAACTCCTCTGACTTTCCATTAGGGCAAGATGGATCTCCCTACCCCAGTGCCTGTATATCTTAATTCCCAGTTGCATGTAGTTAATAATAATGATTATATATGTGTGTATATATACATATATATATGTATTTTTTTAACATTTGATTATACAACTTTAAATTCTAGATTCCTTCCTTTCCTCCCTCATCGCCCATCCCCACTGGAAAGACAAGCAATTCAATACAGGCTGTACATGTATAGTTATGCAGAACATCTCCACAATGGACATATTGTGAGAGACTGATTATATGTCCCTCCTTCCTATCCCACCCTCCCCCATATTCTATTCTCTGCCCTGTCCCTGTCCCTTTGCAGAAGTGTGTGCTTCCAGCAACCCACTCTCCCCCCCCTGCCCTCCCCCCCATCATCTCACCTCTTATCCCCATCCTCCCTACTCTCCTGTGTGGAAAGATACCCAGTGCAGAGTTTATGTCATTCCTTCCCTAAGCCAAATTCAATGTGAATAAGGTTGACACTTTCCCTTTTGCCTTCCTGTTCTTTCCCTCCATCGTAACAGTTATCCCTTGCCTCTTCTATGTGAGATGATTAACCCCATTCTGTCTCTCCTTGTCTCCTCTCATTCTATTCCTCTCCCACCTCAGAATTTTACCTTTTAAAGTATCATCACTTCCTATTCAATTGATTCTATGCCTTCTATGTACACATATATACACATACTAAGCTATGTATTCATATGCATAAATATACACCTTCCTATATAGACACATGTATATGTATGAATGTGTGTGTGTGTATATATATATACACACACACACACATCTGTATTGCCTTCACCTGTCCTCATACTGAGAAAAGTTTCATAAGTTATAATTATCGTTTTTTTATGTTGGCATGTAAATCGTTCAACTTTGATAAGTTCCTTATGATTTCTTTTCCATGTTTACCTTCTCATGATTCTTGTATTTGAGTATAAAATTTTCTTTTCAGCGCTGTTTTTTTCAGCATGAATGCTTGAAAGTTCTCCACCTCACTGAATAACCATATTTTCCCCTGGAATATTATCCTCAATTTTCCTGGGTAGGTGATTCTTGGTTTTAATCCTAGCTCCCTTGATCTCTGGAATATCATATTCCAGGCCCTTCAATCCCTTAACATAGAAGCTGCTATATCCTGGGTTATCCTGATTGTGTTTCTACGGTATTCAAATTGTTGCCTCTTGGAGGCTTGTAATATTTCCTCCTTGATCTGCGGACTCTGGAACCTGGCTATAACATTCCTAGGAGTTTTCTTCTGAGGATCTTTTTAAAGTGGTGATCGGTAAAGTCTTTCAAGTTCTATTTTGCCCTCTGGTTCTAAAATATCAGGGAAATCTTCCTTGAGAGTTTCTTGAAGGATGCTTTCTAGGTTCTTGTTTTGATCCTGGCTTTCAGGTAGTCCAATAATTTTTAAATTGTCTCTGCTGGATCTATTTTCCAGTTCAGTGGTTTTTTTCAAGGAGATATTTCACATTGCCCTCTATTTTTCACCTGTTTGTATCTGTTTAATAGTATCTTGATTTCTCATAAAGTCATTTGCTTCCATTTGCTCCACTCTACTTCTGAAGGAATTATTCTCTTCAGAAAGTTTTTAGATTCTTTTTTCCATCTGGCAAATTCGACTTTGTAAGGCATTATTCTCCTCATTGGCTTTTTGGGCCTCTTTTGCCATTTGAATTAGTCTATTTTTTAAGGTGTTATTTTCTTCAGTCAGGTTGTTGACTTTCTTTTCATGATTTTCTTGCCTCATTCTCATTTCTCTTCCCAATTTTTCCTCCACTTCTCTTATTTGGTTTTTAATTTCCTTCTTTAGCTGCTCTATGGCTTATAACAAGTCTACATTTTTCTTGGAAGTTTTTGGTGTGGGAGTTCTGACAGTGTTGTCTTCCTCCCATTCCATGCTTTGATCCTTTTTGTCCCCCAAAAAGGAATCTAAAGTTGGATTGCTGAGCTTTCTTTGCTTCCTTTGCCTGCTCATGTTGCCAGTCAATTACTTGACTTCTTAGTTCTGTGGAACTCTGCTTCCAGAGGGGAAAGCTCTTTTCCAAATCACTGGGGTTTTTGCAGCTACCAGACCTATTAGGAGGCTGATACAGTCACCATCAGCTTTGGCTCACTGAAATTGCACCCCAGGATCACCGTCCAAGACCACGATCTGGATCCAGGCCACTCAACACAAAAGCGCTAATCCTTTGAAAGATTGGTTGGCCCCCTGCAATCTGCTGTCCTGGAGATCTGAAGCAGCCACATGGAGGCAGCTGCAGGGCTGCCCTTTCTGCTGCCTCGTTGCCTAGGAGGCAGTTTAGCCAGACCCTCTCCCCCAAATTCAGCCAAGTTCCACTGATCTTTTCTTTTGTCCTTGTTTCTTATGCCTTGACAATTCTGGAAATCACCACAGCTGCCACTGATCCACTCTCCTGAAGGCTCCAGCTGCAGCTTGTCCTGGAGGCCCCATGGCCAAGCCATGGTTTCAGACCAGGCTGGTTTTGGCTCTCAGTGTGCTGTGATGTGCTCCCCCCCCATCCTGCCTGCTGAGCTGCCTTTAGTGGGAGCTTTGTTTCTCTGTACTTTTGTGAGTTCTGGAGCCCTAAAATTTGTTTAGAATCATATTTTATGGGTATTTGAGGTGGTTATGTGGGAGCTGTGGAGTTTTCCTGTTTCTAACCACCATCTTGGCTCCACCCCCTAAATAATGTCCCACTCTGTTTTCCACATACTTTGTGCTCTACTCTTGGACATGCAAGACGGCTGGCTTCTGAGCCCATCCTCACAGATCACCAGGAGCATCTGGAAAATCAAACCTGCTATTTCTTTGAATACCCTAAGACAAAGTACATCTGAACCTAGGGATTTAAACTACTAAAGGCAATTGCATATCTTCTTTCCATCTCTTCACTTATTTTTTGGTTTCAGCTCCTCATTATCCAGTTTTATTCTTCTAACATGAGAACAGAGAAAAGAGGGGAAAAAAGAAAACAGAAGTAATATAAGGGCTGAATAATTTAATCTTCTTATTATCATACTTCCCACTGATCCCAAATAGTACTCCTATAGCTAGAGTCAGAGTGGGGACTTGAAACCAGCTCTTCCTGACTCTGTGGCCATCTCTGAAATATATCTTTATTTAAATCTCTTTTCTCTCTCTTTTTCCCTTTGTTTCTTTCTCCCTAAACTTCCCCCTTTCTCTCCTCTCCCTCCAAATAACATGTTTATCAATATGTGTGTATTATTATTATGAGAGAGACAGAGAGATGAGACCTACAGGTTTTATTGGCAATCTTTTTATAAATGTTCTGTTATAAATTATTGAATTATTGACCTTCTTTTCCACTGTTATTTTTCCTGTTGTATACCTGCTACTCTCTATGGTATTAGACTTGGCAGCTACACTTTGGCAGTTTTTTTTCTTTCTTTCCCTCTCTCTTTTCTGTTGGAAATGCTCTCATTTCATTAAATTCTTAAGACTCAAAACAAATATATCAATCATCTAGGTACAGTTCATCACAGATTATAGTTCACACAGCCATACAAATCCCATTCTTAGACACAATCTTAACAGGCATGCTACTTCCTAAATTTGCAATTATCTTTCAAATACCCTACCTTCAATCAGCAATAGTAATGAAAATACAATCCACATACCTCAAGTCTTCTATTTTCCCTAAAATTTCCTAATCCTATCTCTCTATCTATCTATCTATCTGTCTATCTATCTATAATCTATCTATCTATATGTGTATATATGTATACATACACATGCACACACACGCATGCACACACACACACACACACACACACACACACACACATATATATATATATATATATATATATATATATATATATATATAGACATTATATGCATGGTCTGGTTTCCTTCTGATACTTTCATTTGTCCCCACATGAATCACTAGGAATGAATAGTTTCAAGTTGGACAGTTCTCATGATGTTCTCTATCGCTTTCCAGACCTACATCCCCAGAAGTCCTCTATCTTGATGAAAAGCTGTCTCAGTAAACCTTAGCATTGTATTTTTGATCATCACTATTTGTTTATATTTCCTCTCAAGCATAAATGGATATCATCTTGCCTAATGGCATCTCTAGGTCGACATGCATTAGAGTTCAAGGAGCTGATTCCTTTTAAGACAGTAAAGCTCCCCTCTGCAGGGCAAGCCTCATATATGCTACTCAGCTCCAAATGGTCCATATTCCCTCTTTGTTCTTTCCTTCTCCTTGTCATGTTCTTGGCACAGGTTATAGCTCCACTATTCCTCTTCAGCACTTTATATTCCTTGTTTCTTCCTTGAGATACTTCCTCCATATTTTCCAATAATAGATTACTATCTCCTTGGAGACTAGAGATACTATCTTTCATTTCATTGTCCTTCTCCTATAGGAGAAAGACCAGTTTGCAAATGCAAATAGTACATACCTAGGTCTTATCTAGTACTGGTAGGTAAACATGAATTGTCCATCCTCTGATGGTCATTATATACTTCTCCTTGCCTTCTGTTTCTGCTTAAAAACTTCTGGGACAGCTAGGTGGCACAGTGAATAGAGCACCAGCCCTGGAATCAGGAGGATCTAAGTTTAAATCCGGCCTCAGACACTTGACACTTACTGGCTGTGTGACCTTGGCCAAGTCACTTAAACCAATTGCCTTGCCTTCCCCCTCAAAAAACACAAAAACAAAAATCCTAAGTTGTTGTCTTTGTACTAGTTTTCATACCTAAACTGAGTGGGTAAAGTCTGTTTCTCTTTGTCACAATTATTTTATACCAAACTAAGTTGCTAAAAGTTCCCAAGGAAAGCTTGGCTATATTGAAAACAATAGCTGGTTTCAGCTTTTCTTTCTGTTAGCGCTTGGAATGGGCTCCCTCTTTACTTAAAACACTTAGAATCAGGAGTAAAGGCACAGACCTAAAAATATGCTAAGTGATAAGGCACAAGAAAATCCTGGTTTGTGTGGGATTTAGAAGTGCAGATATTTCTGAGGGCAGTATCACTGCCATGATCACACAGACAAGAAACGAAACAAAAGTGGTATTTATACCAATTTGGTCTTCAAGGAAACACAGGACTTTAAAGTTTGGAATCAAAAGTAAATAAAGCCAATAATTTAATGGTCAATCTAGTTTCTGTCCAAACTCAGCTTAAATGCAACTTCTTGCATAAATCTTTTCCTGATTCTCCTCTCCATATGCTAATGCCTCCCCCCCCACACACACACAAAAAAACACCTTGTGAAGTATCACATTCCCCCACTCTGAGCTTGCTCCAGCAAACACACTGGCACTGATTAGTTGGATCACCAGATAGGTAAATGCTTCTCCTTTGAGGGTCTAGAAGTAATCCTGTGAGTGACAATTTACCTAACCTGTAGATAGCAAACACCTGTTGACATGCTTCACCCTTAGAGTCAATACTCAGTTCTTTAACAAATGAAATAGCAAAAACAGAAGTTACAAAGCATTTTCCCTAAAACATAGGGTACACACAAATAAAGAGGAAAATTTCTTTATGTACAAAATTATTTATGGAATCTCTTTTTTTGTGGTGGTGAAAAAAGTGGAAATGAAGAGGCCAATCATTGAGGAATGGTTGAATAAGTTATGATATATGAATGTATCATATTGTGCTATTGTACTAAGAGATAAGGAATAGATGATTCAAAAAGACATAGAAAGACTTGTATGAACTCAAGCAGAGTGAAGTGAGGAGAATCAGAAGAATAATTTATACAATGACTACACAAGTATAAAGACAAGTGCCTTTAAAAGCTATAAGAAATATAATCAATACAATAATCATTCATGATTTTAGATGACTAGTAATTAAACATGCTATCCATTAAAGACAGGTGATGAATAAGAGGTGCAGAATAAAAAGTCTGCGTCCATCTCTACCTATGAGATCTTTATATATAAATTAAAAGACAGAGAGGCTTATCTTTATTAGTGTAAAAGAAGTATTTCTACTGTAGAAGGGATCTGAGGCTTTAATTGATCAACTTGCATTAATAAAAGGGTAGCAAAGATAATATAATTTGCCCAAGGGCAGATTGCTATAGATAGATAGATAGATAGATAGATAGATAGATAGATAGATAGATAGATAGATAGATAGATAGGTAGATAGATAGACAGACAGACAGGCAGACAGACAGACGGACAGATGGATGGACAGACAGATGATATATGACACACACATATGTATACAGCCATTGAGGTAGGTATTTATTTTGTTTTACTATTCATATTTGTTATAAGAAATTCGTTCTTTTTTTTTTAAAGGAGTGGAGTATATAGGGGAAGAGAAAATAAATTCCTCTTGTTTTTTAATGGGGGTGCTACAGATGTGAAATGTTGCATAAGCTTTCAGATGAGGTGAAAAAATTTTTTCTTTCTACTTGACTCTTGATTTGTTACAAGAGAATTCTCATGAAAAGAAAAAAATCTGTAAATGTTTTTGATGGAAAAATAAAACATCAATTAAACAGAAATTGTACAATTAAAAAAAAATAAAACAATCCATGCCACAAGGCCCATTACATTGCCTTTGCTATCCTTTTCTTAAGGTAATTGAACAATTCAATGGGAATGCTTCTTTTACCCAAGAAAGAATTTCCTCCTTTTGTTTTAGTCTCTCTGTCATTTGAAAGTTTCCACAAAACAGCTTTGCTGGTCTCACTTGGGCACATTATTACATTTGTATTTCTTCTGTATACATTTTACACATTTATATGTATTGTATATAAATATACACATACATACATATATATGTATATTATACATACTATATATAGATCTATCTATATATCATCTATTATCTATATACCTATCATCTATCTATCTATCTATCTATCTATCTATCTATCTATCTATCTATCTATCTACATAGATGTATAGACATATACATGAGAGAGAGAGAGAGAGAGAGAGAGAGAGAGAGAGAGAGAGAGAGAGAGAGAGAGAGAGAGAGTCTTCCTGAAGAAAAGGCAAACTCCTTGAAGGCAGGAATGTTTTTATTTTTGTCTTTGTATACTCAGGGTCTAGTATAGAGTTTACATAGTAGATGCTTAATAAATGTTTGCTGTTTTATTGCTTATGTGCCCTGAATTGGCAAAAAAGGCACCTTGGTATCTCAGACAGAAGCAAAGAAAAAACTAATCTATAAGCATAAATACAAATATTTTATTAGCTCTAATTTCCCAACTTGTTTCTCTTTGCCAAATGATCCCCCATTTATTCTTCACACAAGATATTTCATCTCTGACTCCAGGTATTTTCACTGACTAACTAACTCCCATGTGTAGAACACACTTTCTTCTCCTCTCTATCTCATAGCTTGCTTGACTTACTTGAAGCCCCAGCTAAAACCCTACTTTCTATACGAGGCCTTTGCCTTTCTTCTATGGATTACTTCCAATTTATCTTGTGTATAGCTTGATTGTATAAAACTGCTTGTATATTGTCTTCACCATTAGAGTATGAGCACCTGGAGAGCAGGGACTGCATTTTTTTCTTTCTTTTGTAGCCCTACAGTGTATGGCACACAATAGATAGTTAATATATGTTTATTGAATGACTGATTGATTCCAGTGACTGATTAGGTTTCAGGCTCTCTACACTGCATCCTATGAGTACTCTAGAACAGTGGTGTCCAAATGTTTTTTGATAACACGTTCCCATATGTAAATTCCACATTTGTACTACTATACTAATAATAATCTACATTATAAAGATTACACAAAAACAAAAGTCAAAAAAGGTGAAAAAAGTTAAAATAATATTTGATCCTAGAATCAGGAAAAAAAAAACAATGGAGTTTATTGACTAAGGGAGTGACATGATCAAACCTGTACTTTAGAAAGATAAATCTAGGCAGTTCTACAAAGTATGGATTGGAGAGGGGAGAGATATAAGGCAGGGAGATTATTTAGGTTGTTGCAGTAGTTGAGGGAAGAGATGATAAATGTTGGATAGGGTGGCAGCTATGTGAATATAAAAAGGGGAATAGGTGGAAGAGATATGGAGGTAGAGGCAACAAAATTTGGCAACTGTATGTATGTGCAGTGAGGAAGGGGGAAGAGTTTAAGATGAAACTGAGGTTCTGAACCTGTGGGACAAGAAGGATAATGATAGCCTTGGTATTAGGTAAGTAAGAAAGAAATGTTAATTTGGAAGAATGCAATGAGTTCTCACCACTCATACCTGTCTGCTTATATTAAGTGACTCACTTTGTCACATCCAAAATGAAAAATGGAGAGAGTGCTCATTCTTATTAACCTGTCACTGTTCTGAAAACCAGAGCACACCTTCTAAAGGGTTTCTGCTCAAGCCCATGAAGAGATTTGGGGAGCAAAAGGTAGGTATGTTTTGGTAGGGGGATATCATGTGATTTTCCCAATGGAGAAGGAGAGGGAAAAGAGAAGGAGTATTAAAAGATAGGGGAGATAAGTTACTGGTGGAGAAAAATTCTGGAATTAGCTATGGGAGAGAGAGAGACACATATTCCTACCCTCCAATTGACTGATCACACTCCTTTCAGGATCATGCTATAGTTTCCATGTTAGATACTGCTGCTTTAGTGAAGACAATTCACACATATTAGCTGTTATTGTCTTGTACTGATGTTGGTATGCTTGCAAATGGCTCTACTTTTTGCTGCCCATTCCATTTCAATTCCCAAAAAATCACTAGAGCTGGAAGGAAAGAATGCTTTTAGATTAAGAGAATAATAAAAATCCAAGAGCAAGGAAATGGAGAATGGTGAAAGAAATAAAGGGAGTCATTCAGGTGACATAAGCCCCCTGTTCTTGTTTTTTATTCTTTCTCCCTGTCAATTGACGATTTTCAAATTCAAAATTCATTAATTCAGATAGTTCCCATTATCCTTGGTGTTCTTCCAAGTTTACCTCCTCCTCTTCCTGGCTTCTATTGCTTCTGTGCCACCATGGCTGTTGTTTGCAGAAAGCCCTGCTCCTGCTCCTCGCCCATCTTATTAAAAGGGAAATTAGCAGTTGCTAAAGAGATCTGATAAGACCATTCACTTCTAAATGGAGTTTTAATCTATAAATATCCAGATATGAAAGAGTATCTAAAAGTGGGGAGTTTTAGAGAAAAGTAAACACTCATGAATTCATCCATAAACAAGAATCTCACTTTAGAGTTTATCTCCATGGAATAGGGAGGGAATTCTCTTCTCTTCCTGGAATAATTTAAAAACCATAGGCTAGCATAGAGATTGGAAGACCTTCTAAGTTTTAAAAAGTTAGCCACTGTAAAATCATCAGGGCTTGAACATCCCCATTTTACAGATAAGAAAGTTGAGACTCAACTAAATGAGGTGGTCAAGATTAGCCAGCCATAGGTTTTAGAGGTGGAAGAGGCTACAGGTTTCACCAGTCTAACAAACTCATTTTAAAAATCATTCTATAAGTATTTAATAAGCATCTAGTATGTACTAGGGACCAGGGATACAAAGACAAAAAGAAATAGCCCCTTCTTTCAAAGTATAAGGGAGACTATGTAAATATATAAGATCATAGATTTAGAAAAGGTTATCATAGGAAAAACCCTGGGAAGTTAAGTGACTTGTAGCCTTAATACAGACTCAGAGAGTTTCAGAATATAGATAGTCTAATACAAGGAAATATGGAATTCTCAACAAGACAGTAAAGCAAACCAGCTTTATTGAGGAGAGATACTCATGAAATAAAAGACAGTCAGAGACAATGATATAAACAGGTCTGCTAGTGGCCCAGGTGGAACTGGAAACTTTTGGAACTCTGGTAGAAATTATGTACCTAAAGTATTGTAGTAGCAAGCACCCTAGTATACCCAAGATGGCTGATAGCACAGGTTCTTTGACCTGCTTTTCTAAGGGAAAGCAATTCAAACAAGATTAACAATCTTATTTTAATCAAACATATATTATTTACCTAGTTCAGGGGGGAAAGTCAGCATCCTGAACTTCAGAGACAATACAAAACAAGTTACAAGCAGACAAAAATACAGACAGAGAAAATAACACAATTCAGCAGACCAACAGTCAGGGCTTCTAGCTGTCTGACCATCATATACATACAGTTAGTCACCAGAGAGAGAAGCACCAACATCTGGGTTTTCAAAGTCGGGGGGTTCAACGGCTATCCAGAGCCTCATTCAGTCAAATCACACAACTCTTCCCAAAGTGAGACCAAAGAAGAACCTCATCTCAGAGGTGTATATAGCCTTCTACAAGGTCAGAGAACATCGTAACCCTTTGTGACCCACTTGGCTACAAAGCAACAAAAGCTGTGCCTTCCTGAAAAACAAGCCTCCTACCAAATGCTCCATGTGACCACATTCAGCCTATTAGAGGGCATAGTTTATTTTTACATCAGGAAAGTTCATCAGATTCACCAAAACCTATTAGGGGGAAGTGAAGAACTTCAAATTTCTATTACCATTACAGGCACCCTCACCCCAAACCATAAAGTCTGGTAGATTTTTATAGGCTTCTTATCTTTGTCTAGTAGGACCAGGTCTTTGAGGCACGTAGCCAGGAACTTGGACTTGGGGACTAGTGTTCATTCACACTAGTAAGGAGAAGTAAGATTCCTGGGGAACTGGAGGCTAGTTAATAGTCAAACTTCACATCATCAAGAAAAGGGAGGCGGATTGTTAGTACTGGTGTTACTCTGATAGAATGACTCAACTTCTCACCCAGAAATTTTTTAGCTTCTCCTAGGTTATTATTTTTAATGGTTGGTAAGGTTATCATATTCCTTCCATTTGTCCTAGGTCACATGGGAATTAAGTGTCAGACGTAGAATTTGCATCCAATACCTCTGACCACAGATTCAGTGCCCTTTCTACTATACCATTTATGTGCAAAATATATAGAAGGTAATTTGGGGGCTGCAGAAATCAGAAAAAAGCTTCATCATGGAGGAGTTCTTTGAGCCAAAATTTAAAGGAAATTAGTGGTGCTAAGAGCGAGAATGAGGAGGCAGTGAATTATAGGAACGGGAAATAGCCTGGAAATGGCCCAGAGACAGTCCTTTGATAGAGAGAGTATTGCACAGGAGAAAAAGCAAGACCCTAATGAAGCTGAAGGGAAACGTACATGAAAAGAAGTGAATGGGGATAAAGTAGAAAAGGTAGGTTGGAACAAGGCTGTAAAAAGTGAAAGAGAGGAGTCTGAGCATATCATACAGGTAAATAGGAAATGAAGTCAGTCCTCAGATTCCAAATTCTGTGTTCTTTCCACTATGGTCTCTTGTTAAACAGAGACTCAAACCCCAGTGTCCTGATTCCTAAAGCCAGTGCTGCCTCTACTATTCCATGTTGCTTCTCTTCACATAAGGGAGGAAATGTGGGAAGAATCATTAATGGGACATGTCAACTTGGGTGTCAGAAAGACAAAGAAGGAGGAGTCCCATGATCATTTGCATATCATACTGAGTGAATTCCTATTTTCTAGAAGGCAGGCTTTTGTTAGCTGTTGTGAGAATGGCAGAAGCAGCTGGCACTGTTTTGACATTTTGGATAGCAAATGTAATCTTCTGAATTTAGCTTTCCATCAACTGAACCAATCACTCAGGGAGGAAAAAAAGCAAAACTGTGTATGTAAAAGGATTCTTAAAACCAACTTGGGAAAGGTGGTCAAGGGTCTTGATCATTCAGCCTTGATTTGTCACAAAGGGAATAAGAACAAAAGAATTTCTGAGGAATATCACCAAGCAGAGAGCAGGCCCCTCAAAAAAGTGTTTTTAGATATCTGTAAAAAGTGTTTTTAAATTCCAACTAAGTAATGTAACAAGATATCTTATGAGACATTATATTTTGCTTGTTGTTTCAGGCAGAATTAAAAACAGAATTGGTTCATTCTCAGTTATCTATCTATCTGTCCATGCCCTAGAAGTAAATGGTGCTACCAGTGGTACCAGTTTGCCTTCAAAGCATATTTTCCCCCTTTACTTAGTCTTTATGCCAGAGCCACTGTGGAATATGGAAGTGGCACTGAGTCATCATTCCCTTTGATCTCCAACTCATCTACTGCTACAATATTGATCAAGGACATACCTTTCCCTCCCCCTGTTAAAGTCACTGGATTTGTTGGATTCCAGATTCTTTTTGGAGAAGATCAAAGAACAAAGACTCCAACTTTAACAATAGTTTCCTAAGGACCATTCTAGGGGTTGCTTCAACTCCATAAGAATTTAAACAATCATACTGGGGTTTAAGTCACCAAATGGTTAGTTTCAAAATTATCAAAACACACCAAAAAGGGACAAAATGTTTAAAACATTCAAATATTTATTGAATGAATGAGCAAATAAGTGAAAGTGTAAGCAAAAAATAATTGAATCCCATAGGTTTACAGTAATCTACTTTTCATAATTACCAGATAGAAGAAATATTTGGCACTAGAGATGACTGGAACATTTAAAAGTTCTCTACAAAATACAAAGTGCCCTTTATAGGAAACAGGAAGGGAGAGAGACTCTTTCTGAAACTACTTAGTCTAGCAATATCAATGGGGCACTCAAAAGAAAGACTCTTAGAAAGAGGTAGCCTTGGAGTCAGTGTAATGGCAAGAAAATGAGAACTTAGTGTCTTGTTTCAGTTATTTAAGTATTTCGCCCCTTGTTTGAGCCCTATCTTGTGATTTGAAGGTAGGAAGAACTTTCAGACACAATAAGAAGGGTGGAATAGGCAGGAGAACCACCATATATAAGCAGGAGCACAAGAAAACATGTAGTGTCTGGCACTGTCTGTTCTGACTATTTTGTTTGTGTTGATTTGTGTTTGTGATACATTTTACAGAAGCCCTGGGACCTTAATGCAGGTTCAGAAACCCTGAAAAAGGATTTTCTTGTTGTCTTTTTATAAAAATCCTGGAGGAGGGCTTCAGAGGTTCCTGGGACTATACTGATGCTTTTTGTTGATTTCTCAAACCTTGTTTGTGGGTCTGTGTTGATTTCACAGGCAGATAGTGAACCGATTATGTTGTGGGAAATGTGCATGAATGTTGTTTAGTAAAGGAAGTCGGGTAGCAACTAGTTGAGAAAATACTATGAGAGAAGAGAAGAAATCATATTAAGCTATCTCCATTGAAAACAGACACAAAAGATATTAGAACTTCTAAGAAACTTGGCTGAAGGGCTTCCAAGGAAGAGAAATAGAAGAAAATACCCTATGTGAACACACTGACACAGAATCTTCCCTGCCTTTCTAAAATGGGATGGAAGTTCTTTCAAATGTTAGTACTCCTTTTATTTTCTTTCCTAAGGCTTTTACTAGCCTCGGATTATAGTGGCATACAACTCCCAGCTGGCTGCTACAAGGGGAGAAATGACTGCCTTTAGGATATATTATATTATTTCACAACCACCTCCTGTTCATACATTTGTTTGCATTAGGATTAGCCTGTCAGCTGCATGAAACAGTTGGGTATGATGCATAACTGTAAAAAGACTAAATGTTTGCAGTACTCAGGGTGTAAAGCATGATTGTTTCTAGAAGATCTAAACTAGTCACTCAAGTTTTAAAGTAATGTCCCCTTGGAATGTTACACATAGAGAAATGTCTTTAGTCTTACCCAATGAGATGATGGAAGGCCCCCTAAAATCATAGACAAAGAGTTGTAAGGGACCTCTGAGGCCTTCTGGTAATAGGACTACTGATCTAGAGATATAAGATGCCTTGGAGGTCATTGAGTCTATCCTTCTCATATTACAAATGAGAAATCTGAAACTCAGGGAAGTTAATTAACTTGCTTATAATCTGAGGTAATAATTAGCTAAATTAGAACTTAAACTCAGGCCTTCAGACTCCAAAGCCAATGCTCTTTCCACTGTATCACACCTTTCATTTTGTAGATGAAAAACTGAGAACAGTGGAAGTGCATGTGGGTTGACCAAGGTCACTCAGGTAATAAACATATCAGGAGTAGGATTTGGATCCATATCTTCTGATTCCTGTTCTTTCTGGATAGTCTTTCCATCACACTGATTCTTCATACCCCACTGATAGCGGGTCTCATTCTAGCACTTTAGCATCATGACACTGTAATCAACCATATTCTTGGCATCATAGATCTCATTGTCCTGACTTTAAACATGTAAAAACTAAAGCCCAGGGAGATTATGAGGTTTGCCCAAGATTGCCCAGGCAGTAAGCACCAATCAATCAAGTAACTGATCAATGAACATTTATTAAGCCCCTCCTATGTGATAGGCACTATGTTAAGTGCTGTAAATATGAAAAGAGGCAAAAGACTGTTACTGCCCTCAAGGAGCTTACAGTCTAATGGTTGGGGAGCAAGGGAACAACATGGTAACAAATATGTACAAAGCAAGCAATATATATGATAAATAGGAAATAATTAACAGTGGAAAGGTAGTGGAATTAAGAAAGGCTATAGAAGACTTCCTATAATAGATAGCATTTTAGTTGGGATTTAAAGAAAGCCGGGCTCATCAGTAGTCAGACTGGGGAAAGAGATTTCCAGGCATGGAGGACAGACAGAGAGAATGTCCAGAGTCAAGAGATGGAGTATCTTGTTTGTGGAACAATGAGCAGGCTAGTGTCACTAGATAGAAGAGTAAGTATAAGGGAGTAAATTGTGAAAAGAGTAAGTATAAGGGAGTAAATTGTGAAAAGACCAGGAGCAATGTTTGAACCCTGGTCCTCTAATTCTGTAGCCAGTGTTGTTTCCACTATACCACACTGCCTCACCACACAATACCAAGAAAATGTTCAATCTCTCATTCTCCCCCTCTGCTGTGTTAGCTACTTGCAGAATGGAGATGTTGCAAAGAGTGTTGAATAGCAAGTTGGGATGAGGTGAGGACATTGAGATGCTAGTACAGGGATGGGGAAGCTGTGGCCTCAAGGCTAGGTGTGGTTCTCTATGCCCTCAAGTGTGGCCCTTTGTATCCAAACTTCATAGAAAAAATGCTCTTAATAAAATTTGTTCTATAAAACTGGGATTCAGTTAAAAGACTACACTCAAGGACCTAGAAGACCACATATAGCCTAAAGACCTCAGGCTCGCCACTAGTCTTGTTGTTGTTGTTGAATCGTTTCAGTCATATTTGATTTTTCGTAATTCCTTTCAGGTTCTCTTTGCAAAGATACCGGAGTGTTTTGCCATTTCCTCCTCCAAATCATTTTACAGATGAAGGTTAAGTGATTTGGCCAGGGTCACACAGCTAATGAGTGTCTGAAGCCAGATTTGAACTCATGAAGATGAGTCTTCCTGACTCCTGGCCTGGCCCTGTATCCACTTAACAACCTAGGTGCCCTACTATTAGTCAGATGGAGTCACCTTGGGCAAGTTGCCTCACATTTCTAGGTCTGTTTCCTCACGTTTAAAATAAGACATTGGACTAGATTGGTAGAAGCACGACATTGACTTTTTGGAGTAAGAGGATCTAAGTTCAATGTTCTGACTCAACTACTTATCATTTGTGTGATCATGAACAAGTTAATTCATCTCTCGGGCCCTCAGATTTCTCACCTAAAGTATGAGGGCTCAAAGAATAGATATAAAACATATATATCCCCAGCTCACTGCTTTGTAGAGTGGGTACATTGCACATATTCTTAGACTTTGTATCTATTATCTATAAAATATATGTTATAAACATAAATTATGATATAAAATATATCATCAGGGTTTTTTCTTTTCTGCAACTAAGGTATTACTTATTTTGTGAAGGGGAAAGGAGAGGGATACTGGGAAATTCTTGGTCATGTAAAAAAGATAACAATAAAAATTTAATAGAGAGAAAATAAAATACTAGGGGTTTAGACTAAGCAATCTCTAAGGTCTCTTTTAGGTCTAAGTCTATGATCATATGATATGAAAGGATGATCCCTCCAGGATTCCATTGAGCTACAAAATTCTCTCAATCTCTTATTCAGTTTGTCTTTGTTGTTGCTCAGTTGATTCAGTTGAATCCAACTCTTCTTTACCTCATGGACCATACTATCTATGATATTTTCCTGGCATAGATAGTGAAGTAGTTTGCCATTTTCTTCTCCAGCTAATTTTACAGATGAGTAAATGGAGGCAAACTGTGTTAAGTGACTTGCCCACGGTAATACAATTTAGTAGTGTCTGAGTACAGATTTGAACTCAAGTCTTCCCAACTCTAAGCCAGCACTCTATCCACTGAGTCTTCCAGCTGCCCTTCTTATTCAGTCACCATTTAGCAAACTAAAGACTCATAGAATTCTAGAGTTGGAAGACAATCTAGTGTAACCCAAGTCTAAAAGTGATTCCCACTAAGACATTTTTAAAATCTGCCTTCATGGTGGGGTAGAATCAAAATGGCAGGGTAGAAATAGGAGAACTCCATGGCTCCCACCATGACTACCTCAAATATCTATAAAATATGACTCTAAACAAATTTTAGAGGTCCAGAACTCATAGAATGACAGAGAAACAAGGATTCTGCTGAAGGCAACCTGGCAGATGGACAGAAAGGGCTCATCACAGCCCACTGGGAGCAGAGCCCAACCCCATGCAGGTTTAGTCCCAGGCCATCAAGGAGAAGCCCTGGCTGGAGCTTTCAGGAGAGTGGATCACTGGCAGCTATGGTAGTTTCCAGAATTGCCAACCCATAAGAGCCAAGAACAAAGAAAAAGAAAAAGGACAAAAGAAAAGGTCAGTGGAACTTGGCTAAATTTGGGAGACAGGGTCTGGCCGACTGCCTCCAGAGCTAGAAGTAGTCTGAAGCAGCAGCCTTGCAGCCACCTCCACATGGCTGCTTCACAGTTCATTGCCTGAAGATTGCAAGGGGGTCAAGTGATCATTCAGAGGCTAAGTGCTCTTGTCTTGAGCTGCCTGGATCAGGATCGTGGTCTTGGGTGGTGGTCCTGAGGTATGTTTTCATTGAGCCAAAGCTGGTGGTCACTGCAATGACTATGGCCTCCATATAGCTCCAGCAGCTGTGAAAACCCCAGTAATTTGGGATAAAGCTCTCCCCTCTGAAAGCAGAGTTCAACTGAGCCCAAAAGTCAAGTAATTACTGGCAACATGAGCAAGCGAAGGAAGCAAAGAAAGATCAGCAATCCAACTTCAGATTCCTTTTTGGGGGACAAAAAGGATCAAAGCATGGAATAGGAGGAAGACAACACAGTCAGAACACCCACACCAAAAGCTTCCCCCAAAAAATGTAGACTGGTTACAAGCCATAGAGGAGCTTAAGAAGGATTTTGAAAACCAAATAATAGAAGTGGAGGAAAAATTGAAGAGATAAATGAGAATGATGCAGGAAAATCATGATAAGTTGTTAGTCAATTTGACTGAAGAAAAAAACACCTTAAAATAGACTAACTAAAAATGACAAAAGAGGCCCAAAAAGCCAATTAGGAAAAGAATGCCTTAAAAAGTCAAATTTGGCTTTTTTTTCTATTCTTCTGCTTTTGAGGTCGTACTCAGTTCCTCAGCTTCCGACATGCAGAACGACGCCGATGAGTTCGTGGATCTGTATGTGCCGTGGAAATGCTCTGCAAGCAACAGGATTATCGGGGCCAAGGATCATGCGTCCATCCAGATGAACATGACGGAGGTTGACAAGGTTACAGGCAGATTCAATGGCCAGTTTAAAACCTATGCAATTTGAGGAGCAATTCGAAGAGTGGGGGAATCTGATGACTCTATTCTCCGACTGGCAAAAAATGATGGTATTGTTTCAAAGAACTTTTAATTGAAGAAATCTTGTGGAAAATGTCTTAATAAATCAGAAAAACACCAAAAAAAGTCAAATTTGCCAGGTGGAAAAAAAATCTCAAAAGCTCACTGAAGAGAATAATTCCTTGAGAATTAGAGTGCAGAAAATGTAAGCAAATGATTTTATGAGAAATCAAGATACTATTAAACAGATCCAAACAAATGAAAAAATAGAAGGCAATGTGAAATATCTCCTTGAAAAAAACCACTGACCTGAAAAATAGATCCAGCAGAGACAATTTAAAAATTATTGGGCTATCTGAAAGCCATGATCAAAACAAGAACCTAGAAAGCATCCTTCAAGAAATTCTCAAGGAAAATTGCCAGGATATTTTAGAACCAGAATGCAAAATAGAACTTGAAGAATTCACCAATCATGTCTTGAAAAAGATCCCCAAAATAAAACTCCTAGAAACGTTATAGCCAGGTTCCAGAGTTCCCAGATCAAGGAGCAAATATTAAAAGCTGCAAAGAAGAAACAATTTGAATACTGTAGAAACACAATCAGGATAACCCAGTACCTAGCAGTTTCTTTATTAAGAGATCAAAGGGCCTGGAATATGATATTCTAGAGATCAAGAAAGCATGGATTAAAACCAAGAATCACCTACACAGTGAAACTGAGTATAATGTTTGAGGGGAAAATATGGTCATTCAATGAGGTGGAGGACTTTCAAGCATTCTTGATGAAAAAAACAGAACTGAATAGAAAATTTGACATTAAAACACAAGAAGCATGAGAAGGTAAACATGGAAAAGAAACCAGAAGGAACTTATCAAAGTTTAAATATGAACATGCCAACATGGAAAAATTAGAATTGTAACTTATGAAACTTTTTCTCAGTATGAGGATAGGTGAAGGGAATATAACATACATACACATATGTCTATATAGGAGTCTATACATGTATATGAATACATATGGGAGTGTGTATGTATATGTGTACATAGATACAGGGCACAGGATCATTTAAATAGGAAGGGATGATATTTGAAAGGGTGAAATTAAGAGGTGGGAGAGAAATAGAATGAGGAGACAGGGAGAGACAGAATGGAGTCAATGATTTAATATAGAAGAAGCAAGGGATAACTGTTGCAATGAAGGGAAAAGAACAGGAAGGCAAAAAGGGAATGGGCCAACCTTACTCTCATAGAATTTGGCTTAGGGAGAGAATGACACACACTCTAAATTGGGTATTTTGAACTGCAGGAGAGTAGGGAGATGGGGATGAGACAGGGGATGATGGAGGGAAGGGCAGGTTGGGATGGAGGGTTGTTAGAAGCACACACTTCTGCAAAGGGACAGGGACAAAGTAGAGAATAGAACAAGGGGAGGGCGGGATAGAAAGGAGGGAAATATCATCAGTTTTACACACTATGTCCATTGTGGAGAGGTTCTGTATGACTACACATGTACAGCCTGTATTGAGTTGCTTGCTTTTCCAGTAGGGGTGGGTGACAAGGGAGGAAGGCAAAGAATCTAGAATTTAAAGTTCTAAAATCATATGTTTATATAAATAATTTTTTAAAAATCTGCTTTCACTTGAAAATCTCCAGTAATGAGGACCCAAACACCTTTCTACTTTTGGATAACTCTCATTATTAAGAAGTATTTCCTGACGTTAAAACTAAACTTGCTTCTTTGTGACCTTTGTCAACAAGTGCCCACTCTGTGTCAGGCATTTTGCTACGCACTGGGGATACAAAAACTAAAAGGAATAGTCCCTGTCCTCAAGGAGCTTACAATCTAATAGTAGAGATGGTATTTAAATAACATAGAATATGTAAAAACTGCATACATTGCAGGTTGAGTAGGGAAAATATTGGAGCTATATATGGAAAAGCAAGAGTAGACAAGGTAGACCTTGGTAGGTATGTGGAAGATGAATTGGAATGGGGAAAGACATGAGAAAGGGAGCCCAAATATGAAGCTACCCAGACATACCAGGTAACATCATCCCCTAAAATAAACAAAAACTATAAATTACTGTTGGGTTCAGAGGGCCTAGTAGAATTGTTTGTCTTTAGGCAAATTTAATTTAATTAATGAGCAAGTACAAAATCATATCTCCTTGAAAAGTCAAAAGGAAGAGATGAGAGTGGTGGAAAAGGGAGAGTAGTCTAATTTTTACTCCTTCTACACCTTTAAATCTTGATTATCAACAGCACAAAGGTGTATGACTTTGTGAACTGCCAAGAAAAACACTACAATTGATATTTATTAAGCACCTTCTCTGTGCAAAGCATTGTTCTAGGCACTGCAAGGCATACAAAATTTAGATACAGTATGCATGATCCCTGGCCTTGTAGAACTCACAATGACCTATTAGAAAGATAAGGCACAAATATTGATAAATAAAACATAAAATGAAATAATAATTGGCATTTCTATAACACCATAAGCTTGCAAATTATTTTGCAAATAAAATCTAATTTTATCCTTATAAATATAGGAGGTAGATGCTATTATCATCCTCATTTTACAGATTAGGAAACTGAGGCAGACAACAGTTAAGTAACTTGACCAGGGTTAAGAGTCAGTAAGAGTCTGAAGCCGTATTTGAACTCAGGTCTTCCTAAATCAAAGTCCACTGGTTTATCCATTACCATGTGTAATTGACACTATACATACACTAGAAAGGGCAAGACTGCAATGCTGTTGGAAGTCTGAAAAGTAATTGTCTACCAGGGAAAAGAGAAAGATTTTATGGATATGGTAAAAATGAGTTCAAATTTAAATGATGGGTATAAATGCAGAATCAAACAGAAGAATTTGTCATTTATCCTAGAGGCAATTTATTAGGAGCCAATAAAGGTTTTTTGGTGTTTTATTTGTTTGTTTGTTTGTTTTTAAGCAGGGTGGTGGTATAGACAGACCTGAGTTTTTGGATATCTATTTAGAATCTTTGTGGAGGGTGAATTGGAGAAAGAACTAGATGCATGCAAGAAGACTTTACAACAATAATTATAAGACATAAGAAGGAAAGGGATTTCTCTCTTCCCTCTCCACATCCAATTATCAATGGGGCATTGCCACAAAAGCACATGATGGCATCCAGTGGAACAATAATCTAGCTACAGGATTGAATTGATCAGCCAAGATGAGCTATAAATTTGGAGCTTTGAGCTGGGATCCTGCTTGGGAAATGGCAAGTCTCAGACCCAAGACTCTTGCTGGTCTTAGGGGGTAAACTATAGTCTTTCTGATAGGATATAATAGTACCCTCTGCCAGAATATTAGCTGATCCTGAAGCTGGAGGCAATGATGACTACACTAAAGCTGTGAACTCGTATCCACTACCATAGCAACCATTAGTGGAACAGCTTCTAACAGGCTCCAAGATCAAGGTCACCAGGAATTGTATGAAAACTTCAGTGGTATTATTGCTCTGAAATATCAGTGGCATGAACTGTTTCTCTTTGTCGATACCTTGGTCACTTACATTTTCTCCCACTGTCCCTCTCTATTTTGTTAACTCCACTTGTGAATTTCCTACTTACACTCTTCATTTATGGGAGAATGTACTCTGGGTTTATGAGGAAAATGTTATGTTTAAACTATTCCAAAAAATCCCTTTGCTTTAAACTTAAATTGTGTCAATTGACTGACTATTAGACAGTAAACCCATTAGTAAGAACAGTGATATATAGATTTAGAAATTTTATAGACTAAATTTCAAGGGGGGCATACTGGATAGCCTATCAGGCCTGGTGTCCAGAAGACTCATCTTACTGAGTTCAGACACTTAATAGCTGTGTGACCCTGGGCAAGTCACTTAGCCTTGTTTGTTTCAGTTTCTTCATCTGTGGAATAAGCTGGAGAAGAAAATGGCCAACCACACTAGTTTCTTTGCCAAGAAAATCCCAAATGGAGCCATGAAGAGTCTGACACAATTGAGGAATGACTGAACAACAAAGGTTTTATAAACTCACAGAATACCTCAAATATGAAGAAACTGAATTCTAGGGAATCCAACCTGAGAGCAAAAATTGGGTTGTAGTTCAAGGAAAAAAAACTATTTATAAGGAAGAACTTTTTCTGATTAAAATTATACCAAAATAGAATGAGGTTTTCAGAAGTCAGTGAGTTAACAAACATTGGAAGTCTTCAAACAGAACCTTAATGATTATTCATCTAGAATGTTATAGAATGAATTCCTTACTCAGGTATGTGTTAGATTAGAGGATCTCTGAGATTCTAAGCATCTATGACCCTGAAGCATTCCAGTTCTTCAGTCATAAAAGAAGTAATAAATTATGTTCATTACTCTCTATTTACTAAGACAGGAAGGCAGATTAATACAGTTTAGAAAGATTTTCAGCAGTTAGGATTGAAAAAAAAACACCTCATACTCCTTTGACCAGTAAACAATATCAATCCAATATACATTCTCCAAGAACTTTAGTTAAACAAGACTCAGCAAGATTAGTAAAAATTATGAATCTCCTAAAAAGGTTACATGTATTCAAAAACAAACTATACATACATTGTAATTATTTAAAATATGGTAGTTGGTTCCAATAGAAATAGACACTATGAATTTAAATAATGCAAACACTTCAGGAGATTCGTTATTCACTCTTGGTCCTTGGTTTGACATGAATTAACAATAGAATCAGCAACCAAAGCTTTATAAGTTTTGCATCTTACTATCCTTTTTTCCCAACATGAATTTAATAACTATCCATATCTACAGGGCTTAGAGTTAAGGTTTAGATTCGTTTTTAGTTCTTGCTTCATCAAAATACTCACATAATGAAATTGATATTCCCTTGCAAAAACCTACATATGCCTGCCCATGCAGAGGAATTCATCCATTTCCTCCCTTAAGTTCAACACAGAGGGCCTATTTCTTCTAATAGTTATTGTTTTTCACTTGTTCAGTCACGGTCAACTCTTTGTGATTCCATGGACCATAGTACACCAGGCCCTTCTGTCTGCCAGTATCTCCCAGGCTATTCAAGCTCATTTTCATTCCTTTTATGATACTATCTATGCATCTCATCCTCTGCCATCCCCTTTCCCTTTTGCTTTCAGTCTTGGCCCACATCAGGGCCTTTTCCAATGAGTCCTGTCTTCTCATTAAGCAGCCAAAGTATTTGAGCTTCAGTTTCAGTAGTTGACCTTCTAGTGAATAGCCTAAATTACATATTTAATTTAATTTAATAATTAACATTTCTAAATCTATATATCACAGTTCTTACTAATGAGTTTACTATCTAATAGTATATAGCCTAATAGCCTAATTTCTTTAATTATTAAGTGATTTGATCCTCGTGCTGGCCTAGGGATTTTCAGAAGTCTTCTCCAATACCACAATTCTAAATTCTAAAACATCAGTTCTGTGGGGCTTGGCTTTCCTTATAGTTCAACTCTCACAGCCATACATTGCTACTTGAAAAACCATAGCTTTGACTCTATGGACCTTTGTCAGCAAGGTGATGTCTCTTGCTTTGCAGCATGCTGTCCAAATTTGTTACAGCTTTCCTTCCAAGGAGCAAGTGTCTTTTAATTTCATGGCTGCAGTCACCATCTGCAGTGATCTTTAAGCCCAGGAATATAAAATGTGACACTGCTTCCATTTCTTCTCCATTTGCCAGGAAATGATGGGACCAGTTGCCAAGATCTTAGGGGTTTTGTTTTGTTTTGCTTTGCTTTTTTATGTTAAACTTCAAAACAGCTTTTACACTCTCCTTTTCCACCCTCAACAAGAGGCTTCTTACATTCTTACATTCCAGGTTCCTATGCAATATTGATGCTTACAACATTGGACTTTAATTTCGTTACCAGACTCGTCTGCAGCTGAGCTTCCTTTAGGCTTTGGCTCAGCCACTTTGTTAGTACTAAAGCTACTTGTAGTTGTCCTCTACTCTTCCCCAGTAGTGTATTGGACACCTTCCAACCTGAGAAACTCATCTTCTGATGCCATCTCTTTTATCATTTTAGTACTGTCCATGGGATTTTCTTGGCAAAGATATTGGAGGAGTTTTCTTGGTAAAGATATTGGAGTCATTTTCCATTTCCTTCACCTTTTGTCAGAACTCTCTTTCATGACCTATCCCTCTTGCATAACCCTTCATGGAATAGATCCTACTCTCATTGAGATACATATGCCCTTCTGTCATGACAAGGCAGTGATCTGAGAGTTGGAAAAATAAATGTATTGTTTATTTATACACACACACACACGCATTTATGGTTGGACAAGCTGTTTAGATTTTTCATTTTACTAGACAAGAGGCATTTCCTGTTTTCTTGGTTTTTACTCTATGGATAGTCAAGAAATAATTTTTATGTGTTTATGAATCTTACCTAGGAGGCTGTGAAATGTAGAAGGATCTGATGTCATCAGCACAATGTCATACACAAGTAAGGAAATCTGAAGAATCTTACCAACTATAGGGAATCCCTCTTCAATGTGAACTCCTCCAATAATATTAATGTTTTAGGACAAGAGGAAGCTGAGACATCATAGTTTAGCTATGGAAAAGGATATTGTAGAGCTAGAACTAATCCACGAACTACTCACAGTGCTTTTAGGTTATCTTTTAACTAATTTCAAACATAATTTGAACATAAAGAATAAAGGGAACATAAAGAATCTGCAGTTTCTGCACAACCAACAAAATGCTAAAAAGTACTTTTGTTTTATTCTTTTCTTTGACTTATTGTAATTCTGATAAGAAATACTTCTGAACAATATAACTGAGTAATTTTCAACGTATAAACTCACAAATTGTTTCTTCATAGGCATTAAAAAGCACACATATACTTGTGCATAAGTGTATATTGGGTCAAACTTCTGATTTAATTGGTGTAGACAAATCTTGTTCTGGAAACTAACTGTACTGATACAGGTCAGCAGCTCAGCTATGACTAATAATCTTAAATTGGTCATGTAGCTAGTTAGGTACCAGTCTTCCATAATCCAGGGCAGACCTATCCACTAATCCACCACTTAACACAGCATATGGCATATAGCAGATATACACATAATAAATCCTTATTGATTTGAGTTTACTTAATTCAGTGCTTTATATGTGTTTTAAATACCTCAGAGAATAAGGTACCTGAATAGGGGTATATTAATATTTTGGCATGGCTAATAAAAATATGATTTACTATTAGGTAGCTGAGGTACTTAGAAATTCATATTTGTCTTATATGGTTAGAATTTTTCTAAATCCTTGTTTGGACTTATTTCTCTACTTATTTTGTTGATTTGTGTAACTTCCAATGTCAGAACATATTGCAACATTTGAGAAAAATTAAAAACATAAATCACTCACAATTGCCTTTGGTATAGGGGAATTTAGTAAGGACTAAAGTATAAAAGGGGAGCAAAGGAATACAAAGTTAGATATTACATTGTAATAGGCCAACCTTAACATAGTCTGGTCTCATAACTCAGGCTTGAGATTTGAGTGAAATAAAATACTCCTAATCCATTAACAATTAACAAAAGGAAATTATCTTAGCCAACATGGTAAGGATACTCAGTAAAGATACAGCACTGTTTGAGATAGACTCAGGCCCCTTATTTCTATATAGAATCATGTATGATTGACAGGGAAAGGTATGATAACTGGAATGGCAATGCAACATCCCTGAGTCTGAAGGTCACTGACTCCTCTTACGCTGGCCTCATTTATGCTGTTTTATGTAACTGGGAAGCTATATCAGTGGTTTGAGCCTTGGTTTCCTGAGGTATTCAAGTTTCAGGGACAGAAAAGTTGGGCAGATGAGGAGGGCTTGGGGAAAGGGAAAGAAGATTGTTAGATATTGCTCCTACCATACACATGATGTTGACAAACAATTGACAGGAAGTGTTTATACGAGGTGATTTTATAAAGGTATAATAATTACAAAATATGGATTACAATTTGGTCTACTAGATGCCAATATAGTATGCTGTAATTTGAAAGCATGTAACCATACACACATATATACTTCTTACCAAACTTCTGTTTAATTCTCCTTACTCAGCCAGTAATGCATTTCCAGCTCCTGGGCTTCTCAGTACATTTGCATTGAGTTCCATGAGAACAATCTGTCCAATACCTGATCCATGATGATTGCTAATGTTCAAGCGAAGTCATTTTTCTCTTCCCTCAAATCCCCAGTTTGCTATTTGAGATGGGCCTGCAAAGAACCCTCTCTCTCCCCAGGCCCACATTCACCTAGTTTTGCCAACACAGGACAGCTATCAACACTTATGAACTACATTTAGCTTCCAAAATTGGACATCCATCTCCATTCTTTTAAGGTAGATAAGGAAAAAGTCCACAGGACAGAAAATAGTAGGTGGTTCAGGTTTTCATTTCCCTTTTCCTGATTTATAACAAAACAAGTCAACTGTCTTCTGACATCTGCTGTAGTCAAGAGAAGTAGAAAAAAACCCTCAAAAGATAGCTGTTAGAAACTTCATCATTGAGGAAATTTCTCTATTATCTTCTTTCCTTGCCATTTCCATAATTACCATTAGCAGCCCAGATTCTTCTTAACTTGTACTTATATTACATGCTTAGACTTCTACCTAGCTTAGAACACAATATATTATACATAAATGGCATGTGTGTATCATGTATGTTTAAATAGGTATATATTGCCTCCCTCGAGGTAGTGAGGGAGGGCACTAGATAGAGCAATGTACCTGGAGTCAGGAAGACATCAGTTCAAATCTAACCTCACATACTTACTAATTGTGTGACCCAGGGCAAGTCATTTAAAATCTGTCTGCCTCAGTTTCCTCATTTGTAAAATGAGAATAATAACAGCACTTACCTCAAGGGTTGCTGAAAAGAACAAATGAGACATCTATGAAGCTTTTAACGCACAAGTAGACACTTAAGAAAGGCTTCTTCCTTTTTCTTCCTTGAGAGCAAAACTTTCTATTTTTTTAATCCATATCCCCAAGTCTTAGCACAGGACTTGGTACACAGTAAGTGCTTAGGAAATGCTTTTGTATTTATTCATTCATAAGAGTTACATAGCATAAGAAGGCACAAGTGTATTGAGATTTGCATCACTGCAGAGCAAACTCATAAATGAGATCACAGATCCATTAAAGTAACAAGAGAGCTGAAAAAATGGATTTTTATTACAGTTTCATTTCTTGGCTATTGTCTGTGTTGAATTACAGGTCTTTTCTGCTCATATTCTTCTTCTATGTTACAACAGTTGTTTTTTGTTCCATGATAATGAAAGCTAGCATTTATATAGCACTTTAAGGTTTGCAAAGCACTTTATAAACAGTAGTTCATTTGATCCTTATAACAACTCTTAAAGGTAGGTAATATTACAGCTAGTAAGTGGCTCAGGCTGAGTCTTCCTGATAATAGGCCCAATGCCATACTCTCTTCACTTTCAGCATCTAGTATAGCACTGGGTACATAGCAGATAATCAAAGCTACGATGTAATTGTTAATTTTAGTTGTTTCATTGTCTTATGCTCAGGTTTTTAAAGTCATCATAACTTATCCTAATGATTTGTTTTGGTTTTCTGTTCTGTTCCTATGTTATTAATTTTGATTGAATCTTTGTTTTTAACCCTGTTTGTTGTTTTTTGGTTCCAAGACACAGAACTGCCTCCATCATGGTATAGTGGGAAAAGTGCTAGATCTGCAGTCAGAAGCCCCGGGTTTGGACAATAGGTCTACTACTTACTAACTGTGTGACAATAAGTATTACTTACCCTTTACTTGCCTCAGTTTCCACATTTGTAAAATGGGGGTATATTAGATAATCTCTAAAGTCTCTACCATCCATAGGATCCATGATCTTATGATCCTGACCATCTTTTAGGATAAGATTTTCCAATTTTTTAAGCCCTTTACTAGGATGATGCTAGATGCCCTAGGAACAGGGGAAGACCAGAGGAAGACCAAAGCAAAGACCAAAGTGAATGGGTGTGCAATTCCTTTAAAATACATCTACCTTTTCTATGAAAACAAAATTTAAATCAAAGTTAATAAAAGTGAAAGCAACATAGGAAATTTACTACAAATGAAAGTGAATGCATTGCAGAGATTATTTAATATGGTACCAGCAAATGAGGTCAGATTTAATCGGTGCATGTCAGATTTTCATGTGGATGTGTTTTTGTGTAAGATCATGAAACATATATATTATGTCATTATGTTGCTTGCAGCTTTAATCTGCAAGCTATAAAATCAACTAATATGGCAAAAAACTGGAGGGATGGAGATATGAAAACATTGCGTAGGTCTGGGGAATTGCTGAAGCAAGGAAAGGATCAAGGAAAATGAACTCAACATCAATATTTGTGTGACTGTTAAAAGTGTCATAGTATCTGTCATGTGTCAGTGTCATTACATTTACCCAGTATACTTTAATAAGCTAGTTTCTAAGAAAGTATAACTCTTAAAAATAAAATAATTCAACATTGTCAAAATATTAAATACATTTAAACTTGATTGTCTTAATTTTTTTATTCTCTAGTTTTTAAAAGTGAAAATATCCTTTCAAGAAGAATATACAACTGGTATAAAAATAAATTCACTTGAATAGTTAAAACTAATTCAAATAAAGACAATAAAGTCTAAGTAAAAAAAATTCAGAAACAAAAAGTGAAAAGGCCAGAAAATGCAATTTAATACTTTTATCATTTAGATTCACAAGTGCTAAAGCAGAGAAACCAGTGTGTTTGATTTGTATGCATGCTTTAACTATAGAAAGCATGGAACCTGATAAATTGAAATATCATGCAAGTGACCATGTAGAATACATTATTAAGACAAGAGAACTTTCCAGAGAAAAATTACATACTTTAAATAACAGGGTGGAGTGGGGTAGGGGAAGCTTTTTTCCCCTTCATTTGTAACATCTAAAGTATTGCTGAATTGCATAAGGTGTAGCAAGCCTTATTCAAGAGAAGGACAGTTGGTGCTTCCTGCAGGTATAGATGTGGTTGAAATGATGCTTTGTGGATGATTATAGAAAGTAGATTCAAATAGTTGCATTTGCAGATAATCCTAGTGGGAAGGAAGTTATCTGTGTGTGTTAAAACCTTTTGCAATCAATTATTTGATAAATTAAAATCTTCCTATTTTACATTGCAAGTACCAGAGGCTTTTATTTATTTATTTATTGACTTGTTTGTTTACTTTTAGTTTACAAAATTCAGTTCCAGAATCACTTCAGTTTCAGATTTTCTCTTTTCTCCCCTTCCTCCCCTTCCCCCTTCCATGGTGGCATACAATCATGTATAGGATCTGCAAACTCTTTCACATTGTACAATAGTCTGGTTGTATAGAAGTGTTGTAACCAATGGAGTGAACAATGGGAAAAAAGAAACAAAACCAAACATAGAAAAGAATGAAAGCATGTATTGCTTCAGTCTCCATTTAAACTCTGGTTTTATAGATCTTTCTCTGAATGTATATTATCTCATTCCATCCTGAGACTAGTAGAGTTGTCTTTTAACTGTGTGTTGTTGAGAAGAGTCCAGTTTATCAGGGTTAGTTGTCATACATATGATGTATCTGTGACTGTGTACAAATTTTTCCTGTTTCTGCTCTTCTCACTTAGCATCAATTCATATAAACCTCTCCAGGTAATTATGAAGTCCATTTCCTTACCATTTCTTATAGCACAATAGTATTCCATTATATTCATATACCACAACTTGTTAAGCCATTTCCCAATTGATGGGCATCCCTTAAATTTCCAGTTTTTTGCCACCACAAAGAGAGCTGCAATAAATATTTTTGTACATATGGGTCCTTTTCCCACTTCTATGATCTCTTTGGGATACAACCCCAAAAGTGGTATTACTGGGTCAAAGGGTATGCAATTATTTATAGCACAGAGGCTTTTTTTAAAAATTACAGTGTGTATACTATCTTGTTGAAACTGTTAGGAAAAAAAGATATTACCCCTCAAACCTATTGATGGTAATGCCACTTCAGGATGAATTTTTCAACAAAACTAAGGATTTTTAAATGAAAATGTTAGGATGTGGAAGCACCATATTGAATTCTTTATTGACAGGGCTCAATTGAACAAAATGCAGGTCCACAAATACCATATAAACAAGATCTTTTTGGCAATTTGGACACATCACATGCTTCACAAACAATGACTTGTTATTGAAAAATATATCTAAGGACCTACATACCATTTTTAGAGGATGTTACAAGAGTAATCAGGTTTATTTTTTTAAAGCAGCTCATTAGAAGGAATGCTTTTTGAAAAACCACAAAACAACACATAGGTACTTCTATATTATTTTGTGAAATGCTGGCTTCCTTTTGCCAAAGTACTTTGATGAGTTTCCGAAGTGAACAAAGAAATTATCATTTTTCTTAGAGATCATGAAGCAATTCAATTGTATGTAAAAATTCCCTTTTGAAAATTGCATATTTGTTGGAAATCTTCTTGGAAAATCTTAGTGATTAAAATAAAACTGAGTATTCTAAATAAATCATTGCTAGACTTTTCCTTTCTTTTTTGAAGAGGTGGAAGACTATGGCTATGGAACATTGTATATACTGTCAGATTCAGTCAATGAATCACTTACTTTTACTTTTTTCCCCTTTTTTATTCTTTTGTAGAAAACCTGACTTTATGAGAAATTAATGGAAAACTATACATGTGGAAATGAAGGTGATGTCAAAATAAATGACAGTGATACAAATTTTAAAATGATTGACACAAATTCACCTTCTGATCTGGAAAGATAAAAATGACCATTTCAAAAATCTGGAAGTGTAAATAATGAATGTATTATAATATCATGTTATAATATTATAATAATTATATAATAATACATGTTATATAATAATAAAAATGTTTTCCCCAGTGTTAAAAAAGAGCCTTCTGCAAATGAAGCAGAAGACCACAAAGACCTACACAGGAAATGGCAAACCACTCCAGTATCTTTGCCAAGAAAACCCAGGATGGAGTCATGAAGAATTAAATATGACTGAACAACAATAAATTATTTGACCAGTCTAAGAAGAGATGTGCATCAAACCCCTTAGAGCTCTAAATGTATGAACTTGTATGTGCTGATCTGCAAAAAAGTTCTACCCTCCCTCTTTCCACCACTCCCACTGGTTGAATGAATCCAAGTCCTTGATGAATTCCACTCTCTCCTTCCGCACCTCTCCACCCCTTACCCCAGGAACTTTTCCTGTTAAATCAGCAAAGAAAAGGACAAGGAGAAAGAAGGGTGTGTCCAGTGTGCCAGAATCCCTTTCTCCAGCTGACTATGCCATCAGTCATTTATTTTATACCCTCACTAAATGGCTTAATATTGATCGTCAGTTCAGCAAGCTAGTGACAGAGAATTTCTGTCCTACTCCACTGAATCGACATTGAGAAGTGCCTGGTGACAGCCTAAGGATGTCACATATACCCTGCTATGCCAGAACTCCACAACTTAATCAACAGAAATGTCCAACCTCATCCAGCAGACCACTACGTACTGGATAACTTGGAGATGAGGTTACTTGTTGCTAGGACCTTAGTGTCTCCAAATGTCCTATAAGATTATGGTCCTATAATTTGGTTGATAATTTGACCTCCTCTTATACATTCATCAAATTCTAATTTTTATTACATTTACCTATGTGCCTGATTAATCAAGTCTACTAGATAAGCTGTAGAGGGAACTTGGCAAAGTTGACATAGTCCTAGGTGTGGAGTCAGGAAGACATGGGTCCAGATTCATCTCCCACACATAATGTGACTGTGGGCAAGTTAATTAAACTCTATGTGCCTCAGGCAACTACCTAGAATTTACCTACTTATATCTCTTTATTTTTGTTCTCTCATCCTGGGAGATATTTTTCCATGTCCACTCTTAAGTCCCCCATGGGAAGTCTGTTTAATGCGCTAGGGGCTTCTTCTAGATCTTTTGGCAATATATGAAATTATTGCTGAATTCAGTTATTAACTGGTGTACCTTCATTACAAATACTTCTTCTTTGATGATATCCTTTAATGCTTCTAACAGGGACCAGTCCATGGCATGTGGATTCTGACTGTATAAAGAGAGATGTGTATACTAGCTCACTGCTGAAGAATTTGTACTCTGGGATGATAAAGCAAGCCCTTAGTCCCCATTGACTTGTGTATTCAGATGGTGAAGCAATCTCCTTATTGGTCCCTTGGTCTCTGTGGCAGATACGGGAAGCAAAGCTAAGCCAAAAAGGATCAACCACTCAGGAGGAAAGGATGAATAAGAAATGAATGAAAAGTATCATTTATTAAATATTTACTCTATATCAAGCAAGGTTCTAAGTGCAAGGGATATGAATGAAAAGAGCAAGAGTTCTTGCTGTCAAGGAGATCACACTCACAATAGGGGCTATAACACATATAAACATTCAGACAAGTAGTTGGGAAGGTCTGGAGGTCCTATAGTGGCAGTGGGAAGGCAGATATCAAGGCTCTGGAGTCATGGGATCATCAGTAGATCAGATAACAGTATCAGAGGTCTTCAGCTTGTAAGGGCAGAGAATATGATAATACTGAGTAGTCCTCCATCTGACTAATCAGTGAGTCAATAAACATTTACTATGTACCTACTATATGCCAGACACTGTGCTAAGCCCTGGTGATACAAAGTAAGGCACAAAGCACTCAGCATAGCATAAAGGTTCTGGGCTTTCCAGGGTCAGAGGAAGAAAAGCTACTTATAAAAAAGACTTGAAAGGAGAAACAATTTCCTCTACTACTCTCCTTCTTTCCCTGTTTCAGGCATGATAGAACTTTTCAAGCTTCTCCCTTAGAATGCTTTTGGGTATTTTTGGTGGGATATGATTCCTTCCCCATCACTAGTCCTCTAAGTAGTTTCTAAAGGCTTCTCACACATGCTCATTGGGGGCCCATGTTATGAATATGCATCTGAAAGACCATTTCAAGCATCTGGCTGCCTTTTCTGCTTTGTGTGTTTGGGTTTTCTCCCCTCTGAAACAGGCAACTAAACAGCAATACTGAGAAAGGTATTTTCTAATCATGACAACAACCTCATGAGTTCAAAAGGTTGGGGAGTGAATGAGTCTGAGTCTTGGTTACCTAAAGAAAATGGTCTCTGCAACAACTTTTCAAAGTACCAAGAGGATGATAAGCCTAAGTCATTCTCTAACTTGCTAGACGACATGGATGTCAAATGAATTGATCAAACTATAGAGAGCTGAGATAAAGGTTCAAAAAATATAGCAAGTGGGGGTGGCTAGGTGGCACAGTGAATAGAGTACTGGCCCTGGAGTCAGGAGGACCTGAGTTCAAATCCAGTCTCAGACACTTAACACTTACTAGCCATGTGACCTTGGGCAACCTCACTTAACCCCAATTGCCCTACCTTCCCCCTCCTATATATATATATATATATATATATATATATATATATATATATGTCTCAAGTTCAGCATGACTGCAATATGTTCCATGTTTTAATATTTTAAGTAATACTTTCCTAGGAAAGCGTAAGAGAAGTTATGGATTATTGCTTAGTATTTTAAGTATTTGATGGTGCATGCTTATGAACCTTTTGTGTTTTAAGTGTCTCTTGTGGGAAAAGAAATAAATAACTGTTCCATATGTGATGCCTATATACATTGATTACTTTTCTAACAGGGACCCAGTTAGTACCTCTTGGGAAGACCCTTAACATGAGCCATAGTTGAGTTTTAAGGGATTTTTCCTGGGAATTTTTCGTTGGGCTTTCTGGTAGGCACAAAATTATCCAGAAAGTATGAGAATAGCTCTCTCTTTAGATGTCAGTTTCCAGGAGAACTGTACTTGTGTGTATCTATAAGCCCAAAGCTAAGGGGCCCTGAGAAGAAGGTCTCCCAATACAAGACTCTTCACGTGCATCTTTTGTTCAATTCTTGAGTAGTAATATGCTGCAACCTATTTATATTTACCATGCATCTTTCTATGACCCTTTCAGTGACCTGCAAATTTAATTCTTCAAAGACTGTGGAATCTATCTCATTCTGAACAGTCTCAGAACATCAGCGCAAGAATTATGTTGTTTAAAAAGATGGGCTTTTATTTCAAGGAAAAGCTTGGGTATTATTTTTAAAAGATCTTCGTTTTCCAAAAGAATTTCAACTCCTTCTTTTACTATTCTTGAATTCTGCATCTAGTTCCCTGTCTCACCTGAACAATATATATACATATATTGATGGACCAACATCCAACTAGACATTATATAGACAAAAAGTATTTTGAGTAATTATTGGTCTCATTTAGGAACGTATGTAATATCCCCACTGACTGTATACCTTCTTTCAAAATCATAGAATCATAGACTTAGAGTTAAAAGTTCCAGCTAGATAGATAAGCAGATAGAATATTTGATCTGAGGTCAGGAAAAACTGAGTTTGAATTTGACTTTAGATACAACTTACTAGCTGTTTGACCTTGGGCAAGTCACTTTACCTCTGTCTCCCTCAATTCCTCAACTTATAAAATGACGATAACAATACCTCCCAGAGATAGGTGAAGGGAAAATGTGATAAGATTTGGAAAGTAGTTATAACAGGGTCTGGCATATAGTAGGTACTTAATAAATGCTTGTTTAAAAATACTCTCCTTTTACAGATGAAGGAATTGGAAAGTAGAGAAGTTAAATGACTTATTCAATGACACACACCCATAGTAGATGATAGTGCCAGACTTTAAATCAAGGTTTTCATACTCCAGATTCAGTATTTTAGCCACTCATCTTGATAGTCACATAATTGACAAACAGGTATAGAGAATTCAAGACCTTGATATGTTTACTGTTTGTTAACTATAAGAAAACATTTGATTTGCTAGAGATACCTTAAAGCAGTGGTTCTCAACCTGCGGGTTATGACTCCTTTGGAGGTTGAACGACCCTTTCACAGGGGTCACAGGGGTTTCCTAAGACCATCAGAAATAGGTCTTAGGAATAGAGACACAGGCTCCTCAATCTGCCTCCAGTCAGGTCTGTCCACATGCAGACACTCTCACATACTAGTATTAAAGGATCACAGCATTAGGAAGGTTCAGAACCACTGCCTTAAAGGCTCTCTTCAAAAAATATTTCTCTCATGCATATATTTAAAACATATAAGACTGTTTGATAGATGTAATAGCAGATGCACTTTGTGTAGTTTTCTTCTGATCATGAATATGAAGCAAGGAATAAAATACAAAAATTGTTGCTCATCCTTCGTTTTCAAAGAGGACCAATGACATCATGGGGTGATGTCTTGATTTGTATGTGAACTGGATTTAAGTGAGGCAGAGTTGCACAAAGTCCTCAGTCTCACTCTCTTCTTGGGTTACTGAAGTTCAGGGGCAAAACAAAAGTCAAAATGACTGGTAATGGCCCAGGATGCAGTGGATGACCTTGGCATCTTTAATATCTGACCAAGCTCTCAGCATCCCTCAGCTCCTGCTTCAGCCCCCTTCATGGCAATTGGGACAAATTATTCTCATTTGCCCATTCTGAAAGTTGTCACATGCTCATGGTAGATTTTTCCCTATCACATTGACAGGTTTGAGGCCTATCAGTTACTTTTAACTTGGTTTGGCTTGTCTGCCATGGCAATTTTACCAGGGTGTGGCTGTTGCACATGCTACAGCTTCTTAGAGCCCCAGGTGAAAATTGGGTGACAGATGGACATCAAAGGTAGATGAGAAGCCCTGGAAAAGATTCAGCAAGACATTACAACATAGGTATTAGTCCTCCTTGAACACCTCATACATCCCCAAAACATGAAAATACATGCTCACCAAAAGCACTAACATCAATTATGAAGGACATCTAACACAGAATCCATATAGAAGAGGGATTACTCATACATATGAGATCCTCCAGAAACTCCTATTTGTGGACTACATCCTGCTAATTGTTTCATGTCCCAGAACATTGCAGAACATCCTAAATGAGTGGGTGTTTAATAATGAATGAATGAACGGGCAGTTCTTTGTAAGTCACAGCCTTGTTTAGGCCAACAAATGTTTTAAAACAGAACTCTAAAAAAAAGAACCATAATGAATGAATTCATTAATAATTATTCTGCCTTCTCTGACATTAGCCAAAGTTTAGCATTTAGGAAAAATATATACCAATAGCTAACTAGATAAATAGGTATAATCTTTATGTACAGTGAAGCAATGCCTCCCTTTTTTATTTATCTAACCTTCCTGAGCAGGCTTATTTCTAGCCTTTCACTTGAGTTAAGCAAGCTATTGAATAATTTTACTCTAAGGAGCTGAGGCTGCTTTACAAAACAATTACCTCAATAATCCTCCCCAAATCCAGTGAGGTAGATAGGGATACATTTGTTTAGAAAAAAAAGGAAATATTATGAACTGGGTATTTAGTTGGAGTTTTATCTGATAGGATGGCCTTAGGTTATACATTTCATTCTGCCCTGAGGCTGGAAAAATGGTGCTCTTAGACAAGACTTACAAAGAAAATAAAAGGATTTAAGAGATTCTCATGAAAAATACCCTGTTTCTATTTATCCAAGGTTCCAATATTGGGATGATTAACTGAAAAGCTGCAGCTGACCATAACTCTCGTGAGTATATTTAGGCCAGCAGATGATTTTATGGAAATCAGAATTCAAACTATTTAGGTCCTTGTTTATTAGCCTCAACATTTTAAATTACAGCTGGAGGAAGGCAGGCATATTTTAGCTAGCCAGCCCTGAAAACCTTTCTTGACAGGCATCCTTGCCAGCAGGAGGGGAAATCGTTGCCTAGCACTGAGATTATCCAAGAGCAGATCAACGCATAAAGGCAGGAAACACAGAAAGGCAAAGCTGCCAGGGTGCATTGAAAACCTCCTGCTGGAAGCAGCTTTATCAATTAAATGACTGCTTTCTTAAGGGGATCGATCCAGGTTTAAGAAAAGATGCTTTTGCCACTGCTTATGTAATTGACCAGGAAGCATGCTAAAGAAATGCATGAAATTGACCAAGAAGCATTTTAACAAGCAAGAGAGCTAGCAACATGTTCTGTGACTATATAAGCCCTTATCTGCTCCACTGAAAAACAAATCTTTTTTTTAAGACATTTGCCTTTCAGACTCACTTGAATTCTACATAGAAAAAGAAATAACTATTTAAATTAGGACATTTCACCTGTTATTAAAATTAATTCCCATTGTAAGTCAATCAACAAGCATTTATTAAGCACCTACTGTCTGTCTTTAAGAGGTTTATATTCCAAGAAGGAGACAAGCAATAAATAAGTGTGAAATAAATACAAGGTGATTTGGTTTTGAAGGGGGAGGGAATACCAGGAATGATTTTGAGTAGAATGTGACTTTTAAGTAGAACTGTGAAGGAAAAGGAGGTATTCTATGGAGCAATAAATGAAAAAAAATTGTCTCCTGAAGACTTACCATTCATTTGTGTGAAATAATATGTATACTTAAAAGTATATGCCAAACATAGATGAAGTCCATACAAGGTTGGTTGTTAGTTGTTGTCCTTTGTACTCAGAGAGGACCTAAATGATATCAGTATGTCAGGGTCAAGGTAGAGTGTGTCTGACTGTGAATGATCAGATCAATATATTTCTACTCCAAATGTGCATATTGATTATCTGTACTCAACCTGTGGTAGAGCTTTTTGAGCTAGTATTAAAAATCCAAGATCACTTCAAATGGGAGCACCACTGGCTGAATAAATAATGAAATATAAATTTCACTTTGGGGGACTCTAAGTATTCTCTCCCTCCTCAATTTTTTTTCAGTTTTCTCCTTTCCCTGACCCACCATGAATGATACTTATCTTTCGATATGGTACATTTCTATTAAACCATACTGCTTCCACATTAGATCGTAAGCTTGTTGAAGGCATGAATTATGTCATTTTTTATCTTTTGATCCCCAGGACTTGGCATCATGTGTTGTACATAATCAGTCGTCCTAACAAATGTTTGCTGGAGTGAATTAAATTCATTTTTTTCAGAGACAAAGAAAACACAAATTCTCCAATTCCAAATCCAATCAATATAATTTTCTTGCTCTGTATTGTTAAGAGTAGGGAATGAATGTGATTTAAAATATTTTAATGTAATTTTACATTTGTGGTAAAAAGACTGTCTTCCACATTCCCCTGCCATGTATGCCAAGCTATTTCTTTAAAACTTAATTGGCATGGGGCCAGGAAGGGGTAAAGGCTTGGTTGATAGATAATGTTTTGGGTTTTTTTCAAGTTCAAAAAGTCAAGAGGAACAACTCCTCCCTGTTCCTTGGCCATCACACCACCATGGACAAAACAGAGTCAGAGGAGTTGACTCAAATAAATCAATACATTTTTCTGAGTGTCCTTCTTGAATTTATCTCCCAGGTGGTGGAGAAGCAAATGTCCTTTGGTTAACTGTTAGATAGGCTGCAACTGTCTCCTTTTGCTCCCATCTCAAGCTTAAACTACCGAAGGACTGGCTTAGTCAGCTCTGACCTGTAGCACTATTTTAATGCAAAATCAATTTGGTTTTAATTATAATTTTTTCCAAATGATAAATGAGTAACTATTTATGATGCTCCATCAAAAGTCACTGAATGATATTACTTATTTAAATGGTTGCTAAGGAGATGAAGACTAGGCAATGACAATACTTTTCAACTCATATTCACTCCTCAACATTTCTCAGGTTCATCACCTGTTTTGTCCTTCTTTCCTCCTATGTCAGAAGGAATATGCCTGGTCCTTAAATAGGACAATACATTTTCTTTTTCTCTCTCCTCTTACCTCCTCTAGGAAATTGCTCAAGCTCAAGTCCCTCTCTCTTTGATCACTCTCCACTGACTACTTACCATCTGCCTACAAACATTAGCTTATCTACTTTGTCCTTAAAAAATCCACTGACCATTATACACAAACATACTAACATGCACGAATGAAGAAAATTATTAAGTACTGATTATGTGGCAAGGATCACTGAAACATAAAAAAGAGAGCCCATAAGAGCTTATATTCTAATACCAGAAAACAATACCTCTCAGGGAGTTATGGTGAGGAAAGTGTTGTTTTGGTCAGAGAAATTAGAAACATGGTGAATTCAGTTGTATGTAAATGGGCAATTGCTTGACATATTCTTTCTCCGAATGCTCATGTTGATTTCATTACTGTTGTTGGTGCAAAAGATGGAAAGTGGTGATAAGGGGAGAGGAAAAAGGTAGATATGTGATAGCATGGCAGTAAGGTGGTCATAGCATATTGTGGAGAATCTAAAGATGTTACGATATAGTGAGATTTCTGCAAGCTGAAACTCATGTTTCTGGGAGTTGGAAGGTCATAAGAGGAAGAGGAAGAGAGGTAAAGGGAAGAGCCTAGTAGAAGCATAATAGGAGGATGGACACAGTGCAATATGAAATACCTAGGGGTACCTAGAAATGGTGAAGTATTTCCAAATGGGGAAGCAGGAGGGTGTGACAAAAACTGTGCATGTTCAGACTTCCCCACCCCCCTCAGAATACAGGTTTACCTGGCTACTCTGTTAGTCTCTCAGGATATTGAAGAGGATAAAAGTCTTCCTTCACTACCAAATATCTTGAAAAAAGTATCCTGCTCTTGTGGCTTGTACTTTCTTACCCTTTCTCCAAATGCCTTACAATCCAGCTTTCAGTCGTACCATTCTAGCAAGATAATTTTCTCAAAGTACATTAATTACCTTCTCATTACCAAAGCCTAAAGTTTTATTTTTGTTGTCATTCTTGTTGACCTTTCTCTAGCTTTCTTGACACCATTGACCACCTTCTCCTTTTCAATGTACAGGTGGGGCCAGAGAATCACTATGTGCTCTAATGGTCCCGCTTCCTTCTACAACAAATGACTCTAGGACTCAATACTCCCATATATCTCCATCAATCTTTTTTTTTTTTGCTTTTTTGGAGGGCAGTTGGGGTTAAGTGATTTGCCCAAGGTCACATGGCTAGTTTTTTGTGTTAAGTGTCTGAGGCTGGATTTGAACTCAGATACTCCTGACTCCAGGGCCGGTGCTCTATTCACTGTACCACCTAGCCGCCCCTGTCTCCATCAATCTTGCTTAAAATATCTATTTAATCATGAACTGAGATGATACAACAGAAATGACCTAGATTGGAAAGGTGAGTCCTCATTATTTTTTAAACATCCAGGTCCCAGGACTTTGCCTTAAACATCAGACAGGACAAGGAAGTCACCATCTGCCTTGCAACCAAGCAGTTACTCCTACCTCACCAAGTCCCGTAGGTCTCATCTCTTTTTAAGAAATTGAAAATTAAGCATAAATTCCTATTGCCATCGTGAAAGATATGACAGTGAACTATCATATGGCTTTACTCAAAATTCTCATGATTTTAAGTTGAAGCCTGCCTAGGATCCCTTCCCTAGCCACCATTCTCAACATCTCTTTAACCGATTCCGTGGTACCCTACCTACCCTTCCATAAGAGTCCTCTTCAATTAACAAATAGTTTTTTCATATTATATCTGTCATTATACCACCTCTAGAAATTAATTTGTAGACATATATGACCTGTCTTTGAGGTCTTAGCTTGCATAAAATTCATGTTTTAAAGTTATTGCCTTTTGTATCTCCTAAATTGTCTTCCATTTTTGCATTTCTGAATTCCAAATCAATCATATCACTTAGTCTCTAATTTTTGGAGATTGTTAAACACGTATTCTGTTTTCTGTCTTGTCTTTGTTTTTAAACTTGTTTATTTGAGGTCTGCTTTCAGTTCTAATTTTTATCATAAAATGTTCTAATAAAAATTATATTTATCTTTTAGATTCTGAGATTTCTTGATATTATTACATGATCTCTAGGGAGTTTACACAATTCTCTTTTTTCAAGACTTACTTCTTTAAGTTGTCCTTTATATTATATTTGTTTGATGTGTTATCTTCTCTCTGAATTTTTACTCTTTTCCTTCTGTCTTTATGAGTCTCTATTAGTTTAATCTGCTTAGGACCTACCTAGGCTTTAACTCACTATAGTGCTTAGAATAAGGTCTGATATTTAATAGTTGCTTAATAAATGTTTACTGACTGACTTTTAATCTCTCTATGTATGTGTGTCTCTCTCTATCTCAAGTTGTTTCCCTCTCTCCCAATATATATATATACACACACAGACATATATATATATACACATATATATACATATATACATATATAGGGATACTAATATATATATATACATGTGTATACATATATGTATGTATGTATGAGATAATAATAATTAAATGGAGCTGCTTTAGCTTTCTTTGCTACCCACATTCACACTTAAATAGTGCCTTCTATGTGCCAGGCACTATCCTAAATGTTTTATAAATATTTTATCATTTGATCCTCACAATCACCCTGGGAGGTAGGTGATATTATTATTATTATCCCCATTTTACAGATGAGACTATTCCATTTGCCCAGAATTATACAGCTAATAAAATATCTAAGACCATATTTGAACTCAGGCTTTCCTGACTCTGTCACTGTGCCATCTAGCTTCCTCATAGAAATACACAAAAACAGATGCCCAATGCTATGATGGCAGAGTATGGAAGGACCTCTAAAGCCCTCCCAAATTCCCCTCCAAACAACTTGCAAACTGTCTCAGAATTGGTCTAGGATCAGGGAAGCAGCTTTAGCACAAGCCACCAGCCAGGCCTTGGCCCCATTCTGAACCAGTAATAAAGCTTGCCTTGGAGCTAACCAACTACAGGTCCATGCTCCTGGAGGCAGCCAGCAGAGTTGCTTCTATAGCAACCCAGCAGCAGGGCCCCAACTCTGTCACAGACCAGCAATAATATCTATCCTGTAAGGCCAGCCACCAGAAAGATTCCATTACAAGAGTTACTCAGCAAAAAGGCCCCACCCCGAGGGCAGACTACTAGCTAAACTCTACACCCAGGGGAGATCAAGAGGGAGGCCCCATCCCTCCCCAAGCCAAGCCAGAAGAGAAGTCTACCCTCTAGGGAAAGCAAACAACTAGGAACTAGGCCTTGAAACTCAGTGAAAGTCAGAAATAAGACCCTGGGCACCATCACAAAAAGCTAGGGACAGTGTAGGACCGGAGCCCAACTCCCACATAAAAATACCAAGTCACAAGAAAGGCAGAAAAATGAGCAAAAAAAAAGAATTTGACTATAGAAAGTTATTATAGTCATATTGTATTATAGGGAGGATCAAGGCGTAAACTTAGAAGAGGACAGTAGTGTCAAAATAGCTATATGTAACACCACAAATTAATTTGGTCACAAGCCCAAAAAGAATTCCTGGAAGAGCTTTAAAAAAATTTAAAAGTAAATTAGAGAAGTAGAAGAAAAATTGGGAAAAGAAATAAGAGTAATGCCAGAGAATTATGAAAAATAGAGTTAATAGCATGGGAAATTATATACAAAAATTTGCCAAGGAAAATAACTAAAAAATAGAATTGACAAAATTAAAAAGGAAGCACAAAAGTTCACCAAAGAGAATAATTACTTAAAAATTAGAATTGAGCAAGTGGGAAGCAATGACTGACTATATGAGACATCAATATACTTTAAAACAAGAGTAAAAAAATAGAAGAAAAAGTGAAATTTCTCATTGGAAAAACAGTTGACTTAGAAAAGAAATCCAGGAGATATACTATTGAAATTATTGAACTACCTGAAAGCCATGATTTTTAAAAAGTACCCTGGACCAACATCTTTCAAGAAATTATCAAAGTAAACTACGCTGATATATTAGAACCAGGGGACAAAATAAAAATTAAAGAATCCATCAATTATTTTATGAAAGAGATACCAAAATGAAAATTCCCAAGAACATCACAGTCAAATTCCAGAGCTAACAGATCAAGGAGAAAATACTGCAAGCAGTCAAAAAGAAACCATTCAGACATCATGAAGCTATGGAGGTAGAATGGGGTAGGTGGCAGGCAAAGCTTAAACCTTACTCTCCTCAAAATTGACTCAGAGGGAATAATATATGTGCTTAGTTGGATATATAAATCTATCTTGCCTTATAAGAAAATAAAAAGGGATTTGGGATAATAGAAGGGGACTGATAAAAAGAAGGCTAGATTCAGGAAGATGGTCTTCAGAAGCAAAACACTTATGAGGAGGAAGGGAGGGTTAGAGCAAGAGGGCGATATGCAAGGGGAAAAGAGCATGGAGGGAAGTACACAATTAGTTATCATAACTATAAATGTGAATGGGATGAACTCATCCATAAAATGGAAGCAGATAGTAAAATGGAATAAAAAAGCAGAATCCTTCTCTATGTTGCTTACAAAAAATATATCTGAAGTAGAGAGATACACACAGGTTATAGGCAAGCATCCAGAGCATAATAAATCTTATTGATTTATTAAGCTTTAGCTGAAGCAATGAAAATTTGGGTAGTAATCATGATCTCAGACAAAGCAAAAGCAAATATAGATCTAATTGAAAGATATAAGGAGGGAAATTATATCTGGCTGAAAATTACCATAAAGTCATATCAATAGTAAACATATACACACCAAATAGTACAGCATCTAAATTTTTGAAGAAATTGAAAGATTTACAGAAGTAAGAACATAACAACACTATACTAGTCAGGGACTTCATTGACGTAAGCAATTAGTCATATAAAATTTACCCTAAGTATTGCATCCTATAAATTTTGGAATGTTATGTAATATGTAAGTGTTATTTCCTTTAATAAAATTATCAATTGCTTCTATAATTTGTTCTTTGACCCATTTATTTTTGTTTTTAATTTTTATTTTCGTTTGTTTATTTTATGTTTGTTTTGTTCAAGGAGAAAATATTGCAAGCAATCAAAAAGAAACCATTCAGACATCATGAAGCTATGGTCAAGATTACACAGGATTTGGCACCTTCCACAATAAAGAACTGGAGGGCTTTCCCCTCTCAGGACTGGATAAATCTGACTAAAAAATAAACAAGAAAGAAGTCAGGGAAGTAAATAAAATTCTACAAAAGTTAGATACAATAGCTCTCTGGAGAAAATTAAATGGGAATAGAAAATAATATACCTGTTCTTAGCAGTACAGGGCACCTACACAAAAACTGACCATGTATTAGGACATATGCAGATCAGCACGAAGAGTAAATGCATTTTTTTTATCATAATGCAACAAAATTACAATAATTCAGTAATAGACAATGGAAAGAGAAATTAAAAATTAATTGGAATTAAATAATCTAATCCTTAAAAATAAGTGGATAGGGGCTGCTAGGTGGCACAGTAAATAGAACATCGACCCTAGAGTCAGGAGGACCTGAGTAAAAATCTGGCCTCAGACACTTGACACATTTTCTGGCTATGTGACTTTGGGCAAGTCACTTAACCCCAATTGCCTTACCTTCCTCCCTTCAAAACAAAACAAACAAACAAAAATAAATGGGTCAAAGAACAAATTATAGAAGCAATTGTTAATTTTATTAAAGGAAATAACAATAATTACACAACATTCCAAAATTTATAGGATGCCGTACTTAGGGAAAATTTTACATCGCTTATTGCTTACATCAATGAAATGCAGAAAAAGCAGATCAATGAATTGGGCATGCAACTAAAAAAAAATCTAGAAAAAGAACAAATTAATAAGCCCCAAATAAGCCCCAAACTGGAAATCCTAAAAGTCAAAGGAGAGATTAATAAAATTGAAAGTAAGAAGAGCATTTAACTCATAAATAAAACTAGAAGCTGGTTTTATGGTAAAAAAAAAACCAATAAAATAGAAAAACAATTGATTAATTTAATTTTAAAACAGGAAAGGAAACAAGCAAATTACTAGTATCAAAAATGAAAGTGGTAAATTCAGCATATATAAAAAAGAAATGAAGACAATTGTTAGGAACAATTATATGTAAGTGTATACCAATTATATGTAAGTAAATTTGACAATATAAATGAAATGGATGAAAATCTACAAAAATATAAATTACCCAAATTAATATATGAAGAAATAAAATTCTTATATAACCCAAACTTTAAAAATGAACAAACCATCAGTGGATTTGGACTTACAAGTGAATTTTACAAAATATTTTTAAAAAAAAATTAATTCCAACACTATATAAACTACTTAGGAAAATAGACAAATAAGGAATCCTACCAAATTATTTTATGTTATAAATATGGTGCTGATACCTAAACCAGAAAGAGAAGAAACAGAGAAAGGAAATTATAGTAGAATTTCCTTAATGAATATTGATGCAAAAGTTTTAAATAAAATACCAGCAAAGAGATTACAGCAATATATCACAAGGATCATACATTATGACTAGATGGGATTAATATCAAGAATGCAGGGCTCATTCAATAATCAGAAAATAATCAGAATGATTGACCATATCAATAATAAAACTACCAGAAATAATATAATCATTTCAATAGATGCAGAAAAAGCATTTGACAAAATACAGCATCCATTACTATTTAAGAGAACAATAGTCAAGATAGGAATAAATGGAGCTTATCTTAAAATGATAAGTAATATTTACCTAAAACCATTAGCAATCATTATCTTTAATGGGGATAAGTTAGAAACCTTCCCAATACGATCAGTGGTAAAGCAAGGATGCCCATTTATCACCTCTACTATTTAATATTGTACTAGAAATTTTAGCTGTAACAATAAGAGAAGAAAAATAAATTAAAATAATTACAATAGGCAATGAGGAAACAAAACTATCTTTGCAGATAATATGAAGACATACTTAGAAAATTCTAGAGAATCAACTGAAAAACTACTTGAAAAAATTAAAACTTTTATAAAGTTGCAGGATACAAAATAAATCCACATAAATAATCAGCATTTCTATATGTTACCAATAAAGTCCAGCTTCACACAAATGAGGCCAGATCTAAACATAAAATTAGAAAAAATATTAATTGTTTATGGGTAGGCTAAGGCAATATAATAAAAATGATAGTTCTATCTAAATTGAACTATTTATTCAGAGCCATACCAATCAAATTATCAACAAAGTTATGTTGTGGACCTAGAATAATAATAACCAAATGTACCCAGAAGAACAAAAGTTCAAGGATTTCAAGGGAATCAATGGGGGAATATGCAAAAGAAGGTGGTCTACCCATATCAGACCTCAAACAAAATTATAAAGTGATAATTATCAAAATAATCTGGTATTGTCTAAGAAATAGAGTGATGGATCAATGGAAGACATTAGGTACAAATTATATTATAGTAAATGACCTTAGTAATCCAGCATATGATAAATCCAAAGATCCAAGCTTTTGGAACAAAATCTCCTTATTTGACAAAAACTGCTGGAAAAACTGGAAAACAATATAGCAGAAACTAGGTACAGATCAATATTTCACAATGTATACTGTATACAAAATGAGTACATGATTTACACATTAAGGGTCATACCATAAGAAATTAAGAGAGCATGAAATAGTTTATCTGTCAGATTTATGGATAAAGGAAGAATTTACAACCAAAGAAGATATAAAGAGCATTACAACATGTAAAATAGATCATTTTGATTGTATAAAATTTAAAAAGGTTTTATATAAACAAAGCCAATGCAATTAAAATTATAAAGTAAATGGAAATCCAGGGGTGGGGAGAGGAGTCTTGTAACAAGTATCTCTGATAAAGGCTTCATTTCTCAAATATATAGAGAAACAAGTCAAATTTATGAGTACAAGCTATTCCCCATTTGTTAAATGGGTAAAGAATATGAATAGCTAATTTTCAGACAAAGCAATAAAAGCTATCTATAATCATATAAAAATACTCTAAATCACTATTAGAGAAATGCACATTAAAAGAACTCTGAGGTACCACATCATACCTATCAGGTTGACTAATATGACAAAAAAGGAAAATGGTGGGTGGTGGAGGGAATGTGGAAAAACTGTGACACTGATGCATTGTTGGTGGCTTTGTGAACTATGCCCAGTCTCTTCATGTAGGGTGATTTGGGAACCCAGTGGCCACAATATATAGAATAAACTCCATGAGGAAAGAAATAACTTTGATAATTTTCAGTGCCTATACCAACAGGCACCAATGCCTTCAAAATTTTTTTCCCACTAACTGACTTTACATTGTTCTATCTGCTGCTACTGTTCCTCCAAGTTGCACTCCTCTCCTCAGAAAAGCTGGGTCTAGTCAGTATGTTCTGCCTCTTGTGAAGAGAGGGTAAGGTTCAGAATGAGTCACTGACAAGAGATAACTAGTCATTGATCCACACCACTGAACTCTAGAGCATAAATCTGTGAGGTTGGATATGCTGGCAGCTTCTGGAAAGGGGAATTCCTGGGCTAGGGAACCAGACATTGAGTTGAAGTTCTAATTGCTTTAGTGGTCTAATATTAATTAAAGAGACTTGTAGCTTATATGGTATTTCTCTCTTCTTATCTCATAGATCTACCTTTAGTTACTATTTTTCTAGCACATATTTACAGAAAACTAACTCATCATCTTCCCAACCACATGATCCTTCTGGTTTCATTTATAGCAAGTATTTCATGAATAAATTAATTTATTTTCTTAAGTAGAATACACAAACTATATAGTTGATGGAATCCTAATACAGCTGCCCCCAGTCCCAATATTCTAACTTCTTTAGAGGCCCCACTGAATAGCAGGTCCACTGTAACTACCTTGCACCCACATCAATGTACTAACTTCTACATATATTCCTCACTGCTCTCTGAAATAATACGTGTGTCCATGAACTCTTAGTTCTCACAGAAACAGCAGGCGTGTCCATATGAGGAGATTCCAGCCCTCAGACCCATTCCCACAGGAAGAGGTGTGTTCTTGTACTCAATCACAATCACATCATTCATTTAGCTCAAGACGGGACCACAATACCTAAGAATTAAAATAGCTAGCCAACTGGAGGGCAGTATGACCAGAATGTTTAACCACTGAATCATAGATGGAACTCCTCCTCCATTACCTAATCCCTTAACAAACTCCTCCTGATTTTTAAAAAAAAATATTAATCATATTCCTATATTCTATGTAAATTTGTTTTGTAATTGTACCTTTACCCTATAAAAATACATCTTGCTTTCTCTGAAGTTGTGGGTTCCTTTTAGAACTTAGCCTGCTTTAGGAGAGACATCAATCTCAATTAATGCCTATTCCTGGATGAGAGGTGGTCTGACTCTGAATACTTTGAGATGGTTCCACCACAACACATCATGAAATCTCAACAGTTTTTGCATGGGCAGAGCCCCTAGCATAACAGAGTCACTGGACGTGGGTTTATTATATTTTGAATGTATTTTATGTCTTTACAATTCAACTTTTTTCCTTTGTAGTTTTGTATAATTAGATAATTTTCAAAATTCAACTTCCATAGTAAACATTATCATTCTCATTTCCTAGATTAAAAAAACCTGATAAAGAAAAAGGATGAAATATCAGTGATTTTTTAAAAATTGAGTTTTGTCTTTGGGATTATTGTGATCCACATTACAATATGAGATATTACTGATGTGTGAATTTCTACCCATAAAGCTGAGGGATTCACCAACCTCCTAAATAGGGTTGGATCCACTTATTTATAATCTTCTGCGACTACTGATAAAAATCTCCATTTAGGCAAGTTTTTTCCTTACTTGAACAAGTATTTAAATTAAGTGATATTTTATTATAACTATATCTGCTCATATTTTAAAATTTTTGAAATATAACTACTTCAAACTTCATGGTTTACATGTTAAAAATTTTTTTGAATTTTTTTTTCCTCCTGCCTTGTAACTTTTGCAAGAAGCCTTACCAGTAATGTAAGACCCATCTCAACCACCTACCACCAATATAAGATAGTTACAACTTCTTCCAAAGTTATTCTTAGGAAAATTCTTGGCAATTACCTGGGCAAACCATCTACCCTGAGATAATAGTAGTCTTCCAACGTGTCTTCCTTAGCCAAATTATGAGAAATTGCTCATCATAGGTCTCCCATAAAGATAATGGCCTACAGTTTCTAAGGTTGAAAAAGATTTTGAAAGTATGCCAAGATCACCTAAAATGGCCACAAATTAGTTCCAAAGGAGGGGTCATGAGCTCAACCACATGGAGTTACCCTTATCATCAAATGCTCACAACTTTTCCACATCCTAATCAAAAAGGATGCTTTACTGATGAGAGCCATCAGAAATGAATGTTTTACTATTTATACGAAAGAACAATTTAGACTCGAATGGCCTTTTGATAATGATCAGTTTCACCAAAGATTCACTGCTACTTGCCTGCCCTCCACAGATGTGGGAACCAATGAAACATGCAGATTCATCCCACGACTAGGAGGAACAACAGAGGCAGGTGCTTTCTAGAACCATTCTTTATCTTTTCCTAGCTACCTATGGTGGAATTCTCAATAAATGCTACTTTCTAGTGGCAACAGAGAATACTTTATAAGGATAGTGAAGCACTCTGAATTCATTTCAGAAGAGAAGTTGAAAAAACTAGAGATGATTAGCCTACAGATAGAAAGTCTCAGAGAAAACATGATAACTATCTTTAAGTATTTAAAAATATTTTTAAAGACTGTGACCTGAAAGGAGGAGTTAGACTCGTTCTTCTTAACTCCAAAGGGAAATGGCTAGAAGCTGCCAGGAGATACAAAAAGTTCAATATCAGGAGGAAACTTTTTTTTTGGCTTTTTGGAAGGGAGAAGACAGGGCAATTGGGGTTAAGTGACTTGCCCAATGTCACAAGGCTACTAAGTGTTAAGTGTCTGAGGCTGGATTTGAACTCAGGTCCTCCTAACTCCAGGGCCGGTGCTCTATTCACTGTGCCACCTAGCTGCCCTGTGGAGGAAATTTCTTAACAATGGAATTGTCCACAAGTGAAATCAGCTTCCTCTCTACATTAAAGCAAAGACTAGGTAACCATTTACTTGAGATGTTATAGTGGGGATTTCTTTTGGGGTAAGGGTGGAAGGACTGTTCTATTGTTAGACTATCTAGGCCCTGACAGAAGAAACTCCATCTCTGACCATCAGTTGACCCACCTATTTATTAAGAAGTTCCTATGTACCTAATAACCAGCTTAGTAATCTAGACTTAGGCAAGGAATGCAAGGCTCTTCTAATAATCAGTTTAGCAAAATGTAATTTTTATGTGCAAGGTCAGGAAACTTTCTTAACCATAATGCTCTTATGAAGGGTTTGTAGTCCAGACCACCTACTGACTTCTCTAATGCTCCCCTCTCATCCCGTCTCTGTGATTACTCAGCAACAATGATCAGACAGAAGAGCAGAGACCCAGAGATCTGGCCTCTCAATTGATGTACACAGCCCACAATATGTCTGAGCCACCACTTCTCTGCCCTTGGGACTATAGGGCTGAGGAGCCATATAACTGCTTGTCCATGAATAATAAACTGCCTTGCTTATAAACCTTTGAGTGATTACATTTCTTTTCAGTATCCACAATTTTCTCAAAAAGGGTTAAAGTAAATGACTGACTGGCTGGCCAGTAACTAAGCCAGCCCTTACCAATTCACAATTTTGTGTTTCTTTGATAACTGTCTATTGAGAGAGTGTATTATTGTTCATATCTTTGTGATCTTATTTGGGGTTTTCTTGTGAGATACTGGAGTGATTTGCCATTTCCTTCTCTAGTTCATTTTACAGTTAATGAAACTGAGGCAAATGGGGTTGAGTGACTTGCCCAGGGCCAAACAATCAGTAGTTATCTGAGGTCAGTTTTCAACTGAGATCTGTCTGACTCCAGCCCCAGTGTTTAATCCACTGAACCACTATTGGGCTGACATTTAGTGTTAAATTTTGGAAAATTAACAGGAAAAAAATCCATCCTCTGAATTTATCCCTCAAACCCAGAGAAATAAAATGCCAGTGATCCAATGGCTGATTTGGAAACCAAACTAAGGCTGCCACATTCTGACTTCAGCCCTCTGATTAACAGCACAATGCCACATGACTATAATAATAATAAGGTATGTTCTTAATTTGGCTGTTGTCTGCATCTTTAACAAGACCATACATATTTCATTTATTAATGTGCAGGTAGGGAGGAAACATTTAGTGGGCTGAAAAACACGTTTAAAGTTCAGAGTAATATATTTTGGTTCTACTTATTCTTTACTTGGGAATGCATGAAGGACATGTGATTCTGTCAGCATAGGCTATTTCCAGAGCAAAAGAACCTATTTCCACTGATATAGATCACACCTATGATTTAGTAGACAAAACCTAGGGAAGTTGCCTGAGGCACAAAGAGGAATCCAGGTTCCAGCCTGGGTCTCCATGTTCCCAGACAGCGGGAACTCCTTCCATTACACCACATTGTGTCAAGATGTTATTAGTATTTGAGATGAAACCTCTGTTCCTCACCTGGAATTCAAGCACTTTTTATACATTTGGAAATTCTATATAGAAAGCCTGAGCACTAGTTCTTTCCAATCCCAGATTTGGAGAGTAGAAAGGTAATTTGGAGGCATGTATTAATTATAGCCAAATTCAACTACAATTAGCATATCCCATGGAGTTCATTATACTGTACTATAATTACTAACACTAGCTAATAAAACTGCCTAATTTGGGCTTAAGTCATCTCTCGTATCTACTCTCTCTCTAAGAAAGGCAGCATGGCACAAGTAAATAGAGAGCTGGCCTCAGAGGAATGAAGAGACGGGTTCAAGTCTCCTTTCTAACAAATAATGGCTATGTAACCTTGGGCAAGCTGCTCTCAGAATCCTAGGCAGTTCTCTGACTCTAGGCTTCAGAGCAGTTGCTGATCTTCATTGGTAAAGAGAATTTCACTGGGAACTTCCTTCATAATGAAATCACTGACCCTGGGGGGTGAGGGGAAAAGGGCAACATTACTTAAGTCAATTATGAACTCAATACATGGGCTATATAATTTTAAATGAACTAATATAAAAGGTAAATTGAAGGTAGCTATATTGAATGATTTTATAGAAATAGTAAAAGATTGAATCAAGGAACAAGGACCTGATGGTTCTGATTTTAAACTGTATGAACTAGTACTACCTTTTTACAAAGCAAAACTGTGACAGAAAAGTATGCTACAGGAAAATACTGATTTTTAGTCTTTTTTTTAAGAATGCAGGTCAGTGAAACTCTTTATATTTTTTAAGCTTTTTGTACAGATAATTTCATTTGACCCTCATGACAAGCCCATGTTATCAGGGATGAGAGAAAGGCATGTATTGTCTTCATTTAAAAGAAAATAATAGCTAATATTTAGATACCACTTTAAGATCTGCAATAATAATAGCCAGAATTTATATGGTTCTTACTATGTCCCAAGCACTTTACAATTATTGTCTCATCTGATCCTCACAATAGCCCTGAGTGGTAAGTGCTATTAATATTATTTCCGTTTTAAAGGTGTGTAAGCTGAGGCAAACAGAGGTTACTGAATTGCCTAACGTTATACACCTAGTAAGTATCCAAAGCCTAATTTGAACTCAGGTCTTCCTAATTCCACTTCCATTCATCTATTATAGCACCTTAGGAGGTTAAGTAGCATGCCTTGTGACAGAGACAGCTGATGGCAGAGATTATGACCCACATCTCTTGACATCAAGAATGGTGTCTATGGACCATAATCAACCAGCATAATTCAGTGCTTACTGAATGCCACACACTAAGCATACAAAGAAAAGCAGAAATCACTGCTCTTTATAAGCTCATAGACTAATGGGAACAAAAACTGAAATAAGATGGAGTATGGGATGGTTATAGAATGTCACACTCATAAGACCTAGATTTGGAAGGAGCCTTAGAGAACATATGGCATGTTTTACAGATGAACAAATTGAGGTCCAGGGAAGAGGAAATTATTTGACCAAGACCACGCTGAATTAAAATCAGTTAAAAGATCAATCAAATGATCAATTAAAATGAGAAAATTCTTATTAAATGACTATCATGTGCCATGAACTGTGATAGGTTGTGAGGAAAGAGAGGAGAGAGTCCATATTCTATTGGGATAACACAAGCTGGAGGCTGATAGGCACATTCAAAATACAATGTAATTTCAAAAAGACAGAATATGTATTGCAAGTACAAAAATGGGCATACTCCTAATCTTGCTATTCTAATCACCAAAAGAGGCATGTTGCAATTGCTCTGGGTGAAAAAAATCTTATAGAAGTTTTTTTTGTATATCATAGATGTATTTATTCCACACTACAAAAATGCAGAAAAAAGCGTTCTTTTTGTTAAGCTAAATGCAATACATGTAAAAAATGTGGGAAAATGTCAGAGAATTTGGGGTGTGTATGTGGTTTTATTGGATATAATTAATATATTTGAAATTTGAAATGGAGTGCAAAATAGTTCTTTTATTTAGCCCTTAAGATCACGAGAAGTTATACTTTAATTAAACGCATTTGTGTTCTGAATCTATTTAGGAATATCAAATAAAAGAATTATTTTCTATACCATTGTATAGTAACTGATATGATCACCCTGAATTAAAGATGTAAATAAGATCCCAAGATGCTTTGTGAATCACAAAGGAAGATTAAATTATGTTCCCTATGGCTTTAGTGTTTTGTATTTTAGTGTTCAGTATAGAGAGTCATGTGAGGCACTGTTGCATAGTGGATTGAGGGATAACCATGTAGTATGTAGCCCTGGTTTCACATCTTTCCTCTGAAATATACTAGCTGCACGACCCTAGGCAAGGAACTTACCTTCTCATTGTCCCCAGGAAGTTCTCTAAGAGTATAGAATACAGATATGTATCTGTGGAGAGACTTTCAGTATCAAGTATTCTCCATGTGGATAAAATCTCAGGTTCAGACTAAAAACACCTTCCCCTCAACCCCAAAAATTTTTTCAATAGATCGCTTTGAATCTAGTAGGGCAAATACAATATTTTAAACAGTACTTTTACATTCTACATATATATCCCAAAATGCCTAGTACAATGCCTTAAACAAATAGTGTATTCAAAAAAATATTCAATGATTTGAAACTCAGTCCTGTATAATCTAGTCAGCATTTATTAAATATCTACTATATGCTATACTATACTGTATTCCTTTTCATTTAGCTTTACCATAGATTTATTTCATCCCAATTATTCCTTGGGAATTAATTCTTGAGGGATATCTCATATATATATATAACTCTGTGGAGGTAAAATTATCCTATTTGTTTATCTTTTTTTGTCCAATCCTGTGATTTCATTGTTGGAAGAAATTCTAGTGTAGAAACTGCCTCTACTAATTTGGGTCAAATCCTATTTGGTAATTTAAAGACAGAGAGTTGCCTGAGTCATTTAGAGATCAGTGGTGAAATGTCTTGACCAGAATTCATATATCCAGTGTATGTCAGTGGTGGGACTTGAATCCAGATCATTCTTATTTAAAGACCCATACTTTATTCACTTTACCATGGTAGATAGATAAATATATAGAGAATCTAAGTTCTTACCTTGTGCCACCACTGTAGTAAGGGACAGGGTTTCAAGCATAAGCAAACAAGTCTCCACCATGGAGAATGATACCTGGGCAGGTGTAAGGAGCCTGATGAAGATGTGAAGAAGTCCCAAGAGTAATAAGAGCAAAGTATGAAGTGAAGTGAGTATAGCTGAAGTAGCTGATAAAATGGTGGTCCAGGGTAGGGAATCACTGGAACTACTTCTGAGTTTAACTTAATTTTATTATGAAAACTTCTTGGTTTAAATCAAATTGCCTGATATCAAAGATAAAACAATTTCCCAAACACTTACTTACCTCATTTAAATTTGGTGTTTTGTTTTGTTTTTGCTTCCCTTTTTAAGCATATATATACTGTGCATATTATATGTATATATATATATGTATACACACATGCATATATATACACACACGTGTGCGTCATGAATTATCTATATATTTTTCCTCCTTATAATGATTTCTGCCTAACAGCTGAAAAATATAATCAATTCATGGAAGATTGAGGGTTTATAAAAAGCAAAATCCCATTTTTTGCTCCTCACCCCAAATGTGCTTATTCATTTTCCAAATTAAATCTATATAAACCCCCAATTATCTGAGTAATTCAGATTTCTGCCTGAATCATTTCAATGATTCAGGCCATATACAGATCTAGTTTTATTTCCCCCCCTTTTTCTGCATAGAAATAACACAGTTTTTTTATTTGAATTCCTCTTTTCAGCAAATATTTAGCAGAAATATTTCACAGTTAACTACATATAGATAGTATTTCTTCTGAATAAGCTTTTACTCATGACCCACTAGTAAAATCCATTGCAAGCTTAAAATTGATATCTGCTTATGCTGTAGCAGATTGTGCAATCACCCTGTCTAAAAAACTCTGCAGTCTGTCTAAATCTTATAAGGCAAATTTGCATATTCTATGGGCATACTAGTTGTCAGATATGTCCAAATTCTGAGATTCTTTTGGGGAAGTATGCCCATTTCCACTGTCTCCCACTCCCCGAAAAGCTAATTCCTCAGAGCCTGCAGCAAGCTAGAATGCCTGTTGTCAGACTAGCTTACTGCCAAAATCTATGCTGTTTTCCTCAGGCAGCATTGGCCAATATCACCAAAATCTAACATTATAATATGTTAGGGAAAAAAATCTGCTTTCATTCCTCAGGGATGTCTTTAATTTTAGTAAGATAAACAGAAAACTTGAACTAAGAACTTGGCAGCTAAAAAGTGACATCCAAATGTTTTCAAAATGTATTTGTAAATTTAGTTTCAACACCCACCCACCCCCCCCCTCACCCCTGAAAGAAGTCATTTTGATTCCGTTTTTAAAAGCTGGTTCAGGGGGTTCCACTTGCTTACTCAGTCATAATAGGAAAAAAAAGCCTGCTTGGGGAAGGTGGGAAAATATCTCTCTTAAAGATAACAGATTGAGATATTAAATGAGGAAGGACCTATTATATCATGTGGTAGACACACAGTGCTTCTTTTATTTTGTTTTGTTTTAATTTTGGACCAAATCTGTGATTTCGGTAGATTCATGTTGAATAAACCTCTTCCACCAATGTAGACTGGCAAATGTTCTTCACCTTTGTCTCAGAGAGTTTCCAAGAGGCATTTTGAGGTTCAATGAATTGTCCACGGACACAAAACCAGTACGTGTCAGAAGTGAGATTGGAACCCAAATCTTTCTGACTCAGGACAAGCTCTCTATCCACTGCATTATATCCATATCCATATATATTTGCTACCCACTATATTGCCTCCTCAATTAATATGGCAGTATTAAAAGATCCCTAGGCAAAGCAATAACTAACTTGAGATGAAGGAGACTTGATGAGAGTGCCAACATCCAAAGAAGGGGTAACACAATTCCAGTTTATGTATAGCTTGGAACAGATAACAACGAAGTTCCCTTCCTACTGTGAGAATCAGTGACATACGGTAACTGTGATTTCTTTTCCATGGCAACCACTGTTCCTATACCTTGTGGTCTTCCAACAGATCCACCACCACCTACTACAATTATCCCTGGGACAATAGCAAGCAGGCTATTCTCAGTACTACCACAACTCTCCACCACCAGCTCAATTTAATTTACCCAAACCACAAATAGTTTATACTTATGGCTCTGGCCTTGAGAGACCTGAGTTCAGATATAAGTTCTATCATTAACTTGCTATGTATCCTTGTGTAAATCATGTAATCTCAATGATTCTCAGTTTTTTTATCTATAAAACAGATAAGAGAATGCTTGTGTTGTATACTTGACGTTTAAAGTGCTTTGTAAAATAACCTCTCATCAATGTGAGGTGTTGATAAGAAAACATTGGGGAAATGAAACAGGTGCCCCCTGGGTCCACAGGAATTAGATCCAAAAGGGATCTAAGAAATCATACAGATCCTCACCTTATAGATGAGGAAACTGAGGCTCTGAGAGGCTAACTATCTTTTCTAAGTTCACATAACCAGTGAGCATTTGAACTGGAATTCAAATTCAGGTCAATGCCTTTCTTTAAGTATATAAGGTTAAGTAAAACATTTTCAAGTAGATGAATATTGTACGGTCCCACCTCCTTATTCTGTACCACTTTCCCACCAAGGTAGTATTTCCTTCCTCTTTTTTTAGATTTAAACTCTTTCCCTACAAGCTTTAAAAATCTCATCATTAAAAATAAAGTATAGTTAAATGATTGATAGCTTAAAGAATTACCTCCCTCAGGGATACATGTATTTTAATAGGCTATCAAAGCTTTGAGATAAATAGATCAAGTTTTGATGGTAGGATTTTAGACTCCTTGAAGGAGTCTAAAGAGGAGAGACTCCTTGAAGCCTATGAAATGATAACACATTGGCAGTCACCCTTGAGACTAGCCATGCTGCTTAATACTTGTTAACAGACTAGGCCTTTGATTTTTTTCTTTCAGTTTTCTTCTAAAATAGTCCAGCCATGTTCAGAGAGTTTCAGATGAACTATTAGCCCTTCAGTCTTCCCCATGAAAGAGAACTGTGCCTATTTAATAGAGAGGAAACCCATCATCAACAGGCAGGGGAGGAAATTACCTGAACTGCTTGAACCAGGAGAGTTGAAGAGAGGTCAGGGACACTGGGATAACTATACCTTGGCTCTCTATTGACTAGAGCTCCATTAGACATTTCCTAGCCATGATCCATTTTTAGATAACACAAGCTCTGATGCTGAAGTGATCATATGTGCAGAGTAGTCTATGACATGTTTGGCTCTGAGTCAGGAGTCTTGGGTCCAATTCCAGCCTCACATAGTTACTAGCTGTGAGATGCGGATCACATTATTTGACTTCTCAAAGCTTGAGCTCCCCCATCATTGAAATGAAAGGGTTCAGCTAGACAGTAGAAGGTAAGATCTCTTCTGGTATTAAATCTATGCATCTATGATGTGCAATTATGTTAACAAGCTTGAGAGGCAACATCACTTGGTGGAAGCTTAGTTATCCTCAGAAGTCAGGAAGACCTCATTTCAAGTCCCACTTCTGATTCATGATGTTCAGTTGTTTTCAATTGTGTCAAACTCTTCATGATCACATTTGGGATTTTCCTGGAAAAGATACTGAAGTGGTTTACCATTTCCTGCTCCGGATCATTTTACAGCTGAGGAAACTGAGGCAAGCAGGGTTAAGTAACTTGCCCAGAGAAACAGAGTTAGTATCCAAGGTCACATTTGAACTCAGGTTGATGAGTCTTCCTGACTACAGGTCCAGTGTTCTATCCACTGTACCACTTAGCTCCCTCTTCTGATATATGGTGTGTGCTGGCAAATCACTTAACATGTCAATGGGCTTCTTCCAACCAACTCTCTTGGATTGGACTCTACGATATAGTCATGCAAGGAGCCTCCTGGTAAGGAAACTACTTCTACATGATGAAAGAATCAGAGATCAAGGCCACCCCATTTACCCCACCCTGAAAGAAAAATATCTTTAAATCTTTCTTAGAAGATCATTGTGAAGAAAGCCCTTTGCAGCTCAGTGCTGTATTAATATGGGTCAGTCATGCTGCTTATTCTAGACAAGGGGTCTCTAATATTTTATATTGGGAAAACCTTGACTGGAAATCCCAAAGGAAGCTGTTGTACATTTGGAAGTAAACTTAAACTTGATAAAATGGAAGTACCTAAATTAATACCTTTTTTCTTACCTTCAGAAGTTAGTGATACAATTGTGATTCATAGCAGTGATGACAAATTATGTAAATTAGTAGGCTTATGATTTCTCAGGGATGCTTATAGTGTGATATATTCTGAAGCAGAGCATGGGTAAGGAGGGATGGTTGAATCATAAATAATATTTAATAGCTTGATAATTATTATTTTTTCTAAAATGAGGAAGTGGGCTAGATGATCTATCAGGTGCCCTGATACTCTAAACCTTTTATTCTAAATCAAATACATTAATTGGGGGAGGGTGATAGGGAGAGAGAAGGTGGATAAGGAAAAGGAGACCATGTTTCACAGGTTTAACATTTTTAAAGTGCTAAATTTTTTGTGGCACTTTTTTTTTAAGTGCCATAAGGCAATGAGATAGCACAAGAGCAAAAAAGTAGATTTGGAGAAAAAGTCTAAAACATCTGAAAATTGAATGTCAGAAAGAGATGAATGGGTTGAAAAGCAGCTCTGCTAAGGGAACAGAAGGTGATATGTTATATAAAAACACACACAGAGGGCATCAAGAATGGGGGTTCTGGGGCAAAAGTGATGCAGTATGTTTTAGCACATAAGGCACTTAGGATTCTAGGTTTATAGTTGGATAAGATTCCATTTTTCCCTGAGACCCAGAGAGATTAAGGGACTTGCTAAAGCTCACATAGCAAATGACAGTGGAGGAATTTAAACCCAAGTGCTGTGCTTCCGAGGCTTGTGTTCTCTCCATTCCAACCCATGTCTTAACTACAGTATGGTGGTGGGCAGGTCACAATCTCTGAATCTTATTTTCTTCATCTGTATAAGGATCAAATGACAATAATAGAGGTAAAGTCTTTCTGAAACCTTAACAGTGCTACTGATTTATAACATACCCTTTCATTACAGGCATAATCTGATCATAGATTTACAGCTGAAATGATCTCAGAGTTCATCTAGTCGAAGCCCTCCCTATTTTACAGATGAGAAAAGTAAGCCCCAGAGAAAGGAGATCATTTGCCCATGGTCAAACAGGTAGTTGATGCTAGAACCAGGATTTGAAACTTGGTCTTTTAACTCCAAATTCAGTATTTCCTGATCTCAAGGATCTTACCACCATTTGGGGGAAAGAAGACATCATTTATAACATTTAGACAATAATACAAGCCAATATAGTAATATTAAATGTTATACTTCAAATAATAAACACGCTGTTTGGAAAAAGATTTATCCCTTTGGTGGAGCAAAAATCCCTGACCCCAGATGGTCAGGATTCAAGGCATAGGATTGTAGTATCATAGATCTGAAATTAAAAGGAATCAGAGGCCATCTATTCCAATTTGCCTCATTTTACAGATGATGATACGGATTTGTTGTTCAGTCATCTCAATCACATCTGACTCTTTGTGACCTGCATGGGGTTTTCTTGGCACAGATACTAAAATGGTTTGCCATTTCTTTCTCAAGCTCATTTTACAGATGAGGAAACTGAGGCAAATATTGAGTACTCATTCTAAATTTATGATCAAATAGAAATATTCATGGAAGGGGAAGGATTTATCTGTGTCTTGAAGAATGAGTGGGATACAGATGGATGAAGATAGGGGAGACAGTAGACACAGAATATAGATAGTAGGAACATGGTATTTGGAGAAGAGATGCTGTAAATACTTAAACTTGACTATAAGCCAATATGCTCATATTAGGGAGAGAAGATAGTTCAGGAGATAGGACTTTGAACATAATAAGATACTGAAGACTTGTGAATATATTTGAAAATGTTCATTCTTTTGTGAAATAAAAATTTCTCCTTAAATCAAGTCTAGGTGGGACATGAGATTATTGTTCCTTATGCAGTGCCATTTTTGTTTAATAGTAGATTTTACAATTTATTTACAACACAGAGTCTGTGCATATAAACAGAGACTCAAATCCCATCAACATTATACAATGCTGAAATTATGGAGGATGAGATTCAACTAACCTGACTTCAAGGAGATGATGATGATGAACTTTTTAACTATTTTTGATAATTCAACTTGGAGTCCCTGCTGAGTTCAGGTAATCATTTTCAGCTGCATTTTGACTGCTTCTAGAATTCTAGATAAAATAGCAAAGTAGACCCTCTTATGTTCTATTTCAATCCCTCCTACTTCTTATTTTCCCTACCAAATACCAACTCTCATGCTGCCTTCTATATATCCTTTTTCCACCTGAGTGCCCTCTGATGCAAAGTGTCCCTTACTCTGTGTAGCAATCAAAACTCCTATTTCTTATTGCTGCTCTTGCTTTGAGTTAGAGATAAATTTGATTATCTGATTAATTAACACTAAACTGTGAATGAGGTTGAAGTCTCCCAGGAGATAAGTACTGCTTTAACTCAGATGATTCTCTAATTCAGTAATTCTCAACCTTCCTAATGCCATGACCATTTAATAGTAGTATGTGGGTGTGTCTGCATGGGGGTGGAACCACCTGGAGATGGATAGAGGAGATGGATAGATGGATAGAGGTCCTAAGACCATCGGAAATATGTGTTTTCTGATGGTCTCAGGCAACCCCTGTGACCCTTGTGAAAGGGTCGTTCTACCCCAAAGGGGTTGTGACCCACAGGATGAGAACTGCTGCTCTAATTGATAAAATTTGAGGGAGATCTTTTCAGTAAAAGAACAGTTCACATTCCTTGACTTTCCAGTGGCAGGGAATCTGTGGCCTTACAGCCACATGTGGCCTTCTAGGTCCTCAAGTGTGGCCTTTTGCCTGATTCCAATTTTTACTGAACAAATCATTTTATTAAGGAGATTTGTTCTGTGAGGTTCGGATTCAGGTAAAAGGCCACACTTGTGACCTAGAAGGCCACAAGTGCCTCATCCAATTAAGCTATCCTCCATCCCCTTTACCTCATTTGCCAGGGAGTAAAATATATAAGATATTAAAATCATTTACTATATGTAACAACTGGTTACACCTCATTCTTCACATATGCTACCACTACCATCCTTCCATTCAAACTACTAGAGGTTGCAAATACTCTTTAAGTCTGTTTCCGCTCAAAAAATACCTCCAATTAACTACAAAGGACATTTGGATGAATAAAAGTATGTAAAAAATGATTATATATATATATGTGTGTGTGTGTGTATACATATATATATATATACACACATATATTATATATACATATTTGTGTCCAATGTCTTTGCATCTCTAGGCAGGAGGAAGAAAACAAAAGAAAAAAATGTACATTATAACTCTATTATATACCTAAAAGGAATATCAAGTTGTACATGATAGCAGTTTCATGTATAATCATCTTTTTTATTATACTCTATTATAAAAATACTTGTTTTATTCCATAAATTAAAAATTAAATGAATAAAAAAATTTTAAAAAATACTTGGTATATGAGACCATTTAGATGTACATATACATTTACATATGTGGTGGCTTAAAAGTCTTAGTGAAATTGTTAGCTTTAAAGAATTCAACTGCATTGACTTCTGAGAAATCCTTTATATACACATATGTACACACATGTGTAAATGCATGTGTGTGCACACCAAATGCTCATGCATGTGTGTATGCACATAACATGTGTGTTGCACATTTACATTTAATGTATAGGAAGCAGCCATTGGCTGTGTACCTCAAGTTGAAGTCAATCCTTCCCTAGCTGAAGTTCCAACTGAAGAAGAGGTTTTGAATACCATCAGAGTCCTCTCCTGTTGCAAAGTGCTGGTGCTGATTCTATTCCAGTTGAAATTTATAAGGTTGGGGGCCCATTGCTCATGCAAAAACCAGACTAAAATTTTCAGCTTATATGGCAAGAGGAAGTTATTCCCCTGGCATTCAAGGATGCATCCATTGTCCATCTTTATAAAGGAAAAGGAAATAGGTTGCCCTGTGACAATCATAGCAGGGTAGGACAGCTTTTTCTCTTAGTCATTGTTGGCAAGATTCTTGCCAGAGTCCTCCTTAATAGACTGATTCTTCCACCTGGAAGATGGTCATCTACTCAAGACCCAGTGTAGCTTCATAAAGGGCTGAGGAATGGCCAATAAAGTATTTGCTGTTTAACAACTAAGGAGACATGCCAGGAGTATAACAGAGGTCTGTCCACAAAGTTCATTACCCTAACAAAGACCTTTGAAATTGTCAGTCATAAAAGTTTTTGGAAAATTATGAGAACACTTGGTTGCCTAGAGTTCATCTGCATTATATATCAGTTTCATGACAGTATGCCTTGGGCTCTGGACAATGGACAATGCTTTCACATTTTCCCCATCACAATGGCGTGAAGCAGGGCTGTGTGCTTATTCACATGGTTTTTTGCATGATGCTTTCAGCAGTGGTGTCAGATGCCTTCAACAAGGATAAAGATGGCATTAAGGTCAGCTATCACACTGATGGTAAATTCTTTAACTTGAAAAAGACTATTAGCCAGGACTAAAGAAGAAGTAGAGTTGGTGGTCTGATCAGTCACAACTGGACATGCTGTACCTTGACCCCAACATAGTGTTGCCATTTTAATCCTCTTCAAGAATGAGGGAAAATAACTTTACCAAATACATACATACATACTAGACACACACACACACACACACACACACACACACACACACTGGTTAGCCGGAGGATGAAATTAACTTAAAAAAACACAGATATTTAATAAAATGGCTTAGCTAGTAAGATAAATAATAGGAATTTCTCCTTATAAACCCAGGGCATGTGTATCTGTGAATAAATACAGGTCACCTTCATGGTGAGGTATAGGAACAGAGCACACATGTGACTAGGGTGCACAAGTAGAGGTACATTTCATGACTCCTTGCTACAGGTCTTTCACTGGAGTCTGGTGGTGCCACTGTACTTTAGTACTTTTGATTGTTTTGAACCTGGATATGACATATATTCTCTGTGGGTTGTTTTTGGTAGTAGTAATCTGAGGTTACTACTGTGCAGTGATCAAGTAGTCTCATTGTTGGTGCGAGGTATTTTAAAACTGATTATATGGTGTGGAACTTATCTCTATTACCAATTAGCTTCCCCTGTATTATTTAGCTAACATGCTTCCCCATATCCATAAGTGGAAGAGTAGGCTCTGCTGTCTCTCTTTTAAGTTAGAGCCCAGAGGCCTAAATTATTAAGGAAATATGAAGAAAAGAGCTATCTGCATCCAGAGAAAGAATAGATAAAAAGAAGAATGTATAGAATAATTTTACATATATACATATTTACATATATATATATATGTATGTCTAATGATAGCAATCTCTGGGGGAGGAGGAGGGAAGGAAAAAACAAAAGAAATTTACATGATAATTTTGTTATATATTTGAAAGGAAGAGCAAGTTGTGCACAGTAGATTTGCAGTTTCATGTGCAATCATCATTTTTATTGTACTATATTATGGAAATGTTTGCTTTATTCCATAAATTACAAATAAAATTTAATAATTAAAAAACAGAACCCAGAGGTCTGAGCAATGGGAACAGGCCCTTCATACACCTCTAGGAAGAAATGCTTTGATTCTTCCTCTCCTTAAGGAAAAGCATCTGTCAGTTCCTACAGGCTCAGCTGCATGAGGCTTTTATTTCCAGAAAGGGAGTCCTAGACTGCAGGTGACAAGATCTCTTAGAACATAGAACAACTAACCAGTGAAGTAGAGCCCATAGATATTTTGATCTTGTCTTTGATCCTCCCCTCTCAATGTCTCTGCCCCCAAACTTCTATTTGATTTAAAATTAAGATGTCCTCTTTCATTTCCTTCAATAATTGATTGCCAACCTGTACTCTTTCCAAATTATTTTTAGGGTCTGCCTTTCAAGAAAGCAGCAAAGACTATCTGAATCTGAAGCCCTGTGGTTTTCCTCAATCCCTCCTGATCTTTCATATGAAAGAAAAAGGGCCAGGGAAAAAGAGCAAGAAAAACAAAAATCCAAGCAGAGTCACAGAGACCTCAATCTCTATCTCACAGAGTCATAGATTTAGAGCTGACTATCAAGTCCCACAGCATTTTTTACAGATAAGGACACTAAAGTGAGAGGTTATGTCCAGGGTGAGATATCCAGTTAGTGTCAGAGGCAAGATTTAAATTGAAGTCTTACAGACTTGAAGTCCAGTAGTCTTATCCCACTCAGTGACTTGATTGTACAGTGGATGAAGTGTTGGGTCTGGAGGTAGGGAGATTTGACAGACATTTACTACTGCGTGATCCTGGGCAAGTTACTCCACCTCAGTTTGTTCCCACATCTTCAGCTTTAAAATGAGGATAATAAGATCAAAGGAGATAGTGCCTGGCACAACGTAGTGGGCACTTAAATGCTGTTTTCTTCTTTCATGTGACAACTAGTCAGCTGACTTAAGAATTCTCCTTCCTCCTCAAACTTTGGGTAAGTATTAAAAAATATTATCATGTAAATTCCTTGTTTTTCTTTCCTTCCCTCCTAGATAATTTTAGATAATCTGCATGACTAATACCAGTTGTTCCAAATAAGGATGTTCAAGACAAATGAAAAGATACTGGGAGTCCCCTCAAAAAACTAATTGGAGGGGTTGAGATGAGTGGGAAGCACATTGTTTCAATGCTGCAGGAGGGAGAAGATAAATGGCCATGGGTTCCCCATAAAGTGACCCAGAGACCTTTTGAACAGACCAAAGAAGAGGCATTTCTACTGCCATATGGAGAGATTGTTTATGAGGATTTCGGGACTGTAGGATCCAGGTGTAAAATAGCAAAAGCTTTAAATAGAGCAGTGTCTCTTGATTCTTTAGAGGCAGAAAATACTGGTGATGGTGGCAGCTGAGGTTTCAAGATAAATCCTTCTTGATTCCACTGCTCTAGGAAAGGTACCTAGAAAGGAAACAAATATTAGCATCTCCTGGAGAGAAGTTAAACATCTGGGACAGTGGTTCTCAACCTTCCTAATGCCACGACCCTTTAATACTCATACGTAGGCATATCTGCATGTGGGCAAATCCGCTTGGAGACAGATAGAGGAGTGGTGTCTGGGTTCCTAAGACCATCGGAAATATGTGTTTTCCAATGGTATTAGGTGACCCCTGTGACCTTTGTGAAAGGATCATTTGAACCCAGCTTGAGAACCGCTGATCTGGGGGTAAAGAAGGAGGGCTAAGGTGACAGTACAACTCTAGTCCTGCATCATGACTGCCTACTGTATTTTTGTTGTTATTGAATCACTTCATTTGCGTCCAATTTGTCATGCCCCCCTTTGGGGTTTTTCTTTTCAAAGATACTAGAATAGTCCATTTTACACATGAGGAAACTGAGGCAAACAAGGTTAAGTAACTTGCCCAGGATCACACAGCTAGTAAATGTCTAAGGACAGATTTGAATCCAGATCTTCCTGACTCAAAGCCCAGTGCTATCCTCTGCTCCAACTGCATACCTATCCAGAATGGGAATCATTAATTGGATCTTTCATATAATTTTTTTGTCTGCTTATATGAGCATATGTTATTTCCCCCAGAGAATATAGAGAAGGCGATCAGCAGCTGAAGTGGATGTTGTGCCACAGGATGGTAGGTAAGGGAGGGTTAAATCTCCATTGGAAGTACTGTAAATGTATTTAGAAATATGAGCCCTTAATTGCATGTGGTGCAATAGAAATAGTGCTAGACTGTCTGGAGACATCTGGGTTCAAATCCTGATTTTGACCTTTTTTTTAAGGATGTGTGGGGATATGATGAAAGTATTTAAATCTTGAAAAAATAATTTTAAAAGCAATTACATTGGAGTAGGTTTCAGGCAACTTTTTGTCTTCATTATTTTCAGAATCCTTGCCCTGCCCAGGTTTGTTGTTGGCTTGTTGTTTTTAAATCTACATGTATAAATCGTGGTGGATCAAACAGGGTCACCTAAGACCATCAGAAAACAAGACACCTCTCCTCTATCCATCCCCAGACAGGTCTGCCCACATGCAGATACGCTCATATATGAGTATTAAAGGATCACTGCATTAGGAAGGTTGAGAACCACTGAGCTAAAGAAATGAGAAAATCATGAAATTAAAAAAAAAAGTTGAAAAACAAAATCAATCTTTGGAGTGAAATGTTTGCATTTTAAAAGAAATGAACTTACAATGATATTTCTTATTTATTGGACTCTTAAAAATTTCATCAAAACACCAAATTCAAGATTCAATCCCTTTAATTATGGGATTTCCTCCAGAAGAATTCAGCAGTCCCTGCAGAACCTCAGACCAGGTAGCCTCCTATAGGAATTGTGAGGCAAAGGGTGAAGAAAAGCAAAAAAGCAACATAGTATGCCCACAAAACAAGCAGGTGGCATCATCTTGGCTGCACTTCCACGTCTGGCTCCATGCCCATGCCCCACAATATGGAAGCTCCCCATATATGAGAACTCCCCATCTTCCTCAGGCATCCATTCTGTTGAGTACTACTTGTAAGTTCACATTTTATTTCAAGATTTTGCTTCTCTGAGATAATTTTAATTTTTTTTCTCCTCCAGGCCAGTTAAAAAAAACCATAGCTTGGATAGACTTTCATCAGATCATAGGATCATAAGTTTAGTGCTGAAATAAACCTTATAGATCATTTAGTCTAACCACTTCATTTTACAGACGAGGAAACTGAGGCCCAGAGAGGTTAAACAACTTGCTCAAGTTCACATAATGATTGCCTTAAGGTAGGATTTGAACCTAGGACTTCCTGACTCTGCTGTGTTGACACCATGCCTACTCTTAAGGAATCATTATTCTCTCTTCTTAGGAGAAGTCTCATATCTGAAGAAACTGTTTGCAAGTCTGGGGTGTCCTACAAGTCAAAGGTGAGGAGCATAGAAAGTAATAGGAGACATTCTTCAGTTGACCTCAGATAATATTTAAAAGTTTAATTAGAGACTGAGTTAGAACTGGGTAATAAAAGCATTCCAACAGACTCCTGAAAAATTGTCCTTGTGAACAAATGCCTACTTGTTAGCCTTAAAGAGGAGATTATACATCCTGAGCAAAAAGTGATTTATAGTATTCTTGGTAACCATCCATCTTCCCTATTGATCCCCACTCTAAAAATATACAGGCATGTCCTTTATTAAAATTCCAATCTAGATTGGGAGTTTTCTTTATTTAAAAATGCTGTAACCATCCGTAGTGCTTCAGGTAGAAGCTAGTGGTCTATTGCAGCCTGGTGCAGACATCAGAACAGAGAAATCAGAAGGACTCCTAGTCCATTTCCCATCCTCATGCCCCTGGCTACCTCCTGAAGACCTGTTAATACAAAGCATTGTATTTTACTTCTAGGAACAGATAACTTGGCAACTAGTTAGATACCACTGCCTTAAAGACAGTTTTTTTTTAATATGTCAAATTATTAATCTCTAGAGAAAGCATGCTGGCCCATTTCTTTATATCACGGGTTCTTTGTCTGAGGTCTGTGGAATTGTTAATGTTTTTAAATTTTGATAAAACTTCTCAACATAGTGTTTCTGTAATGTCATGTATTTCATTTTATGAATTTTAAATCATTATTTTAAGAAGAGATCCATAGGTTTCACCAGACTGCCAAATGGGTCCATAACACAAAAATGGTTAAGAGTCCTTGCTTTGATTGCTCTTAGAAAAAGGCAATATGATTCAATGAAAAGAATACTGTCTATAGAGTCAAAGGAACGGGGTTCAAATCCTACCTCTGATGTTCATGTTTTGTGAGATTAAAGATGTTAACTTTTCTGGCCCTTAGTTTCTCATCTTTAAAATTTGGTGTAGGCTAGATGACCTCTGAGGTCCTTTCTAAGCAGGAAGATAAGTCTTCTTGATTTGAAATCTGACCTCAGACACTTAATATCAGCATAACTCTAGACACTGCACAAGACGCTTAACCTTATTTGCCATGGTTTCTTCATCTGTAAAAACTGAACTGGAGAAGGAAATGGCAAACCAGTCCAGTATCTTTGCCAAGAAAACACAAAATGGGGTCGTGAAGAGTTGGACACAATCAAAACAAATGAAAAACAACAAATTGGTGTGTGTGTGTGTGTGTGTGCGTGTGTGTGTGTGTGTCCTCTTCCCTCTTTTACAACCAGCTATACTTCAGAGTTTCTAGTTCCTGCTAAATTTTCCTCCAATAATTTTCAGGACATAAAGTTAGCATAACATAATGGAGAGAGTTGAGCTTGGAATCAGGAATGCTTGGGTTCAAATTGCTATCCCTAATTGGTTTTTGTACCTTAGGCAAATCACCGAAATGTGCCTTGGGCAATTCACTAGGATGTATGCACTAACTCATAGTTGATTTGGGATCTGTCTTGGTAAAGATAGTTTCCATACAGACGAAATCAGCTACTTCATTAATTCTTATGAAAGGGATAAATCGTCAACTAACTGACTCCAAATTTCTTCTGCTCTTACTATGGTGTTTCTTGGGATTTCTAATATTGTTACCTTAATTACCACATTTTCTTTTTATGTGAACTTACCATATGACAGGTCTAATATTTTAAACATAACAAGATAGGGAGTGAATGAATGAATGAATGAATGAATGAAAAGCCTTCAATAAAAACTTCATGCAGATAAAGCATTTGACTAAGAGCTAGGGATACAAATGAAAAAAGCAAAAAAAAAAAAACCAGAAATAGTCTGTACTCTCAAGATGCTCACATTCCCATGGGGAGATAACACTTACAAAAAGATTTCAGCTACAAGTCAGATGAAAAGGTTTCACGATCTTTAGGATGCAGCAGTAAAGCAAATAGTAATGCATCTTCTTTGATGTCATGTCTACTGATAAAACCATATCCAATTCTGATGTTGAACCATTTAATACTGGCAAGGACTTTGATATCAAGGACTTTCTGGGTCTTCAGTAGCTGCATCTTCAGCACTCACAGAAGTAGTTGCCAGACTCCATCTTCAATTGGATAGCTTCCTTAGAAGATGCCTTGGGAGGCAGGCCTAGAAGAACAGACATATAGCATTGTCACAACAAGGCATACTGAACTAACATTCCCATTGCAGGAAGTCAGTCATCTGTTGGTATGTAATGGCAATCACACTAGCATACCCAGGGTGGCTGCTAGCACAGGTTCTTAGATCTGTTTTAATAGGAAAGATAGCTGTTCAAGGATCATTTTTTTTTAATTACATTCATTAGTTCAGGGGAAAAGTTAGTACCCTGAACTTCAGAGAAAATATTAACAGAAAATACAAGTAGAAAAATACAGAGCAACAGACAGGACTTCTAACTGTCTGAGAAATTAGCATAGATCAAAAGACACATCCAGCTCTCTGACCAAGGCAACACATACATAGTTACCAGAAAGAGAAAGACCAGCTTCTGGGTTTATCAAAGCCAGCGGGCTCCTTAACAGCTACCCAAAGTCTCATCTGGTCAAATCACAAGAACAGTCTTCCAATGAGTAAGTCCCAAAGCAAGATGCTAAACTCAGAGTATATATACCCTATTTCAGGGTCAGAGGGCATCACAACCCTCTTGACCCACTACCTAATTACAAAGTAAGAAAAGGTGTGGCCCTTCCTGAAAAACAAGCCTCCCCTAGTTAAGCTTCCCATAATGGGCTCCACATGAGGCCTATTAAAGGGTGGGAAGATAATATTTCCCATTAACATTACATGGTGTTACTGGTAATGAGAAAGGTAGGCTCCTTCTTCACATTGTTTCATGTAATAAAAACAACTAAGCCTGGAGTATCAAGCATTGTGACTCAACTCATATTTACTAGCCATTCAAATAAAATTTTTGGAACTCAGTTTTGTTATCCATAAGATAGGGATAATAATGCTTATACTGCCTACCTCACAGTATTGTTGTGAGGAAAGGCTTTTCACCCTTAAAGTGCTTTATAAATGTGTTTTTATAATTATGATCACCTCTACTAAAGTCTTATTCTGATGCCTCCCAGTGACATGGCGGTGACCTTGAGTATTTTGACAGTGGAGTTCAAAGTCTGTCTGTTCCTATGAACCTGTTAAAGCCTCAGTCATTGACTTAGGATGAGCCCAACTTTATTCAGAAAGTCTCAACTTCAGATCATTTTTAGGATGATAACATTTTCAACCAGAGAAATTCTTGAAGACAGTCTACTGTATTAGAGAAGGGTTGTGATTTGTATGACTCGAGGACAGGAGGGAATGATTAGAAACATTAAAGAACCATGAATTATTGTGTCCACGGTCTTTAGGGCTAACTTCAATTTCTTCCCCATCTGAAAAAAAATGATATGAATAAATTGTGCCAATACTTGTTAAAAAAGTCATCTTATAGAATAACAGAATTTTAGACGAGGTATTTTAGAGATCAGATAGGTCAGGAATTCTTACTTTTCCTAAACGTCTTTGGTAGTCAAGCAAAACCAGTGGATCCCTTCTTAGAATAATGTTTGAGTTTTTTTAAGCATACAATAAAATAAATAGGACCACGATGGAAACCAGTTCTATTAAAATACAATTGTCAAAATATTATTTAAACCACAAGTTCATAGACATCGCCACCAAATCAGTGCCAATCTCATCCCCTATGAATCTACTCACCATCACTGTGATTTCTCAAACCAAAATACCTCCCTTAGTGATAACTCTCCTAAATGTATTGTTTCCTTTTGTTAGAATATAAGCTTCCTGAGTACAAGGTCTATCTTTGTTTTTTTCAATCTGTACCTCTAGTCTTTTGCATAACATTTGGAACATAATTTATAAGTGGTGAATAAATGCCTTTTATTATTCATTCATTTCAGGGATATTGCAAGGAAAATCTTTTGCTAATCAAAAGCATTCTATAAATATGAGATAATACTTGAAGATGAGATAACTGGAGCCTAAAGAAGTGACATAACCTTTCCAGGGTCCAACAACTATTTAGAAGCAGAGCTAAAACTAGAACCTAAGTCTCTTGACTCCTGAGTGAGTACTCAGTCCACTTACTGATTTTCCTGCCTTATAAAACACTCTTTAAGTTTCCCTTTGTGTTAAGTGGGCCTTAAAATAAAAACATTTCTGCATAACATACTTAAGATTTCACCATAAATGATATGAACTCTCAAATATAGAATATATAATTGTTGGATTATATACACGATTTTTTAAATGAATCTAGGATTCATCGCTAGGGTCCTCCCCATGACTACATATGGAGGCTACGTAGCATGATGTATCGAGTATTGTGCTTGGATTCAGGAAGACTCATCTTCATGAGTTCAAATCCAGCATCAGACACTAACCAGCTGTGTGACCCTAGGCAAATCACTTAATCCTGCTTGCCTCAGTTCCTTCTCTGTAAAATGAGCTGGAGAAGAAAATGACAAATCAGTCTAGTATCTTTGCCAAGAAAATACCAAATGGGGTCATGGAGAGTCAGACATAACTGAAATGAGTTAATAATAACAACAATTTATACAAATTGTAATTCATCCATAGTCACTCATACTGTGTGACTTTTGTTCATGTCATACCATAAATACTTCAATGGGGTTTACCCACAGGGCAGGAGGTTTTCTTCTAGTCCTCTTGGCATTGTGTGGCTATCAACTGAACGTGTGAATTGTTGTACTTTGTCTAGTTATATGACTTCTTCTTTGGTCATATGGCTTTCTGATGACATGCTCTATCCTAATTCTCTTGTCTATTTTTCCTCCATTTGATTATTTTTAAAAAATAATTAACAAACATCAACTCTCTTTCCCACCAATCTCCTGCCCCCCTTTTCCTGGGGGAAAAAAAAACCAAAAACAAAACCTCTCAATGCAAAATACATTATCAAGCAAAGCAAATTCTCACATTGGCAATGTCCAAACATGTCTCTCAGTCTGTATATCTAGCCCACCAGCTCTCTGTTAGGGTAGTGGAGGATAGGGGGAAAAAGGGCAGGTATTCTTTATCTTTAAAGCTATGGAATCATAGTTAATCACTGACTTAATCACAGTCCTTATATTTTTCAAAATTGTTCACTTTTACCCTGTTCTTATACCTCATGTATTACATTATTTATTTATTACATTATTACTGCATTGTGTAAATTATTCCATTTGATCTACCCCCTTTTTTCTTTAGTTCAAAGTGAGATTCGACAAGCCGCCAATGAGGTCCTTAAGAAAAATTCCCCAGTAACAGAATGATTCACAAGTGAATTCTTTCTTTCTTTTTTTTAATTGTAATTTATTTTCTTGGTTACATCATTCATTTCCACAAGGTTTTGAGTTACAAATTTTCTCCCCTTCTTGCCCTATCCTCCAGCCCAGAATAGTGATCCCACTGTAAGGCCCCTCGCACAATCTCTTCCCTTTTATGCTCTCCTCCAACACCCCTCTAGCTTTCTAGCAGGGCAGGGAGGGGCTCCCTGCCCCCGTCCCTGTATGTATTATTTCCCAGTTGCATTTGATTGCATATCTTTAAATTCTAGATTCTTGCAATACCTCCCCTGTCACCCACTAGCACTGGGAGGAGCAGCAATTCAATACAGGCTGTACCTGTGTAATTACACAGAATATCTCCA
>CM053593.1:236189965-236228973 GCA_028646575.1 Pseudocheirus occidentalis | reverse complement strand
TTCCAGTGCGGGTGGGTGACAAGGGAGGAATTGAAAGAATCTAGAATTTAAAGCTCTGCTTTAAATTTAAAGCTCTTAATAGGAATTAAGATATACAGGGGCTGGGGTAGGGAAACCCTCCCTGCCCTACCAGAAAGGTAGAGAGCAGACCAGGGGAGGGGCTCTACAGTGGGATCACTGTTTTGGAGATGGGGAAAGATGAAGAGAAAATTTGTAATTCAAAATTCTCATGTAAATCAATGATGTAAACAAGAAACAAATAAAATTTATTACATTAAAAAAAATCAATTGCATTTCTTTACAATAATAAAGTCATAGGAAAAACATAATAGAAAGGGAAATTCCACTCCAAATAACTGTAAAATACACAAAATATCTAGTGATCTGTCTGCTAAAGCATGCAAAACTCCTGTAGGATTCAATTACAAGATATTCATTAAGGTAATTTTTTTTAAAAACTTAAATAGTTGGAGGAATATTCACTACTTTTGACTGGCTCATGACAATAAAATTAAAATGATGATACCACTAAAGTTAATTTACATTTCAATGTTAAACCAATTAAATTACAAAATCATTCATCAAAAACAATAACAATTCATTCAGAAAAAGAAAAGATCAAAAATATAATGAGGCTTTATGAAAAGAGATAGAGATGAAAATGAAATAGCATTTCCATAAGACCAACTCTTAGATTTATTTATTAATTTAATGGTGCCTTACATTCAATTTTATAAATTTCACCTTTAATTTTTAAGATTTCAAATTTGGTGTTTGATTGGAGAATTTTAATTTGTTCTTTTTCTAGTTTTTTTTAATAGCATACCCAATTCATTGGTCTGCTCTTTCTCTGTTTTATTTTTTAAAGCATTTAAAGATACACATTTTCCTCTGAATACTGCTTTTGCTGCATCCCATATATTTTGGTATGTGGTTTCATTATCATTATTCCTTTAGTAAAACTTACTTATCGTTTCTATGACTTATTCTTTAAATGATTGATTCTTCACCATTAATTAGTGTTTCCATGATCCCTTATTAAATACAATTTTATTGCTTTATGATCCAAATAGGATTCATTTAATATTTCTGCATTTAATTATAAAATTTTATGCCCTAATATATAACTAATTTTTTTAAAGATACCATGTATAACTGAGAAAAAGTTACATTCTGTTCTCTTCCCATTCAATTCTCTTTCATCTTTTATATCTAACTTATCTAAGATTCTATTAATCTCCTTGACTTCTTTCTTATTTATTTGTTTGTTAGAGTTATTTAGTCCTGAGAGGACAAGTTTGAAATCCCTCACTATTATTGTTTTGCCTTCTATTTCCACCTATAATTCATTTACCTTTTCCTTTAAAAATGTGAATGCTATACTATTTGGTACATACAGATTTAGTTTTGATATGATTTCATTATATATGGCACTTTATAACGTAATGTAGTTTCCCTGAATATTTCTTTTAATTAAGTCTATTTTAGCTATAACTTTGTCTGAGATTATGTTTGCTACCCCTGCTTTGTTTGCATCAGCTGAAGCATAATGAGTTCTGCTCCAGCCCTTTTTTTCTTCCCTATGTGTGTCCCTCATTTTAAAATATATTTCCTGTAAGCAACATGTTACCTGGTTCAGATTTTTTATCTGTTCTGTTACAGGTCTGCATTTTCTAGGTGAGTTCTCATTTGCATTTGCATTTGATTACTATTTGTATATTTGTATATTTGTCTTCTATTTAATCATTCTCTTGGTTTTGTTTTATTATTTCTTGGTACTCATTATTTAGTGACTCATCATTATTAGTTTTATTATTTCTTGTGAAGTCATTAGCTTCCTCTTAACCAATTTTAATTTTTGAGGAGTATTTTCTTTCTTAAGTTTTTGGATTTTTTTTCAAATTGGTTGATTTTCTTTTTATAATTTTCTTTTTTTTTCTTGAATGACTATTATTTTTTCAATTTTTCTTCAATCTCTCTTATCTGATTTTTAAAATCCTTTTTGAACTCTTATAAGAATTCTTTTGGGGCTTGTAACCATTTTACATTTTTCTTTGAAGCTTTTCAAGTAGCTGTTTTGACTTCACACTCTTCTTCTGAGTTTGAACCTCTGATCTTCTCTATCACCATGGTAGCTGTCTATGGTCAGGTTCTTTCTCTTTGGGGGTGGGGGGTGGTTTCCAATGAGAAATTTATTTAAACAGTTCAAATAGAACAGGTGCCTCCTTGTCTCTAAACTTAGAAAAAAGTGTTGGGCCTCTTGGTAGTAAAGTGTGGCTTGTGCTGGTGAAGCAGAACTCCGTGGGGCAGAGGGAACTTGATTTTAGAGTTGTGAAACTGCTTAACTATGCACTGGCAGCATTTGCTGGCAGGAATTTCTTCAGTTTTCATGACCTGGATGGAGTGGACCCAGGCAGTGATGGGCTCCCATTATCTTGGTAGCACTAAATGACAGCACCAGAAGTGGTCATGTCCCTGTACTCCCTGTATATGTTGTGGGTGCTGCTCCTAGAGTCATAGCACAGCCAGATAGCAAAGTTTTTTACCCTAAGAACAGACTTTTCAAAGGCCTGTCTGTAGTGTACAATTTCTCCAGAAGACTTCTTCACCTTTTTTAGCTGGGAAATGAAGTACCAGAATTGGGACTTTGCTACAGCATGACTAGGAGCAAAGATCTACATCCAATAAAGAGGCAGCACTGGGCTCTTGAGAGTGGGCAGGCAGCACCCAACTACCTTCTGCTCTCTCAGAGTGCCCAGAGCCTTCATAGTGCTGCCACCTCATTCCCTGCCAACCCATAAAAGCAGGTCCTTTCTCTTTTGCTTACTCATTTTGTTGTTGTTGGGTTTTTGGTTTGTTTGTTCATTGGTTTGTTTCTTCATAGCAGTCTTTTTCTTGGCTGTCGACTATGTTAAAGTTAGTCTCTAATCTCAAAATGTAGGAAATAATGCCTCAGGTTTGAGGTTTTTCATATTGTTTTCTGAGTGTTATCTGGGGGCCTTTAACATCTTAGTTCTCTGAGTGTCCTGTAATACAAGGCCAGTACTGCTCCTTCAGCTCACACCTTGTTCTATGAGTAACCTAAGGTACTCCTCTCTACCTCTGAGCCTCCCCTGCAAAACTGTCACCACAAAATGCTCTTACGCTTTGCAGTTCCTCCCACAGTTTCAAGGTTCAGCTCACCCCTCTGCTGTGGAACGAAAAACAGAGACTATGATCTCCTGAGAGTTAGCACATCAAGCAGAGCCTACAGGCCTTTGCTACCACACTCACCATAATGTGTTCACTGCTCCTCCTCCATAACCATAAAATGGAACCATGCCAGGTCAATGTAGGTCCTTTGTCCAGCAGCACTGGAAGACTTTGGGATCTTTCTTTGATCAGTTTGCCTAACCCAGACTCTATCCATGGGGTGAAATTTCCTGAAGCTGAGGCTGCAGCCTACATAGTGATATCTGTCCCTGAGAGATGCTCTTAGGTGGACAACTGCTTTACCATGACTTTCAATTAATTCAGACACTCTGAAGTTCACTCTGAGTCATTATTTTAAATTATTTGTGGGGGAATTTGGGAAAGCCAAATAATTTCCTGCCTTATTCTGGCATCTTCCTAGAATCTGTTGGAAACAGCACTTCCAGACCTCAAACCATATTATAAAGCAATAGTTGTCAAAAACACTCTGATAATGGTAAAAAAAATAAAGAAGTATATCAATGGAACAGTTTAGATAAGGGAGAAATAGGAACAGTGGAACTCAAGAGCCCAATATTTGATGAAAAGGAAAATATAAATTACCTGGTAAAGAATATATTATTTGATGAAGAGTGCTGGGAGAACTGGAAAGCAGTTTGGCAGACTAATACATTACATCATGTTCCACAAAACATTCTAAGTGGATATTTGATCTTAATATTAAAGATCATACTATAAAAAAAATTTAGTAAAGAAGTTAGCCATATACCAGTCACTGCTATTAGAAAGAGATATAGTATTGACAAAATAATGGATAAAGGTAATTATAAAAGATAAAAATAGATAACTTTGATTACATGAAACAAAAGCTTTTATGCAAATAAAATTAATGTACCTAGGATAAGAAGGGATGTGGTCAAATGGAGAGTGAAATCTTTGTATCGAATGTCTCTGATAAGTGTTTGGTACCTAAACTATATAAACAATTGACAAAGATGTATGAGTAATAGACATTCCCCTATGCATCAAACAATATGAACAGTTCTTAAAAAGAAGAATTGCAAAGGACTCCCAACCACAGGAAGAAATTCCAAATCAGTAATTATAAGAAAAATCTAGATTAAAACCACCCTGAAGTTTCACCTCACACCCTGCAAATTGAGAAGGATGATAAAAAAAATTGCAATAGTCAATGTTAGAAGGGTTTTTGGAATGATAGGCACACTACTACATTGTTATGGACCAGTTAAATGATATAGGCAGTTTAAAAATTGATTTGGAACAATGAAGACAAAGTGACTAAACAGTCCATAACCTTTGACCTAGAGACTCCAGCAATGGTCATGTATCCCAAGGAAGCCAGTGTTGAGAAGGGTCTCTACATATGCAAAAATACTTATAACAGTACTTTTTGTGATAACGGAGAATTGACAACAAAGTAGATGTCCATTGCTTGGGGAATGGTTAAACAAAACAGAACACATGAATTTAATAAAATATTACTGTGCTATAAGAAATAATGAATATGATAAATATAGCAAAACATGAAAAGATTTAGGTGAACTGATGCAGAAAGAAATAAGTAGAACCAAGAAAATAGTATACAAAATTATTTCAAAAACGTAAATGGAAAAACCACATGCAAAAATAAAAAGTTAATTTTGCAAAATTATAAAGATCAAGAATAAATATGAATGAATATATATGAGAATATCCCCAATTAATCCCTTTTGGGAGGCAGGAGGTCCAGAGATGTTGTTCATTGCACGTTTTCAGATTTTTCAAGGTATCAATTACATCATTATTTCTCTCTCTCTCAGTGTCTGTCTCTGTCTCTGTCTCTCTCTCTCTCTCTCTCTCTCTCTCTCTCCCTCCTTCTCTCTTTCTCCCTCTCCCTCTCCCTCTCTCTCTCTCTCTCTCTCTCTCTCTCTCTGTCTCTCTCTCTCTCTGTCTCTCTCTCCCTCTCTTTCTTTCTCCTTTGTAAAATACTGTTTGGGATGGCTCTCTGAGGGGGAAGGGAGGATTACTAGGCATAACTAGGATAATGTAAAAAAAATCAATAAAAATCTTACTTTTATTGAAAATTCTTTATTAATTTGTTCCCTTTTAGTTTACAATACTCAGTTCCACAATCTCTTGAGTTTCAAATTTTCTCCACCTCCCTCTCCTCCTCCCAGCCCCCTGCTCCCCACACTGCCACACCACACCATGGAAGCATGCAATCAAGTATGTATAGGATCTGCAAATTCTTTCACATTAGACATTAGTCAGGTTGTAAAGAAGTATTGTAATCAATGGAATGAACAATGGGAAAGAGGAAACAAAACCAAACAAGAAAAAGAAAGAGAGAAGGTACTTTGCTTCAGACTGCATTCAAGCTCTGTTCTTTCTAGTTCTTTCTCTGAATGTAGACCCCTGTTTCCATCATGAGTCTTTTGGAGTTGTCGTATAACCTTGTATTGCTTAAAAGAGTCCAGTCTGTCAAAGTTGGTCATCACACATATGTTGTGTCTGTAATTGTGTACAAATTTCTCCTAGTTCTGCTCTACTCACTCAGCATCACTTTACATAAATAATTGCCCTTTGGGCACAGTTCCAGGTTGCTCTCCAGAATGGTTGAGTCAGTTCACAACTCCACACACGATGCATTAATGTTACAATTTTTCCACATCCCCTCCAGCATTCATCATTTTCCTGTTTTGTCATCTTAGCCAATCTGACAGGTGAGATGTGGTACCTCAGAGTTGTTTTGATTTGCATTTCTCTAGTCAATAGTGATTTAGAGCATTTTTTCATATGCTTACAGATATCTTTAATTTCTTTCACTGAAAACTGCCTGTTCATATCCTTCAACCATTTATCAATTGGGGAATCACTTGTATTCTTATATATTTGACTCAATTCTCTGTATATCTGAGAAATGAGGCCTTTACCAGAGACACTGGCTGTAAGAATTCTTTCCCAATTTCCCACTTCCCTCTTAATCTTGGTTACATCGGCTTTGTTTATACAGAAACTTTTCAATTTAATGTAATCAAAATTACCCATTTTGCACTTAATAATGCTCTCTAACTCTTGTTTGGTCATAAAGTCTTCTTCTCTTCTCCATAAATCTGACAGGTAAACTACTCCTTGCTTTCCAAGATTGCTTACAGTATCAGCCTTCATACCTACATTGTGCACCCATTTAGATTTGATTTTGGTTTGTGGTATCAGATACTGGTCTATGCTCAATTTCTGCCATACCATATTCCAGTTTTCCCAGTAGTTTTTGTCAAATAGTGAGTTCTTATCCCCAAAACTGGGGTTTGGGGGTTTTCAAAACAGTGTATTACTATAGTTATTGACTGCTGAGTCTTATGTACTGAACTTATTCCATTGATCCACTACTCTATTCCTCAGCCAGTACCAAGTTGTTTTGATTAGAGCTGCTTTATAATACAAATCAAAATCTGGTATGGCTAGGCCACCTTCCCTAGCATTTCTTTTCATTATTTCCCTTGATATTCTGGACGTTTTCTTCTTCCAAATGAATTTTGTTATTATTTTTTTCTGGCTCTATAAAGTAATTTTTGGTAGATTAATTGGTGTGGCACTAAATATGTAATTTAATTAAATTGTAAATTGTAAAATTGTAGTTTTTATTTTACTAACTCAACCAAGCCATGAGCAATCGATGTTTTTCCAATTAGTTAGACCTGACTTTATATTTGTGAAGTGTTTTGTTGTGTTCATATAGGTCCTGGGTTTGTTTTGGCAGGTAGATCCCCAAATATTTTATAGTTTCTAGAGTAACTTTAAATGGAATTTCTCTTTCTATCTCTTGCTGTTGGACTTTGTTAGAAACATATAGGAATGGGGGCATCTAGGTGGCGCAGTGAATAGAGCACCGGCCCTGGAGTCAGGAGTACCTGAGTTCAAGTCTGGCCTCAGACACTTAACACAAAAATTAGCCATGTGACCTTGGGCAACTCACTTAACCCCAACTGCCCTCCAAAAAGAAAAAAGAAAAAAAATTTTTAAAGAAGAATATATAGGAATGCCAAGGATTTCTTTGGGTTTATTTTATACCCTGCAACTTTGCCAAATTTATTTATCTTCTCAAATAGTTTTTTACTTGATTTTCTAGGATTCTCTAAGTATATCATATCATCTGCAAAGAGTGATAGCTTAATCTCTTCTTTGCCTAATTTGATTCCCTTTATTTCTTTTTCTTCTTTAATTGCTACCACTATCATTTCTAGTATCAAATTGAATAAGAAGGGTGATAGTGGACATTATTGTTTCACCCTTGATCTTATTCGAAATGCTTGTAGCTTTTCCCCGTTACTTATAATACTTGATGATGGCTTTAAATAGATGCTACTTATTATTTTAATGAAGACTCCATATATTCCTATACTTTCAAGTGTTTTTAATAGGAAGGGATGTTGCATTTTGTCAAAAATAATAACCTCTTCTGCATCTATTGAGGTAATGATCTGGTTTCTGCTAGTTTTATTGTGTAGATGATCCATTATACTGATTGTTTTCCTAATATTGAACCATCCTTACATTCCTGGAATAAATGCTAACTGATCAAAGTGTATTATTCTTGTGATAAGTTGCTGTAGTCTTTTTGCTAACATTATATTAAATTGTTTGTATCTATATTCATGAGGAAAATTGATCTATAATTTTCTTTCTCCATTTTGTCTCTTCCTGATTTAGGTATCAGTACCATATTTGTGTCATAAAAAGAATTTGATAGGACTCCTTCTTCACCGATTTTCCCAAATAGTTTGTATAGTATTGGGATCAATTGTTCTTTAAATGTTTGATAGAATTCACTAGTAAATCCATCTGGCCCTGGAGATTTTTTTTCTAGGGAGTTCATTGATGGGTTGTTCAATTTCTTTTTCTGAGATGAGGTCATTTAAGTAATTTCCTTATGGATTATGGATAATTTTTTTTACATTAAATTGAAAAGTTTCTTTACAATATTGCTGGATATCATCAGATTAGTTCATTTATAACCACACCTTCTATGGAGCTGATCTGGGAAACATTTTTGTAAATATTCATCCATTTCACAAAGATTGTCAAATTTATGTGCATACAATTGAGCAAAAGAATTCCTAATTATTGTTTTAATTTCCTCTTCATTGGAGGTAGATTCACCCTTTTCATTTTTGATATTTGAAATTTGGTTTTCTTCCTTCTTTTTTTATCATATTGACTAAAGATCTATCAATTTTATTGGTTTTTTCATAAAACTAGCTCTTAGTTTTATTTATTAATTCAATAGTTTTCTTAATTTCAATTTTATTAATCTCTCCTTTGTTTTCATTATTTCTAATCTGGTACTTAATTGGGGATTTTCAGTTTGTTTTTTTCTACCTTTTTCAACTGTGTGTTCAATTTATTGACCTCCATTTTCTCTAATTTATTCATGTATGCATTCAGAGATCTAAAACTTCCCCTAAACACTGCCTTTGCTGCATCCCACAAGTTTTAGTATGTTGTCTCATTATTGTGATTCTCTTGAATGAAGTTACTGATTGTTTCTATAATTTTCTTGTTTGACCCACTCATTCTTTAGGATTAAACTATATAGTTTCCAATTAGTTTTTAGTTTATCTTTCCATGGCCCTTGATTGCATATGATTTCTATTGTATCATCATCTGAGAAGGATGCTTTTAATATTTCTGCCTTTCTGCCCTGAATTATAAGGGTTTTATGCCCCAGTGCATGGTCAATTTTTGCGTATGTGCCATGCGCTGCTGAGAAGAAGGCATATTCTGTTTTATCCCCACTCAATGCTCTCCAGAGATATGTCATATGTCAGTGCTCTCCAGAGATCTCTCTATAATTCTATTTGCCTCCTTAACTTCTTTCTTGTTTATTTTGAGCTTAGATTTATCAAGTTCAAAGAGGGGTAGATTGAGGTCCCCCACCATTATAGCTTTGCTATCTATTTATTCCTCTAATTCCCTTAACTTCTCCTCTAGGAATCTGAATGCTATACCACTTGGTGCATATATGGTAAGTAATGATATTGCTTTATTCTGGATGATGCCTTTTAGCAGGATATAGTTTCCTTCCTTATCTCTTTTTGTTTTATCTGAGATAAGGACAGCTACCCCTGAATTTTTTACCTTAGCTAAAGCATAACATATTCTACTCCAGCCTTTTAGCTTTATCCTGTGTATGTCCCCTTGTTTCTGATGTGTTTCTTGACAACATACTATAGGCTTGTGGTCTTTAATCCATTCTGCTATCCACCTCCATTTTATAGGAGAGTTCATCCCATTCACATTCACAGTTATGATTACTCTTTGTGTCTTTCCCTCCATCCTATTCCATCCTTTGTATATGTTTTTGTTTCTTCCTTCTCCCTTCCCCTCTTTAAGAGTCTTCCTTTTGACCACCACATCCCTCAGTATTCCCTCCCTGTGCCCCACCTCTTTACCTCCCCTTTCCCCTTACTACTATTTCCCTCCCTTCTAATCACCCCCCCTTTTTGCACATACCCCTTGCCCCTCCTACTGCCTGTAGGGCACAATGGATTTTTATACTTAATGGAGTATGTTATTCCCTCCTTGAACCCAAACCAAGGAGAGTAAATTTCATACAGTGATGCACTCCCTTCCTCCTTTCCCTCTACTATGATGAGTTTTTGTGTCTTTTCACATTAGAATCTTAAACTTAATGGATTATGTTGATCCCTCTTTGAGACAGAACCAAAGAGTATAAAGTTCATATGATGTTCATCTCCCTCCCTCCTTCCCCTCTGCTATAATATGTTTTTATGCCTCTGTGTAGCATAATCTACCTTTTTCTTCCTCATCCTTTCCTTTTCTCTCACTACAATCCCTTTGTATCCCTTAATGAGGTTTATTCTCATCAGATTAATTCATTTATATCCATACCCTCGATGTATATACCTTTTAAATGTCACAATAATTATATAAATTTCAATATTGACAGGTATAAACTTCTCATATATGGATGTAAACAGTTTAGTCTTATTGAATCCTAAGTTATGTGCATGTGTGCATGCATGCATGTGTGTGTGCATATATGTGTGTGTGTTTTCTTTGTTTACCTTTTTCTGTCTCTCTTGAGTCTTGTAGTTAGAGATGAAATTTTCCATTGAGCTCTGACTTTTTCATCAGAAAGTCTGGAAATCCCTTATTTCATTAAATGACCATCTCCTTGCCTTAAAGATTATGTTCAGTTTTGCCAGGGAGTTGACCCTTGGTTGCAGTCCTAGCTCTTTTGCCTTACAAAATATCAAGTTCCAATCCCTCCAATCTTTTAATGTAGAAGCTGCTAGGTCCTGTGAAATCCTGACTGTGGTTCCATGATATTTTAACTGTTTCTTTTGGGCTGCTTGCAGTATTTTCTCCTTGACCTTGTAATTTTGGAATTTGGCTACTATATTTCTTTGAGTTTTAAATTTGTGATCTCTTTCAGGAGGAGTCTAGTGAATTCTTTCAAAAATTATTTTACCTCCTGATTCTAGGACCTCCAGATAGTTTCCTTTGACAATGACTTGGAAGATGTTGTCCAGGCTCCTTTTTTTCATGATGGCTTTCCAGTAGACCAATAATTCTTAGGTTTTCTCTCCTGGATCTGTTCTCCAAGTCATTCATTTTTCCAGTGAGATATTTTACACTTACTTTTAATTTTTCAATTTTTATGTTTTGTTTGAGTGACTCTTGATGGATCATAAAGTCCTTAGCTTCAATTTGACTGATTCTAATTTTTAGTGAATTGTTTTCCTTTGTTAGTTTTTGAAGCTCCTTTTCCATATGTTCAGTTTTTATTTTTAGGGAGGTATTTTCTCCAGTTAGATTTTGAACTTCCTGTCCCAGTTCACCAATCTTACTTTTAAGGATTTGTTTTCTTCAGTGAAATTTTTTCCAATTTTGTCACAGTAGATTTAAATTTATCTTCTACCCCTCCAATTTGGTTTTAAAAATCTTTCTTGAACTTTTCCAAGTATGCTTTTTTGGGGGGCTTGAGACTAGTTCATATTTCCTTCTGTGGTCTCAGGTGTGAGTATGGAGTACGTGTTGTCCTCTGGTTGTTCTTGCTCACTATAATAATATTGTATCATTTTCCTTGCTTTTGATTTCTCAGCTTCCTTCTTACCCATTGTGATTGCCTATTTTCTGATTTCACTTCTCAGGCTGGGAGCTTAGGGCCTGGTTGTTGACTTTGTGTGCTATAATCTCTGGGTGTCTAGACTGAGGCCAAGGCCAGGACTCTCAGTATTTCCACTGAGTTATCCCGAGGCTCACAGAGCAACCTGTGGGGGAGCAGTGGTCTGGCCACTTCAGGTTTTCGCCTGTGTGGCCCTGGACTACAGCTCAGGCAGTCTCAGCAGCTGGTAGATGGTAGCACTGGTGTCTGCAGATTCTCCTGGTGGTGCTAAGGCACACCTGGGCTTGTGTTGTTGGTGCTTTCTGGCTCTACCCCCTGGGCTTTTGGATCTCCTGCTGGCCAGCTGAGGTAGTACTTGGGACACCTTCTGCCCTTCACTTCAGACTCCATACTGCATAAGTTATACCTTTCCTCAGTGCCTTCCAAGCCTGAGGCCATTTCCACTATTTCAGGATTTTACTTTGGGTGGAACATTTATCTCTGGTTTTCTGGGTTAGGGAGGGGGAATCAGAGCAGCTAGGGTTTTACTCTTCCATCTTGGCTCCTGGAAGTTCAGGTAGGTGATTTATAAATATCCAGCCTGTGGGCTGTTAGCCTCAGGAGAAGCTGCTGTCACTGCTTTGTGCACTTTCTGCATTTTCTCTTACCTGGCTTAGACCAATCCTCCCTCCTGCAGTGAGACAGTTGCAAATTGCCCTTGAGTTGAGTGAGTCTGCTGGCTGCAGTTTGCTCTCACTCTGCTGTAGTCTCTTCTCAGGTCCTTGCTGGTACAGCCCCACATGCTCTGTGCTCCCCCTGCCCAGACCTAAGTGGGCACTGTCCTGGGCTGGGAATCTGCTACACTCCATCTTCCAATGAATTTTGTCACTCTAAAATCCATTCAGATTCACTTTTTAAAGGTTATTGATGGAATTCATGGAGGAGCTTAGAAAAGTTCCTCGTTCCATTCTGCCATCTTGTCTTCACCCCCAAAATCTTATTTTTTTAAAAAAATATATAAGCTACCATTATTGTTGTTGCCACAATCAATCACCTGCTCAGTCCAAAGTCTCCCTAAACAGTGAAATCTTACTGCTTGCACTTCTTCTACCACATCTACTCAGAGCTCAAAATGTTTTAGTTCTCAGAAGAAAAATGTCTGTCTAAAACTGCATTTCCCAGAAACCTACATAGCAGTGCCTCTGGCATGTGTGTGTGTGTGTGTGCACGTGTGCATGAAAGGCCCACAATTTAATAAACTGTATATAGAAAAGCTAAGAAACAACAGTACAATTAGATGAATTCAGAAATAGTTGAATTATGGAATTAAAAATTGTTTTCAATAGCTCAATGTCAACTTTGAAGATTGTCTCTAGTTTGATGCCCCAGGGATCTAGGCTTGGCCCAGTGCTGTTTAACATTCTTATAATTGATTTAAAGGTATAAATGGTATGGTTTTCATTTCTGAGAATAATATAAAACTGGTTCAGTTGTGATCCTATAAGATCTAGACAGGCTAGAATGTTGGCCAAATCTAAGAAGAAATTTATTACCAGCAAATGTAAAGTCTTGTACTTAGGGTCAAAGCATTAACCTCATAAGTAGAAAATAGGAGAGAAAAGACACAAACCAAAATGAAAAAAAGGCAGAAAAAGGTGAAAACAATATACTCTGATCATTCAGACTCTTTCAGTTCTTTCTCTGGAGAGCATTTTCCATCATGAGTCCTTGGAAACTGTCTTGTATCACCGTATTGCTGAGAAGAGTTAAGTCATTCATTATTGATCATTGTTCCATGTTGCTGTTACTGTGTACAATGCTCTCCTGGTTCTACTTATTTCACTTTGCATCATTTTCTGAAATTTGTGTGCTCATCATGTCTTGCAGCGCAATAGTATTCTATTACATCCAACGTGAGTAACTTGGCAATAGGTAGGGGCCAAAATTAAAATAGGCTAAACTTCTTTGGGCCACTGATAGCATTTTAGAGACTCACTTTCCAAGTAAAGGTGTAATTAATGCTTAGGCTATGTTACAAATAAACCATATTTTAAAAGGGAAATTTCAATTAATATCAATTAATTATACTTATTAAGAGTTTTTATTTATCATGAAATCATATTAATTTTTTTTAACTTTGCTAAATGGTACACATTTTAATACATTTGTCAGGTTTTCTTACTATTTACACTTAGTTAATGGGATATAATATACTTCTTGTCACCAATCAGTTTATCATGCTCCAGAATCTTGCTTGAAATAGATTTCTTTATATATATGAAAACTAACCTTAGTAAATGCCTCATGTTCTGAGTTTACTTTCTTGAGAAACCATTGCTCCCCACTGAGATGGTTCTACAATTTGGACATGTTAATTTGTTTTTCATTGGTGACCAATTTGCTTAAGTCAAGATGTTTTGATGTGAAATGGAGATGAATATAGCATTCCTTCAAAATGGCTATTCTCAGCAAACAAGGCACAGTATTCTCTCATGTAAGTAAACCAGTATCTATTTGTCCACTCCAGATTAAATACTTTATGTTGTGATTCAATCTTTCATTTTTATTTTATCACTCATTTTACAAAGTTATCCCCAAAACTTTAATTTTAGAACCAAAAAAATGTCCACAGTAATTGTTCACATATAAAGAAACACTGAACTGAGTGTCTGACCTTGGAGAAAGTGCCAGACACTCATGTAAGTTGGAAAGCAGCCTCACAGTGAGGGAAGGGAAGAAGCTCTGGAGTTGCTTCCACTCATCAAATAGAAGATGTCAGCTGTGTTAGCATGTGGCTGCACTTTCTTTGTCCCTGTTTAACACCAATAACAACCAAAAACAAAGCAAAAAGATATGACTCTCACTCCTCTCAGACGTGATACAGACTGACAATGGTTGGTGGGTCACATAACAAACAGGAGAAAGTGTCAGATGGACACAATAGTGACCAATGGAAGGTGAATTAAGTGGGGCAAAAATAACTCATTACATCTTTATTTTCTTTTACATCCTCTACATTTTTCATGGGCCATCTAAAATCCTTTGGCAGAACACAAGCATTCTGTAGGCCATATGTTGTGTATACTTGCATTACATTCATCTACCATAACTTGTTCAGCCATTCCCCAATTGATGAGTATCTGTTCCATTTCCAATTTTTGCCAGCATAAGAATAACTGCTCTAAATATTTTTGTACATGTGCATCGTTTTCAGAATGATCAACTTATGCATGTACTAGATGCCCCCAATAGGAGTCTTCAAGCAGAAGCTTGATGGACACTTATCAAGGATGTTGTAGTAGAAACTGGGGATTCTTTTTCAAGTTAAATTTGAATTAAATAGAACATAAAATCCCTTCCAACTGTAAAATTTTGTGACCCTTGGATTCTGAGGTCCTCTAAATATTCCACAAATTATTGATGTGTTTCCTAAAATATGGTAACAAGAATTGAACACAACATACCAGATGTGGTCTAAGCAGGGCCAGAATACAAGAGCACCACCATACCCTTGTTCTAGATACTGTGCTTTCAGCCAAGTGTTGCATTACTTGATTTGTTTTGGTTTGGCTTCTTTTATGTTTTGGCTGCTATTTCACACCATTGACTCATATTGAGTATGTTGTCTACTAAAACTTCCAGATCTTGTGAAGATGGTTTACTGAATGCAAGATTTTCTACTTAAAACCTTTTAAAATTTTCTCTTACTAGATTTGGTCCAGGATTTTGGCCTACCAAAAAATAATTTTGTCTCTTGCTTCTGCATTCTAGCAATCCCTCTCAATTTTGTTTTATTTGCAAATTTTCTAAGTATCCTATTTCTCTATCCAAGAAATTAACAAGAATGTGAGCTAGCTCCATTGTTTACCTACTGAAGGTACAGTTGCAATGGATTTAGTTCCTGTAAGGACTGATTAGTGTCTCTTTTCCAAGACCAAAGATTATATCCCAAACAGTACCCCATCATTTCACAACTGTGGGAGTATGATCAATAACAAAAGGTATAAGACAAGATAGAGATGACTCAATGTAACCCTGGCACCTATACTTCAGAGGGTGAGGGCACAAAGGACAATTTTTCACGTGCATGTTCCTGACAATAGAGCAAGAAGAACACCTATTCAGATTGGAGACCTCAAGAAAAACAAAATACCGTAATGTTACTATTATATTATTTTTTACCACAAGTCTCTCTGCACTCCAATCCACCCTTCAGTGATGTTCTTAAAGTATAGGGACAATTATTCTCACCCTCCCTGCCACATTCAATAAACTTCAGCAGTTCCTTCTTAACTCAAGGATGACATATAAAGTCCTTGGTTTGATATTTAATACTCTTTGCAACTTGGCCCCTTCCTACATGTCCAGTCTTCTCAGACCTTACTGCCCCTTCTGTACTGATCTCTTTCTAACCAGCTATTCTAATCTACTTGCTGTTTCTCCCATACTATAATCCATCTCCTATCTCAATGCCTTTGCATTGGCTATTTGTCCCTCACGCCTGGAATGCATGTCAACAACACATCTGCCTCCTACCTTCTCTGGACTCCAAAACATAAGGCAGGGCTGTTTTGTTTTGTTTTGTTTTGTTGTATCATGTACTCTTTGGGATATCTGGTGAGACCTATGGACCAATTTTCAAAATATTTTAATTCATAATGGAATTAAATGTTAATTTTTAAAGATTAATTAAAACAAAGATGCATTTTTTCCCTCTCCAATGGGACTTCTCCCATTTTGTAGAAATCCTTTCCCCATCTCCCTTGATGCTAATGCCTCCCACTCCCAGACTGTGTCTGTGTATATTTTACATGCATCTAGTTATTTACATGTTGTCTCCACCATTATGAGCTCCTTGAGGGTAGAGGCTCTTTTTGTCTTTCTTTATACTCTCAGTGTTTAGTGGAATGCCTTGAAAACAGTAACTACTAAATGATTGGTGAATGACTATACCCTTCTACTTTTTGCATGGAAGAAGTATGGTTTAGTAAATTGAGGGTCAGTCTTAGAGTTAGACGACCTGGGTTCAAATTCTACTTTTGACATGTTCTAGTTGTGTGTCCACAGATACATCACTCAACCTCTCTGGGATTCTGTTCCTTCATTAGTAAAATGAAAGGTTGGATCCAATGACCTCTAAGGCGCCCTCCAGTTCTAAATTTATCATCCTATGAACTTCTTGGTTCTTCCAGTCAATGCTCTAAGACTCAGAGTTGTAGAAGTTTTGCCCATTTTTTATGCTAATGAAATCACAGTTCCAGATCAAAAGAAAACTACCTTTATGCCTCTCACTGTTTTTTGATGAACTTTTAAAATATTAAGTAGCTGAGTAGGTGATTATAAGGAAGATCTTCAAATTCAGTTAAATGCTCTGTTCACATCATCTGGAAACTTCATCCAGGAATGTACCCTGAATGGGATAAAGTATCTCCTCTGTCTAGATAGCCAGTGATTCTACTAGTGTTAGAGTATAGATTTCGTTCAGTATACAATTAATTGAAAAGGACGAGAGTTTGAGGGGACCTGCATTGTGTCATCTAGGGTCTTTAAAAATGGGTGGAAGCATAGCAGCCAGTCTTTCTGGCAGAGTTTCTGTCCTACTAAAAAGACTATTGTTGAAGTGCTCAAAATTGGGATGCTTTGATTGTTAACATGTACAGCAGGCAGTGATTACAGTAATTACAGACCTGTGAAGGTCAAATTGACAAAACTGAATATAAACTGGGGCCGAATATAAGCTGGGACAGCCCACTGCACCAGCTCTTTTTGCACCCCTTTTGTATGTGTTCTTGGGAAAAAGAAGGTTACTTAGGTTTGCCAAATAAGTCTGCTATAAAAATAAAAGTCACTGATTTTAGAAATTAGCTCTGTAAAAATTCCTTCAGCTGTTGAGGAAGATGCCATGTTGAATTGGCAGGTACTGGTGTGGACATCTTCCTACCTCCAGTGGTCTTATCCCTGGACAAAACCTTTAATTTACATGGGTTCACAAAGAAGCAACATGATATAATAAAGAGATAGCTATAAAATCAGAAAAGACCTGGGTTCAGATCTCACTTTTGACATATACTGGTTACATAAGGCAGGGCTGTTTGGTTTTGTTTGGGTTTTTTTTTGTATCATGTACTCTTTGGGATATCTGGTGAGCCCTATGGACCAATTCTCAAAATATTTTAATTCATAATTGAATTAAATGTTAATTTTTAATGATTAATTAAAACAAAGATGCATTTTTCCCTATCCAAATGCACAGACTTCCTATATCCCTTCCACAGATCCCTTGTAGTTCCAAAGACTTAGGTTTAAAAACCTATTCTCTAAAGCGACAAGTTGCAAAGATGTTTGCCTGAATTGGAAGAGTGAATTTACTCACCTAAAAGTTTCCTATGACACTGAAATCACAAGTCCAATCTCTATTCTTCTGGAGAGTTTTTGTGCCCATTTCGAAACTATTTTCTCTTCCAAGCTGTTTGTACTTTTGTATAGCATGAGGGATGGGCAGATGATAGTTTGGTTTGAGTCATTAACTGTTATTTTTAAACTTGAACTTGGAGTCAGGTTGATAAATGCCGCCCACCACTGACAGTCAACAAGTGACAACAGTCAACAACAGTAAACAATTCACTTAATCCTTCTGAGTCCCAATTCCCTCTTTTCTAAAGTGAAAACCTGTAGCTCCTAGTTTACAAAGCTTGTAAAACTCAAATGAGTAACAAAAAATGTACTTAGCAAACCTAAAAACACTATGCAAATGCTAACCTTAAAAGCTGTCCTCCAACTAGGTGACTCCTGTGTATGTCTACATTATACAAGAATCTTTGAAAATTATAACAACGGAGCTAACCTTATTTAACCAAATTCATTTAACTACATTAATAAGATCAAATGAGTCATAAAACAGGACAAGAGGGGGTAGCAATGCATGCTTGCCCAAATTGTTCACTGCTGTTGTTCTGGAGTCAAAGTAGAGTCAAAGTTGAAGGAGAATTCCCTATAAAAGGTGAGGAGCTACAGATGGTCCCATTTGCAAATGGCACCGTGTACTCTCCAGGAAGCTAAGTGGTGCAATAGATGGAGAAGTGGGCCTGGAGTCAGGAGGATCTGAGTGCAAATGTTGCCTTAAGCACTCACTAGCTCAGTGATGCTAACCAAGACCTTAATCTCTCTGTCTCAAATTCTCCATTGGTAAAATGGGAATAATAATAACACCTACCTCACAGGGTTGTTGTTAGTATCAAATGTGTGTAAAATGTGTTTTATTGTTCTTTAAAAGGGTTCAGAGTTTGATTGGAATCAGACTGCACAACTCTCAATTAGTTTAACATCTCTTACCATTCAGATGGGCTTCAGCTAGTAATACTGCATTAAATTCAAATGAAAACCTTTAATTTCACACACACACACAAACCCAGTTCTGAAAATAGTTAACATTAGTCTGCAAGCATCTAATGTGATAACATTTGGGAAGTGGTGTGCTGGCCTTACTGCTTTATTTAACAACAAATTATTAGTCCAGTTAGACCAATGTACTAGCAACGATGTTGCATGGGATACTCCAGTCACTGAAGAACTGAAGTAGAAAAGCACCCAGAAAGCAGTTGAGAGGCACATTGTGGACATAAATAGGCTGCAACACATGAAGCAAAAATTTCACCAGAAACTGTATTTGGATATAATCACTGAAATGTGTGATCAACACATAACGGATGGATAACTTGTTAGTTAGATTGTGGGGGGCAGAGCTAAGATGGTGGGATACAGGTAGCAACTCAGCTGAATTCTCCCAACACTCTTCTACAAACCACTTTAAAATAAAGCCTCAAATCAAATTCTTGAGTGGCAGAGCCAAAGAAATTTGGATTGAGACACTTTTCCAGATCGAAATAATTTAGGAGGTCAGCAGGATAGGTCTGTGACAGTGGGATAGGGATCAACCTGGAACATTGCTCATTCTCAGGCAAAACCAGCATCAGGCTTGGGAGGCAGCTGCAACAGGGGCTGCAGCAACTTCAGGAGCTCTCAGTACAGAGATGGCAAGGGAATTGGACAACTTGTTGGAAAAAGACTACAAGGGATTCTTTGCTGGGATTGGGTGCAAGACCTGTTGCATTGCCTCTATGCAGTTCTGGGTCTCCAGGGTTAAGAGGAGAACTAGCACTTTCAGACACAAGGGAGCAAGAGTCCTAGTTACAGATACAGGGCCCTGGAACTGTACCTAGGTCCCCTGCTCTCCTGTAGCTACAAGTGTTAATGTTCCTTTCTGCCTTGGAAGTGAGACAAGAGTCCCTGCTCCCTTGGGAGTGACCACAGGAGTGCAATGACCACACTTCTCCTTGACCACATTTCTCTTTGGATCATACCACCTTGGAAGACTCAAAAGGAGCATAAAAAGTAAACGTGAAAGAGAAATCATAAAGGATTTAGAAAGGTTAAACTGTTTACATTCCTATGCAGGAAGATAATACTTGCATCTCCTAAGAGCTTTATCATTGTTAGGGTAACTGGGAATAGACATAGACAGATGATACAGGTGTGAGTTGGCTATGGTGAGATATGCACTGAGAGAAGGGAGAAGGGACAGGGGAAGAAGAAGGAAAATCACCTCACATAAAAGAGGTGCACAAGGAAGAGCTTTTACAGTGGAAGGGAAAGTGGATGGGACGGGACAATGCTTAAAGGTCACTCTCATAAAAAGAGAATAACATACATACTCAGATGGACCTAGAAACCTATCTTAACTAATCAGGAATTTGGAAGGAAAGGGGAAAAGAGAAAACAGATTGATAAAAGGGAGGGCAGATTGTAAAAAAAGGCTGTAGTCAGAAGGAAATTTGACTTTAGAGGAGAGACAAGATAAGAAGAGAGAGAAGGATAAACAAAAGAAAACAGGATGGAGTGAAATGCACAATCATCATAACTATGAATGGGAATGGGATAAACTGAGCCATAAAACAGAAGCAGATAGCAGAATGGATTAGAAACCAGACTCCAACAATAAGTTGTGAGACACACACAAAGAGAGTTAAAATAAGGAACAAGAGCCGAATCTATTGTGCTTTAGCCGAAGTTAAAAAGGTAGGGGTAGCAATCATGATCTCAGACAAAGGAAAAGCAAAAACAGACCTAATTAAGAGAGATAAGTAAGGAGACTACATCTTGTTAAAAGGTACCATAGACAATGAAGTAATATCAGTTGTAAACAGAGATTGCATAGTACCATAGCAATCAAATTCTTAGAGGAAAAGTTAAAGGAATTACAGGGTATAGACAGTACAAGAATATTACTGGGGGACCACAACTTTCCCCTCTCAGATCTAAATAAATCTAACCACAAAATAAATTTTAAAAAAATAGTCAAGGGGATGAAAAGAATCTTAGAAAAGTTGAATATGATAGACCTCTGGAGAAAACTGAAGAATAGAAAGTATACATTTTTGTTTTTCAGTCACACATGTCACCTTCAAAAAATTGACCATGTTTTAGCACATGAAAATCTTACAAAGAAAGGCAGAAAAGCAGACATATTTAGGCATCTTTTTTCAGATCATAATGCAATAAAATCTACATTCAATTGAAGTATAGGTTAAAAATTAGAAAAGAGGATTCTGGGACAATGGCAGAGTAGGTCACAAAATTTCAAAATCTCCAAATTTTCCTCCAAAAAAGAGATAAAATAGTACCTCAGGGGAAACATTGTGAAGTGAAAATAAATGAATAAGGGAAGAATGGGGGACCTTCTGGGACAATCTGAGAAGATCTGAAGAAAAATCCCAGCACCAGATTTCTTCCCTCTGAAAAGTAAATACCTCCAGGCTAGGAACTACTTAAAAAACAAGCTGCAAGCCCTGGGGTTAGCCAGATTGGGAGGGTGCCTCCACGGAAGTTTTACTCTGGGGCAGTGGTTCTCAACCTGTGGGTTATGTTCATTTTGTAACAATGAAAATATATCCTGCATATCAGATATATTCATAACAGTAGCAAAATTACAGTTACGAAGTAGCAACAAAAATAATTTTATGTTTGGGGGTCACCACAACATGAGCAACTGTATTAAAGGGTCGCAGGAAGGTTAAGAACCACTGTTCTGGGGGATAGCGAGGGAAGTTGGGTTTCTAACCTGGAGAATATCTTAGGGAGCCTCTTTGGACAAGGAATGAATGCCTGACCCAGCAGTGCTGCAGAGATGGAGAGACATTGTGGGGGCAAAAAGGAACCAGCATAAAACTGGTGAGTGCAGAACCAATGGAGGGGGAGTCTGTTGGCTGTGGGCACTTACAAGAGGTTGGAGGTCTTGGTTTGAATTCAAGGTTAGAGGAGAGGACTGAGGAGAATCTGAGGTCAGAGGCACCCTCCTCCATACCCCAGAACTAAAGGTGATTATAAAAATTAAACTATTACCAAAAAAATGCAGAGGCAAAGAAGAATGGTGGATCAGTGGAATAGAATAGGTACACAATACACAATAGTAAATGATCATAATAATCTAGTGTTTGATAAATCCAAAGATCCAAGATTTTGGGACAAGACCTCACTATTTGACAAAATTGTTAGGAAAACAGTTTGGTAGAAACTATGCACAGACCAACATCTCACACTGTATATCTAGGGAAAGTCAAAATGGAACCATGATTTAGACATAAAGGATGATATAAGCAAGTTAGACAAACATGGAATAATTTACCTATTGGATCAATGGAAAAGGAAAGATTTTATGACCAAACAAGAGATACAGAGTATTATGGGATGCAAAATGGATAATTTTGATTACATTAAATTAAATAAGTGCTTTATAAACAAAACCAGTGCAGCCAAGATTAGATGGAAAGCAGGTAATGAGGGTGGGATTTTACATCCAGTGTCTCTGATAAAGATCTCATTTCTCAAATATATATAGAAAACCAAGTCAAATTTATAAGATATTGTGTCATTCCCCAAGTGAAAAATAGTCAAAGGATATGAAGAAAGAAGAAGAAATCAAAGCTATTTAAAATCATATGATAAAGGAATTTGGGAGCAGAGTCAAGATGGAGGCATAGAAGCAGGAAAATTCTGTGAGCTTCCCCCATAATCACCTCAAATATTTATAAAATATGACTCTAAACACATTTTAGAGCTCCAGAACCCACAAAGTGACAGAGAAACAAATCTCCCACTGAAGGCAGCCCGGCAGGCTGACTGGAAGGATTCATTGCCGCACACTGGGAACTTAGACCAGCCCCATTGCATTTTTAGCCCCAGGGTGGCCAGGACAAGTCCCAGCTGGAGCATTCAGGAGAGTGGATCACCAGCAGCTATGGTGGTTTCTAGAATTATCAATCCACAAATGCCAAAGACAAAGTGAAAGGTCAGTGAAACTCTGCTGAATTTAGGTTGGACAGAGGAACAGGTCTGGCTATCTACCCCAGAGCCAGAAGTGGTAACCCTGCAGCTGCCTCCACATGGCTGCCTCAGAGCTCCTGGCCTTCATGTTTGGGGCGGGGAGGAGGAAGCAAGTGACCATTGAGAGGCTAAGTGCTGTTGCCTTCTCCTCTCTGGACTGGAATCATAGTCTTGGGTGGTGATCCTGAGGTACGTGAACAATGAGCCAAAGCTGGTGGGGGCTGTAGAGATTGCAGCCTCCTAATAGCTCCAGCACCCATGAAAACCCCAGAGATTTGGGACAAAGTCCTCCCCTCTGGAAGCAGAATTCCACTGTGTTACACAGCTAAAAAGTCAAGTAATTGACTAGCAACATGAGCAGGCAAAGGAAGCAAGTATAGTCATACAACTCTAGATTCCTTTTTTGGGACAAAAAGGATCAAAGCATGGAACAGGAGGAAGAAAACACAGTCAGAACTCCCACACTAAAAGCTTCTAAGAAAAATTTAAACTGGTTACAGGCCATAGAACAGCTTAGGAAGCATTTTGAAAAGCAAATAAGAGAAGTAGAGGAAAATTGGGGAGAGAAATGAGATGATGCAAGAAAATCATGAAAGAGAGTCAACAACCTGACTGAAGAAAATAACATCTTGAAAAACAGACTAACCCAAATGGCAAAAGAGGCCCAAAAAGACAATGAGAAGAAGAATGCCTTAAAAACTCAAATTGCCCAGATGGAAAAAGAATCTCAAAAGCTCACCGAAAAGAATAATTCCTTCAGAATTAGATTAAAGCAAACAGAAGCTAATGATTTTATGAGAAATCAAGATACTATTAAACAGATCCAAACAAATGAAAAATAGAAAGCAATGTGAAATATCTCCTTGGGAAAGAAAAAAAAACTGACCTGGAAAACAGATCCAGGAGAGACAATTTAAAAAATATTGGACTACCTGAAAGCCATGATCAAAAAAGGAACCTAGAATTCATCTTTCAAGAAATTCTCAAGGAAATTGCCCTGATATTTTAGAACCCGAGGGCAAAATAGAACTTGAAAGAATTCACTAATCACCTCTTGAAAAAGATCTCAAAAAGAAAACTCCTAGGAATGTTGTAGCCAGGTTCTGGAGTACCCAATCAAGGAGAAAATATTACAAGCTGCCAAGAAGAAATAATTTGAATACTGTGGAAACACAATCAGGATAACACAGGATCTAGCAGCTTCTACATTAAGGGATGGAAGGGCTTAGAATATGATATCCAGAGATCAAAGGAGCTAGGATTAATACCAAGAATCAACCTACCCAGCAAAATTGAGTATAATGTTTCAGGGTAAAATATGGTCATTCAATGAGGTGGAGCTCTTTCAAACATTCTTGATGAAAAAACCAGAACTGAATAAAAAGTTTGACATTCAAATACAAGAAGCATGAGAAGGTAAACATGGAAAAGAAATTGTAAGGAACTTATCAGAGTTGAACTATTTTCATGCCTACATGGAAAAATGATAATTAGAACTTGTGAAACTTTCCTCACTATGAGTATTGTTGAAGCGAATATAAATGTGTGTGTGTGTATAATGTATACACACATATGTTTATATAGGAGGGAATATATATATATATGCATGTGTATATGTATATATATATGTATGCAGATATACATAGGCAGGGGAGACAGGATCAATTGAATAGAATGAGATGATATTTTAAAAGGTGAAATTGAGAGGGAGAGAGAATTATAATGAGAGGAGACAAGGAGAGACAGAGGGGGGTTAATTTTCTCATATAGAAGAGGCAAGGAATAATTGTTACAATGGAGGGGAAGAACAGGAAGGCAAAAGGGAATGGGTCAAACTTACTCTCCTTGAATTTGACTTAGAGAGGTATTCGAATACATTCTAAATTGAGCATCTTGCCCTACATGAGAGTAGGGGGGAAGGGAATCAGAGAGGGGATGATGGAGAGGAGGGCAGGGGTGGAGGTGGGTTGTTAGAAACACACACTTTTTAAAGGGATAGGGACAAAGAAGAGAATAGAACAAGTTGGGGGAAGGATAGGATGGAGGAAAATATAGTCATTCTTTCACAATATGTTTTGTGTAACTACACATGTATTTCCTGTATTGAATTGCTTGTCTTTCCAGAGGGGGTGAGTGATGAGGGAGGAAGGGAAAGAATTTGGAATTTAAAGTTTTAAAATCAAATGTTTCTAAAATTATTATTATTATTATTATTATTAATTATGTACATGCTACTGAGAAATATGATGTACAGGAACTGGGGTAGGGAGATCCATCTTGCCCTACCAAAAAGTCAGAGGGGTAATGCGGGAGGATATAGGAGAGAGCAGATTGGGGGAAGTGGTATATAGGGGGATCACTGTTCTGGGGTTGTGGGCAGGTGAAAGATGGGGAGAAATTTTGTAACTCAAAATCTTGTGGAAATGAATGAGGTAAACTAAAATTAAATAAAAGTAATTTTTCAAAAAAGATTCACAATTTTAAAGAATCATATGATAAAATTCTATAAATCACTGATTAGAAAAATGCAAATTAAAAAAATCTCTTAGGTACCACCTCACACCTATCAAATTGACTAACATGACAGAAAAGGAAAAATGACAAATGATGGGGGGATTTGGAAAAATAGGGATACAAATATTCTATTGGTGGAGTTGTGAACTGATTCAACCATTCTGGAGAACAATTTGGAGCTATGCCCAGAGAGCTATAAAACTGTGTATACCCTTTGACACAGCAATACCACTACTAAGGAGGTATGTATCTCAAAGAGATTTTTTTAAGGGAAAATATCAATGTGTACAAAAATAAGTATAGTAACCCTTTTTGTGGTGGCAAAGAATTGTAAATTGAAGGGATGATTGATTATTGATACTTTTATAAATAATAAAATATTATTATATTTTAAATTATACATAACATGTTATACTATATAACATATTTTGTGTATTCTGTTTTATATTATGTAAATATAATATACTTATATGATAGATGTTACATGTCATATAATAAAAATATTACTGATATCATTGACATTGATATCAGGGAATGGCTGCACAAGTTCTAATAAATGATTGGGATAGAGTACTATTTTGCTATGAGAAATATTGAGCAGAATGTTTAACAAAAACCTGGAAAGACTTATATGAACTAATTCAATGTGAAGTGAGCATTGTACACAGTATTATACACAGTAACATCAATATTACAAGGGTAATCAACTGTGAATGACTTCCCTATTCTGATCAATACAATGATCCAAGACAATTCCAAAGGACTCATCATGAAAAATGCTATCCACCTCCAGACAAAGAACCAATGGAGTCTCAGTGCAGATTAAAGCACTATTTTATTTTTTTATTGCTTTTATTTGCAATGTGGTAATATTGAAATAAGTTTCATGCAATTTCACATGTATAATTCCTATCACATGTCTTGTCTTTTCTATGGTAAAATAGAGGTGAGAGGGAGGGAGAGAATTTAGAACCTTTTTTTAAACGGATGTTCTCAATAAATAAATGCTCTTCTTTTAACTTAAAAAAAAAGTTAAATGGAGGCCCCTCACATGTTAGATATCCCACAATGTTGACTTCCCAGGATGAGGTAAGAGTCACACAAAATGGCCATGTATAGATAGTTTGCAATATCTTTTGTAGAAGTGAATACCCTGTGATACAATGGCATAAAGTAACATAAGCAATTTATTGTAGCATTGAAATATAAATGTCAGGGCGGCTAGGTGGCACAGTCAATAGAGCACCAGCCTTGGAGTCAGAAGGACCTGAGTTCACATTTGGCCTCAGGCACTTAACCCCCCCAAAAAACTAGCCGTGTGACCTTGGGCAAGTCACTTAACCCCAACTGCCCTCCCCCCCCAAAAAGAAATATAAATGTCAGTTATTTTATTTTTATTCATATTATTATTGTTATTATGTTCTCAGGTGTTCTATAAATTTCAGAATCATTCTGAGGACAAGTCATTCTATTATTCTTCATTGATTTTCTTGTTATTCTTCACTTTTTGTTCTTTCAGGGAAATTTTGTTATTATTTTTTCTACTGCATAAGTAGATAAAAAAATTTTTCTATTGCACAAGTAGATAAAAGAACTTCTTTTTGTGGCTAAATAAATCATTAGGATATAAGCTCCTCCTCTGTAAGATTATTGAAAGCCGTTAGTATAATTGCCACAACAGATCAAATGATAGAGATGATATCTATATCTATCAATGTCTGTCCACATGATTTTAATTCTTCTATGTCTCTATATTTGAAAGTTTCTCAAACCATGCAGTTTGGAGATTGTATTTGACATGATGATACCTATTTTAAATGTTCTTGAGTTTTTGTGGATTATTTGAATTATTGGCAATAGTTTCATCTATGTTAATACTCCAACTAAATCCAACAATTTATTTGTTGAATCCTCAAGGATATTTTGAAATCTACATAGTGTGAAAATTTGTCATTTGTTAATCAATGAAAGATAATGAGTTTGTCTTGCACAATTCTAAATATCAAGCTATGTGTTACTAGGGATTCAGTACCAAGTTTTTGCAACCTATAGAGATGTTTTGCTATCACTGTTTTCTGCTCCAATATTACTTTGCGTGTGCTGATTTATGTGTCAGTTATATACATAGATAGATGCATATTGTTTCCTTTGTGAAAATATAAGTTCCTTTGGAAAAATGACTAGTTGACTTTTGCTTTTGTTATTCTAGGACCTAGCATGATTCCTGACACATAGTAGGTGAATAAAAGTTTGCTTGATTGTGCTTAACACAGGGTTTTTAATTTTTCAAAACACTTTTCTTTGTAAATAAAAAATGTGTAAGATCGTACCAGTGTTAGTTTTACCCATGTTAGGAAGTGCCTTGCATGTAATATGTACCTAATAAATGTGTTGTTTAATTTGATTTTACACATGGGAAAAATTAGACTCATAATAGTATTTTTGCCCATGATCTAACAGCTAGTAAGTGTTGAAGCTAAGATTTGAGCTAAGGTCCCCTTAATCCAGATCCATTATCTCAAGAATGATTTTTTCAGTCAAATCAAAATGGTTATAGAAAAATGCAATAGACATGCTTTTAAAGAAGAAGAATCCTGATATTTTCTTCCACTTAAATAACAGTGTGATTATATGGTGCTTATGAGGCAATAGAGGGTCTGAAAAAGTTTTGTAGCCATATAAAGCCCAGTGAGCAGATGAGAACTGAAAAACTCATTCAGAAATCCAGATGTTTTATTTACCCAAGGACAGACAGCTCTGGCTCTTGTTACACTGGAATATCTAACAGAAGTTTTCTCCAGATGTTTGGCATCAGGTAGATCCAGCTTTATTTCCACATGCCTGACTTGAGCATTAGTTTTATATTATACAAACTTTGTAGTGGCTTTAAGCAATGATGCCTTATCATTAGGTCAAGGATAATATATGCTTTCTGGGCTTTTGCTCATATTTTACTTTTTTAGTCAATCTCTCTATTCTTTTCTATCATAGCACATTAACCTTGTCTTTATTGTTATATTTGAACCACTAATTATAATGTGTTTTATAAATATTGATATGTATGTTATTTATATACATATACAGCTGCATGTTGCCTCTCCTGTTTAAATGTAAGTTTTAATAATATCAACTACATCTGGCTATATTATATATATATATATATATATATATATATATATATATGTATGTATGTATGTATGTATGTATGTATATTCCCCAGCTTTCTATTTAGAGGGGAAAAGTGCATAGCAAGAAGTTCAATGCAGTTGTAAGGCAGAGTGTAAATAGAGTTGCTATATGTAAATAAAAGTTGGAAGGGAAGGTTGTGTCCAGGTGGCGAAAAGCTATAAAAGCCAAACACAAAGGGTTATATTTGACTCTAAAGGTGATATGGAGCCATAAGGAGTTTTACTGCTTTTATCATTTACTTTGTCACTAAGCATATTGTTATCTTGGAACACTTCAGGCAAGTTTTTCCATGCTTCTTTGAACTGTTCCTATTTGTTTTACTTTGGTGCAAAAATATTCCATCACTTTCATATGCTGTAATTTGTTCAGTCATTTCTAAATTTACAGGCACCCTTTTTTCCCCCAGTTTATTGTTCCAAGTACTGCTATGATCATTTTGAGATACAGGAAATTTTTCTGTCACTAGTCTCAAAATATAGAGGAATAATTGAGTCAAAATGATATGAATAAATGATGTAGTAGAGAAAGCAATCAGCTCTGGAATCAGGGGGACCTGATTTAAAATCTGGCCTCATACACTTACTACCAAAAATTTTGCTATGCTATGTTGTCTCACTGTTGTCATGCTCTTTAATTAAAGTATTCTTTGCTTCTATGATTCATTTTTTGACTCATTCATTCTCTGGGACTAGATTATTTAATTTCCAAATAATTTTTAATCTATCTCTCCAGGGTCCTTTATTGAATATAATGTTTATTGTCTTGTAATCTAAAATGGATGCATTCAATATCTGTGCTTTTCTGCACTTTATTATAAGATTTTTATGCCCTAATATATTGTCAGTTTTTGTGTAGGTGCCATGTACTGCTGAGAAAAGGATACCTTTATATTTTCATTCAGTTGTCTTCAGGGGTCTTTTATATATAACTTTCCTAAAATTCTGTTAATCTCCTTGACTGGTTTCTTATTTGTTTTGTGGTTAAATTTATCTAGCTCTGAAAAGGGAAAATTGAAGTTCCTCACTAGCATAGTTTTACTATTTCCTCATTTAACTTTTCATTAAGGAATTTGGATGCTATACCATGGGGCAAATATCTATTTGGTGTTGATATTATTTCATTGTCTATGGTAACTTTTGGAAAGATGTAGTTTCTTCCCTTATATCTTTTAATTATGTCTATTTTTTATTTTGATTTTTCTGAGCTTAAGATTGTTACTTGTGCTTTAATTTTCTTTCACTTTATCTGAAACAAAACGGATTCTACTCCAGTTCATTACATTTGCTCTGTGTGTGTATCTCTGCTACAAGTCTGTTTCAAGTAAATAACATACAATAAAACTGTTTTTAATCCATTCTGCTATCCACTTCCATTTTATAAGCGAGTTCATCCCATTCACATTCACAGTTATAATTACTGTGCATTTCTCTCCATCCCATTCTTTCTCCCTCTCCCTCTCCCCTTTCACCTTTTCACCCTGTAAAAGTGTTTTGCTTCTGACCACTGCCTCCCCCAGTATTCCTTCTCTTCTATCAGCTCCTTCCTCCTTCTCTTCCTCCATCCCCTCCTACTTATCTCTAGGGTAAGATAGATTTTTATACCCAATTGAGTGTGTATACCATTCTCTCTTTCAATCAACTCTGATGAAAGAAAGGTCCAAGTGTTGCCTGTCATCACCACCTCCATCTTCCCTTCCACTGTAAAAGTTCTTTCACAACTCTCATTCATAAGATAATTTATTCCATTCTACCTCTGCCTTCTTCTTTTCCCAGTGAATCTCTCTTTATCATCCCTTAATTTTGTTTTTGTTTTGGGGGTATCATCCCATTATAGTCAACTCACACCTGTACTCTCAGTCTATATATACTGCTTCTTATGGTTTTAAGAATTATAAAGTATTAGGAGTTATAAGTATTATCTTCCAAAGTAGGAATGTATCAGTGTAACCTTATTGAATCCTTTATGATTTCTCTTTTCTGTGTATCTTTTCTATTTCTCTTGAGTCTTGTATTTGAAAGTCGAATTTCTATTCAGTTTTGTTTTTGTTTTTGTTTTTCATCAAGGATGCTTGAAAGTCCTCTATTTCATTGAATGCCCATTTTCTCCCCTGAAAGATTATACTCAGTTTTGCTGAATAGGTGGTTCTTGGTTGTAATGCTAGCTCCTTTTGCCTGTGGAATCTGATATTCAAAGCCCTCTGATTCTTTAATGAAGGAGCTTCTATATCTTGTATTATCCTGACTGTGGCTCTATGATATTTGAATTGTTTCTTTTCTAAAACAATTTTTTGGAGTTTGGCTATAATTTTCCTGTGAGGTTTCATGTTGGGATCTTGTTCAGGTGGTGATTAATGGATTTTTTCACATTTTAATTTCACCTTCAGGCTCTAGAATATTAGGGCAGTTTTCCATGATAATTTCTTGAAAGATGATGTCTAAGCTCTTTTTTATTGTGACCTTTATATGCCTTTTCCCTATTTGTTGTGCTTTCTTTACCAAGCTATTGCCTCTTTTTTTCATGATTCTTTTGCATCTCTTTCATTTTGTGGCCCAATTTTTTCTTTACCTTTCTTATTTTATTTTTAAAATCTTTTTTGAGTTCTTCTAATAAATCTTGTGAAGCTTGAGACCAATTCACTTTTTTCTTCAAGGCTTTGCATATAGCTGTTTTTAACATAATTTCCCTCTTCTGAGTCTGTGTTTTGATCTTCCCTGTCACCATAGTAATTTTCTATAGTCAGGATCTTTTTTTGTTGCTGCTTGTTTGCTCATTTTTAAAGCCTATTCCTTGACCTCCACCTTTATGTTAAAAATAGACTCTGCTCTTGGGATGGAGGGGGGCACTATTCCAAGTTTCATGGTTTTTTGTGTTATTGTTTTCAGAGCTAGTCCTGGGATTCTATAGGTTTTCAGTTCTTTCAAGTTGGTATGATCTAAAGAGAGGCAAAGTCACTGATTTTCTGGCCTGTGCTATGATCAGTAAGCAACCTCAAGGATTCTTTTCTACCCTGGAAGTGTGGCCACTGTAGCTGTGATCTCTAGTGTGCTAGTACTCCTTCTCACCCTGGGACTGTGATCCAGGCCTACATCTCAGATCCTCATATGGGCAATGCAACACAGCCTGCTTCTGGTGTCATCAAAGGGTCCTCTATAATCTCCTTCTGATTGGAACCCTTTATTGTCTGTGGGCTCAGAGTTTTGAAAGTCACTACTATCAATTCAGTCACCCCCAAGGCCTGTTGCCAGTTTACCTGGTTGTATCCTGCTACTGGCATGCTGAAGCAATATTGGCTTTTGATAGCCATCCTTTTGCTAGCTTGTCTGGCTCAGTCTGTGCTGGACTCCACTCTACCTTCACTGCATTGAGATAAAATTTTCCTGTCTGCCTTCTTTATTGTCTTGGGCTAGATAATTATTTCATCACATCCTTTTGTTGGTTTTGCCACTCCATAATTCATTTTGAAGTGTTATTTTAAAGTTGTTTTGAAAGGAATTTCAGAGAGGTCTGGGAAGTCCTTGCCTTTAAGCTGCCATCTTGGCTAAATAATCAAGACTGTTTTGTTTTTTTGAAAATAATATATGATAAATTCTGATTTAATAAAGCAAACAAAAGGGAGCCATTGAGATATAAGAATGTACAGGGTAAATGCCATTTTTATTGTGAATTATTCTGATAAAAATGATCTCTTCCTTTTCTGAATGAATATATAAGGTTTGCACAACTCCTGGGACCTTTGTATACTACCCTATATTCTGATAGATAGATGAATATATTATTCATTTTTGTGGCTGTACACTTTGATAGCACGTTAATTAATGTGTTTGAGAATTATCTTGCTTAATGTATGTGTTTGAGAAATATCATAACACGCTATGTTTTCAATTTGAGTTAACATTCTGAATTGTTCATCTCAAAATGAACTTAAATTGAAATAATAGAAGTATAGTATTAAGAATTTATTCATTAATTTGTTTTATAAATACATATTCAGTATCCATTATATGCAAGGCACTTTGTTGGGTACTGAGAATCAAACAAAAATGAATAAAACATAATTCCTGACCTCAAGATGAATGTTCTGATGATTATAATAGCTACGAGTGATAAAAAATATATAAAATATTGTTCCAATACTCCCAGTAATTATTGTCTAGTTTGAGAGACACAACATGTATAAAAGAATTACACATAATAAAGATAAAATCAAATGCTGAAACATGTGGGATGAAACAATTGTAACAGCAATCAGTTTAGCAGATACTTAGCACTTAGTAACTCAGGGCTAAGTATGGAAGGTGTGAGCCCTGCCCCCTGTTGAGAAGGTATGAACTCCCCTGTTAACACAGAAGAAAAGTTGGCTGAGACAGGAGGCCAGTATGTGTATATAAGCAAGAATTCCAGAGACAGAGAGAAAGAATTGAAATTTTTCTGTTGGGGGAAGCAGAATTGTCTCAGTATCTGGGAGCTGGGTTGCTGTACTGAAGAAGTGAATTAGAGTTTGAGAGAGAGAGAGAGAGAGAGAGAGAGACAGAGACAGAGACAGAGACAGAGACAGAGAGAGACAGAGAGACAGAGGGGGGGGGAACCTGGCTGATCCTTGATTTCCAGGCAAGAAAAGTGGTGAAGGGTTTGAGATGTGCTGGACCCTGTGAAGTTCAATGTGTGCCAGGGTTTGCCCTGAGGACTGGACAAGGATCTGGGAATTGTGTGCCACTGAGGACTGGACTACAACCCGGCAGTTGTCTGATTCTGAATCCAGGTGACTGTTTGGTGGATTCAGAAGGGAGCTGAGACCATGGAAGGGGATCCAGGGAATCAGAGAGACCACCCAGAGTCGAGATGAAGAAAAGACCTTGCCTTGGAGGAAACTGAGATTTGCTGGGCACCAAGGGATGGAGGGTTTATGTGTTTTTTCTAATGACTGTACCAGTGCTTAATGACATTTAGTAATTGTGAATCTAGATTAGTGACTGATTAAGTTAAAGTTTGCCCCATGAGTGGCTGATTGATATATTGTGAATTGATTGAATAATTAAGTAAGGAGGGTTTCCCCCTTAGTAAAAGCAGATAATTATTCTCTTGTTCCCTGTTCTAAATATTGTGGCCACTGTAGTGAAAACTGTGTGGCCATTCTAATGTTAAGCTGTTATGGACACTATATTGTGACTTTCTGTGATAAGATGTAATGTTGTGAATATTATATTGTAATATATTGTGAATGTTTGCCTTGATTTGTAACGAATAAACAGAGTGTTCACTATTACTGTGTAATCCGAACCTTAAAAGTTGTTCACAGTAGCATTCTTTTGGGAATCTGCTGGTGCATGGCGTTACAATACATAATATTGGAAAGTGTTACTTGTTTAAGACTCAGATCAAATGCTACCTACTACAAGTTTTCCCAATTTTCCTAGTTAGTATTTCATTCCCTAAAACTACTTTGTATTCCATATTTTAAAACTTTACTTATCTGTATGCATGCTATATCTTCCCAAAAAAATATAAAAGTCTTGCAGGCAGTGAATGTTATATTTTTGGTATTTGTATCTCCAGTGCTTAGCATGGCACCTGAAATATAATGGGAACTCACTAAGTGCTTATTGATTGATTGGTTGATGGACTGATTGATTAGTTCTAAGCTCCCTTTCAAGCTACATTTCACTTTGTCCTCTCTCATGCACTCCACGTTCTGACCTAACCGGGTTTTTTAGCTAGTTTTCTTCCTTTAGTTCAAGATGCAATCTACTTTTGCCATGCATTCCCACATGCCATCCTTCATTCTTGGAATGATAATACTCATCATCTCTCCCTCTCAAAATCTCTTTTCAAGGTCCAGCTCAGGAGCTACTTTCTCCATGAATGCTTTCTTGATCTCTCAGAGTTAACAGTGTCTTCTTTTCCCCTTAAATTTTACCTAAAACATTTTACATGGATCATTCCTTAGCCTTCAACACACCCTACTTTGAATTAAACTCATCTGCGTACATGTTATAAGTTCACCCATACATGTGCACCCGCATGCACACACACACACACACACACACACACACACACTAGAAAACTATAAGGTCCTTAGGGTAAGGGACTATTTCTGAAAAATGGGAAAAATAATTACTTCAAGTACCTATTACTGCTCACTGAGTGGTAATAAGAATCAAAAGAGATCAATGAGATAATTTCTATAATGTTCTTTGCAAACTTGAAAATTTTGAATAAATGTCTTCATATGCCCAGTACAATGCATTACTTGTAATAGATGCTTAAGAAATGTTATTTAAATTGAAAAGATCAATTTGAATAGAATTTGAGGGCAACTGCATCAGTTGCATAATTGCTATATCTATAATTCCTAGTACAATACTTTTCCTTCCCACTCCCCTTCTATTTTCCTTCTATCATTCCATTCAAAATAAATGAATAGCAATTATTTTCTATTTCAGTCAGAAACTCTGAGAATCTTTGCCTTCCGGGTTAATATTTTTGTGATGGAAACCAGACCTTTTTTCTCAGTTCTTACCTAGCCCTTAGTCATTGAAGGTGCATTGTTTCAGAAAAGTTGAGAACTGAGAAAGACCTTAATTTTGAGAGGCCGCTGTATCCTGGGCCTTCGCTGGTCCTCTTGACTTTTATGTCACCACTAGTCTTATTTGACTCTGCATCTCTTCCTTAAATCCAGCTCATACACAATCAAGATATCCCTCTCGTGGTGACATTGGTACTCTTCATGAACAAAGGATAAATAATAACAACAATCAAACAGACTCACTGGTATATTGTTAAATTTTAACAACTGGCTCTACACACCCAGAACACATCTTTAAATTTAGTCTGCATTATTGCCATTTTCTCCATCGCTTTCTTAAGTCTAGCCACAGATGTGTAACTAGCAGCCTCAAGGCTTCATGTGGCTTCTAGGTCCTCAAATGTGGCCCTTTGACTGAATTCAAATTTCACAGAACAGATTTGTTCTGTTTGGGTTAAGTCAAAGAGTTGTACTTGAGGACCTAGAAAGCCACATGTGGCCTCAAGGCTGCAGTTTCGGCATCAGTGGTCTAGACCATCAAGAAAACAATTAAGTTAAACTTTGGTAGTAGCTAGGTGGTGCAGTGAATAAAGCACCACTGGATAGAGCATTGCCCTTGCAGTCTGGAGGACCTGAGTTCAAATTTCACTTCAGATACTTGAAACTTAGTAGCTGGATAAGTCACTTAATCATGACTGCCTCCAAAAAAAAATAAACCTTGATTTTCAGCATTTGCTGATTTGCAAACAATTTACGCAATTTCCAGCAGGGTAAATGCTCACAGTATAATTTTAACAATTGTCTTTCAGAAAATGTGCTAGTTTCAGCATAACCCAGCCAGGGATGACCATTCAAGAAAATGTAGAGTCAGATTGCACTCATATAGTGGGGAAAGCATTGTCCTCTTCCTGTTGTAAGTTGAAAGAATTATGATAACCTGTTCTCCACCTATGGAGTGGAGAATTAGACTTCCAGTCTTTGCATTTTAATGAGTTAACTAAGGGGAAACCACCTGGAGCAGAGGGTAGAGAGTTCTTAAAGTCAAGAAGACCTTTGTTTAATTCTGCCTCTAACACATTCTGGTTTTGAGTCTCTGGGAAAGTGACTCAACTTTTCAATGTCCCAGGTAACACTTTAAACTTATAAATAACAGAAAAATTGTTGCCTTTGCCTGATGGGGGAATTTCTTCACTTTTCCTAGACCATTTAAATCATAGATCCCCTGGAGTGTGTGCATGTGGGCACATGTGTGCATATGCAACACACACGTATTTGAGCTCTCTGTATTTGTTCATAAACTTTATTAAAGCAATACAAACACAAAACTTCAAGTTATACACTACAAAACAAAATTGAAATGGTCCATTAATTTAAAATATAAAAGATCTTCCTTTCTATTACCTTAGTCACAAATTAAATAGGTGTGTTTCACAAGTTCTGAGATCAGCCCATTATTCTAAACTGTGTGTTCTGATCGAGCCTATAATTCTGTTCCTTTGTATCCTTACTGAACACCTACAGATTTAGCACCAAGATGATGAAAATATCCTTATTTCATATCACTTTGGTCATCACTGTAATACTTTTATGATGAGCACTTAAAGTGGTTGATTTATTCTAACAAAAAAATGGTACATGGAAATGGGGGGGGGGAAGAAGGGGTAAGAGAATAAGTCCTCTGTCTGTGCACAAGTTTGGCATTCAAAACCCTGCAGCTAATAATGTTCGCTTTTACCTAACATGGTGTTACCCAGTTACCTTATTGTAGACATATTGAAAACTGCATGGGAAAATAACATCACCAGTGAAGATATAGATGTCTTAGGTCCAAAGTGTTGTCAGCACACTAAGCCATTTCCATAGATGCCATTGGGAAGTCTAAGGCATGGGGGTGGGGGGAGGGAGGGTAAACAAAAAAAGAGGAAAAATAAAGAGAATAAAGAGGAGGAAGAGAAAGAAGAATAGAGGAAGTAGAAGAGGAAGAATAGAGGAAGATGAAGAGAGAAAAGGAGGATAGGAAGACAGACAGGAGGAAAGGAGAAGACAAGAGAGGAAAGGAGAGAAGAGAGAGAAGACATATCTCTCCTGGGACTTTAAAAAGTCAACAGTTTAGCCAATCCAGTAATAGAGTGTTAGAGCTCCTGAGAGCAAGTCATTCATTGGGGCAACCTGGAATGGCAAGCATAGAGAAGGAAGGAGAAGATTTATGTTTCTCTCTCTCCTTTCACCCCCGTCATTGAACACATCATTGGTGATATTCGACCAGCAGCAGATCATGTTGGGGAGAATGGACTCGTCAGTCCTTGAGCTAGAGAGTCAGCTTGGGGTTGAAGTTGGAAGACCTGTATTCAATGCTTTGTTCTGTCATCTGCAAGTCATGTGAGTCTGGGCAAAATTTTTTCACCCTCAATCCCTATTTCCTTGTCTGTAAAATGAAAGGGTTGATTCAGATGATCTTTCAGTTCCCCTCTAGTTGTAATATTTGAACTAATGCATGCAAATGGAGTCAGAAACTGGAGAATGGAGAAAATGCCTCCAACAAGGACTAGAGTCACACTGAAGAAAATAGATGCAGAGAGGTGGTCACCCAAAGGGTGACATTCTAGAAAGAGTGTATATTTTTATCAAAGAGTATGCCTGAAACTTGCTGAGAATGTCTTTCTAAAAACTGTTCTTGCCAAATCTTCTCAGTAAATATCTTTTCAAAAAGCTAGATGAGTTAACTAACCAGTAATTAATGGGAAGCATACTTGGGGAGGGCTGTCCTCAGAAGTAATAGTGTTAGATATACAGCCTCACAAGGTTATCCCTACAACATTATGGGTAGTCAGTCACCCTCTGGGTATCCAGTTCTGTGAATGCAAATGCAAGTTGGGGGCATAAGCCTAGAGGAAGTGCTACATACATACTGACAGATTTCCATTTTCTGAGCTTACTGATTCTTAATATAGAGGGAAATATATAGCTTTAATAATTTGTTGCCAAGACTGTCCATGACATTTGGCATGAATTTTGTTATATTTTCCTGTTGTCTTTATTTACATTGTTGCAGTCATTGCATATGTTACTTATTTGGTGTTACTTTCTTCAGTCTGTATTAATTCATAATAGCTTCTCACATTTATCTGAATTATTCATATTCAATATGATTTATGGAATCAAATACCATCTGCTATATCAATATATCTTTCATTCAACTACCAATAATCAGGAATGTATCTTATTTCTAAGTTTTTTTTAGCAAAATCATTGCTATGAATATTTATATACATGTTGATTTTTCCTTGCTTTTATTACCATTATTGAGGTATAAACCCCCCAAAATAACCCATGGACTATAGGATGTAAACAATATGGTAACTCTCTTTGCATAATTTAAAATTGTTTTCTAACAAGTTGACATTTGAAATTCCAGATGTTGGACCCAAACAGATCAATTTGCTGCTCTATCAGCATTGAATCAATAGCTATCTTCCCACAGATCTTTGTATTTGAGTTTTTCTATGCTTTATTATCTTTGACAATTTGATAAGCATTAGTGGAGGCAACAGAATTGTAATAAGTTTCACTTCTCTGATTGTTAGTGATTTTGGACATTTTTCAAGTTGTTTCTAGTTTTATTTTTTCCTTTTAAAAAGTATTTGATCATATGATTTTTACCCTTTGACTATTGTCAATACTCAATCAGTCTTAATTAATCAAGTCCCTATAGGTAATGGATGTCAATTTTTTATCAGCAATTGTTCAAAGAAAGACTTTTTTCAACAAATATCTTTATTTCTAATTCTAACTGCATTTTCTACAAAAGCTTTTAAACTTTGCAAGATTGAAATTGTGTGTTTTTTTCTTTTATAAATGTCTCTATCCCTGTCTGAATATGAATTCTTCCACAATCTGCAATTGCGAAAGATACAATCTCCTGTTTTCCTTTGTGACATTTTTATTTTTATTTTTATCTTTTTGCTTTTTGGAGGGCAATTGGGGTTAAGTGACTTGCCCAAGGTCACTGTAATGGTAATCAATTTGTTGGATATTTAGGGCTAAGTGGATAGGATACTTAGGGCTAAGTAGATCAGATAC
>CM053593.1:236167749-236189465 GCA_028646575.1 Pseudocheirus occidentalis | reverse complement strand
GGGGAGGGGCTTTACAGTGGGATTGCTGTTTTGGGGTGGGGGCAGGGGCAAGATGGGGAGAAAATGTGTAATTCAAAAATGTAATGAAAATGAATTATGTAAACAAGAAAACAAATAAAAATATTAAAAAAAGAATCAGACATGCATTTTCAGACATAACCATTGTAGGAATTTATTTTGCTTTACCATGCAAAGCTGATACTGAGACTTTTCTAAAAATCAAAATGTTGGTGCAGTGTTGGAAAGACAAAAAAAGATAGGCATAGTGTAACAAAAAAAAGAAAAAGAAAGAACAAGAAAAGAAAGAAAAGGGGTTTGTTAAGACTTTGTAATGCAGAAAACAGATAGAAGGTACTATAAATTCAAGCAACTCAATTTTGAAAGCTATAGTTTGAATTAGAGTCTTAAACGGTGATTGTATATAATAAAGATCTTCATTTTTCTTTTTTTCCTCCAAAATGTGCAAGCATATAGCAGCACTAAGACTTCTGGGACATACTTTCTATGTAAATGCCCATTTTATTTGGTATTTATTAAGTTCAAAATAAAAAGTACATTAACTTGGATATCAGACCTTTATCTGAGAGGCACATTGAAAAGATTTTCTCCCAGTTACCTGTTTTGTTTCAAATTTCAACTATATTTATTTTGTTAATATAAAATCCTTTCAATTTTCTATAGTATAAAATTGTTCACTTCATCTTGTATGATCTTCTCTATTGCTTGTCTGGCCATGAACTTTTCCCCTATCCTTAGTTGCAAAAGGTATTTTTCTTTGATTATCTACTTTTTATGCAGTAATCTTTTACATCTATGTTATATGCTTGTTTGGAATTTATTGTCATAAATGGTTTGAGATACTTTAAACCTAATTCATGCCATATCACTTTTCAGCCTTCCCAGCAGTTTTTGTCAAACTGTGAGGTCTTATGTAGTAGTTGGGAACTTTGAATTTACAAAGCACTATGCCACTCTCTTTGTTTGTGTATGTTAAGTACCCAATTTATTGCATTGGTTGATCTATTTCTTAACTAATAAGAAACACTTTTGATTATTAGTCACATTGTTTGAGATAGGCATTGCTGAATTCCTTTTCTTTCTCCCCTCCCTCTTTGCTTCCTTTGAGAATCTTGAAATTTTGTTCTTCTTTATGAATTTTGTAAATTTTTTTCTAGTTTTCTTAAGTACTCCTTTGATTGATTAGTATGGCACAGAATAAGTGAATTAATTTAAACAGTATTATTATTTTTATTCTATTGGCATATTTTAACCAGGAATCAATATGTGTCTACTTATTTAAGTTGGTTTTTATTGAAACAAAAGCAACAAAGACAACCCCACCAAAAGTCTCCCAAAGTACTTAACTATGTATATGATGTAATGAAATCATCTTCAAAATATTCCTCTAAAAAGAAATTCTTCTTTTCCTTTTTTTTCCACTTTGTTTTTGACTCTTGATATGGTCAGAATTTATTATTACCACAAATACTTAAAAGTGCATTTGAGATCTTGTAGATATTGTGGCTTGATTGAATGAAGTTCATGTCACCTTCCTATTCAAAGTATCATAGTAATTTCTGAAAGGAAATTTCAGATATTTATGCAGTAGGACTATAACTATTTTTAATGTTTTTCTGCAGAATATTTTGTATTTATATGCATATAATTTCCTTTGAGCTCCTTCATAAGTAGACTCCAAAATATTTTATATATTTCATTCTAATATGACATCTTTTTATCTCTTGTTGCTAGATGGGTTTTGTAGCCTATAGAAAGATTGTGTATTGATCTATTTTATATTTTTTACTTAGCTGAAATTATTGTTTTAATTAATATTTGTTGCAAAAATGTTTTCTATTTTCCTATGCTTATTTTCTCAATTTTTTCATGTCTTATTGCTATCATTAGCATTTTAACATTATGTTATTTAAAGGAGTGATTATAAACATCCTTGCTATACTGCTATTCTTATTGGAAAGGTCTCTAGTTTAACTTCATTACATATACTGTTGGTTTTTCAATTGAAGTAGATATTATATATCATGTAACAGAAGAGATTTTTATTCTTATAGTATTTATTCATTTTAAGCAAAAATGGTTGTTTTTTCTCAGCAGCTTTTTCTCTATTAATATGAATAGGTGATTTAAAATATTTTTGTTATTTATATTGTGTGTATATATGTATATATGTGTATATGTATGTGTATACATATTTATACATAATATATGTTACATATCATATATATATATAATGTACAAGAGATATTATACACACACATACACACACACACACTCACATAGTTTTCCTGTTATTGAATCAAGTTACATTTCTGGTGTAAATCCCATCTAGTCCTAATGCATAATATAGTGATGAATAGGTGATAGATCCTGGTAAGAAAGACGAGTTCAAATCCATCCCGAGACATTAATTATGTGACCGCTGAAAAATCATCTAACTTCTATGTTTAGTTTCCTCCTTTGTAAAATGGGGATAATAATAGCACCTATACTCCAGAGTTGTGGTGAGGATGAAATGAGATTTTTAAAGTGTTTAAGTCTTAAAGAGTTATATGAAGGCCAACTGTTATAATCTGAAGTGTTGCTATAGCATTCTTTGCTGGTCTTTGCTGGTTTATATTGGGGACATTGGTCTATAGTTTTATTTATCTGGCATGTTTCCCAGGTTTAGATATCAAGATTATATTAGTTTCATAAAAGGAATTTAGTAAGATTTATTCATTCTTATTATTCCAAATACTTATGTAATGTTATAATTAATTGCTTTTTAAATGTTTGGTGGAATTTATTTGTAAGTCTGTCTGTTCCTAGTTCTCTTTTTCCCTTCAGGGGTTTTATTTATGGTTTGTTCAATTTATTTTTATGAGATTGGCTCACATATATTTTCTATTTTTTTCTTATGCCCTTTTGATTATTTGCATATTTTTGTAGATTATCATCTGTTTCATACATAATTAGACAAAACAGTTTTTAGTAGTTTCCTTCATTTCTTCTTTCTTTGTTTTGACTATCAAGGCAATTTGACTTTTCTTTAAAAAAATGATATTAGCTAATGACTTATTTAGTTATTTTTTTCTTCATGAATGAAATTTTTCTTTATTCATTCAATGACTTTATGTTGTTTTCAACTTTGCTAGGCTCTGATTTGTATGCTTTCTATTTTGTTGGTTTTCTAGTATTATTAATTTCAAGCTCAATTCCTTTGGCATTGTTTTTTCTTCTTTTTGTTCACAAAAGTATTTAGAGATAGAAAATTTTCACTCTAGACTGCGTTAGCTGCATCCTAGAAGTATTGGTATTTTATTTCATTATTTTTTAAAATTAGTTCTAGGATTCTTTTTTCTTTGAGCCATGAATTCTTTGGGATTAAATTGTTTGTAGCCTATTTGTTCAATATAACTTATTTTTATCATTTTCCATTTTCCCCTATATTTATTTGTGATGTGCAGTGCCTTAATACAAACCACTTTTTATGAAGGAATATGCATGAATTGCAAGCATGTATACTCCTTATTTTGATGAATTAATCTTCAGAGATCAATCATATCTGTTTAAAAAATTCTATTTAAGTTTCTAATGTCCTTGTTATGTATCTTTTTAAAAAATAATATCAGATAATATTTCAAGCACTTTTTGAACCTAAAGCACTATTTAAATGTAGTTATCATTATTCTTAGTATTCATGATAAAATTTTGTTTAGATTTGTCTCCATATGAGTGGGATACATTGAAATCTGAATCTATTATAGTTTGCTCTCCTTTAAATTGATTAAATTTTCCTTCAAGTTATTAGATTGCATATCTTTTGGTATAGATAGATAGATAGATAGATAGATAGATAGATAGATAGAAAGTATTTGTGTTAACTTATTGTACATGATGCTTTTAACTAGGCATATGGTGATGCCTGATCATAATTTGGCTCATGGGAGCCAATTACTAAATTTTTAGAGTAAATATTTGCACTTCAGAAATTGGTAAATATTATAAAACCAGGTTTGATATATACTTTTGCTGATTTCTAGACTTAAAGTAATGGAGACAATTTTAATAATACAGATTAAATGTAAAAGTATGTCATGCATTTTTAAAGATCTGTAAAGCCAATCAACAGTAGATTCCTAAAAGAATGCTACTGTGAACAGCTTTTAAGATTCAGATTAAACAGTATTACTGAACACTCTGTTTATTCCATTACAAATCTAGATTCAGTACAATGTTCACAGTTTCAACAATTCACAATATTTTATACAATCTCCAGAACAAGGAAAGTCTCAATGTTATATCTTATTACAGAAAGAATCAAGGAACAGGAGATGAATCAGCTGGTTTCCCTAAGGGAGAAACCAGCTTCACATTTTTAGATTCAATCAGTGAAGTTAAAGATCCAATCAATCAATTAACAAAAGGAATGACCTAGTTTCCCTAAGAGGGAGTTGATTCAATCAACAGTTAAAAATATACTGATCTTCCACTCATGGGGCAACCATTACCTTTAGTCTCCAAATAAAGTTCTTAGACAACCACACAAACCTTCCACCCCTTGATTTCCAACAAACCTCAGTTTAGTCCAAGGGAAAGCCTTCTCTTCATTTTTAGTCTTGGTAGTCTCTCTGATTCCCTGGATCCTCTTCCCTGGTCCCAGCTCCCTCCTGAGTCTGTCAAACAATCACCTAGAGTCAGGAGTAGAAAGCTGGCAGGTTCTTGTCCAGTCCTCAAAGAGAAAACAGCTCCCAGGTCCTTGTCCTCTGCAAACATCAGTTTCGTCCAAGGGGAAGCCTTTTCTTCATTTTGACTCTGGGTGGTCTCTCTGATTCCCTGGATCCTCTTCCATGGTCCCAGCTCCCTCCTGAATCTGCCAGACAATCACCTAGATTCAGGAGCTGAACGCTGCCAGGTTCTTGTCCAGTCCTCAGAGATGAACAGTTCCAAGGTCCTTGTCCAGTCCTCAGGGCAGTCCCTGGCAGACACTGAAGTTCCCAAGGTTCAGTACACCTCAAACCTTTCAGGACTTATCTTGCCTGGAACTCAAGGATCAGCCAGACCACCAACAAACAAAGTCCCATCTTGTTCATGTCTTCAGTCAGCTTCACGGAAGAGCCAAATCCAAAATCTGTCCTGTCTCTATAAAATTCTTCCTTATAAGCACTGGCCTTCTCCCAAGTTAACAGGGGAGTGTGTCAGCCAATAGCATTCTTCCAAGTCAACAGGGGAATTCACACCTTTTCACCAATATACAAAGTTCTATACTTAGCCCTAAGTTACTAGGATCTACTTAACCCTAAGTATCTGATCTACTCAGCCCAAAGTATCCTATCCACTTAGCCCTAAATATATTACCATCACAAGACCAGTTGCTAAACATTTCTCAACACACCACTGCTTGTAACCATAATGTAGTTTCTTTGTTTGTTACTTTTTATCATGTTTATTTTTATGGTTGCCTTGTACAAGGTCATTATTGTTACTCCTGCTTTTTTATTTTACCAAGAGATTAATAGACTTTGCTCCAATCACTTAATTTTGTGTGAATCTTTATGTTTTGAGACTACTTCTTGTAATTAGCATACTGTTTTAATATATTAAGCACTTTTCTATTTTATAAGTGGATTCATTCCATTCAGTTCATAGATATGGTTGTTATATATTTCTGACTTATGGGCTGTGTAACTAACAAGTGAAAGACTGCATTTTTTTCTCTGGTCCCCATAACCTATTAGATCTCTCCAAAAAAGGAATTGTGTACAAGAAATAAAGAAATTTCAGGTGATCCTGCTGCATAGGACACCAAAAACCAAACAAAGTAAAACTGATAAACTAATGTCAAAGAAGGCTAATACCTAACCTGTAACATCCTCACTGATCACCACTTCCTCCTTCACCTACCACAGGGCAATGACTGCACAAGTCAATCCATGGGTTAGCTATAGAACTCAACTCTATCCCTCCATTCTCCCAGTGGAGAACCATGGAAAACCAAAAAGATAGAAGCTTTTCCTGGCTGGACAGTAGCATGTCAATGTATTATACTGAAAGATAGTACAACCTGAGAACTGAGGAACAGAAGGAACTGGATTAGGACACGTGTGTTTATATTACACTTAACTAAACCTGAGATAAAGAACCCTACCTCTAGCTGGGACCAATTCTACATACCTGAAAGTCACTTGGGGCAGATACTGAGACTAGTGAAATATGAATTGCCCTCTGTGGGCGGAGGTTAAGACAACTGAGGTCTAGCCTTTGGGGGAATTGCCATTAAAGGGGAAGTGAGCAATAAAGATAATAAGGGAAAAAAAGACTGACTATTCTCAGCTAAAGACCTTGAATATAGTTAGATAAACCAACAGGCAATATATTAATATTAGAAGGGGATGTCTCCTCCAGATTAGGTAGAACAGTCAAAATATTTATGAAAAAATATTGTAAGACAAAAGAAAATGAACTAATGAGTGATGAGGCAAATGAATCTATGGATTTCCAAGAGAGCATGGAACCACAATAGGATATTCTTGTATGGTTTACAACAGAAAAAAGAATCGTGAAAGCAGAATTTATGGCTTGTCTAGCAGAAATAGTTGGTAGAATGGAAAAATTTGAACCCAATGGCAAGTCTCATCAAAGAAACAAACAAATTAGGATCTTCTTGGGAAATGAGGGAAAGTCAGGAAGAAGAGAAAAAAACAAATATATGTGTTCTTGAACTCTATAATTTTCCTTCTCTTTCCCCGATTCTCTCATTTAAAAGTATGAAAGTGGTGAAAGAAAAGCAATGTTCTTCATCTTATTAGTTTAAATTAAAAAATAAATTTGTATTGATATTTCCTATTTTTTATTAATATAGCTATCTCAGACATCCTTCCCCCCTGTCCCTCTGAGAGAACTGTCTCATATAACACACAAAAGAAAAAAATCAGTATAGCTTATCAATGCATTGAAAAATTCCAAAAAACATGTACAGTGCATAACACTTATGGACCTTCCACTTTCAAGAAGGGGTACATTGAGAATGTCTTTTCACATCTTTTCATTTAAATGCTGCTTGATCTCTGCTATTTTGTTACATTTACTTTTAATTTTTTGGTGTGTTTGTTCTTTACATTTACATTGTAGTTGCTATGTATATTGTCTTATTGATTCTGCTTACTTCATTTTAAAATCATTTAATACAGATTTTTCCATGTTTCTCTGTATTAATTACACACTATAGTATAGCAGAGTGATATTTTCTTATATTCATGGACCATAATTTATTTAGCCATTCTCTCAATTTGTCTGGCATTTACTTTGTTTCCAGTTATTAACTAACCCAAAAAGTGCTGCTGTAAACACTGATACGGACTTTCTTCTAACTGATGACTTCCTTGTGGTTTAAACCCAACAACAGAGTTTCTGGTATAAATGATACAGACATTTTATTCATTTGATTTGCACAACTCCACATTACCTTCCAAAATGGCCAAGTAATTTCATACCTCCTTCAATAATCCATTAATGTGCCTATCCTTACACAGCTCCTACAACATTAACTGTTGACACTTTGGGGGTAATTTTATTTTATTTTTTGCCAATTTATAGAGTTTGAAGTGAAACCTCAGGATTATTTTGACTTGCATTTCTCTTCCTAGTAGTGATTTGAAAGCATTTTAAAATGTTGTTGTGAATATTTTGCAGCTCATTTGATAATTGTTTGTTCATATCCTTCGAGCATTTTTCAATTGGGAAATGGCTATGAGTTATGTGGCAATGAGGTGGAAGAGTGGAAAGAACACTAGGTCTAAATTCAGGAAGACCTGAGTTCAAGTTCAGACTCAGACACAGGTGTGTGGTCCTGTGCAAGTCATTTAGCCTTATTTGTCTCAGTTTCTTCATCTGTAAAAGGAGCTAGAGAAGGAAATGGCAAACTACTCCAGCATCTTTACCAAGAAAATCGCAAAAGGAGTTATGAAGGTTGGTGTGTATATAAGATTTATACATATAAACATATATTATATATTGCTTATAAATCTATATTTCATCAAATCTGCTTCTTTCTCTCTTTGTCTCCTTTTTCCCTCAGTTAGACCCTGATTACAGTTTCTTACCCTTTTCCTTCTTTTCTTTAATTCTCTCTTCACACAAAACCCTCTTGCGATGATTTTTTGCATATTATCTTTTGTACATGACTAATCTCTTAATTCTTATCTCTCTGTCTTTGCCAAGTTGAGTTTAAAGAACCCTCCTTTGTCTCATTCAGATGAGAGTCAGGTTGATGTGCAGCTACCTCCCCTCAAATCTTCCTGTATATATATATATATATACATATATATATATATACATATATATATAATTATAATTTTCTCAAACACTTTGATTATGTGTGATAGCAAGTTTAACTCCCTTCTTCCTTCATTGTTACTGAGTCTATTCATTTTCCTTCCCTGTTATTTTTTTTCTTTTAAGATCATTAAGATATAGCAAAATGTGTTCCACATCCTCTGTCTTATTCATTTCATCATTCTTGAAGACCTTCCTTTGGGTTTCAAGGAGAAACTTTATTTTCTTTTCCCACTCTTATAATATGAACTATTCATCCAAATTACTAAAAGGTATTTACCTTTCTATGTTTCCCTTGACTCCTGTTTTAACATTGCAAATCATCTACACAGCTCTAATCTCATTATACTTGGAGATTCTCTATTTCATTAAAAATTCTTTTTAAAAAAATTCTGTAGATTATACTTTGGGCAGGTAGGCAGCACACTATTAGACCTGGAGTTAGGAAGACCATCTTTTTAAATTCAAATTCAGCTTCAGAGATTTACTATCTACATGAACCTGGGTATGTCACTTAACCCTGTTTACCTGTTTCTTCATCTGTAAAATGAGCTGGAAAAGAAATGGCAAACCACTACAGCATTTTTGCCAAGAAAATGGGCTTGCAAGGAGCTACAGTTGTATCTAACTGAAAAGTAACTCAACAACAAAACAGCCTTGTCAGGTAAATGATTCTAAGTTGCAATCATTTTTGGTTTTGCTTTCTGATATATATTATAACTTATATTTATAGATACTGAATGTTATTTGAACCTAACTTGATTCTTTAGTATTTGAATTTTTTTCTCTGGCTGCCTGTGATATTTTTTATTCAACCATAAAAATCTTGATTTGGGCTATGACATTCCTGAGAGTTTTCAATTTAGAGTTTCTTTCAGGAAAAGACTAGTGGATTATTTCTATTTTTACTTTACCTTCTAAGCAATATATGTAGTTCAGATTCTGGTTTTATTGAAATAGTGTATCCAGGAATTTTATAGTCAAAGTTTTCTACAGTCTGATTATTTTTAGGCTGTGTGTGTGTGTGTGTGTGACCCTGGGCAAGTCACTTAACCCTGTTTACCTCAGTTTTTTTCATCTGTAAAATGAACTGGAGAAAAAAAATGGCTAACCATTGAGTATCTTTGCCAAGAAAACCCCAAATGGTGTCAGAAAGAGTAAGACATGACTTAAAAAACAACTAAACAGTAAAAACAAATCCCTTACTAGAGTTTTTTAGGTAAAGACCATGTATAGCATGGATTTTTAATCTAGGCATTTGTGGACTTACTGTTTTTATAGCTTAACTGTATTCCAATATAATTAGTTTCATTTGTTATGCTATATATTTTATCTTGTGCATTTAAAGATATTATTTTGGGAAGAGGTTTATAGGTTTCACTAGATTTTCCAAAGTGTCCATGACCCCCTCAAAGGTTAAGAAGCCCTGACTTACAGAAGATATTGTTGAGGAGATTTTTGGTCAGAAATAGGTTGGAGTCATGGAGATTATTTACCATTCTGAGAGTAATGAAGCACAGAAACTTCGTGAGCTAGTCAGAGGACCTACATTCAAATTCTGGTTCTACCATTTTACTACTTAATCTTAGAAGTTTTTTTCTTTCTCAGGGCCTCAGTTTCAGAATAGATTGTCCTCTGAAATTTGCTAAAAAAAATCTAAATCTAGAATCCTAAGATTCTATGATTTTGTTCCATGCAATTTGCCATTGGGTCAGAGACATCAAGTACCATTCACTCCCTTGTTTACCAACAAAGAATTGGGTTGTGCTTTGATTGCATCTGAAATTCAGAATGAGAGTTTCTATTCCAGGTCCCATTAAAGACTCATACTGCGGCCCAGGAGAATCATTTAGCCTGAGTTAACATAGCTGAAGAACGAGGCTAAAAATGAGCAGGCTGCACAGAGTTGTGATAAAATAGAATGGAGTTAAATTTGAGATTATGGGACACATATTGCTGCAAAATAAAGCAGTTTATATTATTCTTCTGTCTCTTTTCTTCATGAGCACTGTACATTGTACAAAGGTAGAAGAGAATAGCTCTCTTTTCAAGCTATGTCTACTCTGAATATGCGAAAAGCTTCTGTTAAATACACATTCACTAGTTCTCTTCAAAAACAAAGGACAAAGATGGAAAAGAAGACCAAAATGTTTATCAGTTGAGAACTCAGTGAGGCTAGTTAGCTGTTGTCTATTTGGGGAATTCCCATTTGGGATTTTCTTGGCTAAGATACTGGAGTGGTTTGCCATTTCTTTCTTCACATTATTTTATAGATGAAGAAACTGAGTCAAACAGAGTTAAGTGGCACATCTAGCACCACACAACTAGTAAGTGGCCAAAGGTAGATTTGAATTCAGGAAGATGAGTCTTCCTAACTCCAGGTTCAGTACTCTGTCCACTATGTAACTTTGCTACCCTATGTATAGCTGCTATATGTTATTGTTGTTATTATTATAGTGTTCTACTTGGAGTCAGGAAAACCTGAGCTAAAATCTTACCTTACTTTGTAAACCTGAATAAGTCATTTAATTTCTCTGAGCCTCAGTTTCCTTATTTATAAAAGGAATGGATTGGACTTGAGTATTTTTATGATCCTATGACTTAAGTGTGTCATCTGCTTTAGGCTGAGTAGAAATATTGGAAGTCTGCATTTATAGTACCAGAAGCTTGAGGTCATACAAGATACAACTTTGAGCATCACTGAAGCCTAAAAGTGCACCAAGTATTAAAAGCATGGTGTGGTGGGGAAAAGTTCTAGATTTGGAGTTCAAAAATCTGGATCCAAATCCCAGATCTATTGTTTACTACTTATGTGTCCTTTACAAAGTCCTTTAAATTCTCCTCACCTCATTTTTCTCATCTTTGAAATGAGAGAGTTTAGATTACATGACATCTGTGGTCTCGTCCAGCTCTAAATCTATATATGCAGACTAGACTCAGTGCTTAACACAGTACCTGGCAAATAGTTGGTGCTTAATAATCTCTTGTTGATTTGTTGCCTGGATAGGCTACATAGCGATAGCTGCCAGCACAGATATTTGGTATGGAAACGGAACTGCTTTGAAAGTGATTTGACTTGTCCCTTTCCCTAGGGAGGAAATACTTTTAAATAGCATATGTAGCAAATGTCTGATTTTGATTTATCCCTTAGGATGAAGCTCCACAGATCTGTGGTTTCTCAGTTACAAAGAGGATGGAGAAAGTTTTTTGGAGGAGTGGAAGAAGCTGCAAAATACAGGGACATCCCTAAATACTAAGCAATTTCACTAATAAAATGTTCATGTTGCTTTAGAGTAATTTGTCTACTGCGTGAATAACTGCTTAGCAATTCATGCCCACTGTGGGTGCTTGGAATTCATTTCCATTGTCCTCAATTTGAATTGCTCTGAAAAAAAAAAGGTCACAAGAAGGGGAAAGGAAGTTGTGATTTTCACATGCCTATGATTGCTAAGGAAACCACTTCCTTGGTATTCACATATTCAGCATGTCTCCAGTTTTTGGCTCTAATACAAATGACATCTCAGTACTACATCAGGGAACAAACAAGGGTGGGGAATATGAAAAAAAACTCAACTCAACTCTGACATGTTCACAGAACAAAAGCCGCAGCCTCGCCTGACTTTTCTGAAATACACTAGGCATAGATGCCTGGATGGAGCCTCCCAGACCTAACAGGATGTCTGTGATTCTCAGGAAGCAGCCTGTGATCTGCCTGAAAGCAAATGACAAAGTGATACCACTCTATCTGTGCTTTCTGATTGGCAACAGCAACTCTACTCTCTCTTAATCGTTGATGAAGACAAAGAAACAGTAGATGGATTGCCATGTTCTAGGACGGACTGTTCCTTTCCAATTCCAACTGCAATAAGAAATAAAAATGGTTAGTGCTTGTAGGCTTCCAGTGGGTAGTTTATATAACGAGTCTCTGTTTTCATTAACAAAAAAGAAAAAAAAAGAAAAAGAAAAAAGAAAAAGAAGCCAGCCTGAAGCATGGTCAGGGTCATCATGGGACTTTTTTGTAAATATAGCCATTCTCTCTCTGGTAGTTATTTATATGTGAGTGGCTCCTCGGCATTCGATGCCCTTTTTTCCCCCTGCTTGTATTTATATTTCTATTTTTACTCTAAATGGAAAGCACTTGTATAAACTACTTCTTACTCATCGTGAGACTCCAACCATTTAATTCCTGCTGCTTTTGGGAAGAGATAAATGAGCTGGCCTCACGGCACCACAGTTCTGAGATGGTGCTGGGCCGACCTGCCGTGACAACTTCACAAGTTCTCATCCAGCTCCAGGCTCCTAGAATTCATTTTCTGCCTCTTAGTTCTTCAACTTGTTTGTATACCCCTGACTCAGAAAAGAGCTGCCGGGTTATTAAAAAGCAATCCATAAACAAGTACAGTCTGGTGAACTCTCAACATGTGAGGTCTCATGCTGAGTAAGTGCTGCTGCAACTGTTAACAGTTAGCGGCAACCTTTAGTTATATGTAGCTTGGGCTGTTATGCTTGGTTAGCAATTTAAAATTTCTTCAAAAGGGAAGCATGCAATTATCAACAAATGACATCCTAAGATGAATTAATCTATGCATGTATATGGTTAAACAGATACACACATATCCATATCTGTATATATGCATTCACATATATGTATATATATAAGATAATTTATATTTGTATATATACTTATACATGCAAACTATTTTCTTTTTATTTGCTATGAAAGGACATTTAAAACATAATCAAAACAACTCTGAAAGACATGCATTTTACCTTTAGTTAAAATCATATCTTGCTCATTTTCTCAAGACATTGCTCTGAAGCATACTGTAACTTGATTCTGTGGCAATGCTGCGCAACAATGCCAGGGTATGTCATGCTCTGATATGCTGACTAGTTTCAATGAGAACACCAGGTAGAAAAGATGTTTAAAGAATTCCTGCATGAGGGAGGAGATTAGATTGATTGACCCATTTTCACTGTGCAGAGAACTGGTTCTGGCATCAGAGAACCTAGATTTAAATCCCAACTCTGTTGCTCATTATCTGAATGACATTGGCCAAGTCATTTATTCATCATAGTTTTCTCAACCATAAAATGAGGAACTTGAATTAGATGGTCTTTGAATTCTCTTTCAGCCCTAGATCCTATGATCTTGTAGAAATGGATAGACTCTAGGAATCCTTCTCTTAAGTGCCCATCACAGTGGAAAGTCTATTCTCCAGAAGGCAGATACATCTCTCTCTGCAAGGTTCTAAGCTCTCATTCCATTGTGTTTTCTCCAGCATCACTTACCATTGAATACTGATCTAGTACCATATACCAATTGCAGCTAGTGTCTTCTCAATGTATATTAACCAGTTAACACAATTAGCTTTTGTAAAGAGATGCTCATTAAAAGATATATCAAGAATGAAAATATAAAACATCTCCCAAACCAGAAACATAATCTTCCCTTATTCCATGGTGAGAATAGGCTCAGACTGAGGGGTTTCTACAAAGCAAGTGCTCCACTAAGTTTATTTCTGTAGCTCCTTTACTCTAGGATATGACATCTCAGCTATTGGGCTAGATCAAACAGATGGTTCCTCAAAGCTGCAAAGGGTTACTGGGCTAAATTGTTGGCAAACCATGATATTGTCACTGGACTTCTCTCTGACCTTTCAGTGTTTCATTCACCAGTGGAAAGAATACATGAGTAGGTATCCCATGCAGGAACTTACCTAAGAGGATATATGCTCATGGTGTGAAGGAAGGGAACCCTCTTCCCCCTTCCCAGAGCTCTTCCCCTAACTAGTCCTCTGTAATTCAGAAAGTTGTCCATCTGCCTCATGACCAAGAGAATTTAAAAGAGAGCAAATTTATTTACTGGGGAATTTTCTCTGGAAACTCAATTCTGGTTCAGTAAGCAATTAAAAGTGCTTGTTTTCATGACATAATAAACAATACAGCAGATCAAAAATACCTTTGCATGTTCTGAAATGGAGAGTTGGGTCCCTCTATTCCACATCACCACAAACTTTCAGAAAGAAGCTCAACAAACATTTTTGTTGGTTTCATGATTATTTTCTTAGGACTACACCTACATTCTCCCATTAGAATCCTATGATCCTATAATCTCTAAAGTGCCTTCTAATTCAGACATTCTACAGTATGTTATCTTCAATTGAAAGAGAGTAGCATGGACAATAGAAGTAGAGAGAGTAGAAAGACATCTATATCAGGCTTCTTAAACTTTTTCCACTAGTGATCCTTTTTTGCCCAGGAAATTTTTACTTAACCCCAGGTGTATAGGTATATAATATAGTTATATAAATCAAATATTGATGACAAGTAATAAAGAAATTTATTTCGAAAAAATTCTTTCGTGTGTATGTATGAATATACACACACATTTGTATTCTCTTTACCTATTCTCATACTGAAAAAAGTTTCATAAGTTGCAATTATCATTTTTCCATGTTGGCATGTAAATAGTTCAACTTTTATAAGTTCCATATGATTTCTTTTCCATGTCTATCTTCTCATGCTTCTTGTATTTGAGTGTCAAATTTTCTTTTCAGTTCTGGCTTTTTCAGCAAGAATGTTTAAAAGTCCTCCACCTCACTGAATGACCATACTTTCCCCTGGAACATTATACTCAATTTTGCTGGGTAGGTGATTCTTGGTTTTAATCCTAGCTCCCTTGATCTCTGGAATATCATATTCCAGGCCCTTTGATCCCTCAATGTAGAAACTTCCAGATCCCGGGTTATCTTGATTGTGTTTCCACAGTATTCAGATTGCTTTCTCTTGGCAGCTCGTAATATTTTCTCCTTGACATGGGAACTCTGGAACCTGGCTATAACATTCCTAAGAGTTTCCTTCTTGGTTTCCCACATAGTTGGCTATGTGGGAGCTGTGGAATCTTGTTGCTCCTACACTGCCATCTTGGTTCTACTTCCCTCTAACTGTATTTTTACATCTGTAATGCATACCACTGAAAAGCAGAAGAAACTCTGGGGGCATCAGCCTCAGTTCTGAGCTCCCTTTTAGACTCTCTAGCAATTGCTGTGATTTGCCTTTTGCCTTTGCCTCTGTGGGATTATAATAATCCCAGAGTTGGATTATTACCTTAATTCAATGTAGTATTGTTTATTCAATCACATCATGGCTTTTTCGTCCCTATCCTTGCCTTGGAAAGCATCTCTTTTGTCCCTTTTACTAGAGATGACAATCTTACCACTAGTGGAAGCTACCAGTAAAACTCCCTAGTGTGGCTGGATCCAGATTAAAATATAATTGGTAAATGTTTAGCAAAGTAAATAAAAATACAATGCAAAAGAGATAATTTTAATTTGTTATTTTCTGTCAGTATGCAGTCTACAATTTGACATGACTGCCCTATACCACTGTGTTTATCAGTTCACTTCTATTTCAAGAACATAGTGTAAAAACAAAAACAAAAGCCCCAAAACCACCTAATTGCATTGTACAAAGAGTAATAAATATGGTAGTATAGTTAACATACAATATGGACATGAGCATTTCAAATTAGGGTGAATAGTTTCCCCAAACAGATGACTTTTTGGACTATTCATCTTTTTCTCCTAGCTAACTTGGAAGGTGAGTTATTAGCTCAGCTCCTGGTGAAAATTTTTATCTACATGGTCCACCATGCCCAAAATTGAGTTTCTGGTTCATTGCACTAAGGATGACCAGGTACTTGATGCAACACTATATTCCTTTTCATCTTGACTGAACCATAACTTCCCATTCATGACATTTGCTCAGGATCTGAAATTGCTGAGTTTTGATCTGTGCCAGCAGCTGCTAGGTATAGGCAAAAAGGCATGTATTCATGCTGTTATAACTTGACAGTCACAAAGCTATCATCTACAATGCCAGGGGAAACTGTCATGGATTGGGCTCTATTTAGTCCCTTCTCTTTCTTTCACCATCAGACTTGATAATGTCTCCACTCTGGGGATATCTGTGTCACAGACAATCTTACTTAAATATCTTATTCAAGTTTTCTTCATCATTGCACTCAGTCATAGCCATGTTCTCCACCATGTTTTCCCTTGTAGTTGCAGCGTGAGGGTAGGGTGGCATATTGGTAATTCAAGTCATTAATTTTCCATCAGCTACCATTTAGTTCAGATGGTTTCTGTGGATTGAAGGAAGCATTGCCAAGACTCTCTTTTCTATTTTTCTATGGACAGAGTATACATCATTTGCTGGTTCTGTGAAAATACAATTTCACAGTGTTCCTTATGGTCAGTTTTATCTTAAGCAAAATAAAACAGGTGAGCCTTGAATTATGTATTTCCTACTGATTTTTCCTGGAATGGATCAAGATGGAGTAGATCATTAGGATTTCCCTGCTCTATTTCTTTCTCTTCCTTCCCTCTGGTTGTTTTCTGGAGTTGCTCTCATTCAGATTTCAAGTCTAAGATTTTCGCCTAACTCAGGATTAGTCCTGTGTATAGTCTGCACATTTGGAACGTAGTAGGTGCTTAATAAATATTTAGTGCCTGACTAAGAGTAGTGATGGTGAGGATGGAGAGGGATTAGAAACCTTAAATGCTGCTTTTCTTTCAACTTCCAATATTACCTTTACTTAGGGGCTTCTTGAAATCTTAGTACTGGTCTTAACAGTAGATAGACCATAATCTATATCCTTATCCCTTATCCCATTTAGCTATATTATTTGAAAACAAGTAGAAGAAGGAATATTTATCAGAAGAAATTATTACACCATGGATATCCCTTTTGTTCACTAATATATTTATTAGCATTTATTAATAGTAAATAAGCAAACAATTCTTTAGAGAATCTTTTAAAATGTTCTATGCTTAGCTCTGGCAATAAATAAAAGTTTTGGGGTTATGTAAATACTATACTCTGAAATTATCTGATTTATTTAAATTCCTACTTATTCAGAGAATAATGGGAGCCAGGCATAGAATCCTAAAACCAGGAATTATTTTGGCTTTAGGGACCTTAAAGATTATTTATCTAGTCCAAGGGTCTCTAACCTGGGGTCCATGGGCTATTTAATTGACCCATGGATAAAATTTGGTGGGACTGTGAAATTAGATGGGAAAAAATACATTTTTACTCCAGGAACTTACAACTAAAATTTAGTATTTCCTTAAATTGTTAAAAAAAAAACATTATTCTTAGAATGGAGTTTCATAGGCATCACCAGATTGCCAAACACAGTAAGTTAAACATCCCTGATCTAGTCCAACCATCTTATTTTAGAGATAAGGAAACTCTGCAAATGGCTGGCTTATTTCCCTGATTTACTCTTGCCTATTTTCAAGAAAAAGTGATAATCTCTGATCACTTAAGGGATAGCTAGTTGGTACAGTGGATAGAACACTGGACTTAGAAAAAGGAAGACTCATCTTCATGAGTTCAAATCTGACCTCAGATACTCACGAGCTGTATGACCCATGGGTGAGTAACTTAACCCTGTTTGTCTCAGTTTCCTCATCTGTAAAACGAACTGGAGAAGAAAATGGCAAACAGTTTCAGTATCTTTGCCAAGACAAATATCTGAGGTTTTTTTTGGAGTCACAGAGCATTGGACAATGCTGAAAGAACACAACAACAACTAATCACTCAGACAAGAGTTTATAAACCCAAACTACTTATGGATCATTGGTTCTGTTAACTGTTTCCCTCTTCCCCCTCCAACAAATGAACATAATCTGTCAGGAACCTACAACATGACCCTGCCTTCTGAGGAACACAGATGACATCAAAAGTTTATTTTGCATCATTGAGTAAAGACCTTTACTCCAGGACAGGCACATGAAATTTATAAAACAAGGGAAGAAAGAGAGGATACACACCCTAAACTTTTATAGGTCCTCTGCTCCAGCCATATGATTGTGTGCTCAGTATAGAGAGTAACCTCAGTGAAATGAAACAGTTGGATACAGGTAGATGAAAATGAGCAACAAAAGGAATCCATCTATTGATTTATAATACTCTCAGTCTGCTGTGAAGGAAGAGGTATTCTTTCCCTTTGCTCTGCTGACAAAAAGAGCTGCCCTGTCTCGCCATGGCATTTATTGAGACCAACTATAGTTTCTCTCTCTGTCTCTGTCTGTCCCTCTATCTCTGTCTCTCTATCTCTGTCTCTCTCTGTCTCCATCTTCATCTCTGTCTCTCACTCTGCATAGCAATCAGATTGGCAACAGGGTTGTAAAAGTAAAGGCCAATATTCCAAAGGGGCTCTTGTTTATTAATGTACTCTCCACAGCATCAGGGCAAAGGTACTGAAACAAAACCGAAGTGATTAAATGACTTAACTTTCATTCACTCATTCATTTTTCCACTCAGTGATTTATTTATTCTATATTTCTTAAATACCTATTTTGTCTAAAACACCATAATGTACCTAGATCACACAATGAAGCCAATGGAAGAGCTAGATCTTCTGATTCTTCCAGGTTTTCTGATTTCAAGAAGTGTTCTTTCGACTCCTCTACATGAGTAAGATTAATTTTCTAGAACTACTTTATCCTTATCTGCAGTCAAAATGATTCCATTTTCTAGTTAAATAAAATCTACAAATACATGTTTAAAAATGTCAATTAGATATTGTATATACCATTTTATATTCAGAAGCCTTTGTTTACTCTAAGTTTCTCCTGAAGAAGTACAGAAATCTTTCTAAGGAGTGTAAGGTATAACTGGATTGTTATCCATTAGTGTTTGTGTGATAGCATTTCTCTAGCTTCCAGATGTGTTTCAAATTGAAGTCATCTCTAAATTTGTCATTTCCATGAGGAAAGAAAGATATTTATTGTCATGCACTGCCAAACAGACTGGCAGATGCCACTAAGAAGTGGTGAAAACCCCCCCAACTGTAACATTAAAATTTCCATAAAAATAAATTTTATTGTTTGACCACTCATCTTTAAATAGAGCATAAAACTGTCAATGACAAAAAAAATGAAAGCTTTGTTCAAATTGTAACAGAGAGCATCTCCAAGGACCTAATGAATAAATTGGGTTAATCACAATGCTTCTCACGTTCTGAACAGGAGGCATTATATTTTAATGCAGCAATTACCCTAATTTCTGGTGTAAGATATATATATATATATATATATATATATATATATATATATATATATATATATACACATTTCTGGGTTATACATACACTCAAGTTTAGGTTAAAAGTGTTTTAAACCAGGTAGAGAAAGTGTAGTGTAGGAAAAAAAATAAATATTTATGTTTGGATATTGACTTAGCTTCTTATGCTCTAAACTTTCTGCCAGAAATAATATCTATTACAAAAGCAACACAATTTCCACCCCCCCCCACTGTTACTTATGTTATGAACACATAGATATGACACTAAATTAAATTAGAGCACTCATAGCTCAGAAGTGAAAATGGAACATTTTCTTTTTTTCTAACTTAAAAAGACATGTCTATTTGACTTTAAAAACTTGATAAGGAAGAAGAAACCAATGCTTTTAAGCAAAAGTTTGTATACTGTATTATATTGTATTGTATATTGTATTATTGTAACTTCCTACCTGGATCTTTTGGTACTGACAGCAGAGTTATAAGAAAAACATCAATTTAGGAACCTGTAGCTCTCTTGAAACAACATAAAAGTTCAATTATCACATGCTGCTTGCTATTTCTATCTCTCCTTTATAATTAAGAAGGTAATTTTATATGTAAAATCTTTTTTTCCCATTCTGAAATTATTTATTTTCTTCTTTACACCACTCATTTCCATGAGATTTTGAGTTACAATTTTTCTTCCCGTCTTTCCCCTACCCCCACCCCAAAACAGCAAGCCCACTGTAAAGCTCCTCCCCTAATCTGCTCCCTTCCATGTCCTCCCCCATAGCCCCTCTAACTTTCCAGTAGGGCAGTATGGGTATCCCTACCCCAGCGCCTGTATATCTTAATTCCCAGTTGCATGTAGTTAATACTAATAATAATCTATACATACATATATATATGCATATATTTTAACATTTGATTATAGAACTTTAAAATCTAGATTCTTTCCCTTCCTCCCTCGTCACCCATCAACACTGGAAGGACAAGCAATTCAATACAGGCTGTACATATGTCATTACACAGAACATCTCCACAGTGGACATATTATGAGAAACTGATTATATGTCCCTCCTTTCTATCCCACCCCCCCTTGTTCTATTCTCTACCCTGTCCCTGTCCCTTTACAGAAGTGTGTACTTCCAGCAACTCTCCCCCCCACCTTGCCCTCCCCTACATCATCCTACTTCTCATCCCTATCACCCCTACTCTCATGTGTGGCAAGATACCAAGTTTAGAGTTTATGTCATTCCTAAGCCAAATTCAATGAGAGTAAGTTTGACCCTTTCCCTTTTGCCTTCCTGTTCTTCCCCTCCATTGTAACAATTATCCCTTGCCTCTTCTATATGAGATGATTAACGCCATTCTGACTCCCCTTTCTCCTCTCATTCTAATCCTCTCCCACTTCAGCATTTCACCAGTTAAAGTATCATCCCTTCCTATTAAGTTGATCCTGTGCCATCTATGTACACATATATACACATACTCAGATACGTGTTCATACATATGTGTGTATATATATATACCGTATTACATACACATATGTATATGTATATGTATATATACATTTCTTTTCCCTTCATCTATACTCATAATGAGAAAAGTTTCATAAGCTACCATTATCATTTTTCCATGTAAATAGTTCAACTTTGATAAGTTCTTTATCATTTCTTTCCCATGTTTACCTTTTCATGTTTCTTGTATTTGAGTGTCAAATTTTCTTTTCAGTTTCAGTTTTTTCAGCAAGAATGTTTGAAAGTCCTACACCTCACTGAATGACCATATTTTCCCCTGGAACATTATACTAAGTTTTTCTGGGCAGGTGGTTCTTGGTTTTAATCCTAGCTCCCTTGACCTCTGGAATATCATATTCCAGGCCTTTCAGTCCCTAAGTGTAGAAACTGTCAGATCCTGGGTTATCCAAATTGTGTTACCACAGTATTCAAATTGCATCCTTTTGGCAGCCTGTAATATTTTCTCCTTGATATGGGGACTCCAGAACCTGGGTATTACATTCCTAGGAGTTTTCTTTTGGGGATTGTTTTCAAGAGGTGATTAGTGAATTCTTTCAAGTTCTATTTTGCCCGCTGGTTCTAAAATATCAGGGCAATTTTCCTTGAGAATTTCTTGAAGGATGCTTTCTAAATTATGTTTTTGATTATGGCTTTCAGGTAGACCAATAATTTTTAAATTATCTCTCCTGGATCTATTTTCCAGGTTAGTTGTTTTTTCAAGGAGATATTTCACATTGCCTTCTTTTTTTCATTTGTTTGGATCTGTTTAATAGTATCTTGGTTTCT
>CM053593.1:236134576-236167249 GCA_028646575.1 Pseudocheirus occidentalis | reverse complement strand
GCTCCACTCTAATTCTGAAGGAATTATTCTCTTCAGTATGCTTTTGAGATTCTTTCTCCTTCTGAGAATTTTGACTTTTTGAGGCATTCTTCTCCTTATTGGCTTTTGGGGCCTCTTTTGCCATTTGAGTTAATCTATTTTTTAAAGTGTTGTTTTCTTCAGTCAGGTTGTTGACTCTTTTTTCATGATTTTCTCACATCATTCTCATTCCTCTTCCCAATTTTTCCTCCACTTCTCTCATTTGTTTTTCAAAGTCTTTTTTAAGTTGATCTATGGCTTGTAGGCATTCTTCATGTATCTTGGAAACATTTAGTGTGGGAGCTCTGACTGCTCTGTCTTCCTCCTGCTCCATACCTTTATCCTTTTTATCCCTCAAAAAGGATTCTAGAGTTTGATTACTGTTCTTATTTTGCTTCCTTCTCTTCATCTTGGCCAGTCAGTTAATTGCTTGATTTTTTAGCTCTGTGCATCTCTGCTTCCAGGGGGGAAAGCTTTGTTCCAAATTTCTGGGGTTTTCACAGCTGCCGGAGATATTACGGTGCTGCTGCAGCCCCCACCAGTTTTGGGTTGCCGTAAGAGCACCCCAGGACCCAAGACCACGATCCAGATTCAGGCCACTCAACGCAAGAGCACTTGGCCCTGATCAATCGTCTCAACCCCCCTGCAATGGGCAGGCCTGGAGTTCTGAAGCAGCCCAGTGGAGGCAGTTGCTGGTTGCAGCAGATCCTGCTGCTTCCCCACTGCTTCCTTGCCCTGGGGGTAGATTGGCCAATCTGCTTTCCCTTCCCCAAATTTAGCTTGAAAGCTTTAATTCCACTGACCTTTCTCTAAGTCTTATTTTTCCTGGCTTGATGAATATGGAGATTGCTCCAGGTGCTCCAGATCTGCTCTCTGGTAGACTCAAGCTGTGGCTGGGCTCCTCACAACCACCCTGGGCCCTGGCCGTGGTTTCAGTTTTGGGCTGGGCTGGCCTCGGCTCCCAGCCTGCCACAATGAGCCCCTTGTGCTGAGCTGCCTTCAGTTAGAGATGTGTTTTCTGTATTTTTGTGGGTTTGGGAGCCCTTAAATTTGTTTAAAGTCAAATTTTATGGGTATTTAAGTTGCTGTGTGGGAGCTGCAAAACTTTGCTATTTCTACGCTGCCATCTTGGCTCCACCCCCCCCCCCCATCATAACATTCTTAAGGCCACACATGCTCAAGACCTATTTATAGAATCATTGCAGTCGACAGATACACTCATCTGATCTTGTAGCTTTCTCAACATTTTCTACTTTTGCTAATTTCCCCATTAGTAGTAGGAGATACTTTAAGGATCTGATTCCATGCATGAATATGTAGTTACTAGTATTCATGGTAAGTGGATGCTTTTCATCCCTAAGTTTGACAATATACAAATGAATTTGCTTTAAGATGCTTAGTAACAAATAAGAAAAGACTTGGAATGTGATGTATAAATATAATAATCCCAAATTGCATACAGAGAATGGTTAATATGAAATGAGTTGTCTATAATAAACGATGTCCAGTCATTAAGCATGTTTAAATGGATGCAAACATAGACTATTACTCTCAGAAGCCCTTTAAACAATGGGAACATCTTTAAGATAACTCTTGAGTAGTTTGCAAGCATTTATGAACATGCTCTATACACAGGTTCTAATCCCAGTTTGAATGAAAAACCTAAATTAAATCAGATTTACCATTAAGGTAACACAAGATAACTCAAAAGTTATTCTCCGCTAAGATAACTGACTGCCCTGAATTTCTAATCCTTAAAAGAAAAATAGAAGTTCCTGACTTTAACCTAACAAATTAACATATCTTTGTTTCAGAATCTCTTTTGTCTGTCTAATTCATCCAATATCATATTGAAAGAATGTGATATTTTGAGGTGGCAAGGTGGCACAGTGAATAGAGCACCAGACCCAGAGTCAGGTGGACCTGAGTTCAAATCTGACCTCAGACACTTAACACTTACTAGCCATGTGATCTTGGACAAGTCACTTAACCCCAATTGCCCTGTCCTCCTCCTAAAAACAAAACAGAATTTTAAAAAAACATGATATTTTAGGGACTTAATCTTATACATATAACAAGTACAAATACTAATTTAACTTTTGCTTAAATACAAACTTCCACTATTCGCCTTCCGTGATAATGGAAATTTACTATGAGAGGAAGAAACGTGGACCTGGTTATAATATCATTGAAACTGGTCCTTCAAGCCCAAGCATAAGGGCACAGAAGGACTAAACACAGGAATATAAGGACAAAGCATCTTTAGCTCAGTTTGAGTTCAGGCAAGAGTCATAGTTAAGTTCCTGGCAAAGTCCCACTTCATTTACAAGGTGCCAAAGCCAGACCCAAGATTTAAGCAGGTGAGAAACATTTCTGTTTAAAATGAAATAACACAATATGTCACACATATATAATCTATATCAGATTGTTTGCTGTCTTGGTAAGGGGGAAGGAGAAGGAGGGAGAAAAATTTGGAATCCAAAATTTTATAAAAAATGAGTGTTTAAAACTACCTTTACATTCAATTGGAAAAACAATAAAATTACAATTTAAATTTTAAAAAAGGAAGTAATAAAATGGGGGGAAACTGAGTCAAAAGGATTCTACCTTCAGCCACGTCAAAGTAGTTCTCTCAATTTTCCCAGACATAAAAATCTCACCTGTAATACCTCCCAGAATGCACTCCCTCTGGCAGCACATGGCATCCCTCTTCAATGATAAACTGTTGGTCTCATGACAATGCAGACAATCATGCCTGAAATCAAAACTCAGAATAATATCAGACTACTGTCCCACTGGATTTTACATAGTTAGGGGTAAGTTGTTGTTCTTTTCATGGTGTTGTAATAAGAAAAGTGTACCAGGCCTTTAAAAATTTACTCATTATCCATTTCTTCCTTTCATTTTCTTAGAGTCTAAACTCATCCTGGTATAAACGTCTATCACTAGATATCCAGAAAATAATTAAATTCTGGAATACCACATGAGTAGGGAATATATGATAGTTTCCTCAAAAACCTAGAAAAATAACATTGATGGGGCAGCTAGGTGGTGCAGTGAGTACAGCACTGGCCCTGGAGTCAGGAGGACCTGAGTTCAAATCGGCCTCAGAAATTTGACTCACTAATTAGCTGTGTGACTTTGAGCAAGTTACATAAGCTCAATTGCCTTCCAAAAAGCAAAAACAACAATAACAACAACAACAAAAAACAAAACAAAGAAAAACAACATTGGCCAATTGCTGTAAATCTCCAGACCAACAAATATATCCATCTCTTATGTCAGTAGTTTCTTAACCTTCCTAATGCTGCGACCCTTTAATACTTACATGTGGGCATATCTGTATGTGGATGGACCCACCTGGAGACAGATAGAAGAGGTTCCTAAGAACATCATAAATATGTGTTTTCTGATCGTCTTAGGCTACCCTATGAAAGGGTCAAGACCCACAGGTTGAGAACCACTGTCTTAAGGTATTATGTACTCACTCCTTAAAACAAAAATAAATTTTTAGATTTCTGTTTGTTAATACCAAGTTGGTTCAAGATATAACTTCAGTATATACTATTTCAGGTATAACTTCATACGCTCCATAAGTGATAGGCAAATAATGTTGTATGAAACTAACTCCACATGATAAGACAGCTTGAAAATTTCACCCTCATTTTGTGCAAGGAATATTTATATCCCATTAAGTCAGTAGAAATTCCACAACACAGCAAGCACTTGCACAGGGTTGATAAGAGTTTATGACCAGATGGCCTTATAAACCTTGTAAGTTTACAAAGTAAATTTTATAAGGTTTTTTTCTTTGTACCTTTTCCCACACAGCAATCAATGATCCATTTCCCCTTTTAAAATATGCCCATGTAAAAACTTAATAGGTTTTAACATTATGACAATAACCCCTAATAACTTAATTACTTAGTAATTTTCTTAGTGCAGCTAAGTGGCACAGTGCATAAAGCACCAGACCTACATTCAGGAAGACTCATCTTCGAGCCTTCAGATATGATCTCAGACACTTACTAGCTTAGCTGGATGGCCCTGGGCAAGTCATTCTACCCTGTTTGCCTCAGTTTTCTTATCTATAAAATGAACTGGAGAAGGAATGGCAACCATTCCAATATCTTTGCCAAGAAAACCCCAAATGGGATCCAAAGAGTCAGATGTAACTGAAAAAACAACTAAATAACAACATATTTTTATAAATGATAACCAAATAATTTTATCTGAAACTTCCTCTGCATTATAGACGCATCTGGAAGTTTCTTGTTTCTTAAATTACAGTACTTCGAATATTAGAACACATGGTTAGAAAGGCTGATAAAATAGCAACAGTTTTCAACTTTTCTTCACCTTATAACATCTCAGTTTATAGTCTAACAGACTCTATATTATAATGGGAGTTGCTTTTCTAACAGCATATCTGTTACTATCACTACAACAGTGAAATCTGATACAAATTTCACAATATCATAAATAATATCATGGATTTAAAACATGAAACAAAACCCTTTAACAATCAAGGGACCTCAAATCAGTTGAATACATTTTCAAATTATGTTACACAGGAAATCACTCATCTTATCACCATTGGCATAGTGTACTGATTATACAAAACTGTCATATAAACTCAAGTGTGAAATAATTACATCTAATTAAAGAAATAATAACAATAATAGTTAACTATAGCATATGCCATATGTCAGGCACCGTTAAGCACTTTACTGTCATATGATCCTCATAACAACCCTTGGAGGTGGGTGCTATTATTTCAGTTTTCCCTTTTAAACAGACGTAAAACCACAGAGCTAAGGAATTTCTCAGATTGAATTTTAACTCAGGTTTCTTTGATCCATTCATTTTCCGGCAGTTTCACGCTTCAATGCCAAATAGCAAATAAAGTTCTGCATTGAGTTTTGATCTACAACAATTATCCTAATAGGGGAATACTTTTAGACCACATTCTGATTTACTTTCAGGACAGATTTTGACCAAATCAAATCAAATTAAATGCAGATTTACAATCACAAATGGCAACATTTAAATCTCTATTTATCTAAGGCTCATTTATTGTTGGCACATCAAAAAAAGTGAGCCCATTTTTATCAATAAGCTCATTTTAAGCACTATTAAAGACATGTGGTGGCAATTCCCAGCTCTTTATAGCCTTTTCCTTTATTTTCTTAAAGAGCTGGATTAGTTCTTAGTCCCCAGTTACCTATCCCATCCCTACCTTCCACCTCCTCAGACTTTCCAGATAAGAATAAACAGCAACTTCCCATTCCCATCCCCCTGGTTTAGGAATTCCAAGCTGCATATCACAAAGAATAAAGTTTCCCAAGTCTTTATCTGTATGAAATCAAAACCCTTTATCACTTCTCTTTTTCCATGTTTCCAAAAATCTTTACTCAGACTACACAACTGTCCTTAACTTTCTTCTCATTTCCTTTTCTAACTTCTTTAAATATCTCTTGCTTTCTTTTAAATTGAGCTAAAAACAAACAAAATACCTGTACCCATCTTATTTCTTTTACATCCTATTTATACCCTTCTCTTACCAATCACATCCTAGACTACACCTTACTCCATTGAATTCTTCCTACTTCCTAGTTACTGCTCCATCTCCTCATTGTCTCTTCCCTCCTTCCCCTGTCCCCCATCACTGGCAGAAGAGTTTGCATAGCTTAATGAAACTATGAGCTATGCCATAGAGGGTCACCAAGATGGGTTCCTCCAGTCAGATGGTTTCTAATGTGCTAGTAGAGGACAACTACAAGTAGTCACAGTACTAATGAAAGGGCTGTGCCAAAGCTGAAAAGAAGCTCTATCTGATGACAGAAGGAAAGTCCAGTGCTGTAAAGATCAATATTTTATAGGAACCTAGAATGTAAGATTTATGAAGCAAGGTAACCTAGATGTGGTCAAGCAGGAGATGGAAAGATTAAACATCGACATCTTGGGTATTAGTGAACTTAAATGGATGGGAATGGATTAATTTAATTCAGATTATCATTACATATGTTACTGTGGGCAAGAATCCCTTAGATTAAATGAAATAGACCTTATATAAAATGATGAAAGTCCTAGGTATTATGTCAAAAACGACTGAATGGTATCCGTTCTATTTCAAGGCAAGTCAGTCAACATTATGGTAAGACAAAGTCTTTGCCCCAGCCAAGGATCCCAAAGAACCAAAGCTGATCAGTTCTATGAAGACTTACAGCATCTTTGAGACATGACACCAAAAAAGGATGTCACATTCATCATAGGGGATCGGAATGCTAAAGTAGGAAATCAAAAGATAATTAGGATAACAGGCAAATTTGGCTTTGGAGTACAAAATACTGTAGGGCAGAGACTAATAGAGTTTTGTCAAGATAATTTGTTGGTCATAACAAATATGTTTTCAACAACTCAAAAGATGAATCTTCACATGGACATCACCAAATGGTCAATATAGAAATGAGATTCATTATATAATTTGAAACTGAAGGTAGAGAATTTCTATACAGCCAGTTAAAACAAACCCTGGAACAGATGAGCTTCTGATTAAAAAATCCAAATCATAAGGAACTTATTAAAGTTGAACTACTTACATGCCAACGTTGAAAAACGATAATTGTAACCTATGAAACTTTTCTCAGTATGAGGATAGGAGAAAGCAATACAAATGTATATATATGTATATATATATGTATGTATGTATGCATACATACACATATGTCTATATAGGGGAGTTTATATACGTGTATGAACACATATATGAGTATGTGGATATATGAGTTCATAGAGGGCACAGGATCAATTGAATAGGAAGGTAAGATACTCTAAAAGGTGAAATTCTGAGGTGGGAGAGGATTAGAATGAGAGGAGACAGGGAGAGACAGAATAGGGTTAATCATCTCATATAGATGAGGTAAGGGATAGCTGTTACAATGGAGGGGAAATACAGGAAGGCAAAAGGAAAAGGGTCAACCTTATTCTCATCAAATTTGGTTTAGGGAAGGAATGGCATAAACTCTAAACTGGGTATCTTGCCACACAGAAGAGTAGGGGGGATGGGGACGAGAGGTGGGATGATGGAGAGGAGGGCAGGGTTGGGGGGGAAAGTTGCTGGAAGTACACACTTCTGTAAAGGGACAGGGATAAGGACAGGATAGAGAATAGAAGAAGGGGGAGTGGGATAGGAAGGAGGGACATATAATCATTCTCTCACAATATGCCCACTGTGGAGATGTTCTGCATAATTACACATGTACAACCTTTATTGAATTGGGGTGGGAGATGAGGGAGGAAGGGAAAGAATATAGAATTTAAAGTTATGTAATCAAATGTTAAAATGTATATTATCATTATTTATTATTATTATTATTATTATTATTATTATTATTATTATTATTATTATCTACATACAACTAGGAATTAAGATACACAGGCACTGTGGTAGGGAGATCCATCCTGCCCTACTGGAAAGTCAGAGGGGCGAAGGGGAGGATATAGGAGAGAGCAAATTGGGGGAGGGGTTATGGCTATTTTGAGATATTGGGTAGCGGAATGATGGAGAGAAAATTTGTAACTCAAAATCTCATGGAAATTAATGATGTAAACAAGACAGTAAATAAAAGAATAGAAAACAATTCACACTTACATTGAAGAAAGTAGGCAAAATTATCAAAGCATATAGGTATGACTTAAATAACATCCCCAATGAAAATGAAGTGGAGGTGATGAATAGATTTAAGGATTTGAATCTGGTAGCCTGAAGAACTTTGGTCCTGAGGTTTGCAACGTTACAAGAGAGGCAACAAAAAACAAACAAAATCCCAAAGAAAAAGGAGAGCATGAAAGTAAAATGGTTGTCTGTTAAAGTTTACAAATAGATGAGGAAAGAAAGTGAAAGGTTAAGGAGAAAGGGAAAGATATATCCAACTGAATGCAGAATTCCAGATAATAGCAAGGAGAGATAAGGTTTTCTTAAAAGAGCCTGGCAAAGAAATATAAGAAAACAATGGAATGGGAAAGACTAGAGATTTCTTCAAGGAGATTAGTGATATCAGGGGGAAATTTCAGGCAAAAAATGGGCATGGTAACCAACAAAAATGATAGGAATTTAACAGAAGCAGAAGAGATTAAAGAGAGGTGTCATGAATACGCAAAAGATTAAACAAGAAAGATCTTAACACCCTTGATAACCATAATGGCCAGACATCCTTGAGAATGAAGTCAAGTGGGTATTAAGAAGCATTGCTAATAATAAGGCTGGTGGAGGTGATAGAATTCCAGCTGAGCTATTTTAAAACCCTAAAATAAGATGCTCTAAAAGTGCTGCACTTAATTTACTAGCAAGTTTGGAAAACTCAACAGTGGCTACTGGATTGGAAAAGATCAGTTTGTGTCTCAGTCCTAAAGAAGGACAAGGAATATTCAAATTATCTAACAGCTGCCTGCATTTCACAGGTAAGCAAGGTTATGCTTAAGAGTCTGTAAACTAATACATGAACCAAAAATTACCAGAAGAGCAGGTTGATTTTCTCTTCTTTTTTGCTTTCTTTTTGGAGGGAGAAGGGCAGGGCAGTTGGAGTTAAGTGACATGCCCAAGGTCACATGGCTAGTAAGCCTGGCTACTAAGAGTTATGTGTTTGAGGCTGAATTTGGACTCAGGTCCTCCTGACACTAGGGCTGGTGCTCTCTATTCACTGTTCTACCTAGCCACCCCAAGAGCAGGTTGATTTTCAAAGAGGCAGAGGAACTAGAGACCAAATTACTAAGATTCTCTGCATTATGGAGAGAACAAGTGAGTTCCAGGGGGGAAAATTACTTTTACTTCATTGGCCTAAAGCCTTTGACTATATGGATCACAACAAAATGGGGCAAGTTCTCAAAGAGATGGGAGAACCAGATCATTTTACTTGTCTTCTGAGGAACCTGTATGCAGGTCAAGAATCGATAGTTAAAAGCAAACATGAAACAACTGATTTAAGATTGGAAAAGGAGTATGACAAGGTTGTATATTATCACCTTATTTATTCAACTTTTATGCAGATTACACCTTGCAAAATGACAGGCTGGATGAATCAAAAGCCAAAATTAAGGTTGCCAGGAGAAATATCACTTAGTTATAAAAATGATACCACTCTGATGGCAGAAAGTGAAGAAGCATTAAGAAGCCTCTTGATAAGAGTAAAAAAGGAGAGTGTAAAAGTTGGCTTAAAGCTTAACATCCCAAAAACTATGAACTGGGCAACTGGTCCCATAACTTCCTGACAAGTAGAGGGAGAAGAAATGGAAATGGTGTCAGATTTTATATTCTTGGGCTCGAAGATCATTGCAGGTAGTGAGTGCAACCATGAAATTAAGACACGCTTCTTGGAATGAAAGTTATAGCAAATCCAGATAGCACTAAAAAGCAGAGACATCACCTTGTCAGCAAAGGTCTACATAGTTAAAGCTATGATTTTTCCAGTAGCAACGTCTGGTTGGGAGAGTTGGACTATAAAGAAGTTACATCATATAATCAACGCTTTCTAATTGTGATTCTGAAAAAGACTCTTGGACAGCAAGTAGGTCAAATTAACACTTAAAGAAATTGATTCAGCTTATTCACTAGAAAGTCAAATACTGAAACTGAAGCTTATGTACTTTGGCCATATAATGAGAAGACAGGATTTATTGGAAAAATTTTGATGTTGGGAAAGATTGAAAGTACAAGGAAAAGGGGACAGCAGAGGAGATAGCTAATATCGTGGAAACAATGAACATTAACTTGGACAAACTTCAAGAGATAGTGGAGGATAGAAGGGCCTGGTATGCTATGGTCTATGTGACTGAACAACAACCCCCTCAATGTGAATATCTTATTCCCATTCTCTACAATTAGTCTGTTCTGTTTGTGGTGGGTGTGGGGTAGCTGGGGAGGTGATGGACCCTTAGTGGCTATTTCAAATCTTCATTTTTCATCCCTTGAGATTTAGAGAATCCACCCCAATTCATGTGGATTATTTGTACCCAACTTGGGCTAGGGTATTCTGAATTCATTGGTCTGATCAGCTGTAGTCCCATGGTGATGTTATTTTGATCCTCTTGGAAAACAAAAATGAAGTATAACAACCATCCACTCCTTAATCCCTTTTTCAAAGGATTAGGGACAACTACCCTTTCAAAGCTCTTTTAACAGTGCTGAAAATCCCAAACTTACCTGGGCAATAAATCTTCCAATTAAATTTAATGGATATTTGATTAAAATATCCAAGGTCCCATACCTTACCTGTGTGCATGTATGTGTGTATGCATGTATATATTTTTCTTTTTCCATAAATTTCCCATTCCCTACCAGCCATATCCACCTGGACTTCTTTGGCAGGAATTTTATGAAGCTCTTGCAGTTAGATTCTCAGTTCTCTTTATTAATACTGGTATTCCCTTGCAAATGCATGCAAGGCCTTTACTACTTGGCAGGTGCCTAGGCCTTTTCTTTTGTCTTTCTTTGTGTACAAGTAAATAAAAAATCAAACTTTGGATTTTCAGACCTATGTCTCCTTTACCCATCCTGAGTTTTGGGTAGATAAATTCTCTTTCACTTCACTTCTTAGCTAACTTCTGGAAGAGGTGGTTGCAATGGGAGTAGTGAAGAGATTTGGGGTGAGGGTTTTTTCCAGTCCAGGCTGTTTTCAGGCAAGGAATTGTAGGTGAAATAGGCCATTCCTCAGTGAGAGCCAGAGGTAAAAAGTCATCAAAAAAAATTTTCCATTCTGGCTTCACATTTCCTGAAAGGGGTATTTTTGTTTATTCTTTTACCCTGATTAACAAGACAAAACTCAGGACAAGGAGAATTAGGAGTACATCAAGGTGGCAAGAAGTTGATGAGTTTGAGATTATCTGTGGCTTCAAGGTGGGACCAGCTTTTCTAAGTTACTTTCCCAATGAGATAAAGACTAGTTAGAAAGCTCAACTCAGCATAGAGTTTGGGCTCTTGCATATAGGGTCCTCCCCAAGGTAGCAAGTATATGACAATTTCCAGTAAAAGTGCCTGACAAGAAGCAGGTGATACAAACAGGTGAGGATTTGGTGTTGCCTTCCCCAACACAGCCTCCTGCAACACTGCCTGGCAAGTGGGATTGGGAACAATGAATGAGTCACTGAGTCAATATAACTTTGAGTTGATGATTCTTCATTTCTTCTTTCCAAGTCTTTGCACTGACTATTCCCCATGCCTGAAATGCTCTTTTGTAGGCTCTGTTACTTAGGGTGCCTGGGGCTCAGTTCAAATTCCAGTTCCTCCAGAAGATCATTCTTAATCCCCTTCAGCTGCTAGTACAATCCCCTCTAAGGTAACTTCCATCTACTCTGTATTTATCTTATGTGTTCTAATTTATTTATGTTTTCTCCCTATTTAAATGTAAACTCCTTGAGAAGAGGGACTATTTAGAGTTTGTTATGGTATTTCCAGCACTTAGAATAATGCTTTGCACATAGGAAACACCTAAAATTCTAGATTCTAGAGCAGCGGTTCTCAACCTGTGTGTCGTGACCCCTTTGGAGTCTAACAGCCCTTTCACAAGAGTCACAGGGGTCACCTAAGACCATCAGAAAACACACATTTCTGATGTTCTTAGGAACCTCCTCTATTTGTCTCCAGGCAGGTCTGCCCACATGCAGATATGCCCATATATGACTATCAAAGGGTGGTAGCATTAGGAAGGTTGAGAACCATTTTTCTAGAGAAACCACATAGATTATTGTGATAGTCCAGGTGGAGAGGTGATGAAGGCCTAATTTTGGGTGGTCGTGGAGTCCGTATCAGTAGCTTGATTTTTGTCTGACAGCCAGGTTTCTGACTCAGTGAGTATGGACAGTGCGTCTTGCTTGATTTGTTATTTACTGGTTTTCCATGAGCTATTTTTCTTTCCAACTACTGATCTATATGTTGACTCATTTTGACTCTGATTTCTTCAGGTTTATAGAATGAGGGTCATGTATTTTGAGCTGTAAGGGACCTTAGAGGTCATCCAGTCCAGTAGGAAACTGAAGCAACTCAGCTGTTTAGTCTCACAGGAATTGCCCACAATTAGAAATTGTCTGAGGTAGGATTTGAAACTAGGTCCTCCCAGCTCTATGCCCAGTGTCCTTTCCACAATGCATATTCTGCAGTTCTGCCACCTCCTGCTTCGTGTTCTATCTTCATGCCTAATTTGACATTATTATTCAGAATGTTGTGTCTTCATTCATCAGGGTATAGCATTATCCTGAGACTGAAACTGCTTGAGTTATGGGTCCTTCTCAGCTGTCTGGCATCAAGCCAGAACAGAGTCAGCAAACACTCTCAGCACAAAAAATAGTGTCATGGGAGAAACACTTAGCAAGTCAAACTATCTCCTCATCCCTGGATGCTTCTGCTTCATCCATTACTGCTTGGGGATCAGCTCTGCTCTGCCTTATCTTCCTTTTGTACTACTGTATTTGGAGCTATGATGCCCATTTCTGACTTATCTCTTATTTGTTCTTGGCATCTATGTTTATTTCTTGGTCCACTTGTGCTTCAATCTCTGTTACTCTTTGCTGACAACTTTGCTTTAGATGCTAAATTGATAAATCACTGATTTTGTCATAGTTCTTACCTATCTCTGTTCTGTCAGGCAGATGCTGACTTACAGGGTGATTATAGATAATTTAATTTCCCCATGTCTCAGTCTCTTAATTGGCAAAATGAAGATAATAATCCTTTTTCCTACCAATATGCTAGGGCCACTAGGTGGTACAGTGGATAGAATGCCAGGTCTGGAGTTAGGAAGACCTGAGTTCAAATCAGGCCTCAGACACTTACTAACTATATGACCCTGGGCAAGTCACTTAACTCTGTTTGCTTCAGTTCCCTTATCTATAAAATGATTTGGACAAGGAAATGGCAAACCATTCCAGTATCTTCTCCAAGAAAACCACAGATTGGATCTCAAAAAGTTGGACATGACTGAGATGACAACAGCCATACTTCTGGGGTTGGTAAAAATCAATAGGGCAGGTGATCAGAGGAATACCACAGTGTTCCTGTGTTAATGTAGTTAAAGAAAGAAAACATTAATTACATGTTATTTTAAATAAGAAAATGAATGTGAAACAAGTGAAAGTGTTTTAAAAATATGAAAGGCTTTATGAATTTCTAATACTACTGCTATCAGGCCGAAGATCATTTAGACAAACCTTTTTTATATATCAGGGTCAGGCAGGACAGATGGACAGTTACCCAGATCTAGAGATAAAGAGGAAGATGAGAATTAACTGTATTGCTTTTGGGAAATTGTGAAGTTCATTTGTGGTCCTCAAGCTTATGAAAGCAAAAGGCAATGCTTTTAATGATGATAATCTACTGGTGTTCCTGTTTATCAGCAAGACATGGAATTAAAAAGTCTGTGAAGAATTCAAAATGAATTTTATACAGAGGGAAATGAAGAGGCACACTGTGGGTATGAGCAGGCTGTGAAACACAACCAAGGAGGAACTTTGAAGAAAAAAAGTAGATGTTATCAGAGGTTGCAGGAGAGGAAGAGAACATGGGCTGGTCATATGGCAAGGATGAGGGATGATAGCTAGACAGCCAGAATGTTTCATTAGTATATTCCCAAATGTTAAGAGAAATCAAAAAAGTCCTCCAGGACATTGAATGCACCCTCTATAGAAAACTTTTGGAAGGAAGTGGACAAGAGTCATGGGAAACAGGAAGATATGAATGAATAAACTTCATTGTTGGAGGAATTGCTGAAATCACAGATCCATTTGAATATTTGAATATTTGAGCCTTGTATCTCATGTCATCAGGTAGGTGTTAATGTGTTGTGAGAACCTAGGGCATGTTGTTTTTGAACATCCTTTGGGGGTATAACGAGTCTACTTTTCTTATCCAATTGTAAAGCCAATCATGAGCAGCTCTCCTGAGGATTGCTGCTGTGAATAACTTAAAGGTTCTAATTGTGTAGTAGAATGAACTCTCTATTCAGCAATGAACTAAAGCATAACATTCAAGAAACTACAATAACACATAACAACTTGTTACTAAGGTGGCCACATAGTCTTAAACAAAACATATTCAGTATATCTTATAGTCATCTTTAAGGGGTAGCAGAAAATAGAAACACCATCCAACCCTAGGTCACAGTAAGTCACAATCTCCTCAGTCAGTACAGAGTATCCAAGTAAAGTCCTCTTTCATCTTAACTCAAGCTTGACTTTCAAACCCCTACGACTCCTTCTCCATAGGCTGACTGCTTCCAGCTCTTTCCTGCATTCACAGGTTGACAACTCTTCACTCCTGTTCAATATCTCAGCTCATGGGGACTGTTCTACTCCAAACCATTAAGCTTAACAGAGCAACAACAGTATTTACACACATTACCAGCACTATCACCTCAATTCACTTTCTGTCTGAGAAATCAAACACAATTCTACAGAGTGCTTCTGTCTGACAAAATAACACTGACAGCTCAAGAGACAGAATGCTTCTGTCTCACGAAGTAACATAGATCAATAGAGCACTGAAATCACAAACATCCTCTCTCTCAGTTCTGCTCATTCCCTGCTCTGACTGAGCTTTTCTTTGTTGTGTCCTTCCTGTTCCCTCCTTCCTGTTCCACCCTTCCTGTTCCACTCTTTCAGCAAGCTCCTTGCACCATGAGCTCCATGTTGTTATATAAGACCTATAAAGGGAAGGGAAGATCTTCAAATTCCCTTAGGCCTATTAAGGGCAACACAACTGTTTCCAACAAAGAATCTTGTTATAATCAAAGTCTAAAAGGCACTTGAATAGCTAAAATGAGCAAAGTACTACTTTGCTTGCCATTACCCCAATCCACTGATGACTCTACATCAGAAAGTTGATGAATTGAGGGGGGTAATAGTGATAACTAACATTTGTGTAGTGCTAGAAAGTTTTTGGAATTTATTCATGTTGTCTAATTTAGACTTTACAATACCACTCAAACATGATGAATATGACTTGAGTAATAAGAAAGCTAGAACTCAGATTTCTTCCTCTGCTGCAGTAGTAATATACATACCTTCTCAAATCCCTTTATATTAGTCAACTTCCCAGACTCTGGCCCACCTGGGCTACATTTGATTTGCTAAGTGAAAAAGAAAACTCCAGACTTCTCTCTCATTGCCTGGCCTGTTTAAGTTTCTGTAGAACTTGAGTTGAGCCAGGATGAACAGGAAATGTTTATTAAGCAGTCTAGAAGTCTCATTAGGGAAAAAAAAAGTTTCAATTTAGAAGGTGATGTGCTTGTTCAAATGCTACAACTTGAGCAGGTCCAAGGGGCCAGTTCAGCAAATTCTTGGCATTAGCTTTCTATTTTCTACTTTCCCGAGAGAGGCTCTTTCAATGCTAGATGCTACAGCAAGATGACTGCCAATAAGATTAAACTCATGTGGAAAGGCCAAGAACCTCCAATATACCCTTCCATCCTATGGCCTCATTTTCTCCCTGACATTTACATTACCTCCCATTTTTAATCTGAGCACTGGTGATAGTAAACACAAAACTGAAAGCAAGAATTTCAGAATTTTAAATGTGCTTTAATGGAAATGAGAAAGACCTGGGTTCAAAAATGTCCTGTTTTGCTTATTAGATGAATAATACTGGGTGACATAGCTGAGCCTCTGATCGGCAAAATGAGGAGGTTAGACTAGATGGTGTGTGAGGTTCCTTCTAGCACTAAGCCTATGACCCCACGGAGACAGCGTTGGGGGAAGGGGGAAGATTAGGATGACTTGTAGTTCCTGCTTTAAGTATTCTACTTGGGAAAGTTATTAAGCCCAACTCCACTATATACCTCTATCAACAAATCTACAACTATATCAAAACTCATTTGTATGTCCCTTTAAGAGCATCACAATCCACTGACAAATTTTGTCCTGGGCAGTGAAATATTCTAATATAAGAGGTCAAGTTGTTAGACCTGAACAAGGTTGTCTCCCTCCAATAAACTTTTCTTTTTCATTTACAGAAAATATTCAGTCTCCTAAATCTATTGATTGTAAAAGCATTAGGATGGCAGAATGAGAACTGTATTAAATGTTCCCTGGAGCCCTTCTCCTCTCAAACCACATACCCTTTGACATCAGAAAAGCCAGAGGCAAATTAGATTGAGTTTTGTGATTCTTTTCCTACAAGAGGACCATAAAGAACACTAAGGAAAAAAACAAAACAGCAACCTCCAAAACGCAGAAACTTCTCCCTCCATCCTCACTTCATTTAATAATCATTTGTAGAATGGGGTAAGTCCCTGCGTGGGGGCCTTGGGAGGGATAAAAGGGGAAAATTAGATGATATAGAAAGAAAAGATAACACTTCATCCCACTAATGCCTCCTCAAAAAAAAAAACCAAGGCTTCAGTGTCCAATGATTCTTGTTCTGCTCCTAACCCATCTCTCTGTATCTCAAATAACGATGTAGTAAGGGTGAGGGGAATCTGTATTTACTAATTTCCATTTCATAGATAAAACCCATACAATTTTGAGATTAGAAAACTAATCCAATTGGGAAAATATGGAAACAGAAGAATGTGAAATTAGTTGGGGGGAGGCTTACTCAGAGGACTTAAAGTGGTTGGGAAGGTTTTTGGGAAATACTTAAAAATTATGCAAAGAATGGGCAGCTTGGTGGCACAGTGGATAGAGTAAAAGAATTCAAACCTGGCCCCAGAAACTTATTAGCTGTGTGACCCTGAGGCTAGTCACTTAACTTGAAAAAACAAAAACATTGTTATGTATTTAAAACCATTTGTAGGAAGCAGGAGAAGGAGTATGCACAATGGTTAGGGAGTTCTCAGGTTCAGGAAGATCTGAGTTACATTTTAGCCTTTGATACATATGACCTATCTAACCCAGGCCAAGACAAGTCCCTTACCCCTCAGAAACCCAGGCTAATCTCATAAACTCAAAGCAGCAAGACACCCTTTATCTGGGGTTCCTCATATTTATGAAATGCCAGCTCTGATCTATGAAAAGCAACACATAACCAAGTGACTGTTTTAGAGGTACTTACCCTTATCCCATTACACCTCACCCAGTAAAATTGTGACCTTCTCCTAGAGTGTCATAAACAGTTTTCTTTTTCCTCCCACCTCTACCACTAACACACTGTCTAATTTGGAGGTGCTTTACCTTATCTTATAACATCTCACTCATTCTGACTGTAAACTCCTAAAAGAATATGTCATATACAGAATCCTTCTGTATTCCCATCTCCAAAGTCTTCCAATAAGAAAATTATAGAACTGGGAACAAGAAGGAACACTAGAAAGAAGTCAAACATGAGAATCCTTCAAATATTTCTCTTCTCCAGGCTAATCATCCTGGCTTGGAGGCCCCTCCATGTAATCTAGTTATTCTTTATCTCCTTTTGTGTCTTGGACCCCTTGGGCAATACAATGAAAACTATGGATCCCTCTTCAAAAACATGCTTTAAAATATTGAGGGGAATGCTAAATTTTAGTTAGAGTTTAATGAAAAGAAAGACTTTTGTTATTATGAGAGTTCATAGATCCACTGACATCTGTTCATGAACCCTCAGGTCAAGAACCTTGGCTCTAATCCAACTCTTTCATATTAGAGATGAGATAGGTCACTTTGCTAGTTAATGACAATACTGAGACTAGAAACCAGGACTTCTGATGGAAGGCCCAGGCATTTATTATTTCTAAAATGGGTGCAGAAAATGACTTACTTAGAGTATTTTAATTTAGTGACATTCCACTGAAGAGGATATCCAATATCAGTCAGTTTTATGTCTTTCCTTCTTAATATGCATTGACTTAGAAGGGACTATAGTAGTTATCTACTCTATCCCTTTCTCAAATCATGAATCATTGATCTAAAATATCCCCCATAAGGAATCATCTCCTGTAATGTAATGACATTTTGTTGTTGTTGCTGTTGCTGTTCAGTCATTTCAATCATGTCTGACTCTTCATGACCCCATTTGGGGTTTTCTTGGCAAAGAAAATGCAGCAGTTTGCCAGGTTATTTCTCTTAGTACCTGGGTCTTCCTATTCCTGGAGCATCCTACCATACCTATAAGCTGCTTACCTTGAGCTACCCTTTAGCAAGACTTTTCTTCCTTTGATGAGTTTTTCCTGAAATTTTCATTTTGTAAAGGGGCCATTCCTTCATTCTGGACTTCAGACTGTATACATTGAAATCCTCCCTCCCCCATTCCCACCTCCTACATCTCATTCCCATTTGTGCATAGTTTCCCCTTATTTGAATGTAAGCTCCTTAAGGTAAGGGACTGTGTTTTCTTTCTATTTATATCGGTATCTCCAAAGCTTTGCACAGATCCTGGCATATAATATTCTTCTTTCCTTCTTTTTTTTCCCTCCATATAGGAAATTAAGCAGGTCAAAACTCTCATGTGGATTAGTTTTTGTGGGGTAGTAGTGTCTGTCTATGAGTAACCATTGTACTTCCAACCTGGACAAGAAACAGACACAGATAGACAGACACACACACACACGATACACACACACACACACACACACACACACACACACACACACACACACACACACACATATATATATATATATATATATATATATATATACACATATGTATGTATAATTATCCTTTGGTTTTATATCACCTTCATTTCCAAGTCCCTTCTACTCCTTCCATAGAGAGCTGTCCCTTGTAGCAAAGGATAAAAAAGAGAGAGAAAAAGCAATTTAGTAAAACTAAATAACATATTAATCCTGTCTGATAGAATATACAATGTTTCACATGAATAGCCCCTGAACTCTACAAAGGAAAAGCTTATTTGTATTTATTCTTCTCCTCTTTGCAGCTAACCTCAATAATTTTAATTAGAGTTTTCAATTTCATCTCCTTTGTAGTTATTTTTCTTTCTATTAACATTGTTGTTTATTTGTATATTTGTTTATTTCACTGTGTATATTTCATTCATACTTAACTTTTCATCAGTTCATATAAGTCTTCTCATGCTTCTCTATAGTCTTAATATTCATTTTTATAGCAACCAGATTCCTTAGGAAAGTGTTAATTTTTTGAGGAGCCAAAATATATCTCCTTGTAACTTCAGCCTATTGGTTCTAGTTCTGTTCTCCAAGTAAATCTACTTTTAGCTCCTCCTTCTTGCCCTTGGGGGAAAAGCAGTATAAATCTAAAATCTCTTCTACATGATGACCTTACTGTTAATTTAAAACAGTTATAATGCCTTCTCTGTTCTTAGGATAAACATCCTTAATACCTTCAAATACTCTCTATGAGGCATAGTATCAAGTCTGTTACCCATTCTAGTTGCTGTAAAGCCATGCACAAGCAGCTCTCCAGAGTGCTACTGCTGTGAATAGCTCTAAGGTTCTGATCACATAGTATAGTGAACTCTTTATTTATTTAGCAGTAAACAAGAGCAAAACATTCACAGAAACCTAAGTACAGCATTCACAATAATATAACATAACAACTTATCAGTAAAGTGGCCTCATAGTTTTAAACACAAGATATAATTCAGTATGCAAAGTACAAAAGTCTCCCACCCTTAAGTCACATTGTCTTAATCTCATCAGTCAAAAAGTCTTCTCTCTTCTTGATTGGAAACTCGCTTTCAATCATTCTTAAGGGGTACAAGGTACAAAATACAAAGTTCTCTCACCCCTAGGTCCCAGTAGATCATGATCTTGTCAGTTAGCACTAAGTACCCAAGGAAAGGTCCTTCCATCTTGGCTCCAGCCTGGTCCCCAAATTCCTTGGTTCCTCTACCATATTTCCCGCTCTGGCCTGAATTCACCCAACCATCACCTGGATTCACAAATAGGCATCTCTCAGTTCCTCATCCATATTGAAGCTCTCGGTGACCAGTCCACCTCAAGCTCTTTGAAGTCTCTGTTTCTGGGAAGACAAAGCTTAACAGAGCCACAGCAACACACATTGCCAGCACCATCATCAATTCACCTTCTTCCTGTGAAATCAGCACAGAACCACAAACAGGGTCTGAGAAATCAACACAAATCATCAGTAAAGTCCTAGGACCTTTGAAAACATCAGTAAAATCCTCCACCATGACTTCTGTAAACAGAAAACAAGAAAATCATTTTTCAGGGTTTCTAAACAAGCAGTAAAGTCCCAGGGCTTCTACAAGAACAGCAATATCCTCTGTCAGCAGACAGATATGACAAAGTAATATCAACACAGACAGACAAAGTGCAGGTCCACCACAACCATGCTTCCTCCCAGTTCTGCTCAGTCCCAGCTGATAATATGTGGTAGGATAATATGTACTTTTATATATCATTAACTCTTCTCTATTCTTCCCACCTCTTATGTCCTTCCTGTTCCTGTCTTTGGTAAGTTCCTCCCACTGTGGGCTTCACAGGTTCTGTTTCTTTATTTCTTTTTTTTTGTTTTTGGAGGCCAGTTGGGTTTAAGTGACTTGCCCAAAGTCACACAGCTAGATTTTGTGTTAAGTGTCTGAGGCCAGATTTGAACCCAGGTCCTCCTGACTCCAGGGCAGGAGTGTTTTATTCACTGTACCACCTAGCCATCCCATACAGGTTCTGTTTCTTAACAAAGACTTGATATAATCATGGCCAAAGCTCAAAGACACTTGAACTGAAACAAGGCTAAGTGCTCCTTTGCTTGCCATTACAGTTGGTCTCTTTAGTATGTCCTCCATCTAGTCCCTGTGACACCTGGAACTCTACACAAGAGTCTGGCTATTGTTTGACTATAGCACAAGACAGTGAGGCTCGCAGAACCCTCCTAGGACACCGCTGTACTAATCATCTACTAAAATCCTTAGATTATTTTTTATCCCATATGAACTATTCTTGAGCCATGCCTCCCATCTGTGTAATTTTTCTAAAATTTCAAATATACTTATCCTCATTAATTTTTATTTGATCCTACTAGTAATTCTAGCCTTTTGATATCTTTTGGAATTAAGATGCCTAGGTTGTTGTTGTTCATTCTTGATTTTCAAAGAGGATCAATGACATCATGGGGTGATGTCTTGATTTGTGAGTGAATTGGATTTAAGTGAGGCAGAGTTACACAAAATCACTTTCTCCTTCAGGTCATCAGAGTATGTTGGCAAGACAAAAGTCAGGATGATTGTGATAGCTCTGGATACACTGGGTAACCTTGGCATCTTTGATGTCTGCCCAAACTCTGAGAGTTCCACGGTGCCTGCTTCAGTCACTTTCATGGCCATGGGACAATAAAATTGTTCTCATCCACCCATTCTGCCAGGGGAAGTCTTCACATTTTTGTGGTAAACACAGCCAATTCATTGACAGGTTTGAGGCCTTTAGGTTACCCTCAACTTGTAGATGGACAGATATATAGGTAGAATGCAAGGAAAAGAGAATGCACAATAAAGACTTTATTGACTGCTCTGCTAATGAATCAGAACTGCATTTTTCAGGCAATAAGGAGTTTTTTGAGCAGAGGAATGGTATGACCCCATTTAAAGAATATTATCTTAGCAGGAGCAGTTTGGAGCATGAATTAGAGCAGATTTTAGTTTAATTTACTAAGTGGTAGTAATGAAAGACTATACTAAGATATTTCATAAACTTGTAGTATTTGGAAATGGGAAAGACCTGGGAGATGATCAACTTCAATTCCCTAAGGAACATAAGGCCCAGAAAAGTGAAGGGCTTTAGCTGAGCTCATACAGCTAGTAAACAAGAGGGAAGGACACAAACCTAGATTCCAACTTCTAGAGCACTGCTTTGTGTGTAAGAGGAACTTCATAAATATTAGCTGAATTGCATTATTTAATCTTCTGGCTCCAAAACCAATGTTGTTTTCCAAACACTATGCTGTTTGTCATGTAGCAGTAGGAAAAGAGAAGAAGGTATGAGTATGAGGCATGTTGAACTGTTGGAATTGATAGGACATCGTTTTTCACTGAATATGAAATGTGCGAGAGAAGATAGTCAAATATAACCTCAAAATTTTCATCATAGGTCTTGGAAGGGGAGCAAGAATTGGGGGAAATATGATATTCTCAGCTTTGAACACATTGCTTTGGGAGATTTCCAAATAGGACAGTGACAAATTCAAAGAAATGCTTTAGGGGAGAATAATCTGGCATTAAAATACAGTATAGATTACACTGAAGAAGACAGAGAAAGGTGGGAGACTAGAAAGGCTACACCTTTGTCCAGGTAGGAGACAGAGTCAATCCTCAGCTTCCCAAGGCTAACATTTCTAGAAAACTGTATGAAAAAAATGCAATTGTTGGTATATTGAACCTATGGGAAATAGTGGGTTAGATTCCTGTGAACACCAAGAATGGTAATCTTTCACTAGAGATTTCTGAAAAAAACACCTTACTGGACACAATTCTTTATAACAAAACATTAACCTGATAATATGTTATATATTATAATATATAATATTATATATATATATATATATATATAACCTGGGCAGCTAGGTGGTATAGGGCCTAGAGTCAGGAAGACATGAGTTCAAATTTGTCCTTAGACATTTACTGGTAGTATGACCATGAACAAGTCATTTAACCCTGTTTCCTTTAGTTTCCTCATCTATAAAAAGAGTTAGGGAGGGAAATGGCAAACCACTCCAGTATCTTTGCCAAGAAAACCCCAAATGGTGTCACAAAGAGTCAGACGTGACTGAAAAACAACAATTCACTTTTCCTAATACAGTAACCACCAAATAACCCATAAAATGAAGGGGAGAGGAAAAACAACACTACACTGGATGGGAAGGAAAGGGTTGATGATGTCAGTCAGAACCCTGAGGTAAAAAAGGGAAAGAGGTGATACCTGCCATCTCTAATTTCCCTTTATATTCCCTGCTTGAATTGTTTCCCAATGAAAAGCATATGCCTCAGGATGAATTTCTGGCCCCCAGTTTGAGCATGGAACTCCCCCGGGGATGTTTGGCCCAGCCCTGCATGGCTTTCTGCTGGCAGACAAGGCAAGGGCTTGCCCTACTAGGCAGCACTGCTCCTCCAATCTAGACCAGATTGTCAGGGATGCTTGGGAGCCCAGCAGCATGTACAGGCCTGTCACTTTTTTATTTACTGTGCATAGCCATGAACGTGTATGGCTGCCAACATGAAAGTGGAAATGAGGTTGCTAACAAAATACTTGGAAGTCTCAAAAGTTAAACACACAAATGTTGAGAAAAGACTATAATTAGGTAACTGCCTATGGGATTAGAAAGTAAGATATAAGGTAGCAGTGTGTAGTGTTTAAAGTGCTAGATCTGGAGTAAGAAAGACTTGGGTTCAAATTCTACCTTTACAAATTATGAAGGAAGGTGACCAAGTCACTTAACCTTTCTGAGTTGCAGTTGTCTCATCTGTAAAATGGAAAGGCTGCTTTAAAGTCTCTTCCAGTCTTAGATTTATGATTCTAATTGGATGAAGGGGCTAAGAGAAGGGATTATTAAAAATGGTAGGTAGTGGTTTTGAATCTGGGTGATTAAGAGAATGAACAGAAACCAGGAAACCTAGAGGAACTGATTTTTACTTTGAAAACTATAGAGTAGGGGCAGTTAGGTGGCATAGTAGAGCATGAGCCCTGGAGTCAGGAGGAGCTTAGTTCAAATCCTGACTCAGACACTTGACATTTAGCACCTATGTGACCCTGGGCAAGTCACTTAAGCTCAACTGCCTCACCAAAAAAGAAGAGAAAAAGAAAGAAAAAGAAAAGAAAGAAAAAAAACAGAAAAGAAAACTATAGAGTACTTTAGAAACATACTATGCAGGTTTCAAAGGGAACCAGGTGAATTCAAGTTTGGACCAATACAATCTGAGATATGGTGATAGGAGAGGCAGTTGGAATAGCCCTACTGGAGATGGAGAGAGAGAGAGAGAGAGAGAGAGAGAGAGAGAAAGAGAGAGAGTGAGAGAGAGAGAGAGAAAGGGGGAGAGAGAGAGAGAGAGGGAGGGAGAGAGAGAGAAAGGGGGAGAGAGAGAAAGGGGGAGAGAGAGAGTGATCATATCCAAAATAAAGTGCATATATATAAATGGAGGAATTATGTCCATATTAAAGTATATATATAAAATGATGAGTCTGAAGTCAGGAAGACTCATCTTCTTGAGTTTAAATCTGTCCTTAGACATTTAATATCTTTGTGACCATGAAGAGTCAGAAGTGACTATACAACAAGAAGATGAATACGAAGTGGATACAAGGAAATCTTTAAAGGAAAAGGACCAGTAGGTGAGGGGATTGGGAAAGGACCCTTCCATTACATGGCACTTGAACTGAGTCTTGAAGGAACTGGTAATGGGGAGTAAGGAACAGTCTAGCTCCCTCACCAGGACCAGTAAGTCAATGAGTATGCAAGTGGGTTTAACCAATATTGGAAAGGAGTCAATGAAAATTGACTCTAAGAGAAAGAATATATATAGAAGATGCAGTGTAAAAGAGTAGAAGAGATGAGGAAAGAGAAAAGGAGGGGAGGGGAAGGGAGGGGAAAAGGGGAAGCTGAGGAGAGGATGGCAGGGGAGGGGAAGAGAAGTGTGAAAGGGAGGAAATGGGAGAGGAAGAGTAGAAAAGTGGAATGAGGATGAAGATGAGAGGAATGTGAAGAGGATGGGAAAGGGAAAGGAAGGAGAAGAGAGGGGGGGGGACAAATACAAAAGGAGAGGTAGGAGGAAGAAGGAGAGAGAGAAAGGGTGGAGAGGAAATGGGGCAGGTGGAAGGAGAAGGGGAAGGAGAGGAGTCATTAGAGAGGGAAGGGGAAAGGAAGGAGGGAGGGAGAAGAGGAATGAGGGGGAAGGGAAAGGAGAGAAGGAGAGCATTAGGGATGCCCATTTTCCTTAAATATATTTGGCAGCATAGGCACCATTCCTTGTTCTTTTTCCTTATGCTCATAAAGTGACTTTCTGTTCTTAATTTGGTTTTCCAACTAGGTTTCTCTACTGGGAATGCATTGAGCATTTATTTGTTTGGCAGTAATTTTTCTCACTATAAATTACTGAGTTGGCTTTCTGTTACAAATAAGCTTCCTGTCAGTTGAATCGTATCAGGCAACTTTTCCCTGGGTCTCTCTTGGCTAAAGTAGATATTTGGGTTCCATGTTTGCTGATCTGGGAAAGGAAACTCCAGACTAGAGAGAAGTAGCAATAGGCATGGTTCCCATCCTCCCATCCACAATTCAACATTTATCATACCTGTAAGACATTATATATAATATTTGGTAGAGGGAGAGCATGGTGGGATGGCTTGGGGCAGGATGTACATTTTTTATGCATCTATGTACACATATACATACATAGATATTCCATTATATATTTTATATAAATATCACACATATAAATATATATGTATACATATATCATACAGTATATGTATATATATGTGTATGTGTGTGTGTATGCCTCTGTGTGTGTGTGTGTATATATGTTTATATATACACACGTACACATTTATATATTCATACACACGTGTGTGTGTGTGCATGTGTGTGTGTATTAGGACATTTTCCAGTTTGGGAATGATTGGTTCCTTTTTTGTGCTATTATAAAAGTGAGACTGGAAAGTCTGGAAGCTTAGAGCCACTGCCATGGGGGAATAGTTCTTTCTTTGAAATGGGCATACAACTTGTTTGAAGGAGTGCCAAGGTTTTCTTTTCTTCAATATGTGGAAAAGCCAGGCACAATATTTAACATTTCAAAGAAGAATAGAAACAAATTATTTTTAAAATTTTTTATTCATTTTCTTGTTTACATCATTCATTTTCATGAGATTTTTGAATTACAAATTTTCTCCCCATCTTTCCCCTACCCCAACCCTAAAACAGCAATCCCACTGTAAAGCCCCTCCCCTGATCTGCTCTCTAACTTTCTGGTAGGGCAGGGAGGGTCTCCCTACCCCAGCCCCTGTATATCTTAATTCCTAGTTGCAGGTATTGCAGAGCTTTAAATTCTAGATTCTTTTGATTTCTCCCTTGTCACCCACCCCCACTGGAAGGACAAGCAATTCAATACAGGCTATGGATGTGTGATTCTACGCCGCCATCTTGGCTCCGCCCCAATCAGAAACAAATGACTCTAATGTTCTCTTCATTCCCCAATATCTTACCTATTGTTCCCTCTTCCCATGCTCCATCTTCCCTCTCTATATCAAAGTACATTTTACATGTACAAATTTGATACCTTTTCCTAAGTCATTTTAAACATCATTTAGAGAGAAGTATTGAGTAGCACAGGTGTGCTGCAAGGGATATCACTGAATTTATGAAGGAGAGGTAGAGGATGTGGGTTTGAAGTCCAGCCTCACCAATTATTAACTGTGTGGCCTGTGGCTCATCATTTCACTTCTCGATTGTTTAGTTTTTTCATAGTGTTCAACTCTTTGTGACCCCGTTTGGGGTTTTTTTGGCAAAGATACTGGAGTGGTTTGCCATTTACTTTTCCAGTTCATTTTATAGATGAGGAAACTGAGGCTGGGTTAAGTGACTTGCTTAATGTCACACAGCTAGTAATTGAGGCCAGATTTGAACTCAGGAAGATGAGTCTTCCTGACTCCAGGCCAAGTGCTCTATGTACTATGCCACCTAGCTGCTCTGTGAGATGTTTTTGCATTCCTATAAGCAATAACTGTCGTTTTAATCTATAAAGCTGTAGTTTATAGATGATGAAAATGAGGTCCAGAGAAGCAAAATGACTTGAAATACTTGTTGCCTTGTAGATTGGGCTATCCAAAACTCCTCCTGCTCCTTAATATCACATATGGCACAGAAAATATGGTAGTTACAGAGCCAGCATGCAAACCTGGGTTCTTAGAATTCACAAATTTATTTCTTTCTATTTTGTGATATTCACAAGCTTGTGAGGTAAGTGTTGTTGTTTGTCCTTCATTTTCAAAGACCAATGACATCATTGGGTAGTGTCTTTACTTGTGCTTGAATTAGATTGAAGTGAGGCAGAGTTGTACAAAGTCATCAATCTCACACTCTTTTCCAGAGTCATTGAAATCCACTGGCAGGACAAAATTCGGGATGATTAGTAGTGCCCCAGAATGCAGTGGATGACCTTGGCATCTTCAATGGCTAACTAAGCTCTATGCATTCCACTGTACCTACTTCAGATACCCTCATGACCATTGGAACAAATCATTCTTATCCACCCGTTCTACCAAGGGAAATCTTCACACACTTGAGGTAGACATCCCTTTAACTCACTGACAGGTTTGAGGCCTATTGGTTACCCTCAACCTGGTTTAGACTACCTGCCAAGACAATTTTATTGAAGTATGGCCATTGCACATGCTACAACTTCTTGGGAGCCACAGGTTGGGTGATAGGTAGGTTCCAAAGATGGATGAGCAGCTCTGACAAAGGCTTGGCAAGCCCTTACACCAGAGGTGACAGTCCTCTCTGAACATCGCATAGGGAATTGAGTCTCAGAGATGAGAGAAAGTAGGTAACTTATCCATGGCCATGCTGCTACTGAGTGACTGCAGCCTGCAGTGCATGGGCTACCTCACAGGAAGGTACAGATAATAATAAACATGGGCCAGGCAGAAAATGCAAGCAAGTTGCAAGCAAATTAGGTTTTTCATTTGAGGGTTAGGTATTATATAAGCAAAACATATATTGTTTTATGGCCACTTCCATGGGATATTTCCTAATACCTTAAGTGAGTAAGTGACTTCTAGCATGGTGGTCAAAGTTCAGGAGGATGGAGGATCTGAATTACATGGGTAAACACAAAAAAGGCAAGATCCATATCTTAATCAAGGAAAACACAAGGAGTCAGATGGTGAGCCAACAATCCTGAGAAGATTGAGCCCAGAAAGAAAGGACAGACCAAGAGCAAAACTCTGGCCTGGATTTTCTTAAATGGACTCTCTCAGTGCTGGCCCTTGACAAGTGACAAATTTGGGACTTCCATCACATAAGTCTCCTATCTCCAAATCCAGCGGCCTTTTCACTAAGGCAGAGTTGCCGCATATCCTACAGGAAGCTATATCAGTCTATACAATCCAGAAAACAAAGTTACTTAAGATCAACTTAAAGAAACATTTATGCAAAATTAAAATCTCCCACTAGAGACCATGATTCAAACTTTCTGTTACCTAGCATGATCAAAGAATGGGGTGTCCTGGTTAATTATATATTTTGATTGCTTACCATGCATGGATTATCAATTTTCAAATAATTAAAATATAAGATCATATCTTGATCATGATTTGTTTTTTGATGATACAAAAGGCATTAATGCATGGTTGGAAACATGGAAAACCCTAAGCCAAGAATCCAAGTTGTGGTGACACAAAGGGCAATGGAGAGTTCATAGTAAGGATAAATCTGCCTCATATTACCAATGAAGATCTGCATAAAGTCACATAAGTCCCATGAAGTTAAAAATAGCAATCATTTTTATGAGAATGAGAAGTAAGGAAAACGTCATGTGCAATGTTTACATTTCTGCCACAGCTGAGTGACTGTCATCTGTGTTCTGGGATGGGCTGATTTGTTTCCTGGAGGAGAAGCTTAAAAGACTTGAAGAACACCTTGCCACACTCTGGGTTGTTAGGGATGATGAAATGCTTCTAAAGGACATGTAGATGGCACATGGATAGTGTGCTGGCTCTGGAGTCAGAAAGACCAGTCTCAGACTCTTCCTAGTTGTGTGATCTGAGGTAAGTCACTTAAATTCTATTCACCTGAGTTTCCTCATCTGTAAAATGGGGATAATAATAGTACCCACGTACCAGGGTTATTGTGAAGATAAAAAGAGGTAATAATTATCAAGTTCTTAGCACAGTGCCTGGCATGTAATAAGCGTTATATGAATGTTAGCTGTTATTATAAAGGAAACAAAAGCAGGGATCTGAGATGGAGGAGGGGAGAATTGACCTTTGTGAGGATGTTAGAAAGTGGAAGAGTTTTGCCGAGAGGAGAAAGGAAAGGAAAAGGACAGCTGTACAATTAGAGCTTAAATATAGCCTTGAGGCTCTTTCTGAAGAAGAGAGAGCTGAATTCTCTGAGGAGGAAGTTACTTTTCTGCCAAAGAATGATGTGGTAGAACCACATAAGGGATCAGGCAAGAGGTCATCCTGTAAGGGTCAGAGGAAGAAGCAAAGTGAAGCAGTAGATGGTGATGTCCCTGCTCAAACTGTACTGAAGCATCTATTCGTCAACTCAATAGTAACAAAGGAGAGGCCTCCCGTCTTCCTGTGGTATGTGTCTCAAAGACATAAGAGAGAACCTCTCAAGATGCATTAAAAGTATCCACTTCAATGTGTGTACAAATACCATTAACAGAAGTGACCTAGGAGCGGCTGGGTGGTACAGTGAGTAGAGCACCAGCTCTAGAGTCAGGAGGATCTGAGTTCAAATCTAGCCTCAGACTCTTGACATACTTACTAGCTGTGTGTCTTTGGGCAAGTCACTGAACCCCAATTGCCCTCCAAAAAGCAAAAAAAAACCCAAAACAACAGCTAAAAACCCACAGGGGACCTAAAATATGTTGTCAATGACTGTGAACTTTTGGACAAGAAACTGAATAGCAACCCAAGTCATTACAGGTTGTATTTTCTTCATTTGGTCACAGAAGGCAAGAGATACAGAAGAGAAATATGAATTTGGGAGTGAACAACTGGCTAAGATGGTTGGACTATAGCTTATAATGATAGATAGGGATGATAGATTTTTGACCAATGATGGAATATACCTAACAAAGCCTTGTAAGAATTTTTTCTGGGTATTTTGAAAATCTATCAAATTGACTTTATGCTAAAAAGAAGGGAAAGGGAAGACATAGATAGTTTAGAGTGGAATTTAAATGAGGGAGAATAACACTTCAGACATGTAGATGTTCACAGGAAACAGAATCTAAGAAAGGAGACAAATACAAAATACATAGCCTTAAATGTCAACATGAAAATTTCCAAAAAAGTCAATAAATAAGAGGAAATAAAGTTCCTGATACATGGAATACATGGTAAATTTGACCTCATAGTTATAATTGAGGGGGGAGGGAATGATTTGTCCTGTTGGGCAGCTAGGTGGCACAATAGGCCTAGACTCATCTTCTTGAGTTCAAATCCAGCCTCAGACACTTACTAGCCATGTGACCCTGGTTAAGTCACTTAATCCTGTTTGTCTCAGTTTCCTCATCTGTAAAGTGATCTTGAGAAGGAAATGGCTAAGCACTCTAGTATCTTTGCCAAGAAAACTTCAAATAGGGTCATAAAGAGTTGTATGCAATTGAAAATGACTCAACGTTAATAAAACCCATAAAAGCACTATGATTCTAAATGGGAATATTTTGTACAAAAGATAGATGAAAGGAGAGAGAGAATAGTACTACATATTAGGAAAGTATATTGATGACTTAAAGTATTTGGGAGAAGGTCAGCAAAAGAAGAGACAGAAATGCTTCTGTCATCAGAGTATATTATAGACAGCTTGGGAGAAAGGGAAAAATTAAGAAGAACTTGGGAAATAGGTCACAAACCTGGCACAGAGGTAGGACATAACAATAGAAGGTTGGGTGGGATTCTATTATCTAGACATTGGCTGTAACTGTTTCTGTCTCGCTCTGTCTTCCTCTCTTCCTCTTCCCCATCTCTGTCCTTCTTTTCCTTACCCCTTCCCATTCTTCCCTTCTCTCTCTCAATCCATTCTCTCATTCTATCTCTTTCAATCCCTATCTGTCTGATTAAAATAGAGCAGTTAACAACTTTTTGATTACTTGCCTCAGTGAAAATTTTATACTTTTAAAGGTGTAAAAACTAGCAAAAGACTATTCTGTTGTGTGTTTCATTCTAAGATGGAGGTAAATTTTATCTCATTGGTATGGAATTTAGTCCATGAAAGGACTATGGTTCTATATTGGAAGACTTTATACAAAAGATATCAAAAAGGATGGAGGGAATAGTATTGCATATGAGAAAAGTATACTGATGGCAAGAGATCTAGGAACCAGAGAATTGGTCAGTGGAACTGGGAATGTTTAGCCTGATGAAGACTCAGAAGGGAATTATAACTATCTTTTGAAGGGCTATCAGGTGGAGGAGAGATTAGATTTTTGTTTGCCCCCATAGGGTTATGAATGATGTTAGAAAAATGGAGATTTAGGCTTAATTTCGGGGGGGGAAACAGCTTCATAACAAGTATTGCTGTTATGTAGAATGGGCTGCCCAGAGAGTGGTGGGTACTTCCTTCTTGAAGATTTTCAAGCTAGATAACCACTTTTTAGGTATGTTATAGTAGGAATCCCTTTTGTGTATAGATTGGACTAGTTTGCAGCAGAGGTCCCATCCAAAGTTCAATTTTTGTGATTCTGTACTAAAGGATATCATCCAGGATATACATGTCGAGGAAAAATACTAGTTATGTAGTGAGAGTATAGAAAAACTGGTGTCTATATAATGTCAAAATCCCTAGTGGAAGACCGATAGAATATTATGTCAATCCCCCAATCAGAATTGCTAGAAGAACATGGACAAGAATTACATAGGATGAAAAGATGTAGACAAATTTGTTTTTTGCAGTGGGAAAGAAACCTGAATCTGGAGCCAGAGGATTTGGATTCTGGTCTAGCTCTGCCACTTAATGCTTCCATGATGTTGGAAAAGGCATTTCACATTTCTGTGTCTGAGTTTTCTCATCTGCAAACATGAGGAGGTTATCTCTGAAGTTCCTTCCACATTCCCTTATGATTCTAGGATCCTTATGCCCATATTAATCACAGATTCATTGATTTATTGAAGAATTGATTCTGAAGATACTTTTAGATATTGCAATGATTTAGAGAAGTCATTATGTAAATCAGTTATCAATGATACAAATGTTCAAAAAAGCTCATTAAGGAATGGCAGAGAAGTGGCTTGACAGCGTATTATATGCTTCTAACAAGACCATCTCAGATGATAATAACTCACCAGGAGTAATAAAAACATAGTGCAATGGCCATTATTAGTATCAAGAATTTCTTTCCCAGGGAAGGGATTATCAGTTTACAAGCATTAGCAATTTTTTAGAATTTAGGGAATCTGAGGAAATTTATGATATTTTCAGCATGTTAGAACTTTAAGATCACTGCATCCACTGAGGTAGGAAAGAAGCATGAATTTATTAAGCTCAGTCTACTGTGTGCCAGACACTTTACAAATATTAACTCATTCGAACCTCATGCCAACTTGGGAGGCAGGTGCTGTTAATATCTCCATCTTACAGTTGAGGAAACTAAGGTGGAAAGAAGTTAAGTTAGTTGTCCATGTGTAACGCCATGCACCAGCAGATTCCCAAAATAATACTACTGTGAACAGCTTTTAAGATTCAGATTACACAGTAATAGTGAACACTGTTTATTCCATTACAAATCAAGGTTCAGTAAAATATTCACAATATAATATTTACAGCATTACATCTTATCACAGAAAATCATAATATAGTGTTCATAGCAGCTTAACATTAGAATGGCCACACAGTTTTCACTACAGCTGCCACAATATTTAGAACAAGGAACAAAAGAAGAATCACCTGGTTTCCCTAAGGGGGAAACCCTCCTCACTTAATCATTCAATCAATCAATTCACAACATATCAATCTTCCACTAATGGGGCAACCATTAACTTAATCAATCACTCATCTAGCAGTCAGTCACTGAGCTAGATTCCCAATTACTAAATATCATTA
>CM053593.1:236108241-236125730 GCA_028646575.1 Pseudocheirus occidentalis | reverse complement strand
CGTCTTTCCCCTACCCCAACCCTAAAACAGCAATCCCACTGTAGAGCCCCTCCCCTGGTCTGCTCTCTAACTTTCTGGTAGGGCAGGGAGGGTCTCCCTACCCCAGCCCCTGTATATCTTAATTCCTAGTTGCAGGTATTACAGAGCTTTAAATTCTAGATTCTTTTGATTCCTCCCTTGTCACTCACCCCCACTGGAAGGATAATCAATTCAATACAGGCCATGTAGGTGTGATTATACAGGACATCTTCATAGTGGACATATTGTGACAGTGATCACATGTCCCTCGTTCCTATTCTTCCCCCCTTGTTCTGCTCTCTACCCTGTCCCTGTCTCTTTATTGAAGTATGAGCATTCAGCATCCCTCCCCCAGACACTGCCCACCCCTTCATCATCCCGCCTTTCATCCCCAAGCACCCTACTCTCTTGTGTGGCATGATGCCCAGTTTAGAGTTTATGCCATTTCTTCCCTAAGCCAGATTCAATGAGAATAAATGAAAGTAAAGTTGTAACAGTTATCTCTTGCCTCTTCCACAGGGCATGATTAACCCCATTTTGTCTCTCCCTGTCTCCTCTCATTCTAGTCCTCTCCCACCTCAGAATTTGCCTTTTAAAGTATCAACCCTTCATATTAAATTGATCCTATGCCCTCTATATACCCGTATATACACGTGCTCAGACATGTATTCATATGCATATATAGACATATGTGTAAGTATACATAGATATCCATTTGTATTCCCTTCACCTATTCTCATACTAAGAAAAGTTTCATAAGTTACTATTATTGTTTTTCCATATTGACATGTAAATAATTCAAATTTGATAAGTTCCTTATGATTTCTTTCCCATGTTTACCTTCTCATGCTTCTTGTGTTTGATTGTCAAATTTTCTGTTCAGTTCTGGTTTTTTCAGCAAGAATGCTTGAAAGTCCTCCACCTCATTGAATGTCCATATTTTCCCCTGGAATATTATGCTCAATTTTGCTGGGTAGTTGATTCTTGGTTTTAATCCCAGTTCCCTTAATCTTCAAAATATCATATTGCAAGCCCTTTGATTCCTCAGTGTAGAAGCTGCCAGATCTTGGGTTGTCCTGATAGTGCTTCTGCAGTATTCAAATGTTTTTCTCTTGGCAGCCTGTAATATTTTCTCCTTTAGCTGGGTATTCTGGAACCTGGCAATAACATTTCTTGGAGTTTTCTTTTGGGGATCTTTTTGAAGAGGTGATCAATGAATTCTTTCAAGTTCTATTTTGCCCTCTGACTGTAAAACATAAGGGCAATTTTCTTTGAGGATTTCTTTAAGGATGCTTTCCAAGTACTTTTTCTGGTCATGGGTTTCAGTAACTAGTCCAGGGTCACATTGCTGGTAAGTATCTGAGACTGAATTTGAACTCAAGTCTTTCAACTTTAAGTCTATTTCTCTATCCAGTGCACTACCTACCTACTAGGCTCCCTACTCTGAGGCCTTGAACTAGCGTGAAAAGGAAATTCACTTGAAACTGCCAGACATAACATCCCAACAACATACCATTCTGTTCCTTCCTTCCTTCCTTCCTTCCTTCCTTCCTTCCTTCCTTCCTTCCTTCCTTCCTTCCTTCCTTCCTTCCTTCCTTCTTTTCTTCCTTCCTTCCTTCCTTTCTTCCTTGCTTCCTTCCTCTCTCTCTCTCTCTCTCTCTCTCTCTCTCTCTCTCTCTCTCTTTCTCTCTCTCTCTTTCTTTCTTTTTTCTTCGTAAAACAATGGGCCCCAAAGGCACCAAGGTTGGGGTGGTCCAATAATCCACAAACAATAATGATAGTTCTTTTATTCATTACATGCTTGTTAACTGATCATTTGATTGATTGTGGGGATTTGTATGCTTCAGAAGGAAACACACTTGGAACCTTTAAACATCAAATCCTTACCATCTGAACAACTTTCTACAGGACTGGAATATAAAGTCCAGGTTTCTTTTTCCTTCCTATCATGCATTTAGTACTTTTCTGCTGTCCTTCCAGTAATGGTAGCCATTTTCATAATCTTTTTTCCAGAATACTTGATCTCTCAAATGTCAAATCTCAAACTACTCAAAGTGAACCATGGGACTATATTGCCCAAGACAGGTCACTTTCCTCTACTTAGGAATCTATCTAGGTTCCAGAACGGTGTTGCTCAGGTTCTTGGACCATAGTAGCCATCACTTGGTTGCCTCTGTCATATTGAAGAGGTTACCCACAAAAGGGTTAGGGTTGCCTGAGACCCCCAAATACTAACATGCCGGGTCCTGTGGAAAGAAATCCACTCAAGTCTTCTCAGCCAAAGTAAAGTAAAGTTTATTGAAAGCTCATTAAAAGTTCACCAACTGGGGTAGACTCTCAAGGAGCCAGTCTATGCTAAATCATTCCATGGCGCTCTCACAGAACAAGTCTGTGCTAGGGCATTCTGTGGCGTTCTCACACCACATAGAAGGGAGATGGGTTTCTTATGTACAGAGGAATCTAGGGGTAGTCTAGCGGAGGTTTGGGGAGGGCCTTCAGGAGGAGTCAATGAGATCAGATTCCTGAGTTTGGGGAGGGTCTTTAGGAGGAGTTAATGAGGTCAATGCAAGACTGGATTGATATTTTGATAGGCTCAAGGGTGGGAAGCAGATGGACAATGGAGGGCCAGGCTAGTAACAGAGATTTGGGCCTAGCCACAATGAAATACTTATGGCTATTGTGTGGCTAAAATGAGATAATATATGCAATTTTTTTTCAAACCTTAAAATGTTTTTATTAGAGTGATATATGCATGAACACATATTTATTAAGCACTTATTTTGTGCCAAGGGCAACTAAGTGTCACACTGGATAAAGCACTGGCCCCAGAGTTAATAAGATTCATTTCTCTGAGTTCAAATCTGGCTTCAGACACTCACTGTGTGACTCTGGGCAAGTCACTTAACCCCATTTGCCTCAGTTTCTCCCTTCTACAAAAAGGAGTCAGAGAAGGAAATGGCAAACGATTCCAGTACCTTTGCCAAGAAAACCCCAAATGGGGTCGCAAAGAGTTGGACATGACTAGAACAACTGCACAATATATAGCCAACACTATGCTAAGCACTAGAGATCCAAAGACAAAAATCAAAGTCTCTTTCCTCAGGGAGATAAAAATGGCTGCTTCTGCTTCTGCTGCTGCTTATATTAACCTAATTATATTAACCTAATTTCCCTCTTAGGAAAGGGACCTATGGAGAGAGGAAAAATAAAGGAACAATTCTTATCGTAGAATATTAGAGCATGAAGGGACCTTTGATATCATCTTGTCCTACACTCTTTCTTTACATAGGAAAAAACTGAAGGATAGGTTTAGTGAGGTACCTGGGGTCACACAGTCAGGACCAGAAGCAAAACTCAAGCTTAGCTCTTCTCACTTCCAGTCCAGGGATTTTCCATTCCATACTGTCTCCTTGAATTTTCTCTTCAATCTAGAGCGTGCTCAAGTGAGACAGTGTTGTCAACACTGATTCAGAAGCCAGCTGAGCTGGCAATGTCCAGTGGTAGCAACTGTTTTAGAGCTGAGGGAATTGTGGTTTGTGTGTAAATACTGGCCCTTCTCCAACTTTCAGTCCCACCCCTGCTTGAGCTGCTGAAGGCCAAGTACCCAAGTGGACCTGCTCCTAAGAAATGGAGAATACTATTTACTGAATCACAGGTTTAAATCTGGAAGGAACTTTCTGGGCCATTTAGTCAAATCCTCACATTTTACAGATGAGAAAACTGAGAATCTCAGACGTAAAAATGCTATCCAGTGTTATGTGGGAAATAAGGAACACCGATTCCAAAACCATTGTTCAACTCCCCAATGCCATGCTTTTAACCTTAGTAGGCAAGCACAGCTCTTTCCATGTAGCTTTACTGAACTGGTCACATTGTAAGACTATGTAAAACCCACTAGATTACAATAAAGAATGAAGCCCCTTTCAAGCCAGAGGTTGTTGTTCAGTTATTTCAGTGTTGGCTGATCCACATCTTGCTTGGCAAAGATACTGGAGTGATTTGCCATTTCCTTCTCTAACTCATTTTTACAAATGAATAAACTGAGGAAAACAGGATCTTGCCCAGGGTCACACAGCTAGTAAGTGTCTTAGGTCAGATTTGAACTCAGGGAGATGAGTCTTCTTGACTCCAGGCTTGGTACTCTATCCACTACACTATGTAGCTGCCCAGGGTATCAGAGGACCTCAGTTCAAAAGTTACCTTTAATACTTATTACTTATGTTTCTTTGAGAGGTTGGACTAAATAGCCTCTGAGTTCTGTTTTAGCTCTAGAAATATGATCCAATGATCCTTGAGGGCTCAACCTATACAATTTTTGTCATTGTATCCTGGGCACTAATATATGAACTGGCACATAGTAGGTGCTTAATAAATGCTTATTAAATGAATGAAACAATGAATGAATTAATTGTAAGAAAGAATCCCAGTTAAGGACAAGATGTTTTTCACTACCATATGAGATGCGCTAAAATAAGCAGCAGAAAAACCATCCCTTTGCGGGAGAATCAGTCTCAATCTTAAATCTGAATTAGCTAACAATAGAAGTAGTTTTCAGAGAAAGACCTGTGTGAAGCTTAGTTATTATGCTGGGACTCTTCCCCTTTATAGAATTTTCTGCTTTAAGGCAGCTTTTATTTAAGGTTTGTGAACATGGATTATCTGCTGGCTTTATGAAGATAACAATGGGATGAAACAGATTATTTCTCAATTGCTACATTCTCTCTACCTAGGAAATATGGTTCTTATAAATATTAAAATCAAAAGGCACTTTGCAGTATAATACAATCAAGTTCTGTGAAGAGCCTTTGAAATTAAGTGCCTATTTTTAAAATGCCTGCATATATTTCTAAGAATAGCAAATCATGATTCTAAAATGATAGGGCACGTAAGTATGTGTACTATTTACATTCTGCAAACTAATAAAGGGTTCCACTACATCTTAACCTTGAGAAAAAGACCAGGATGAGTGACCATGGTCATATTATATTACAATGCATAAGTCCTATGCCAGCTGTTTCTCTCCCTCTCTCTCTCCTTTTCTCTCTCTGTCTCTCTCTCTCTCATACACACACACACACACACACACACACACACAGAGCCTAGCTACTTAATATACTGTTAAGCACATTTTCTAAAACAAAATGAAAATCCATTCAAGTATAGAACAGATGTGAATAAAAAGAAGAGAGTAGTTTAAAAATATTTCTTTTGCTATCAGCAATTATTTAGCCCCATGAATGGCAATAGGCTATTGAGACTGAATCTCAATAAGGCCAGTTTTGTTACTATGGAAGTCAGAACAATAGCCAGTTTCTCATTTTTTCCCTACCCAGGAGATGAAAATCCATTATGCTTTGCAAACTATAGTTGAAAATAAAGCATCAATTTAAAATGTTAAATAGTTTGTATGGATCATGAAATTATTTTGTTCCATATATCTAACATTTATTGCCAAAGGGAAAAATGCTTCTGAAGTTGATTTTTAAGCTATTTGTTCTTTCAGATGTGTCCAAGACCTGTAAATAACTCCATTCCTCTGACTATTGATGTCATAATTCACCACTAGAAAGCTTTCATTCTGGCATTTCACAATGAAGTTGTTACAGAAGTGCATAGAATGAAGGATTTGCATTAGGACATTCATTCATTTATTCCACAGGCCTTTACTAAGTACCCTTAGGCAATGTGTTAGACAGTGGTGTTATAAAGACAAAAATGAAACAGCCTCTGCCCTCAAGGCGTCTTATATTTAGGCGGTATAATAGATAAAGGAGTAGATTTGGAGTCAGGACGACCTGAGTTTAAATCCACCCTCAGAAACCTACTAACTATGTGACTTTGGGGTTAGTCATTTAATCTCTCCTTGACTCAGTTTCCTCTTCTGTAAAATGGGGATAATAGCACTTACCTTATAGGCTTGTTGTGAAGATCAAACGAGATTTGTATAAAGTGTTTTTCACAACTTGAAATGTTGTATTAGAGCTATCTGCAACGTGAGTTGATCTCTTATAACTTCTACCTGTCAGCTTATGAAAATTAATTTTCTTTGAAAAGATACCATTTTCTTATGATTAACCCACTGAATACTTATTCTCTTGCTTGTCTTAATTATATTTACCTACCCCTCAGTATTTCTAAGTAGCTTCCTTTACTACACAGAATGATTTTTGTGCACTGTTTTATAAGAAGATTGTGTATCTGATGGATGTTTCTAAATAAAAAATCTTTCAAGAGAGTAGTAGTATCCTCCGGCTGAAGAGATACATTCAAGTCATGACCCCAATAAGGTCCAGGCAACATAATAGGTGTTGAGGCTGAGAGTGCAGAAGGGAATAGATGTTGCTACTGGATCCCCTGCAAGTGAGGTTTTCTCTTATGGATTATTTGGAAAAAAAATAAAATATAACTCTTACAGAAAATTTGGGTTTTAGGATGTTTGATGCTCATACTATTGACCAAACCTCTTTGAAGGACATTTTCTATTGGTTTCAATCTGTCTTGCTTAAAAAATAGGTGCTGTTTTACTCCTGTGTACAACTCTGAGAAGCAGTGTGGCCAAGTGAATAGAGAGCTGGCCTTGAAACTGAGAAGATCTGACTTCAAATGGTGCTTCAGACACTCTCCAGAGATATAAGCCTTCTCAGTGTCAATCTCTGAGAATATGTATGTACATATTTATGCATGTATATATATGTATATTTGTGTGCATGTATATCATACATATGTGTATGTGTTTGTATATTTATTATAGAGGAGCTGTTTCCTTAAATTGATGGAGAGAATTTTCTTATCTGGGAGTTCCCAGTCCCTCTACATAGGTCAATTTTTTGGGGGGGGAGGGGGGAAGTGTAAGCACAAGCAAGGTAAGATTTTTGTTGTTTTCTTTTTAGAGTTCAGTTTTCTGACTCAGGTTAAATTGTGAACAACTGAAGTATTGAACTTCTTTGAACCCTGATAAATTACAGCTTTGCTGAATCACATGGGTTTCATGCTTTCCAGCTCTGAGCCAATCAGGGGCCAAGTCTTTGTTATATATTCTGGGAGGTTGGTATTTTGCTTTAGGGGTTCACTCAGGAGAAGGCTTTTTTATTTCCTGGTCAAGACTCTAAGTAATCATATGTTCAGAGCTCCTCAACTGCTTAGATGTCTGTGCTCCCTCAATCCAATGATGTATGTAAAGTACATAGCAATATTGCTTTACTCAGACAGTGGGAGCCCTGTCTGTTGGTCTTTGTGTTAATTTCTCTGCTTGTATTTTCTATATTAACTTCTTTCTTTGTAATTAACCCCGTTAAAGCTGTCTTTCCTTTATAAAGCAAAACAAAGAACCTGTGCTAGCAGGCCATCCTGGGTGTGCTAGGGTGCTTGATACTACAGGGGTGTCTTTTTATGATTGGGTGTTGAATGCAATGTTTAACATACAAATTGTAAAGTCAATCACAAGCAACTCTCCTGAGCACTACTGCTGTGAATAACTTTAAGTATCTAATCACATAGTATAGTGAACTCCCTATTTATTCAGTAATAAACTAAAGTAAAACATTCAAGAAACTAAAGCACAACATTCACAACAATGTGACATAATTTATTACTAAAGTTACAGCATAGTCTTAAACAAAACATATCATTTGGTAAGTCACAATCTTCTCAATCAATATAGAGTATCCAAGTAAAGTCTTCTTCCATCTAGACCAGAGGCTAGCTTCCACTTTTCCTTAAGCCAATCATCCTTAATGGGTAGCAGAAAGTACAACCACCATTCACCCCCAGGTAAGTTAGCATACCATCAATCAGCATTGAGTACCTAAGTAAAGTCTTCTTTCATCTCAACTTGAGGCTGACTTCCAAACCCATGGCTCCTCTTCCACAGACTGACTTATCTCAGCTTTCACCTGGATTCACCTGACTCTTGCCTGGATTCACATGCAGGCAGCTCTCTACTCTGGTTTTATATCACAGCCCACCCAGACTATTCTGCTCCAAATCCTTTACAGTTTCTCTTTCTAGGAAGACAAAGCTTAACAGAACTATGACAATATTTACACACATTGCTGGCGCTATCATCTCAATTCACTTTCTGACTGACAAAGTAGCACAGATCAACAGATAAAACTTCTGTTTAAGAAATCAAACACAAATCAACAGTAAAGTCGCAGGATTCCTCTAAACAGCAGCAAAGCCCTTTTTGAGGACTTCTGTAAACAGCAGTAAAGTCTTTTTTCAGGGCTTCTGGTAAAGTCCTCTTTCAATAGACAGAATGCTTCATTCTGACAAAGCAACATCAACACAGACAGAACAGACAGACAGAGTACCAGACATCACAAACATTCTCCCTCTCAGTTCTACTTGGTCCTAGCTCATGCTTGAGCTTTTGTCTGCTCTGCTCCTTCTTGTTCTGCGCTTACTGTTCCGTCCATCCTGTTGGGCTCTTTCAGAAAGCTCTTCCCACTGTGAGCTCCATGTGATGACCTTAGGCCTATTAATGGCAGGGAAGGTCTCCAAATTCCTGTAAGCCTATTAGGGACAACACAAAGTATACCTGACACAATCAAAGGTACTTGAATAGCTGAAACGAGCAGCAAAGTAGTACTTTGCTCACCATTACACACACAGACACACAGACACAGACACAGACACACAAATATTCTGACATTTCCTTACTCGAGGAAGAAGATAATGTGGAGTGCAAGACAGTATCTCAGATGTGTATGTGTATGTGCACCTTGAGTGTGTGTGTGTGGGGGGGGTGTGGGTGTGAGTGTGTGTAAGGAATGTCAAAGCACAGTTTGTCTTCCCAGGAGCAAGAGGGTGAATTTTTAATCAACAAACGAAGCATTTATTAAGAGCTTATTATGTGCAATGTACTGGGAATAGAAGGAGAAAAAAATGAAAAAAAAATTTCCTTTACGTAACTTACATTCAAATGAGTAGATGAGTGGGGAGAACAACATATAAATTTCAAGGGTTTATGCAAAAGGTTTTTTTTAAAAAGCACATACAAGGTAATTTAGAGAGGAACTAGTAGCTGGGAGTAGCTGGGGGTTGGGGTGGAGATGGGGAAGTCTTCTGCAGAAGGTGACAGTGGCACACTACTGTAATCCTGGCTACTGGCTACTGGGAAGGCTGAAGTCCACAGATCTCTTGGGGGCTCTGAGCTGCAGTTGTCTAAGCTGATTACATGGCTGCACTAAATCCACAATCAAAATGGTTAGCCTTTGGAAGAGGGGGCCATCAGGTTGCCTGATAAAATGGTGCATAGTAAAATGGTACAGTATGGAAACCAAGTTCTGGTGCTGAACAGTATTGGGAGGGGGCACCTGCACTTCCAGCCTGGGTAAGAAATGGAGACCTGGCCTTTTTGTTTGTTTAAGCGGTCCTTGAGAGGAGACTCAAACGAAGTCAAAGTTTTAAAAAGGTGAATATGAGGAGGGAGAGCATTCCAGGCTATATCTCTGCTTATATTCACCATACACATTCCCATTATTCTCAGGGTCACTTCTCATTCTTCAGAGACTGTGGTCTTTTATTATTCCCATCTATGTAGTACGGCCAAAAGAATATTGTCATTAAATTTCTTAAGCTTATTTTCTTTTTTAATTTGGGGTTAAGGGAAGTTCCAGATTTGTAATTTCACTGATGTGGGGAGCTCCCATTATGGAAATTACCTGTACCTATGCAGCTCATTATAGCCTTAGAGTGTTAAGAATTAATATTAATATTAAGTATTACTAAATTAGCATTAAATATTATTAACTCATAGAAGTTAAGTAACTTTACCAGGGTCACAGAGCTAGTATGTGTCAGAGACAGTACTTGAAACACAGGTCTTCTTGACTATGAAGATGATCCTCTTTCCATGATTCTAGCCTCTTCTCAACCTAATTTTTAAAAATCTGCTTATATTACAGCTTTTCAGACCAATGCCAATTTTGAGTTCACAGGTAAACATTGAAAAACCTTGCCCTAATCAAAATCATTTTGTTGTAGTATCAAATGATATTGTGGAAAGCACTGTGGAACTGGAGTTAAGTAGGTTGTGTTCAGATTGACTTTTTACATTGAGAGAAACATTAATATCAGGGAGGGGGGAGGAAGAGAATCCAGATTTTTTTTCCTTTCTACTTTCTCACTCAAAGTCCAGTTTCTCAAGGAATTTCTGATCCCACCTGAAGAAATTACCACACCCAGAGCATCTTATTTAGGTGGAATTGTTAACTGGCTGAGTGGAGGGTAAATTCTTTTATATTAATTGCCCAAGATGAGAGTAGTCTTCCTTGAAATAAATCTGTCTTTGTCCATTAGTAACATATTAGAGTCATGGACCCAGCCCCTCATTAGAATAGACCCACCTCTCATTATAATAACCATTCTCTCTTTAATTGTTAACCAGTTGGAGCTGATCTCCACAACTAGTTTTCAAAGGGCATATAAAGACTGAGTGGCCTGCATGATTCATATTTGGTTTATGAGAGAAAGCCAAATAACATTTATTTTATTAACTCTCTGCTAGCCGTAATTAATAAAGTTGATTATTAATTACCCAGAAATTATGTCTCTCTGACTTTACATATGTCATAACATTTGCTAGTTGAATGACACTAGGCAAATCATTTTAGTGCTCTGACCCTTAGTTTCATCATTGGTCAAATGGAAATGATAACGCTTGTACTTCCTGTCTCACAAAGTAGTTGTGAGGAAAATGCTGTGTAATGCTTAAGGCACTATGTACATTTCAAGTATTATTATAAAATACTATTGTTTCTATAGAACTTATGTAATGTTGGGCAAATCACAATCTCTGGGACTCTGTCTCTTTATAAAATGAAGGGTTTAAAAGGTCTTTTCAAGGTCTAGATTAAAGATCCTATGAGCCAAACTGCCCTTGTATCTAAAGTTGTGTTCTAATAGAACTAACTGCTGATTTTAGGTGGAGCATGGCTGTAAGTAAATACTATGAAATTTAGGGCCTCAATAATGAGGTACTCTGAAATTTAAGTGGGCTGCCTGATTTTGAACTTGGCCATCACACAGACATGACCCATCATTTTATTAGTGATTTCTTCTGTGGGTGTCGCACGAGCCATGTCTCCTTTTTGTTACCAATGGTAACAGAACCAACTGTTCCAAGTTTCTGGCCAAAAATAATTTCACAAAAATAGGTTACACTGGAAAAAACTACACAGAGATACTCATGCTCTAGCTCTGTCACCATGTTTAATATCTAGATATATTGAAAAAAAATGTAGTAAAACATCTGGGTTTTTAAAGTGTCTAAATGCCTGGTATCCATTTTTATTGGGTATTCTGTCTTTATTTCATGACAGTGCCTGTTACAGTTTTAGAGGTTTGCTTATAGTATGATAAAATGTGGCAAAAAGGTAAAAGAATTATATAGCATCGAAATGGAAAACATCTCTACATTCTCCCTTTGGTGACTCAAAGTTGGTTGTGCAGAATGCAACAGACCTCCATTATAAAATGGAGAGGAAATATCATATATTTAGACAGCCAGTCTCAGCATCAGAAATACTTGGATTCAAAATCTGTCTCTGAACTATGTTGGATATGTCATTTATAAAAGTCCATTCACCTCAGTGCTCCAGTTGATTTTCTAAGACCATAAGTTATAGATCAGGGGATGTTCTGCATTGGTAGAAGCAGTTTTCTTACTGAGAATTCTTCATACCAATGAAATCACAAAACCAGTTTCTGCTCTTCCCCCATGCCCCAATAGAACTGATATCAAGAGACAATAGTCATAAAGCTAAGAGGTTTCTATATGAAAGAATTTAGGCACTGTTGCATACCGAGTACATAAAGGAAGTGTTTTTATCACCTGTATAACTTTATATACAACAGAGAGATGTTTTATTATGGGTTTTCCTTGTCACCTTAAAATATCTGCCATGTAATAGAGTCTCAGTTATTTTAAAATAACTTAAACCCAGGACTGGTCCTTGGTCTGGGAACTTTTGGCAGGATCTTGCTTGGTGTGAATTGAAAAGTACTGAGTATTGAACTTTCTTCCAAATAGTCCTCCGCATAATTACCAGAATGCCATAAAACCTTAATTTCCCATTATTGAAATCATTCCTTTGAGTTAAGATATTGGAAGGTAAACCACTTGGGAAGAGGACCCTCATAGTTATCCTCAGAGTTCTTATAAAGTGTCCCAGAATCTCTAACTCTGTCTCTCTGTCTGTGTTGGTTTCTCTCTCTATTATTTTTCAAATAATAATAATAATGATGGCTAGCATCTATCCATCCATCCATCCATCCTTCCATCCATCCATCATCTATCCATCCATCCATTCATCCATCCATCCATCAGTTTCTTAAGCTTATTTTTATTCATCTTTAAAACAAAGGAACTCTCACCAGACTTGACTTCTTTCTTCTCTGAAATGTGACTTGCCTATCCTATCTAATAAGACTTTGCTCAAATTCTATCTAGGTTCCTATGCCTAGTTCAAGTGCCACTTCTTTCATAAAGGCCTCTTACATGCTCTGGTGCTTAGTGACCTCTCCTAATTCTGAGAACACCTGGGGAATGATCCTGATCTCGTTTTGTAATTTAACTTTTCATGCATTAGCTTTTCATATTTTCATCTCCTTTCAATTATATCACAGCTTCCTTGAGGGAAAAGAACTGTGTATACTTCTTTGTGATTATGTGTCAAGTGGTTTGGGCTACATACACATTTCACTGGTGTCCCATACTGTAATCTATAGAAAAGTAGCCTGCCACTTGCTCTTAAATAATTAACTAGCAAGAGGGTGTAATATACCATTTGGCCACCAGGTGACACTACCTTCAAACCACAGCCAAATGGCTTTGTCCTGAAGGACAGAAGAGTACATGAGCTGGCTTCCCCAAAAGCTGCAGTATCACCACTGCTCAAGAGAGGGTACTCCGACTATGAACTCTTAGACTACTTCCCTTACCATCACTATGAGTTCACTAGGCTTATGGCATAGTTACTGCCACATTCAAAATTGATCTTGAGGTATAGAAATAAGCCAATGAACATCTCTCTGAAATAGAGGAATCACAGATATCTTGATTTGGATCTTGGTTCCCTTCTCTCTCCTCACCCTCCTTTCCCCTCCCCTCCAAATTTGGGAAGTCTCTTCCTCTCAGTCCACTAACATTACTCATAAGACTTAGATAATTTTCTTTTTAGTCGTCACATGGCTTATTAAAACAAAGTAAAAGAAGTAACTTCAAAAGGGCTGTCATATAACAGCTGTGAAGAATGTGGCATTACACAGTGGAAAAAGTCCTGACTCTTAAATAAGAGGGCCTGGGTTCAGATTCCCCAGATTACTCCTTTGGACAAATCAATGAACCTCCTTAAGTCTTAAATAAACTGAAAATGTTGGATTGAATGGCTTGTGATATATCTTCTATGATCCTGTGATCCTATAAGTCCCCCTAACTCCTCTAAACCTCTTCTTAATTTGTAGGTGAGGGGAAAAACAAGGGAGAAAATTGCATTTTTGGAACCCAATGAGACAGTTCTACAAACAAGCAAGGGAAGACCCTCTGGGGGATGGCCCAATTTTATTGGTAGCAATGGTATTGGTCTGTTTTGCAATGCCTAGAACCATGCTACTGGTTCTTATCTTCTCCTGGTCTCTGTCTTACTACTGTAGCTCTCCAGGATCTGTGTTAGTTTGTTCCTGCCTGGTAATTACAGCAAAGCACAAGTGGCTAGTAGTACGTGATTGAGTAGGAGTCTGCCCTATTGACAACATGAAAAGGATAGCCTGGAATGTCAAAATGGAAGACTAGACAAGGGAAAGAGAAGATGCAAATTGAGGATGCTAGAAAACATATATTTGTATTTCCCACCTTCCCATTGTCTTGCTGTTACAACAATAGGATTTCACAGTTATATTTTGAACTTTATTTTTTTTTAAAGGATTCTCCTCACAATTCAATGAGTTACTGTATCTAGTGTAGGTATCACTGGCATCCCTTTTTTTAATGGATGAAAAATGTGAAACATAGAGGGATAAAGTGATTAATCCATGATTATATAGTTAATAAGAATCAGTGTTAGACCTCAAGCCCTGGTCACCCGCAAGTCCAGCGTTTCATGTTGATCCCCCAGCAGACCCCCCCCCCAATAATAAAGTATGGATTCTTTTTTATTGCCATCTTCCATAGTGATGTGTAGGGACATATTTGCTGACAAAATGAAAAAAAAGCTAATTTTGAAGGGGAAGGGAGGGCAAGGCAAGGTAAGATCCACATTATGGAGGACTGCCTGGGGAAAGCATGTGGAGGTAGAGAGAGGGAAAAACAACTGTATTCAGAGATGCTTGCCATCAGAGAGAAGCATGAGGTTCAGAAATGGAATTTAGGGTAGGATGACTTGGGTTTTGCCCCAGGATGCCAACATCCTGTTGGCCTTGTGCCATGGGAAATTTCACAAGGATCTCTTCCCACCCACCCTTTTCCTGACCATTTGCATTTCATAGGAGTTTCCTGGCATGACTGTACCTGACCAAGATAGAATGTTCTTCATGTCCTCCCACCCACCCGCTGCCTAAACTGAGTTTGCCCTGGGCACCAAAATTCCTAGCTGGAGCTTTTGGCCAGCATGAAAAAGATATTGCTGACACAAACTCATATAAAGGCATCTAAGCTTATTTTCCATATGCTAAATCTTGCTTAGGGATAGCTATTCCTCACCTTGGAGATTGAATGCAATTTTGTTTAAAACCAACAAAGAAATCCTGGTTTGTTGCTTATTAAATTTATATATATATATGTGTGTGTGTGTGTGTGTGTGTGTGTGTGTATGTATATGTATATATACATACATACATACATACATACATACATATTTGTAAAAGTCTATGCATTTCAAAATAAAACTAATACATCATTCTAACTCCCTTACCTTTGACTATTTTTTTAGAACTGTTAATTTTAAAGAAACATATATCACAAAATTATGCTCAAGAAATCTTTTAACTCTGAGCCAGACCCAAAGCACTGAAAATCAAACTGTACTGAAAGTGAGTGCATGCATTTTTAATCTCCACAATTTCTAACAGTAGCTATAATGCAGGAGCCCAGCTGTTCACTCTTAAAGGGGACTTTGAGACTGTAATGTGGTGCTTTGTTAACTGTCTGTTCAACAAAAATGTAGATATCTTAGATACTAAAGTTTCAAATAAAGATCAGTAGGAATTTGAGGCTCCAAAATGTGTCACAAATCATGGCTGTCTAATTAGCTTCATAAACTGAGTCTTGAAAACACTCAGAAGACATGTTAAAATGTGTGCAAATGTGATTAAATTCTAAGTCAGGATGTACTGTAAATCCTTATCTCATTTGAGCACATTAAAACTGTGGGGCTGAACAATTTAGAGGAGACAAGATAATTCCATTTGGGAACTCTTCCCATTCTGTAAGGGGAATGGTGAACACATTTTAGAGCTGTAGGATTAAAGAGAGCTGTAAAAAATGTTCAGAAAACTGCTAAAGATAGTACAAACTCAACTTGAGTTTTTAAAGTACCCAAAGTCCACTATTTTGTTTTGAAACTGGGTTTCTAGATGATCTGATGGTAAATAGCAGCAAAAGAGTGGGTAGCTAGATGGTATGGTAGATAGAATGCTAGACCTGGAATCAGGAAGACCTGAATTCAAATTTGACCTCAGACACTTAGTAGCTGTGTGACCCTGGGCAAGTCACTTAACCTTGTTTGCCCCAGTTTCCTAATCTGTCAAATGAGCTGGAGGAGGATATGGTAAGCTCCTCCATTTTCTTTGCCAAGACAGCCCCAAATGGGGTCATGGAGAGTTGGACAACAACAAAAATGGGCAATTAGTATTGACCTCGAAATCAGTATTTTTAGCAAACCTTTTTCTTTGACACTTTTCTTCATAAGTTAGTTGATCATTTCTCTGCTTGTTTTTTTTCCTACTTTAATACTTTACATGGATATATTGATGCCAGAACTGATTAATCAAATGCCTACTCTATACTAGGCACTACTAGATATTGGAATTGGTAACTGAGTACAATGAAAGAAACCTGCCCTACTCATAAGACTTGCATTCCAATAGGAAATATTATGAAAGTATATACAGAATAAATACACAGCTAATACACAACTAATAGGTATAAATATATGAAAAGTATTTTAATACAAATTTGTTTGAGAGGGAAGGCAGTAGCAGTTGGGAGGGTTAAGAAAGGCTTCATAAAGAATATACATTTATTTGCACATAATTCTTCAAATCAAAAACTTTCAATAGTTCTCCATCACCCACTAAATTAAATCCAGAAACTTTTTTGCATGGCATATAAGACTCCAATACACTTTTTATGACCATTCACAACACTTCCTAGTACACTTGCTCAACTCCAGTCTCATTCCTGACATCCTCCAGATCTGGAAGAGATTCCCTACTATTACAAGTTGTGGAAATCTTTCTCTTCTTTCAAGATATTCCAGGCACCATCTTCTCCATGAAGCTTTCTCTGATTCACAACATGTATAGTCTCAGCTGGAAATCAAATTAAATCAACAAACATTTGTTAAATGTATAATATGTGCCAGACATGGTGTTAAGCACTGGGGGACACAAAAAAATAGGGGGAAATAGTTCCTCTTCTAATGGAGTACAAAGCGCTTTTTATCCACTATTTTATTTGAGGTTCACAACACCTCTGGATACAGTGAAAGTCCAACCCTTCCCCTCCTCCAAACAAGCCACCCCTTGATGTTAAGGAGCTCACAGTCTAATGATGGTGGGAGAAAAAGAAAATACTCCTCTATATACAAACAAGATATATGTAGGATAAAGTGAAGGTGACCTCAAAGGAAAGTCACGAAGATTAAAGAGGCCTAGGAAAGCCTTCTTGCAGAAGGGACAACTTTAGTTGAGACTTAGAAGAAGCCAGGAAGAGGAGATGAGCAGGGAGAGAGTTCCAGGCATGTGAAATAGCCAGCAAAACCTGCAGAGAATTAGGACATGGATTGTCTGGTGTAAAAACAGTAAAGGGGCTAATGTCAGCAGATCATAGAGTACATAGCAGGGAATAAAATTTAAGAAGACTGAAAAAAAGGAAGAAGTCAGGTTATAAGGAGACTTAAAAGACAGAGAATTTCATATTTAATAGTAGAATTAATAGAGAATGCTGGAGTTTATTGAGGTGTGTGTGTGTGTGTGTGTGTGTGTGTCTGGGGGTGGTGGTGGATGAAACATGGTCAGACCTGAGCTTTAGGAAGATTAATTTGATAGCTGAGCAGAGGGTGGATTGAAGTGAGGCAGGGAGACCTACCAGCAGGCCACTGCAACAGTATACACAATCTATATCTATATCTATATCTATATCTATATCTATATCTATATCTATATCTATATCTATATCTATATCTATATCTATATCTATATCTATATCTATATCTATATCTATATCTATATCTATATCTATATCTATATCA
>CM053593.1:236070109-236107741 GCA_028646575.1 Pseudocheirus occidentalis | reverse complement strand
GAAATAAGATATAATATAGAGACTTTCCTTGTTCTGAAGATTGTATATAATATTTTGAATGGTTGAAACTGTGAACATTGTACTGAATCTGATTTAGTAATGGAATAAACAGAGTGTTCACTAATACTGTGTAATCCAAATCTTAAAAGCTCCTCACAGTAGCATTCTCCCAGAAATCTACTGCTGATTGGCTTTACAGTCACATGCCTAGTTTTTGTGTTAAGTGTCTGAGGCTGGATTTGAACTCAGGTGCTCCTGACTACAGGGCCAGTGCTCTATTCATGACACCACCTAGCTGCCCCTTTGTGACATTTTTATATTTAACTTGTGATTGGTTATCTATTTGGAATTTATTTTCCTATATGATATAAGATCATCTCTTTTTTTTAACCAGCACCAGACACCTAATGTTATTATTGCTTTGTCATGTAAATTGAAATTGTGCCTAAATCAAATTTTTTTCCTGAGACTGGGCAATGATTTAGTCTATATTTCCTATTTTATTAGTTTGAATATTTTATATTTTTGTAAATATCCATTCATTATAGTCATATAATCAGCTATAGTAATTTTTGAATAATTTTCTTCATTTCTTTCCTATTCTGTGTGTTTCCATCTCATTTTGGAACTTGTAAATTTTTTTTTCTCTTTTATTTTAATCATGTTAGTTAATATCTTGTAAGATTTGTTGGCCTTGCAGTTCCTTGTTTATCAGCTCAATAGTCTTGCCTTTTGTTAAGTTTCCTATTTTAAAAAAGTTTGAAGCTTAGTCATTTCCCAACAATGAACACCTTGAATTCTACTCCACTATTATCATGCCCTGGTAAAAGATCATCACCAGTAAACTCATCCCAAAGATTTCATTAACTTCAGTACTTACACCTCACTAGGAACCTCAGTAGCTTCTTCCTCTTGAATTGGATAGCTAGAGAATAGAAGGAAGGAAGGAAGGAAGGAAGGAAGGAAGGAAGGAAGGAAGGAAGGAAGGAAGGAAGGAAGGAAGGAAGGAAGGAAGGAAAGAATCAAGGGAAGGAGGAAGGGAGGGAGGGAGGAAAGAGAAAGAAAACTAACCAAAAACTCCTCCCAAAGCTTCCATGTAAAGAGGTCTTGCAACCCAACCATTTCCCACCAAACTGCAGTCCTCAGATTTAATTTTACCACCATCTTGCCCTACTGGCCCTCCACTAATTACTTTCTTCTTCTACTTTTCAGCTTCTTTTGTGTGTTGTCTTTGTCTGTTAGATTGTAAGCTCTTTGAGGTAAGAGAATGTCTTTTTTTTCTTATTTATATCCCCAGTGCTTAGCATAATGCCTGGCACATAGTAGGTGCTTAATGGATGTTTTTTTATGATGTATTACATTTTCAATTTTATTTCCTTCCTTTGACTTTCAAAATATTGAGTTTTGTGCTTTTTCAAGTTCATTAATTTATTCATTTTCTAGTTTTTTATCACATATTTAAAACAAGAATCCTCTATTTTTCCTTTGTTAATATAAGTATTCAGACCTACAAATTTTCTTGCAAAAATGGAATGCGCAATAAAATTAGTTAACATCATTCTCTTTAATATAATCATTTGTTATTTCTATGGAATTTCTTTGATCTATTCATTATCTAGGATACTATTATTTAGTTTCCATATAGTTTTAGATAGGTTTTTTTTTACTATATCTCTGATACGGTACCATTTTAATTGAGATATGTACATAGTCATGTGAGAGGTAGTGTGACATAGTGCTAGAAACATGGCGTTGGAGTCAGAAAGACCTTGTTAAAGTCCTGCTTCTGATGAATACTAGCTGTATAACCACAGGCAAATCATTTAAACTTTTAGTGCCTTAATTCTCAAATATGATACCTTATAGACTGCGTATTGTTCTGTATCAGCGGAGAAAATTGTCACACCAATAATTACATAAACCGATTAAATCGCAAATTGGAACAAAAAGAAAATAGTAAGAATGAAATATTTCTGCTTTTCTACATTCAATTTTTTTATTCTTTGTGCCCTAGTATTTAATCAGCTTTTGCAACTACACCCTATTATTTAGCTGCAATACAATTATATTCTTTTACATTCTCATCCAAGTCTTTAAGGGTATCATATTGAGGTTGACTAACAGTCCTCAAACCTTTTGGTATGATAGGGGAGCATGTGAAGACTTCCTCCAGCTGAAGAGGTGGATGATAATAATTTGTTCCAATGGCCAGGAAGGCAACCAAAGCTGACAGTATAGAGAACTTAGAGCTTGGTCAGACATGAAAGACATCAAGGTCATCCACTGAAACCCAGGCCACCACCAATCATCTCGACTTTTGTATTGCCACTAGACTTTATTGCCTCTGGAATATAGACTAAGGCTAATGACTTTGTGCAACTTAGCCTCACATAAATCTAATTCACAAAGGAGTCAAGACCCCATGATGTCATTGGTCCTCTTTGAAAATGAAGGATAAATATCATAGGTCTATTATCTCTAGTTTTTCCAGCACTGTGATCAATTTCAACACAACACTGTGTCTGACATACAGTACATGTTTAATAAATGTTTATTGGTTGAGATTCATAATTTCCACTTTCATTTAGTTTTCTGTTATATTTGTCAAGACCTCCTTTAGGCTCATTAATATCACCTAAATTATCACTTACATTTATTATTTTAGGTATTTGAACGATATGCCTTATATAGTATGTTGACAGAATCCTAAATGCCCAGATTCAGGTTTTGTCTCTGATAATTGGTTGTATGATCACAAGCATGTCATGTAAGCTTCAGGAAACTCCTTAAGACTCCAAATTATATGGGGATTACTATCTGCCTAGGTTGAGTTCCAACATGGAAAAAAAACAAGGACCTTTGACATCTTATTTTATTATCTCTGATGCCTTTATGTATAACACTTTCCTTGTTTTCCTTGATAATGTTTACTTTTACTTTGGCTTTTCTGAAATAATGATTACAACTCCTGTCCTTATGGATTCAGTTGCAAGATAATGAATTTTATTCCAGCCCCTCCTTTATGTTTAAGTTTAAACTATAGTTTATCCATGCTATAATTGTGTTTCCTACATGAAATAACTTGTTAGTATCTTTTTTTCTAATGTATTCTGTGTCTTTTCTTTTTGTTAGTGAATGCAGTCCATTAATATTCAACGTTGTAATTATTAAGCATTTATTATACTAATCATCAACATAATAAGTATGTTTTACTTTCCTTGAAAGTATTATATTTGCTTTTCATAAATCAGTGTTAGGTAGCTGGTGTTTTTATTTGAAGTAAACTAGTTCCAGACTCCTCCTTTATTCAAAAGTAGACCCTTTTCCACTATTTAGAACCAATCTACTTAGAATCAACTTTTACTTAAAACCAAGTATTACCTAACAATATATTTACCTAGATCTAGAATTTAGTACCAAAGGAAGAGATTTGCAAAGAACAAGAAACAGGCAATCATATATGCATCTACATGCATGTATGTATGGAGAGAGATGGGGAGAGAGAGACAGAGAGAGAGGGAGGAAGGGAGGAAGGGAGAGAGCATTAATTTGAATCATTCAGGATTACATTTTTCATCTGCATATTTCTCATTGATGATGAAAAATGAAATAATGTATTGGAATATTGTTTACTGAAAATCAAAGAAAACACATTTCAAAGTTGAGTATACTCATGCATAAAAAGAGATGGAATTTCTATAAGTTCTCAGGTTTTTAAGTTATCCCTAATAAGAAACCAGAGGTGAAAAGGGTCTTTGAAATATAAACATGATAAACAAAAGAAATTAATAAATGTAAGCAAGTCCTTATGCCATGGAAAGCTCTTAGTTAATGGAAAAAAGGGAGAGAAGACTTTTGTCTCTGGATAAGTTTCATTTTTTGTAAAAAGTCATTGAGAAAACAAAATGAAGACAACCATAGGTCAATTCCATAAAGGAGTGGGGGGTGAGGGGGTGGGGAAACGATTTAGCAATTCTTGAACATTGTCCAAATGACGTGTCTTTTCCCTCTTTTACCAAAGTTTCTGAGTTTTTTCCCCATATGATTTCCTAAAATATGATACACGTATTCTCCTTTTCATTATGTTTTTTCTAGGTCAACAATCCTCAGACTATCTTGCCAAAATCTAATTCCCCTCCTTACATCTTCTGCTGATCCTTTTGTTGAGCATCTCAACCCATCTAGGGGGTGTTCCTGCAGTAATTCTTATTCTTATTTCTGAGATTCTAATTGTTATTTCTCTATTATTCCTTTGTTCAATAGATATCCTCTTTCATTTATTCAGTATAATACAGGCATATAGTTGATGACTTTGTGCAATTCTGCATCATTTAATCCAACTCATGCATAAGGCAAGAAATTTTCCCCAGAATGTCATTTCTTGTCTTCAAAACCAAGAACAAACAAAAACAATATTATAGATAGTTATCAATCTGTCAATAAATATTTATTAAGCACCTACTGTGTGCCAGGCACTGTACTGAACACTGGTGATACAAAAAGAGTCAAAAAGTAGTCCCTGGGGGTGGCTAGGTGGCGCAGTGAATAGAGCACCGGCCCTAGAGTCAGGAGGACCTGAGTTCAAATCTGGCCTCACACACTTAACACAAAAACTAGCCGTGTGACCTTGGGCAAGTCACTTAACCCCAACTGCCCTCCAAAAAGCAAAAAAAAAAAAAAAAAAAGGAAAAAAAAGTAGTCCCTGTCCTCAAGGAACTTACTATTTACAGAAAGTAGTGGACCTGGAGTCAGGAAAACCTGAATTCAATTCCAGGCTCAGAAACTCATCAGCCTTATAATCCTTGGTAAGTCATTTAACCTCTGTCTGCCTTAGTTTCCACAATTGTAAAATAAAGATAATAATAGCACCTCCTCCTAGGTATTTTGTGAAGGTCAAATGAATTGATATTTGTAAAGCACTTAGCACAATGTCTGTCATATAGTAAGTATTTAATGAATCCTTATTGCCTTCTTTTTCCTTCTTTTGTTTGTTCTGTTCTTTCATTTCTGCTTGATTTTCTGTGAAGTTTTCCTTAAGGAGACTGTTTTTTCTTTTCCCCTTATTTGTTATTTTTACTTTTACTATATTTGACACATTTCTCACTGTTTTATGGAAATGAAAAGAAAAAAAACAGGTTAAGGCATGATCATTCATAGGTATTTTGCTAGAATTCAATCCACACCACCCTACCCTCAATTCTTTTTTTTTCTACTTTTAAAGTTCATTCTCTCGTACTTCCTCAGTCTGTGGGATTTTATAGATGGCAGCCCTGGCCCCCATTGTCTTTTGCATAAGCCCAGTTATACAGAATAAGAAAATGCATCAACTGTGACACTTTCTGAGACTATGGGGGCGGGGGAAGATAAGAAGAAAATAGTGAGAGTCACAAGGCCACATAGCTGATGCCCCTGCCAGGAGCAGCTTCTGCCAAAAATGCTCCAGAGCTTTTCTAGGCAAATTACCCTAATGCAGAATAACCAATTTGGAGCAAGTCCTGCAATATTCAAAGTCCAAACAAAACAAGCCCCAAGGTGTCATGAGATTTCAAAAATACCCATCTCTGTAATTCTTCTAGCCTTATGTCTGCCCTCTCTATCCCCAACCTATTTTCAATGTTTCTCTTCTTCATTCAGTTCCTTTGAAATAGTGGGTTATTATCATTTTTCTTTCTTTGAAAATTGCTTCTGGTTAGTGGATTTCAAAAGTGCAGTTGCTTTAAACTTTTTCCTTTTGTAAATTAATACCATATTCCAAGTTTCTTTTTTTTATTTTTCATTTTGAGGGCCACCACCATGCTGTTTTGTAGGGCATTTCCATTTCAGGGTTACTCGAAAATGGAACGCATGTTATGCATGTAAATATTGTGTGCCTACTATGAACTGATTTAATCGTCATGGACACCATTATTCATGCAAAGGCATGAATAATTTATTTTACCATTGCAAAAGTTTAATAAAAGTTTTCTTGTCTTTATAAAATCCCATGTTTCTCTTTGTTCATTCTTTGGTAGTAGTATAATCAGAATGTAAAGCAGGCTATATTAAAAAGCAATGAATGACATGGACCTCATTGAAATTCTTGCATTATTTTTCATTGCAGTTTTAGCTGTGATTAAAGATTTTGAACAAGACTATGCAGCTTTTCTACAGCTCCATGTGTGACCAGACCTGACCAATCCATGTTACTTATTTATCTTCCAATATAACTACAAACATGTGGAATCACTATTTTACAACTGAGGTTACAGATTCAAATGTTCATAAGCATTATCTGAGTGTATTTTTCATGTCCTTTGAGGGTTTTTCTGCTGGTACAATTCTATTCACTGTGTATTACTATGCTAATTATGGGTTACTTATTAAAGGGTAATTGTTAATATATGCCTCCACTAAAGTCCTGCTCCAATGGCTCATGGCCTAGAGGTGACCCTGTGTGCTCAAAAGCTATGCCAGTAAAGCACATAGCTCTGGCAAGCCATGCCAAGGATTTAAGATTATAGACTATGTACCTGTCTTCCACACTTATCCTAGTTAAATTCACAGAGGTATCACAGGATCATAGGAATGAAAGTTAGAAGGGACCTCAGAAATCCTTATGTCCATAGGTTAAGCAATCTAGTCCAACTGAACCAGCAAGGCACCTGGAGAACAAGACAGGAGGCATCATGGATCAAGCAAGTCAAACCACCACCACTAATTTGACCACCATTTCCCCTTGGATCCTGGTGGGGACAAGCTAAGACCTTGATTCTAGGAGTCTAGGAAGAGCTTTGACCCACCTCCATCCCCTCAAACCACCATCCCAGTTGCCATGACTGACAGTGAGGAGAGAGGTCATCGTGGAATGGGGATCCATCTTCCTCATCAGCTGTTGACCAACTGCTATCAACAGTCACAGAACATTCAGACTGGCAGAACCTTCCAGACCACCAGTCTTGTTTCCAGCCCAGTCCTCACAGTAATAGTGTGAGGAGGAAGCTTCTGTGGATGAAGTATCACCTCTTCTCACCAAATACCAACCAATTGCCACATAGAGGGCCAGCAAGGCAGTATAGCTGAAGAATCAGGGGACCCTGAGGGAGAGATATAGTGAGGAGGCATCATGTCCTCAAATCAAATAGAACATTGCAATCCAACATTAAACCATGTCATACAGCATGAATGATTAAGAAATTTATGTAAGAGATGGAAATAAACATGCTTCAGTGGCTTTGGTCAGAACCTCACCAATCTAAACCTTTTTGAAAGCCCATGCTTTCAAGGCTGACTTCAGAAAAAGGACAGTTCTTCAAAAGTACACATAATATTCAATTTGATATGTGAGTTCACGAAGAGGTATTGAAGAATATACGACAAATCTTGCGAATAACAGGTCATATACAATTAAGTGACTATAGAAGAGGAAGGACATGTTGCATATTTTAAAAAGTTCTTTAAAGATATAAAAAGTTGTAAGATTTATTGTATAAACATTGCCCCAGGTAAGTCAGACACCACTCTATAAACAACTGATATAAAATGCTCACAAGGTGAATTATTTGTGGGAAAGGGTAGAGGAGACTAGCATCATCAGGGGTCAGAAAGGCTTCTTATACAAGGTAGGACTTTAGCTTAAACATGAAGGGTAACTAGGGATTCTAAGAGTCTAAAGTGAGAGTGGAGAGTATTCCAAGCATGGGAGTTAACCAATGGAAAGACCAGTGCAAAGACCAGTGGAGATGGAAATGAGAGTCATATCTAAGGAACAGTAAGAAAGACAGATTAATTAGACCATAAAGGTGTAAAACGAAATACTATCTATTAAAACTGGAAAGACTGGTTGGGTCAAGTTGTGAAGGACTTTTAAAACCAAAAAGGAGAGTTTATACAGTTATCCTTTCCATATCATAGGGGTTAAGGGCATGGTGCCTTACACTATCTGGAAAATCCACATAAATTTTTTGTCCCTTCCTTTATACCAAAGAAGAAGTCTGAATGATTATGGTATTAAATGATGAAGTATGTTGATATTATATAATCCTTTTCATATATTTTGTGCATTTTTGAGTTTCTAAACTTTTTCTGCACCATTTACTGGCCTTCATGTGATCTGAGTCTTATGCAAAACTCCAAAAAATTTCTCATTTAATTTCTTTTGCTGGCACATGATATATCAAAGGTGAAGTCATAATGTGGAAAGGATAACTATATTAAATATAGAGTTAATAGGGAGTCACTGAAGTTTATTGAGTAGGTTTGTAACTTGATCAACACTGCACTTTAAAAAAATCCTTTGACACATTTGTGAAAATGGCATAAAGTAGTAGATAAAAAAAGAGTAAAAGCAGGAACTTGCTTGATCTCCCATACCAACCACTTCCAATACCTGTAAAATATGACTCCAAACAAATTTTAGACATACAGAACCCACAAAGTGGCAGAGAAAAACAAATCTCCCACTGAAGGAAACCTGGCAGGCCAACAGGAAAGGTCTATAGCACTGGGCTGGGAGTCAAGAGCAGTCCTGTGTGAGCCATGTGAACTCAGACCCAGGACAGCCCCAATCAGCAGCACAGACTAGCCAGAGCAGACTTCAGGAGAGTAAATCAACAGAAGCTGTGGCAGTTTCCAGACTTCTCAACCCATAAGTGCCAAGGAGAAAGTAAAAGGCCAGTAGGGAACACTATTGGAACTGGCTGAGAGAAGAGCACAGTCCAGGCCCTGACCCCAGTCTGAGAAGTGGCACAGATACAGCAGCTTCAGCTGCTGCCACGTGGCTGCCACTGGAGCTCCTGGCCTGTAGATCATACAGGGACCAAGCTACCATTCAGAGGGTAATCATTCTTGATTTGACCTGCTTGGGCCTGGGTTGCTGTCTTGGTTGTTCTGGGGTGAGTAAAGCTAGTGTGTCAGAGCATGTTGTGACTGTAGAGGGGGTGCCCTCCTCATATCTCTGACAACAGCTTTGACAACTGCAAAAACCCCAGCAACTTGGGACACAGCTCTCTCCACTCTGAAAGCAGAGTTCTGCCTTGGCAAAGAGATCAAAAGTCTAGTAATTGGCTGGCAAAATGAGCAAACAGAGGAAGCACAATCAGACTATAGAATCCTTTTTGGCGGACAAAGAGGATCAGAACAGAACCAAAATAAGACAAGAAAATTATCAAAAGCTTCCAAGCTTCAACAATATGAATTGTTGCAGGTCATGGAGGAGCTCAAAGAGGATTTTGAAAATCAAGTAAGAGAAGTAGAAGAAAAATGGAAAAGAGAAATGAGAGTGATGCAAGAAAATCATGAAAAGCAAGTCAACCGAGTGACTAAAGAAAATAAGTACCTTAAAAAATAGACTAACTCAAATGTCAAAAGAGGCCCAAAAAGCCAATGAGAAGAAGTAGGCCTTAAAAACCTGAATTGACCAAATGGAAAAAGAATTTCAAAAACTTACTGAAGAGAATAATTACTTCAAAATTAGATCAGAGCAAATGGAAGTCAATGACTTTATGAGAAATCCAGATACTATAAAACAGATCAAAACAAATGAAAAATAGAAGACAATGTGAAATATCTCATTGAAAAATACATTGACTTGGAAATAGATCAGGAGAGATCATTTAAAAATTATTGAACTACTTGAAAGCCATGATAAAAAAAGAGCCTAGAAATCATTCTTCAAGAAACTTTCAAGGAAAACGGAAGATGATATTCTAGAACCAGAGGGCAAAATAGACATTGAAAGAATTCATCAATCACCTCTTGAAAGAGATCCCAAAAAGAAAACTCCTAGGAATATTATAGCCAAATTCCAGAGTTCCCAGGTCAAGGAGAAAATATTACAAGCAGTCAGGAAGAAACAATTTGGGTATTATGGAAACACAATCAGGATAACACAAGATCTAGCAGCTTCTACATTAAGGGAGCAAAGGACTTGGAATATGACATTCTGGAGGTCAAATGAGGTAAGATTAAAACCAAGAATCACCTACCCAGCAAAACTGAGTATAATGCTTCAGGGGAAAATATGATCATTCAAGGAAATATAGAACTTTCAAGCATTCTTGAAAAAACCAGAGCTGAACAGAAAATTTGACTTTCAAATACAAGAAGCAAGAAAAGCTTCTTTTTATATATTTATATAATTTAATTTTATATATATATATATATATATATATATATATATATATATATATATAAAATTAAGAGATGAGACAGAAATATATTGGGAGAAAGAGAAAGGGAAAGATAGAATAGGGTAAATTATCTCACATAAAAGAGGGAAGAGAAAACTGTTACAATGGAGGAGAAGAACAGGAAGGTGAGAGGGAGTGGCTCAACTTTACCCTCATTGAATTTGGCTTAAGGAGGGAATAAGATACACACTCAATTGGATATCTTACCCTACATGAAAGTAGGGGAAAAGGGGATAAGAGTGGGGATGACAAGAGAGAGGACAGAATGGAGGAGAGGGTAGTTAGGAGCAAACACTTGAAAAAGGACAGGGTCAAAGTAGAAAAGAGAATAAGTGAGGGGCAGGATAGAATGGAGGGAAATATAGTTATTCTTTCACAATATAACTACTATGGAAATGTTTTGTGTAACTATACACATAAAACCTATATTGAATTACTTGTCTTCCCAGTGGGGTGGGTGAGGAGGGAAGAAGGGAAAGAATCTGGAAATCAAAGTTTTAAAAACAAATATTTTTTAAAATGTCTTGTTCGTGCAACTGGGAAATAAGATATATAGGCACTGGAGTATACAAATCTACCTTGCCCTACTAGAAAGTTGGGGGGGGGGGGGATATAAGAGAGAACAGACTGGGGGAAGGGGTATTCAGTAGGCTCATTATCTTGGGGTTGGGGTAGGAGAAAAACAGAGAGAAAATTTGTAACTCAAATTCTTGTGGAAATAAATGTTGAAAATTAAAAATAAAAAAAGAAATTGAAGAAAAAAATTTTAAAACTCTTTGTCTGCTATGTGATGGATAGAATGGAGTAGGGTGAAATTTGAGGCAGGGATACTAATTAGAAGGATATTTTAACAATCCAGGGAAAAGGTGACAAGACCCAGAACTATGGCCTTGGATAGTAGTTGTGTGGGCAAAGGGAAAAGGGCAGATGCCAGAAATATTGTAGAAATAAAATGATGACAGTTGGCCACATATTGGTTACATGAAGTAAGGGAGAATTCCAGGAGAATGTCAAGGTTGTGAACCTGTGTGACTGGAAGGATAGCCACACCCTCAAAAATAACAAAGAGATGGGTCTTGTATACATGAAAAGAGAAATATCTGAATTATAGCTAAACTCAAGTTTGTTTGTTTTTTATTTTGCCCCTTTTTAATATTTTAAATAATACCCTAAGAAGAAACAGATAGTCTTCAGGGAGTTATGAAATAGAATAAAGGGAACAGTAGTTAGGGATATTGCAGAGCACAGTATAGAACAGGGGGAAATGGAACTCTCAGGTATGGACAGCCTGATCTTCAATCAGACAGGAATGATTCAAGTGGCTTATATGAGAGTTGGGGCAAGAGTAAGAGCAGTAAAAAACAACCTCTATTCTCTGAAAGATAGATACTTATGTAACAAGTTTGAATATAGTAAAGTGAATCATACACATCATATCAACAGGTCACTGAGCAAATATGGTCTCGTTATATAAATACGTAATTGGAAGCTAGATGTAAAATTTGATTACTCAGAAACATGTCGCCCATCCTGTGGCCAAAGAAATTGAAAAACAAAAATTCATTGCATGCATAGAAGATAAGGAATAACTGGCTAGCTAGCCCCAAATTCACAAATGAGGGCTTAAAATCATGGTGTACTTCAGGTCAAACATATAGGAAAAAAATATTATTACTAGCTACATATCACACTATTATTGTCATTAATAAATATTATTGCATATTACAAATATATGCCAGGCACAGTGCTAAGCACACTGCAAATATTATCTCATTTGATCCACACAACCTCTCTGGCAGGTAGGTATTATTATCTTTATTTTTGCAGTCGTGGAAACTGAGGCAGACATCACTTATGTGGCTTGCTCCAAATCACATAGCTAATGAGGCAACATTTGAACTCAGGTCTTCCTGACTCCAGGTTCAGTGTGGGCCTGTGTCATAAAGCTGCTTCTGTAATAATAATAATAATAATAATAATAACAATAATAATAATAATAATAATAATGCTACAATGACCCTAAGATTTAGGGAAAAGTATAAATATATGAAGCAACAATAAGACAAGCACTTGTCTTATTATTATTTCCTTTAGGGCCAGAGCTTTGATTTTATAAGTATAGGGAACTCACTAGTGTGAAAAACTGCTTCTACAATGCAAATCAGTGAAGAGTCTGAAACAACCTTAAAGAGAAATTAAGTGATTTGCTCATGGTCATGCAACTTTGTGTCAAAGGCAAGATTTAAACACAGATCTTCCTGACACTAAGGTTAACCTTCTAGCCAGTATGTCATGTAGTAGTGCACTTTGTTTTGGTCCTCACATGTTCAGAAGAAGACAGAGGCAGGGCTCAATGGGATTGAGGTATAAGGTTAGGATCTTTGTTCCTAAGGTTTGGACCTAGAGTTCTTCAAAATGAAGAAATCCCATTCTGCCAATACATATCAGCACCTTCTCTGTAACTTATATCCTTAAAGGATTGCCTGAGGTTACAAGGTTCAAGTGCCCAGGGTCACACAGTCATTATATGTCACAAATGATGAACAGAAAGGTGTAATGCCATGGACCAGCAGATTCCCAGAAGAATGCTACTGTGAACAGCTTTTAAGATTCAGATGACACAGTAATAGTGAACACTCTGTTTATTCCATTACAAATCAAGGCAAACATTCACAATATAATATTCACAACATTACATCTTATCACAGAAAGTCACAATACAATGTTCATAACAGCTTAACATTAGAATGGCCACACAGTTTTCACTACAGCTGCCACAATATTTAGAACAAGGAACAAAAGAAGAATCACCTAGTTTCCCTAAGGGGGAAACCCTTCTCACTTAATCATTCATTAAATAAATTTACAATATACTAATCTTCCACTCATGGGGCAACCAGTAACTTAATTAGTTACTCATCTAGCAGTCAGTCACTAAGCTAGATTCCCAATTACTAAATATCATTAATCACTAGTATAGTCATTAGGAAAACCACACAAACTCTTCACCCCTTGGTGTGCAGCAAACTTCAGTTTCATCCAAGGGGAGGCCTTTTCTACATCTTGACTCTGGGTGATCTCTCTGATTCCCTGGATCCCCTTTCATGGACCCATATCCCTCCTGAATCCACCAAACGGTTACCTGGATTCAGAAGCAGACAGCTACCAGGTTCTCGTCCAGTCCTCTGGGCAGTCCCTGGAACACATTGAAGTTCACAGGGCCCAGCACATCTCAAACCCTTTACCACTTATTTTGCCTGGAACTCAAGGATCATCCAGGCCACAAAGTCTTATCCTTGTCATGCTTCTTCAGTCCTCCAGCACTTCAGCTGGCTCTAAGACCCAGAAGAAATATCAGTCTTCTGGGTGGCCTTCACTAGATTCTGGTCTCAGGAAAACTCCATCTCAATTCTCAGTCAGCTTCCAGGTGCTGGGAGAGAAACTCTCTCTCTCAAGAAAACTCCAACTCACTTCTTCAGCTCCCAGATGCTGAGACAATCCTGCTTCCTCCACCAGAAAAATTCCAATTCTTTCTCCCTGTCTCTAGAATTCTTCTTTATGTACAGCATTGGCCTCCTGTCTCAGCCAATAGCCTTCTTCCACATCAACAGGGGAGTTCACGCCTTCTCAACAGTGGACAGGGCTCACACCTTCCATTCTTAGCCCTAAGTTACTAAATGCTACTAAGTTACTAAGTGCTAACTATCTGCTAAACTTGATTGCTATTACAGGTAGACAAAAGAAAATGTAAAGTTTAAAACTATTAACTGTGAATGGGGAAGAAGGAAAGCTGTATCCATAAGTAGGACATGAACCAGATGCTTGCCATTCCCCATCCCACCCCCAAGATGAAACCAGGAAAAAGGTGATTAAATTGAAGAAAGAAACTGAGAAGCCTATAAAAGCATTACCAAGATGCATAACTATTCGGTTTGGTTATATCTTAGAAAAATTATTTCAACAATTCAATTCAAGAAGAATTTATTAAGAGATTAGTATTGCTAGATATACAAAGGAGAATGTCAAGGTTGTGAATCTGGGTGAGTGGAAGGATGGGGGCACCCTTAACAATAACAAAGAGACAGGTCTTATATACATGAAAAGAGAAATATCTGAATTATAGCTAAACTCAAGTTTATTTTTTATTTTACCATTATATTATATTTTAAATAATAATGTAAGAAGAATACAATGGGAATACAAAGACAAAAATGAAATTGTCCCTGACCTCAGGGAGATTACATTTTATACTTGTTGTTTCTAATCATTATTTGGAATCCAATTCGGTACAATGAATAGCATTCATTTATTTTTCAGTCATGTCCAACTCTTTGTAATTCTCTTTGGGGTTTTCTTAGCAGATATTAGAATGGCTTGCCATTTCCTTCTCCAACTCATTTTACATATGAAGAAACTGAAGCAAACAGTTATTTGACTTGCCCATGGTCACACAGCTAATAAGTGTCTGAGGCTAGATTTGAACTCAGGTCTTTATGACTTCAGGTCCACCACTCTATCCACTGCATGACCTATCTGCCCTTACTGCATAGCATACTGGCCTCAAAATCAGGAAGACTTTGCTTCAAATCTTATACCTGACACTTAATAGTTATATTCTCAGTCTCAGTGTTCTGATCTGTAAAATAAAGGGGAAGAATCAGATACTTTTATTTTTGCTTTTTTGGAGGTGGGAGGGCAAGACAATTGGTGTTAAGTGACTTGCCCACAGTCACATGACTAGTAAGTGTTAAGTGTCTAAGGTTAGATTTGAACCATGTCCTCCTGACTCCAGGGCCAGTGCTCTATTTACTGCACCACCTAGCTATCCCAGAACCACATACTTTGTAAGGACCATTCCAACTCTAAATCATGTATATGATACAATAATTATTTCTATGCTTTGTAATGATTCATTTTCAATTTAAGTAAAAGTTATTTAAATTATTTCTATTAACATATAGCAGAAAAGTCTTTTATCATTTTTGAGAGGCATAAATGCTCTCATTTGGGATCTTTACATCAGAAAGAATAAAAAGAGAGAATCAATAATAATAGCCATAATTTAAATACCACTTAAAAGTTGGAAAGCATTTTTACATATTTTATCTTATTTTATCCTTTGAACAACCCTTCAAGGTAGGCATTATTATTATATCCATTTTAAAGATGAGGCAGAGGCAGTGACAGGTTAAATTACTTGTCCAGGTTCATATAGCTAGTGTGTGTGTGTATATATATATATATATATATATACACACACACACACACACACACACACACACACACACACATACACACACACACATATGAGGCAGGATTTGAACTCAGTACTTTTCTGATTCCAACTACACCATTCAATCCATTAAACCACCTACCTGCCTTTAAAATGCAAGAACTAGAATGCCAGAGAGATGGTTTATTGTGTGGCAAAGCCAGAGTATATAGAATCACTGAATATTACATTGGAAAGTAACTCAGCCACCAGATAGATTGATTCATACACAAAAAGAATCCCTACTATAATAATTGTTATCATTATCATGAATAGTTTTTCTTATTATTAATTACTAAAAGCTAGTATCTATATAGTAATTTAAGGGTTTGCAAAGCATTTTACAAATGTCTCATTTTATATTGTATCATTTATGTCAAGTGATCTGACATCCTTTGCTTGGAGACCTTCAAAATTGTAGAACCCACTACCTTTCAAGACAACCCAATTCATTTTTGAATAGCTCTAATTCTTAAGAAGTATGTTTTGGGGGGCAGCTGGGTGGCCCAGTGAATAGAGCACCATCCCTGGAGTCAGGAGGACCTAAGTTCAAATCTGGCCTCAGATACTTGATCCCCTTATTAGTTGTGTGACCTTGGGCAAGTCACTGAATCCCAACTGCCTTCCTTCACTCCATCCAAAAAAAGTATTTTGTTTTGTTCTGAGTTTCTTCTTAAATTAGCTTCTTTACAACTTCTATGAATCTTTGAGGCTATGTTTGTGCCTTTTTATTCTAAAATCTTTTGTTCCCTCCATAAAATTAGTAGACTCATTGAATTTTATTCTCTTTGTCTCACCAACTCAGGTAGCTGGTTACAGAGAAGCTAACCATTTAATATCTTTTTTTTATTTTGGGCCTGTTTTAAATGGACTGCTTGAATATTTTATTAAAAGCTGATCTTTAATATCATAATATGATTTAACTTTTCACCTTGAAAATGAGAATTATAGAGAATATGAGAATATAAATATATTATGAATATGTATGTATATGTATGAATATATAAATAAAAGAAATCAAATTTTATCCAGCATATTGAATGATACACAAAACAATTACTGGTGATCTTATCTACTTCTTCATTGGGAGAGGCTCACTGCTATGTTGGCCTTGAAGTCCATTCTAAAAAATTCTCTTATAAATAATCCCAATATATAACAAGATCTTCTTAATACTTCCATAATTAAACTCTTTGGGTGGGGTTTAAATGAAAGGTACCCATGCCTCCAGCCTCTTCCCTCTCTAATTTCTTCACTATATAACCACCAAATTAATATTCCTAAAGGCATAGATGCCAGTCTCCTGCTGAAGATCAAATGTGTCCCAGTTGCCTCTAGCATAAAATTCAAACACCTTTACAGAACTATTTACAATCTCACTCCAGGTTACTTTTCCAAACTTATGACTCTTGACTCCCTTTCATGAACTTTACATTCCAGCAAATTTAGACTGTTTGCTGTTTTCTATAACCGACATAGCATTTTCCTTCTCCATGTCTTTATGCAAGCTGTCCTCTATACCTAGAATTCACTCTACCCCTTGAAATCAATTAATTCTTTTAAGTTCTATCTTTTGCAAAAGGCCTTTCCGTATGCCCCAAAATATTAGGGCCTTCTCCCTTACCTTCTGATGTATATTTGTATAAATTTATATTTCATTTTCTATGTACACTTCTCATAACCTCTTTTGCCTTTTTTCTTTTGCTTTTTGGAGGGTGCTTGGGGTTAAGTGACTTGCCCAAGGTCACATGGCTAGTTTTAGTGTTAAGTGTCTGAAGCCGGATTTGAACTCAGGTTCCCCTGACTCCAGAGCCAGGGCTCTATTCACTGCACCACTTAGCTGCGCCACTTCTCATAACCTCTTGACTTACCCATGTTATAATTTCATCCTTCAAAAGAGAGAGGAACTTGAGGCACCTAGGTAGCGTAGTGAATAGAGCATGGCCCTGGAGTCAGCAGAACGTGAGTTCAAATCTAACTTCAGACACTTGACACACTAGCCATGTAATCCTGGGCAAATAATTTAACCCCAAATGCTTTTCCTTCCCCACTCCAAAAAAAAAAAAGATGGAGGAAGCAATCAGGAACATTGTTATTTTGGTCCTAATTCTAATGAATAAGGAGTAACTGGTCACTGAAGTAGAAATGATAGAAACCAGTAACTATTTCATCTTGGAATCCATACCAGAAACAGAAAAGAAAGCTGTATGCTCCTAGATTTTTGGAGAGCAGACTTCAACAAAATAGTAGTTAGGATGCCATAGTACAAAATACTATGAAATAAATCAGCTTAAGAAGAATACAAAGCTCTCAAGAGAAAAAAAAATGTTTAATGGCACAAAGTGAAGAAATTCCCATGAAAAAGGCAAGGGAATAGAGACAGGGCTGTCATATGAGTACACACCCATAAAACAACTAGATTTCAAAAAAAAAGACACATGCAAAAAGATGAATAGTATAGTGCCTTGCATGTTCATTTACCAAATGTCTGCTGAATGAATCAAACAAAAACTTGTGACTGTTTCAAGAGTATAAAGAAGTCTGATATAGCATGATGCATACCGTTTATATAAACATTGGACATTCTTCTAAAATTCTTTCTGGTTTCATTAGGGAACCTCTTGTTTAATGTTCCAAGATTTGGTGAACAATTACTCAAGCCACCAATAGCCTTCATAATTATATAGCCTTTTATCATATCCTCTTCCAGCTTTCCACACCAAAGAGTCCTAATCGCTTTAGTCTTAGTAATTAAATAAACTACCATTCTATAAAAACAAGTCATTAAGATAATCACCCTTAAAAGGTATGCTCCTTAATCCCATGTTAATAGAGAATAAGAATAGAATCCTATTACCTAAATATATTTGGTATGCACTTTAAAAGCCTCATGACTTAACTATTTAAAAATAACTTTCTTGAAAATGAGAGAACACTTCTTTTCTTTCCTCTGGCATGCACAGTCTCAAGCTCCAATCAAACATCTCTAAACGCTGAGAATGCCATTTTTTTTAAATTATAGTTAATTAAAAATAATTCCAAAAATGGAAAATATTCCTTTAAGACAGCTTTTCTCAACCTGTGGGTCGCAACCCCTTTGGGGGTCTAACGACCCTTTCTCAGTGGTCACCTAAGATCATGGGAAAAAACATATTTCAGATGGTCTTGAGAACCGAGATGTGGCTTCTCTGTCTCCAGGCAGATCTGCCCACATGCAGATACGCCCACATACAAGTATTAAAGGGTCACGGTATTAGGAAGATTGAGAACCACTGCTATAATAAAAATGCAAAAAAGGAGGGGCATATTTCCTCATAGTCAACCTAGTTAAAAGCAACAATAATAAAGATTTAGACTAAAAAGACTCCTTTCATCATTGTAAAAATTTGTAGTTTTTCCTAGTTTTCTATGTTTTTATCTGTCCTCCATTTCTCTAGTTTAGCGGTTCTCAACTTGTGGGTTATGTTCAATTTAAATACATCCTGCCTATCAGATAGATTCATAACAGTAGCAAAATTACAGTCATGAAGTAGCAACTAAAATAATTTTATGGTTGGGGGTCACCACAACATGAGGAACTGTATTAAAGGATTGCAGCATTAGGAAGGTTGTGAATGTGTATACACTGCTCTAGCTCTTTCCTCTGCTACTTATTGCCTTTTCTTGCTTCAGATACAATTCAATCTGTTTATCCCAATTCAGTTACATATTTTCCAAATATAATACACCTGCTAAAAGCTTTCATCAGCTTCTTCCCCTAGATTGTGAGTTCACTGAGGACAGGAACTGCCCTTTCTGTCGGTCTTTTTGTAATCCCAAAGTTTAAAAATATGTGTGGCACATAGTAGGTATTTAATAAATGTTTATGCACTGATTGACTTGCTAGGGCTGCAAAAATAAAATCAAAGCAGTGGGAGTGGCAGCAAGGAAGAGAATTCTCTTGGTACCTGGCTTACAATTGTCTTTTCCATTCTCTCACATGCCATTAAGACTCTCTTTTGACCTAAGATCTTAGACGTACAGTTCCCCATCTTCCTCAACTCTAAAAACCCTCGTTTCCACTTTGCTTCAGCTACCGCTTGATATAGCCATACCTTGGATTTCCTTATTATTTGCAACATACTGGATTCAAGATTCATGAATACCACTCCACCCCACATCTCTGATTATCTTACTTTCCACCTTTTCCACTCCCTCACTAATATTGAGGATGTTTTTGTCCTCATAATGACAACTGGTCCTCCACTAATATTTCAGTCTCTATCTCTTATATTCAGTTTTCTCTCCCTACTCCTCCAGAAATGAATGCTTGGCTAACTCCCTAGGGCCTAGACTTTCTTGTGCCCTTGATCCCTAAATGTAAACAATTTCTCAATTTCCATCCTTGGGTAATCTCCACTGTCTATCCTCTCTGCTCTAAAAAAATACTGAATGTTGCTGGAAGAAGCCATAAGACTCTCATTGAGTTCGCTAAAAATACATGCTATCTAAATCTACCTGGACTTTCAATGGGGCTCAGAAATCCTTTTAATCATTTCTGTATAATCCCCGAAATAGATTAGGTCTATCTTCTGAAGACCAGCCTAATAAAACAGAGAAAAGGCTCTTCACCAAGTAGACTAGCCACTTTGAGCTGAACTCTTTGGCCATGGAAACACACAAAACAATTTTTAAATAGTTATAAGTCCTCTGCAGTCCCCTTCCACTTCAGTAGTGATAGTGGGAGAAAAGGCAGAAGATACAAAAAAAATCAGTGCTTAAACCATTTATAAAATTTGATTTGGTTGTTGATTCTTTAAATATAAGATCATTGTTACAATGATTAAGTGAACACATTATTAGAGGAATTGAATTATATCAGTCTTTATATTCATGTTATGGAGGAAACCAGAAGTCAGAAAGAATGGGACAGTTAAATGGCAAAAGGGTTCACAAATTCTCCTTCAGGAAAAATAGCATTTCATGGGATGTTTACTCATATTATTTTGCAGGGATCATTCCAAGCATTTCTAAAAAGTTCAATATAAAAATAATTGTAACTCATGTACTTACATCTGCTGCTGAGGATGAGGAAGCAGAGAAATTCTATGAAGAATTAGATGCCCACTTCCAAACAAAATCATCATACATTTTAATATTCAATTATTTCAATGCAAAGGTTGACTTAAGGAGTGATAGGGAGAAATACATGATAAATGTGCTCCAGGAGTAGAAAACAAGGGAGATCAAAAGAGTATAGACTATACAAACACCTCATACCTATCTGGCATTAATATTTACTTCAAAAAATAGATGCATTAATAAGCATTTATTATATTTCAGGAATGATATTAAGCACAGAGGATACAACAAAAGAAGCATAAACAATCCCTTCCCTCAAGGAGCTAACATTGAAATAGGGCAGACAACACATTCACAAATAGGAATATATGAAATACATGAAGAATTAAATGAAGATATCCTTAGAGAGGAAACTGAAGTAACTGGGAGAACTGAGAAAGACTTTCTGAACATAGTAATTGAACTGAATCCTGAAGAAAGTCAAAGATTATAAGAGGTTAAAGTGAGAAGAGAGAATACTCCTGACATGGGAGATAGCCAATGCAAAGTCAAAACAATTAAATAAGAAATGGTGTTTGAGAGAAGCACCAAGTGGGCCAGTAGGGTTGGGCTATAAAGTGTGAGGAGGGAAGTAAGATGAAAGAAGACTGAAATGATAGAAAGGGACCAGATTAAGTGAAGTTTAAATTCCAAGCAGAAGAGCTCATATTTTATCCTAGATGGGATAGGGAGCCACTGGAGTTTGTTGAGTGACATAGTTCAGATTTGTGCCTTAGAATATTCACTCTGGAGACATTATGAAAAATAGAATGGTATAGGGATAGATTTGAGGCAGAAAGATCAACTAGGAGGTTAGTATAATAGTTAGGAGAGAGGTAATAAGGGTCTAAGCTAGAACTATGGCAGGGTGAATAGAGAGAAGGGAACATATCTGAGAGGCATTGTGGAGAAGAAAAAAAACCCACCATAATTTAGTAATTTATTGGATAAGTGGGATAAGTAGAAGTGAAGAGTTAAGGATAACACTGAGATTATGGATTGGAATATCTGCAAAGGAGAGTTAAGGTTTTGAGTACGATAGGGAATTGGGGGGCAGAATAATGACTTTTTTTGGATATGTTGTGTTGTATATATATGTATATATATGCATATGTATATGTGTATGTATATATAAAACATAACCACCTACATAGAGATGAAAACTGAACCCATGAGAACAGATATGATCATCAAGTGAGAGAGCATACAGAGAAAGAGACCCAGGTCAGAGTCTTGGGGGACATGCACAGTTAGTAGGAATGACACAGGTGAAGATCTAGCAAAAAAGACTGGGTAATGATCAGATAGCTAAAAGGAGAACAAAGAGAAAGCAGAATCATGAAAACTTAGAGAAAAGAAAGTTACCAGAAGGAGACATGAATCATAAGAACTAGAAGAAGAGAGTTAGAATGTGTTAGAAATGACAAGCATCAAATAATAACACAAAGAAATAAAAGTTATAGTTTAACAGACAGGAAATAACTCATTACTAATACAGGAGTCATTTCTGAGTTAACTGTATACAGTCAGACCACTGACTTGCTAGAATAAAGATTAAAATCAATATTAAATTAGAAGAAAGATTTAAAGTGAGAAGATATGATGGTGTGCAATTGAGGCAACTCTAACCTGGGCTATTTAAACAAGGTGCTAAGGATAAATGAATAAGAAAGCAGATATTGACAGAGACCATGTCTAAGAGAATTTAATCAATTTACATCAACCTCTATAATGAAAAACCATGAAAACTGCCTCAACCACCCAACACTTGATCTCCCTGGCCAAGTGAAAAAAATGGCAGTCAAGGACAACACCACCTTATCATGTAAACTTGTTTGCAAAATTTTACATAGTAGAACAGTAAAAAAAAATCTGAGCAGTATTGCTTTATAAAATGGTGAAAATCAGTGAAGGGAAAAATATGTTTATTGAAAGCTTGGCAGAGATCCATCTAAGCCAATCTCTCTGAGGGTATTTAAGGATGAAACTTGGAAAAGACAACAAGCAGGCAAAAATTGTGAAAGCTTTGGCAAGATTTCCATAACAAATTCTTTGCCACTTCAGCGCTGATAGAGTCAACACATGTGGGCTTTAACATAACCATTCCTGGTGTGTGACATGAGGAAGTTAAAATGGCAATATAGGAATCAAAGATGGAGAAAAACATCTGAACTAGACTAAATATACACATAGGGAATAGGCTAGGGGTGAAATAATTTTGAATGCTTTTACAGGATTCATTTTCGTGATGTCTGAAATGAGTATACCAAAAATTTGGAGAAATCATAAGCCTGATTAGTATCCCAAAACTGAGAATGAGTACCCCTTATTGAGAATGTCAATAACTGCTAACATATATGCCTCTAGTTTCTTTTATTATTTGTTTTCATTGACTTGTTCATTTACTTTTAGTTTACAAGATTTGGTTCCACAATTCCTTGAGTTTCAATTTTTCCCTCTCCCTTTCTGCCCCCCCCCACCCCTTGGCGACATGCAATCAAGTATAGTATCTGCAAATACTTTCACATTGTACAATAGTCTGGTTGTATAGAAGGGTTGTAACAAATGGAGTAAACAATGGGAAAAAAGAAAGAAAACCAAACATGAAAAAAAACTATAGCATATATTGCTTCAGTCTCCATTTAAACTTTGTTCTTTCTAGATCTTTCTCTCAATGTAGGTATTTCCTTCCATCCTGAGACTTGTAGAGTTATCTTATACCTGTGCATTACTGAGAAGAGTCCAGTTTATCAAAGGTGGTTGTCACACATATAATGTGTCTGTGATTGTGTACAAATTTTTTCTGGTTCTGATCTTCTCACTTAGCATCAGTTCATATGAGTCTCTCTAGGTGAATATGAAGACTGTCTCCTCCCCATTTCTTATAGCACAATAGTATTCCATTATATTCATATACCACAACTTGTTTAGCCATTCCCCAATTGATGGTCATCCCCTTAATTTCCAGTTTTTTGCCACCACAAAGGGAGCTACAATAAATATTTTTGTACATATGGGTCCTTTTCCCACTTATATGATCTCTTTGTGATACAACCCCAAAAGTGGTATTACTGGGTCAAAGGTATGCAATTATTTATAGCCCTTTGGGCATAGTCCCTATGCCTCTAGTTTCTTATTTATATGAATTTTTTATTAAAATAACCTATACATATATCAACAGTAACCTTGAAGAAGATCGTGTGTTTGTGTGCATGTGTACATGTTTGCATTTGTTGGTGGGGAGCGGACTAGGAAAGGCCTGTAGATGAAGGTGATTGAGCTTTATCTTAAAGAAAGGGATGAATTCTTTGAAGTGGATATGAATGAGAAGGAAGAACATTCCAAGTAGCAGGGGGGATGACCAGTACAAACATTGATATAATCTAATTCCTCTAATAATGTATGTGCATGTGCAGGTTGTTATTTCTAACACTATTCAAGCTCCTTGAGAGAAAGGATTTTTTTCATTTTATGTCACTGTCTTCTTGCATAGTACCTGGCACATAGTAGGTGCTTAATAATGAATGGCTAATTAATTAATTTAAAAGTTCACAATATGCTTATTATATTCCAATAACTATGCTAAGCATTGAGAATACAAATATGAAAAGTAAGAGAGCATCTTAACTCAGAGAGTTTACATTCTAAGATGATAAATATAGACAAGTGGTAACTAGGAAGGGGTGTTTTAGTCATGGAAGTCATCGGGATGATTAGCGGAGTCATATGGTAATTGATTGCATATCCTTTCCTGGAACATTAGTGTCGATTTGATTATGATTTCCTGAGCTGGAGGTAGAAAATTAGGGGGAATAGGAGGGAAAAATATAGATGTAATGAGGTGGCATTAAAATTATGGGTCTGGGTCAAACTAAGTATGGTGAAGTCTAACAAACAGTAAGACTAGGGCTCCAGGAATTAATAAGCATTTGCTGACTGGTTGTCATTGAACCTTTGCTTGAAGAATTTCAATGATAGGGACCCTACTAATTTCGGAGATACCCCATCCCATTTTAGCATAACTCTCTAATTGTTTGGATGTTTTCCTTACAAGTCTATATTTGAATTCTCTGAAATTTCCACACATTACTATTCATTCCACCTTCTGGGGACAAATGGGACAAATCTAATTCTCTATCCCTGAATCAGCCATTTGTATACTTGAAGAAAGCAGTGGGGCAGCCAGGTGGCACAGTGAATAGACAACCAGCCCTGGAGTCAAGAGGACCTGAGTTCAAATTCTGCCTCAGATACTTGACCCCAATTGCCTTTCCTTCCCCCCTCCAAAAAAATACCCCTCATATCATCCCCAGGTTTTCTCTTCTCTAGACTGAACATCTCTGAGTCCTTCAGGAGATTTTTCTATAGCATAAACTTTAAACTCTTGAATATCCTGGACTCCCTCCTAAGGGCCCTCGCTAGCTTTGTCATTTTAAAATGTGATGCCCACACCTAATGCAATGCTCAATATTTGGTTCAAACAAGACTTATCCCTGGAAGCTTCCTCTCTCTTATTGGAGTACAGTTTGCCATATCTCAGACAAAATGCTACCTAATCATTTCTTCCCCATTTTGTTCTTCTGTAGCCTGTTTTTTTTAACCCAAGTATATTATAATTAATTGTATTAATTAACACAATTGTATTAATTTCAAAGAAAAATGTATAGAATGAAAGAATTTTAGCTCTTGAAGGAAGTTCATTATCTATCTAGTATCTCATGCCTGAAAAAGAGCCCCACTACAATACTCCTAATGAGAGATCCTCCTGATACTGTTTGAAAATTTCTAATAAGGAGGAATTCATAATAAGATGGGGCATAATAATAATGAAGCAGTTAAGTGACACAGTGGGTAGGGTACCAGGCCTAAAATCAGAGACTCATGTTCATGAGCTCAAACCTGTAAGCTCAGCCACTTACTAGATGTGTAACCATGGGCAAGTCACTTAGGCCTGTTGGCCTCAGTTTCCTCATATGTAAAAAGAGCTGGAGAAGAAATAGCAATCCACACCAGTATTTCTGACAAGAAAACCCAAAATGGGGTCACAAAGTCTGACACAACTCTAGCAACTCAACATCATCATCATCATCATGACTGGCATTTATATAGCATTTTAACATTTGCAAAGAACTTTATATGCTGTCTCATTTGATCTTTAGTATAACCCTGTGAATTGGATGCTATTATATCTATTTTGTAGATGAAAAAACTGAGGCTGGAAGAGATCAAGGGTCTTGTCCAGAGTCATAGAGTTATTAATAAGTATCTAAGGCAGGATTTGAACTCAGGGCTTGGTGCTTCTAAGACTCATGCTCCATCTATTGTACCACCTAGCTACTCTACTGCTGAGACATCCCATTCCGTTTACTGGCATCTCTAACTCACAAAATTTTTCAGGACATCAAGCCTAAATTTGTCTTTTTGTAACATTCAGCTATAATTTTCAATATCTAGTCCAACTACCACGACTCCCAGGGCCATACAAAACAAATCTAATTCTTCTTCAAGCCATTCCTCCACTACTAGAAGACCCCTACCCTGTCTCTACCTGAGGCTCTTCTCTAGGCTCATAAACTTTTATGACATGAACTCAGGGTCCTTCGCTGTCCTGGTTGTCTTCCTCTGGAAAGCAGAACTCTAATCTTGCCATCCCTCTACTTAGAATAAGTACAAGATCTGAAGTGAAAAGTTCTCCATAAATGGTTCCAATCTTCCTTCCTCACTTTATTTCTTTGTACACATATTCTAATAGTCTAAATCCAAGTTGGATTAACCTCCTGATAACAACCTGTAATTCGATGTGAAGGAGCAAGGTTGTATAGTGGTTAGAGTGTTGGACTTCCAGTGAGGAATTGAGTTTTAATCCTGCCTCACATGCTTGCCAGCTCTGTGACCTTGGGCAAGTCATTTAACTTCTCTTAGACTCAGTTTTATCATCTGTAAAATGGGGATAATAATAGTCCTACTTTCAAGAGTTACTGTGAGAAATAAATGAGATAATATGAAGTGTTTTTATAAAGCAAAGTGCTGTTATAGTTGCTCCATTATGCCTCACACCTCTGGCTATCAAAATCCTATTCATCATCTTTCAATTTCTAATTCAAAATGTCACTACAGCTAAGCCCTAACTAGTGCAAATAATGAACCATCTCAAGCAGTCGCATTATTTGAATTTGCACTGCATAATTTCCAATAAACTAGAATCAATTACCATATTTAATATCATTATAACTTCAAATAATGCAAATCTGAATGCATGTAACCACCCTAAGGTAGTTATTATTCTCTCTAATCAGGACCTAACTGTGCTTCTATGAATTTAGGCAAAATAAATACCCACACACACACAGCTCTGCTAGACTATTACAGAATTTTCATCATGCACGCTTAAAAATCTTGATCATATATTGTCTTGCACTATATTATTCACACATATATTTTATCTCTCTTGATAGGTTTTAAGTGTTTTGAATGCAAGGATTAATCTTGTATTTTAATCTTCTACAGGACCAAATATACAGCCTTGCACATATCAAGTGCTCAGTAAATGTTGAGTTGATTTGATAAAACTCTTCCTGGAATCTTGCCTGCCTTTCCTCTCCTCATGTTTCCCCTCCCTTTCCTCTATAAGCTTTGATAGAGAAATCTAGAATTCTGAAAGTAATCCTGGGCATTACCATTGTGACGATGCTCTAATTTCATCTGGGGTAGCTGGGAACACTTCTAATTTTAGTATACCTATTTGTTGCATGATAAAGATTAAACAGCAGTAATTATAAAGACAATCCTAAAAATAGAGCTCGACTTCCTGCCTCTATATTCCTCTTTCCTTCTGAGTCCTTGTTTCCTTCTGAATATTGTACATTTTTTCCTATTCACTTCAAAGGAAAGCCTTCAAGGCTATGCAGAAGCAGGCCATTCATTTGGGTAAGTCTCAGTGACCCTAACTGAAGCAAATCTAAATGCAGCCACTTTGGGACAGCGTTCCATTTCAGTCTTTGTCATTATGTGCTTGTATTCCACTCCAGGCATGCTGGTTATGTCACTGGTTATATGCTGCATCACTGAAAAAGTAATTTATTGTTATTTAATCGACTCGTAAAACAATGTGATGGTTGATTTTTCGGAGCTTTAACCCTGTGAGAGCTGCACAGTTAAGCTATTGGGATCATTTGAGCCCCTGAAAAAAAAGTTAAGCAAAGAATGGAATAAATAAGAAAAGATTTCTTGAGAAAATCAATACAATCTCAGAAAATATGATGGTCAGAGACTGAGCGTTGGGTTTGTTACCTTGGCCATTCAATCAGAAATCAGTTCTCCACGGGCCACTAAACTCTCTAGCTCTGAACTAAGGATGTGGGGACTAAATTGGAAACCACTGGTTAATGTTGGTAGCACTTCACATGAGTAAATTCACTCCTTTGTCCACATAATTGTCTCTGGCTTTTTGCCTCTTTCCCTTCCGCTACCCTTGTACAAAGAAATTATGGCTCTGCTAAATAACTGGTTTTATTTTGGCTTTTGTTATTTTCAAACACAGAAACTAAGCTCTTCTGTTGTCAAAATCATTTTTATAGCTTGCTCCATGAGAACAAGGTTTTTCTCCCCTTTCCTGTATTAAGAATGAGTTTTACTTCAGTAATTCCATATATAACTGGATGTTTTCAAAATATGATTTTGCCCTATGAGAAAGGGCACATTGAATGTTCACTGTTTTATAAGTTATTCTCCCATAGTCTAGCAACTTCACCTTGATGTTAAGATTTTTACCTAGAAAAAAAAATAAGGCTTACAGACTCAATTTTATAATCACAACAGGAAATATGTAACAGAAAAATTCCACATGACAAAGGCCAGTAAATATAGGAAGAAAAAGAGGTCATCCATTTTACACTGTCATATTTATCTTGGAAGAAGAATTGGCAAATGGTCTTAGGTCTGCAAAGGATTGGGCTTTCCATGTGTACGTGAGACAATGGACCATTCTGCCTTCTTATTCTTTCTTTACTTTCTCTTCTTCTTTATGGGCTGTCTTAAAAGAGGACTGAAGGCACAAGGAAGACAGATTTAGCTGTTATCTTGCTCTACTGAGACTTCATTTGCACTCTTGTTGCCTTAAATCTCTCTCCAACATTGAAATCCTTTTCACCCCATAGACTGACCAATAAACAATTTTCCTTCTCTACCTAGTAACTCCAGATCCTGGTTTTATGACATGCTGGCATGTCTTGAACTATTTCAGATCTCAAATTAAAATATATTTTGATAGAATTATTTAGAAGAAAAAAAATCTGTTCAAATAAACAGTGATGATTCACAGTAGTATGATATTACTGGAAAGACTGCAGGATTTAGAGTAAAAAAAAATAATGGATTTATAAATTCAGACATAGACCTATAGCCCCTGTGACATCAAGCATATCACTTAAGTTCCCTGAGCCTAAGTTTACCAATCAGTAAAATGAGGAGATTAGACTAGATGGCCACTGAAGTCCTTGCAAACTCTTAAGTCTATAATCTTACAATCGTTTACCTGTTAGCTTACATTCCTTGGCAAGTTGTCATGGTGCTTGTCTACTGAAAAAAGTGCAGATAAAGGTAGAAAAATTCATTCTCAGTTTATTTCTCAGTGTCTTAGTAAACTTAGAGAAGTCCGAGACCACATCTGCAAGTCATTCCTAAGCCACGTTTCAGTACCTGATACCTTTTAAACGATAATTGGTGATATTGATTGTAATGGCAATAACAATAAAGTAGCTACATAATGCCTACCATCCAGATGGAAATGAAAAAATTCTATCACCCAGATGTTTCAAAACATACAGATGTGTCTAGAAAGACAATACAGTGTAGTGGAGAGTGTGAGACTCAGAATCAAGAGAGAACTTCTACACTTACTAGTGTGTGACCATGAGCGCATTTATTAAACCTAAATTTTCCCATCTATAAAATCAGGGAAATAACAGCAGTGACCTCACAGGGCTGCTGTTAGAACCAAATGAGCTAATCTATGTAAAGTACATGGCAAACCTTAAAGTCCCACATACGTGTCAACTATTATTATTATATCATACTAGATAATAACTGCAGTATATGAGGTGTTCGAGGAGCCATACCTCTGGTATGAGAGCTTGCCAAGCCCTTTTCAGGGCTGTTCGTTCACCTTTGGTGTCTACCTGTCACCCAGTTCTCACTTGTGGCTCCAAGAAACTGGCTTATACAGTGGCCACACCCAGGTGAAATTGTCTCAGCAGATGTACTAAGCTAGGTAACCGATGGGCCTCAAAATCAGTGGTGAGTTAGGAGGACGTCTACCCCAAGCCTATGAAGACTTCTTCCATTGGAATGGGCTTATGAGGACAATTTGTTCCAAAGGCCATGAAGATGGCTAAAGAAGGCGCTGTGGAGTGTCAAGTTTGGTCAGACATTGAAGATGCCAAGGTCACCCACTGCATTATAGGCCATCGCCAAAAAAAAAAAAAAAAGACTTTTGTCTTGCCATTGAACTTCCATGACTCCAGAAGAAGTGAAACTGATGACTTAACAAAACTCTGCCCCACTTAAATTCAAATAATGCAGAAGTCAAGATATATTCATACTTCAACATCCTGATGTCATTGATCCTCTTTAAAAATGAAGCACAGGGGTGGCTAGGTGGTGCAGTGAATAGAGCACCAGCTCTGGAATGAGGAGGACCTGAGTTCAAATCTGACCTCATACACTTACTAGCTGTGTGACCTGGGGCAAGTCACTTAACTCCAATTGCCCCCCCCCCAAAAAAAGAAAAACAAACAACAGACTACTAATATTACTTAACTTCCCAGTACTAAAATGGAACTCACAACCTATTTTTTGCCACCTAACCAGTACTACTTTTGTTGTGACTTCTTATAAAAGTGCTGCAAAGGGTCTCCCAATCTGCTAGGGGACTAGTCTTGACATTGCATGCTTAACAGTGGAACCTATGAACAACATGTCCATCAGTTATCGCTTATTCTTTTACCTGACTCACCCATCCTCTTTTTTTTTTCTAACAAACATTCCTCCAGTTCCATAATTACCATATACATGAATAATTCCTCATTTGTAAAATGTTACAGACTTTGTATACACAGCATGGAGCTGAGGGTTGGAGATTGAGGAGGGGGTTAACTTAGTCCCCCAAAACAGTTTTCTGAACTATCAAAAGTCCTGAGAACAGTTCCAATAACTTTTTAAATATTTCATAATTATAAACTAAATGATAAATGTCATGTTTTCATCTATGATAACAATTCATATTTACATATCCCCTACACACATTCCTAAAGAAAACCAAATGCTACATAGCAAATAAATTCTTATCAAACTCCTGATGCCTGACCTTTAATCATATCTAAGAGGATCATGTGACCTCCTTAGACTATGTCCTTGATCTTGGTACCACCCATCACTTCTAGTCCTAAAACTGACTGTTGCCTCTATCCAAAAGTGTGCCTAGAACTTACTTGACAAAGTTTTTAAATTTTCAGTGTGAGCATTTAACATGTCAGAAATAAGCAAATACTGCAAATCAAGGTTTCATGCACTGTTTTGTTGATAGTTTAGACTTAAGAAAGTGATAGAGAAAATGTTAAAAACCCAAATTAAATTTAAAAGTGCATTGAGTGTTTTTGGAGATCATGTTGTTAAATATTCCCCAGCACATCCCTGCCTCTAGCCCTCAGGTCAGTAACTAATATTCTGTTTACAAACTTTGGTTTATTGCACAGTGCCTCTGCTCTCGCACAGTATAGACCTGGGTGGGGTCTATGAACTTTGTTCTCTCTTCTTCTTCTTCTCTCTCTCTCTCTCTCTCTCTCTCTCTCTCTCTCTCTCTCTCTCTCTCTCTCTCTCTCCTCTCTCTCTCTCTCTCTCTCTCTCTCTCTCTCTCTCTCCCTTCCTTCTTCCTTCCTTCCTTTCTTTTTTCTTTTCAGTAAAGTCATCCTAGATGTCCATAGGCTTTACCAAAGTGAAAAGAGGTCATCACACAGAAGAATGTTAAGAACTCTTTACCCTGTAGAGTCATCCTAGCTACAGCTTCCCCTGGCCATTCAGCTATTCCTGGTTTCAGTCTATTTCTGATACATTATCGTATCAGAATCCATTCAGTTTCAATTCATGGTAGATCTGTCTTTGGCTCTTCTAGGCAGTGGCAGAAGGTACAGTATCCACCATCTCTTCCACCCTAAACATATTCCTTTAATAGTTTAACAAAGGCAGATTTCTGAGGCTAGCCGTGAAGATTTTCTTGAGCCTAGCTGGAAAATCCTAGTACAAGAACACAGGGAGTCAGAATTAACAGCACTGGTACATACGTATTTCAAATGACAGATGGTTAAAATATGCTGAGGGAAAAAACAACATATGGTTTATTTGTTTCCCTAGAAGTTTCGATTTAGGAATGCCATACTTATAGAACAGTATGAAATTGAAAGACATTGTTTGAATAAGCCCCAAAGAGATTACTCTACTGACCTGGAAGTCTCCTGCATGGCTTTACTGAGTACAAGCATTTTAACTAGCTTACTTTATATTTATTCTCAGATGACTGAAAAGGCTTTTGAAGTGCAGCATGATCTATAAACTGCTAGACCTAGAGTTGGGAAAAACTGGGTTCAAATCTCTGCTCAGAAACTTACCAACTCTGTGATCCTGGGGAAATGATTTAACTTTTCTGAAACAGTTTCTTCATCTGTAAAATGGAGATAATATCTTTCTTGCAGGGTTTTGTGGGGATTGAATTAGATAATATAGGTAAAGGGCTTTGCAAAACTTTAAGTGCTATATAAATTTAAGCCATTATCATTATTATTGTCATCATTATTATTAATTTATAATAATATACCCTCTTTGTAGTGTGATTTTTGTTTGTTCAGTTGTGTTTGTTCACAGCCCCATTTGGTGTTTTCTTGCGAAGATACTGGAGTGGTTTGCCTTTTCCTTCATTTTATAATTAGGAAACTGAGGCAAACAGGGTTCAATGACTTGCCCAGGATCATACAGCTAGGAAGTAGTAGGATTTGAAACTCGGGAAGATTAGTCTTCCCAACTCTGGGCCCAGTGCTCTATCTACTGTACCACCGAGCCATCACACGCCATCATTTGATGCCTAATGATAAATAATAACCATGGAAGGGTTAGAATAATGCATCAGAAAGTAATAAACCTTTTAAGACATAATTCTAGACTCATACTAATTTGCAATTCTGATCACAGCAGAGTAGTTTATGTGTAAGTTTAATAAGATGTGTTCCACAGAGGCAAGGATACAAGTACACCTTTTTAGAAACTTCTTTGATTCCTTAACTTTTATAATGCCACTTTTCTCCCTTCATTTTGGAGGTTGAGGTTTGGACTGTTTGGAAGTGGGGAATGTTGTGGAATATGCTATTAAACTGTATGAAGTTGTCAGTTGGTTTTGATAAACTTATTTTTTCTTTAAAAGGGAAAACTTGTCAGGACTGGAAGATGGATATAAAAAAATGAAGGGCATCTCAGGACTATTATTTGTCTTTTTACCCACAGTGCTTAGTATAATTCCTGGCACATAGTGGTGCTTAACAAATGCTAGCTTACTGACAGAGTTGAGTCTGAGATCGATCTCATATCCTCTGATCACGAAGTGTTTTTCTTTTATATCAGTAGTGTTATTATTTGTGACACATTCAATAAACCTTTCTGGAATATCAAATAGGGTTTCAACCCTTGACTCCTCTAATTTTTCTAAATATCACCTGGGGCATAAACAATTGGAGAAAATAGATATAAAATATAAAAATAGCTCTTAAAAATATTATGGGTTCCCCCCTTTCTTTGTATCCCTCAGGACTTAGCACAGTGTCTGGCATTGTTGTTATTGTTGAGCCAAGTTCAACTCTTCATGTCCCGCTTGAGGTTTTCTTGGCAAAGACCTTGGAGTGGTTTGCCATTTCCGTTTCCAGCCCATTTTACAGATGAGCCAAGGCAAACAGGGTTCAGTGACTTACTCAGGGTCACACAGCTAGTAAGTATCTGACATCAGATTTGGACCCAGGGAATCCGTTCCCTTTAGCTTCTTGAGTAGAGCATGAAGGGATTTGTCTTGTAGCCCTTTTATCTCTGTTCTGGACAGAATGTTCTTCTCTATTCCTTCTCAAGAGGAGAGTAGAATCCCCACAGCCACTAGCCCATCAGTCTCTCATTGCACTTCATTAACCAACTTGGTAAACAGTAGATGCTTACTAAATATTTACTGATTTACTAGGGTATAGGGAGTGGAAGAGATACAAATACCTAAGAGCAAAGAAAAAAAAACCTACTGAAACTGGTATTTTCACACCCTCCTTTCTTAATCTGGAGGCTTCTCCACGAAGGAGGATTATGTCACTGGACTCCCAACTGATGATCCCATTCAGGGTTAGAAGATTTCATTTATTGAGAATGATTGGATTTAGAATCCTGACAGGGATCTCAAGGAAATGATTAAAAATATCTAACACGTTGAATTAAGTGCACACAAATAAGTGAGGTCAGTGGTTGGAAATGAATATTCAATTTTAATATTTAAATAAAAATTTTAATAGTAAAAAAGAAAAAATGAAGGGCATCTATAATTTCATATATAAACACTATATACATATATATATATTTGTTTATATATATATTACATGCTTGTATGGACATTTATACTTATATATGATTATATGTACTTTTACTGTATACCCTGTACCACATATACTATACTTATATTTCTATATAATTGGTATATATGGTAATAAGTAATTTATAGATAATAAGTATTTATATAATGCTTAAAGATTTGGAAAGTAAGACTTTTACAAATATTATCTCATTTTATCCTTATGAGGACCCTGAAAGGTAGGTGGTATTAATTATTCCCATTTTACAGACAAGGAAATTGATATAAACAGAGGTTAAATGTCTTGTCTAGGGTCATACAGCAATTAAGTGCCTGAGGCCACATTTGAACTCAGATCTTCCTGAATCCAGGAGCAGGGCTCTATCAACTACACCATCTGACTAAGACAGTGTGTGTGTCTGTGGGTCTGTGTGTGTGCACATACACACCTATGTTCCTCACTCTTTTATGTCAATGTAATGTTTTCCATACCTAAGAGATGTTGGGTGGTATACCTCCATACTTCAATGATTCTATGATTTGATTGATATGTCTCTCTCTCTCTCTCTCTCTCTCTCTCTCTCTCTCTCTCTCTCTCTTCGGTGATGCATACTGTCATCCATTCTTTCTTATCTTGCATGATTCTTGTAAATGTCATCCTATAAATCCTCCCAGAAGGATCCACCCAGGAGTACACAAACTTTCTTCTGGACGTTTTAGCATTGCATTGAAAACAGTGCAGTATTCAGGCTGTCCCTCTTTTATCATTCATGCTTAAATGACTGACATACTTCCTGTTTCTGATCATTCATTTCTTGAATAATCTCTTTAAAGGCACTCCTTCCTCTCAAGTCATTATCAGTAAATCATTGTAATCCATGAAGAAAATGAAGGGGATCATGTAAAGGCAGTGAAATTTATCATTAAAATTCATGTATCATTTCAAATGGAGGTAATCATGGTCGTAGTAGATAAAGAGTCAACCTCAGTCAAGAAAACCTGACGTATACTGTTTCTGACATAGAATGGTTGCCAAACTCTAGACAAATCATTTAATATATCAGAGCTCCAAGAAACATTTGAAGATGATAAGTTGTAGAAGAGGTACTGATCTGTTGTGTTTCAGAGTATACATTTGCTTTCCCAATTCTGGGTATTTTCATTGGCTGTCCCCTGTTCCTGGAATTCTCCCCCTCCTCATCTTCCTCAGGGTCTTCCAGGCTTCCTGGAATTCCTTCAAGTCCCAACTAAATCACACCTTCTACAGGAAGCTTTTCTTGATTCCCTTAATGCTAGTGCCTTCCCTTCATTTGGTTATTTCTAGTTTGTTCTGTTTGTTTATATGTACTTATTTGCATATTGTCTTTTCCAGTAGATGGAGAGCAGGGCCTGTCCTTTATGTCCTCAGTACTTGGTACATTCATAAATGTGTATTGCCTGATTCACTGAATGCATTGGTGGAAGGAGTTCAATCATCTGAAACACCTTCTACAAAGAAATCATAGGTCTACTTCAAATCCAAATCATTTCTTTTTTTTTAATTTGCCAAGTCATATATTTAACAGAAGAGGGAATTTAATTACATGTAAGTCTCATTGATTGTAAAGATAATGGTCTAAATTCTGTATCCTATTTTTTTCTTTTCTTTTTTAAATTAACTTTGTTTATTTTTAGTTTACATCATTCATTTCCACAAGATTTTGAGTTACAAATTTTTCCCCATCTTTCCCCTACCTACCACCTGAAAAAAAGCAATACCACTGTATAGCCCCTCCCCCAATCTTCTCTCTCCTATATCCTCCCCCATCACCCCACCAACTTTCTGGTAGGGCAAGATGAATCTCCCTATCCCAGTGCCTGTATGTCTTAATTTCCAGTTGCATGTAAATAATAATGATAATAATAATATATGCATATATATGTGTGTGTGTGTATATATATGTATATATATATATATATATATATATATATTTAACATTTGATTATAGAACTTTAAATTCTAGATTCTTTCCCTTCCTCCCTTGACACCCAACCCTACTGGAAAGACAAGCAATTCAATACAGGCTATACATGTGTAGTTACGAAGAACATCTCCACAATGGACGTATTGTTAAAGACTGACTATATTTCCCTCCTTCCTATCCTGCTCCCCACCTTGTTCTCTTCTCTACTTTGTCCCTGTCCCTTTAGAGAAGTGTGTGCTTCTAACAACCCTCCCCCTCGACCATGCTGTAAAGCCAAACACAAGAGATTCCCAAAAGAGTGCTACTGTGAACAGCTTTTAAATTCAGATGACACAGTCATAGTGAACACTCTATTTATTCCATTACAGATCAAAGTTCAGTACAATATTCACAATATAATATTCTCAATATTATATCTTATCACAGAAAGTCACAATATAGTGTTCATAACAGCTTAACATTAGAATGGCCACACAGTTTTCACTACAGTGGCCACAATATTTAGAACAAGGAACAAAAGAAGAATCACCTGGTTTCCCTAAGGGGGAAACCCTTTTCACTTAAATATTCAATCAATCAATTAACAAAAGAATAATCTCCTAGTTTGCCTAAGGGGGAAACCTTTCTCATTTAAAGATTCAATCAATCAATTCACAATATATCAATCTTCCACTCATGGGGCAACCATTAACTTAATCAGTCGTTCATCTAACAGTCAGTCACTAAGCTAGATTCCCAATTACTAAATATCATTAGTCACTAATATAATCCTTAGAAAACCACACAAACTTTCCACCCCTTGGTTTCCAGCAAACCTCAGTCTCATTCACGGGGAGGCCTTTTCTTCAGCTTGACTCTGAGTAGTCTCTCTGATTCCTTGGATCCCCTTCCCTGGTCCCAGCTCCCTCCTGAATCTGTCAAACAATCATCTGGATTCAGAAGCAGACAGCTGCCAGATTCTTGTTCAGTCCTCAGGGCAATCCCTGGCACACACTGAAGTTCACAGGGATCAGCATATCTCAAATCTTTCACTGCTTCTCTTGCCTGGAACTCAAGGATCAGCCAGGCCATGAATAAACAAAGCCTTATCTTGTTCATGCTTCTTCAGTCTTCTAGCAGTTCATCTGGCTCTAGGACCAAGAAGGAATATTGGCCTTCTGTTTGGCCTTCACCAGATTCTGGTCTCAGGAAAATTCCAATTCAGTTTTCAGTCAGCTTCCAGATACTGAAAGAGAAACTAAGTCTCTCTCTCTCTCTCTCTCTCTCTCTCTCTCTCTCTCTCTCTCTCTCTCTCTCTCCCTCCCTCCCTCCCTCCTTCCCTCTCTCTCTCTCTCTCTCTCTTTCTCTCTCTCTGTCTCTCTGTCTCTGTCTCTGTCTCTGTCTCTCTGTCTCTCTGTCTCTGTCTCTCTCTGTCTCTCTCTCTCTCCCTCTCTCTCTCTCTTTCTCTATCTCCTGGCTTCAATTTCCATTAATCTTCCTTCACTGAGGAGC
>CM053593.1:236027647-236069609 GCA_028646575.1 Pseudocheirus occidentalis | reverse complement strand
GTCTCTGTCTCTGTCTCTCTGTCTCTCTGTCTCTGTCTCTCTCTGTCTCTCTCTCTCTCCCTCTCTCTCTCTCTTTCTCTATCTCCTGGCTTCAATTTCCATTAATCTTCCTTCACTGAGGAGCAAATTCCAATTCTCTCTCTCTGTCTCTAGAATTCTTCTTTATATACAGCACTGGCCTCCTGTCTCAGCCAATAGCTTTCTTCCATTAAATAGAGGAGTTCATGCCTTCTCAACAATGGACAGGGTTCACACCTTCCATAATTAGCCCTAAGTTACTAAGTGCTAAGTATCTGATAAACTGATTGCTATTACACCTGCCCTCCCCTCCATCATCCCCCCTCTCATCCCCTTCCCCCCTACTTTCCTGTAGGGAAAGATACCCAATTTAGAGTGTATGTCATTCCTTCCCTAAGCCAAATTCAATGAGAGTAAGGTTGACCCATTCCTTTTTGCCTTCCTCTTCTTCCCCTCCATTGTAACAGTTATCAATTGCCTCTTCTATATGAGATGATTAACCACATTCTGTCTCTCCCTATCTCCTCTCATTCTATTTCTTTCCCACCTCTCAATTTCACCTTTTAAAATATCATCCCTTCCTATTCAATTGATCCTGTGCCCACTATGTACACATATATACACGCACTCACATATGTATGCATATGCATATATATATACCCTCCTATACAGACATATGTGTATGTATACATATACATATATATATACATTTATAGTCCCTTCACCTATCCTCATACTAAGAAAAGTTTCATAATTTACAATTATCATTTTTTCATGTTGACATGTAAATTGTTCAACTTTGATAAGTTCCTTATAATTTATTTTCCATGTTTACCTTCTCATGCTTCTTGTATTTGAGTGTCAAATTTTCTATTCAATTCTGGTTTTTTCAGCAAGAATGCTTGAAAGTCCTCCACCTCACCGAATGACCATATTTTCCCCTGGAAGATTATAGTCAATTTTGCTGGGTAGATGATTCTTGGTTTTAATCCTGTCTCCCTTGATCTCCAGAATATCATATTTTAGGCCCTTCAGTCTCTTAATGTAGAAGGTGCTAGATCCTGGATTACCCTGATTGTGTTTCATAGTATTCAGATTGTTTCTTCTTGGCAGCTTGTAATATTTTATCCTTGATCTGGGGACTCCAGAACCTGGCTATAATATTCCTAGGAGTTTTCTTCTTGGGATCTTTTTCAAGAGGTGATCGGTGAATTCTTTCAATTTCTATTTTGCCCTCTGGTTCTAAAATATCAGGGCAATTTTCCTTGAGAATATCTTGAAGGATGAGTTCTAGGTTCTTTTTCTGATCATGGCTTTCAGGTAGTCCAGTAATTTTTTAAAATATCTCTGCTGGATCTATTTTCCAGGTCAGTGTTTTGTTCAATGAGATATTTCACATTGCATTCTAATTTTTTCATTTTTTGGATCTGTTTAATAGTATCTTGGTTTCTCATAAAGTCATTTGCTTTCATTTGCTCCACTCTAACTCTGAAGGAATTATTCTCCTCAGTGAGCTTTTGATATCCTTTTTCCATCTGGCAAATTAAATTTTTTAAGCCATTCTTCTCCTCATTGGCTTTTTGGACCTCCTTTGCCATTTGATTTAATCTATTTTTTAAGGTGTTATTTTCTTCAGTCAGGTTGTTGACTCTCTTATCATGATTTTCTTGCATCATTCTCATTTCTCTCCCCAATTTTTCCTCCACTTGTCTTATTTGGTTTTCGAAATCCTTCTTAAGCTCCTCTACGGCCTGTACCTATCTTACATTTTTCTTGGAAGCTTTTGGTTCAGGAGTTCTGACTGTGTTGTCTTCCTCCTATTCCATGCTTTGATCCGGTTTTATCCCCAAAAAAGTAATCTAAAGTTGGATTGCTGAGCTTGGTTTCCTTCCTTTGCCTGCTCACCTTGCCAGTCAATTAATTTGATTTTTGAGCCACAGTAGAAGGGTGCTTTCATAGGGGAGAGCTCTGTCCCAAATTGCTGGGGTTTTCACAGCTGCTGGAGCTATTAGAATGCTGCCATTTTTTGCAGCCCCCACCAGCTTTGGCTCACTGAAAACGCACCTCATGACCACCACCAAGACTGCTCTCCGGATCCAGTCAGCTCAAGGCAAGAGCACTTAGTCTCTGAATGATTACTTGGCCCACCTGCAATCTGCAGGCCGAGAGCTCAGAAGCAGCCACTTGGAGATGGCTGTGTTGCTTCTGCTGCTTTGCCTTGGGGGCAGATGGCCAGACCTGCTTTTCTCCCCCAAATTTAGTTGAGTTTCACTGACCTTTCACTTTGTCCTTGTTTCCTATGGGTTGATAAGTCTGGAAACTGCTGGTGATCCACTACCCAGAATGCTCCAGCTGAGAGTTGTCGTGGGTGTCCTGGGGCTAAGCCGTGATTTCAGGTCGGGCTAGGTTCCCAGCACTCTGTGATGAGCCCTTACTGTCCTGCCTGCTGGGCTTCCCCTAGCAGGAGATGTGTTTCTCTGTACTTTTGTGGGTTCTGGAGCTCTAAAATTTGTTTACAGTCATACTTTATAGGTATTTGATGTGGCTATGGTGGAAGCTGCAGAGTTCTCCTGCTTCTATGAGCCATCTTGGCTTCCCAAATCATTTCTTAAAATATAAAATTTAAAGCACAAAATTGAGAATTAGAAGGGAACACAGGGAACATTTAGTCTAATCCACATGCCAAAGGAGTTTCCAGAATAACATAAGCAGATATTGCTTTTTGAGTATGATAAATCAATCAACCTTATTGCTCAAAACTAGATAACTGTTTTTAGATGAATGAGAAGAATAAAAAAGATAATATTTTAACATAATTATTTAACATAATAAGGGTCCATGCATATGAAATACTGTCTAGGATGTAAGATATTTTGAATGTTTAATGGTTAGCTTTTTTTTCCTTTCTTGATGGCTTTCTGGAAAGTGGAAATGGGAGGGGTATAGTGAGAAATAGAGGTGATCTAGAAACAAAAGAGAGCAATAAAATTTAAAGACAAAAAATTTTATGAATCACTGGACCTCACATTTTTAGTAACCTGGCAGAAAGATTACTGGAAGAAGAGAGAGACAGAGACAGAGAGAGACAGAGAAACACAGAGAGAGAGACAGAGAGAGAGAGAGAAATACGTGATGCTTTCACAGTTAAAAATTAGAAATCCTGAACAAATCTCATCTTTTTCCCCAAAAAATCTTAATTAGCTTCTTATTCTTATTATACATAAAGTTTATTTTGCACATACTTGGAATTTTAATGAGACTATAAATAAATAGTTAAATGCATGACTTAAGCTTTGTTCTTATGAATGTGTGCTTTATTGTGTTCATCTCTCCAAAGTACCTAGTAAAATACATAGTTGTACTTTTAAAAATCTGCCCTAGGTCACATCAAATGAGCAAAACTCAAGAGCAAAGTATTCAAAATTGAAAATATGAAATTCAGAAAAGTATGGGATATTAAATCTCTTAGTGAAGGCTAAAACTGGCATGTTTTCATTCTAGCAGATCAACAAGGAGGCATTTGAATAGAGTTTTGGACTTGGAGTCAGGAAGACCTGAGTTCAAATCCTGCTTCAAACACTTGCTTGTGTTGATAAAGGGCAAGTTACTTAACCCTAAGGGCCTTGGTTTTCTCATATGTAAAATGGGGATGATAATAATAACACTGACCCACCCAAAGTACTTTGCAAACCTTAAAGTGTTACATAAATGCTAGATTATTATTGTTGTTTTTGTTATTACTCAAAGTTCTTCAGTTGTTTCTTCTGTATAATTTCATTTCTTTGGGTTTCTATTGGACAAATGAACGAGAGATTTTTTTTTTACTTGAAAGAAATTTAAATCACAATTAAATTTAGTTCATTATTGGATAAATCTCATCATCCTGCAAGATCCTTCAGCCTTGGCATTCCACCTTCTCATTACTCTCTGCCCCTCGGATTAAAGGGCAGAATCATCCAAACACTCCAAAACCTCCATTTAAAGAGGGAGTTGAGGCCAGAATGTCTGATTTCTTACCTAGCTGCTCTACTCTGAGACATCTCTGACTTTCTGTATCATACCCCTAGGCAGCTGTTGTTCTTCTTTCATTTTTGAAGAGGATCTATGACATAAAGGAGTGATGTCTTGACTGGCTCAAGAATTGTATTGAAGTGAGACAGAGTTATACAAAGTCATCAGCCTCACTCTCTCTTCCAAAGCCTACAATGTTCAGTAGCAAGACAAAAGTAAAAATGACTGGTGATGGCCCAGAAGGCAGTGGATGACCTTGGTGCCCTCAATGTCTGACCAAACTTGCTTCAGCTGCCTAAATGTCCACTGGAACAAACAGTTCTCCTCCACCCATTCCAATGTGGGGAAGTCTTCACATGCTTGAGGTAGACATCCCTTTAACTCACTGCTATATTTGAGGCTTGTCAACCTTCAATCTGGTTTTTAGGCCATGTGCTGACCCAGTTTTATCAGAATGTGGCTGATGGTCATGTGACAGTTTCATGAAGTCATAGGTGAGAATTGGGGGACAAAAGGACCCTAGCTGGCTGGCTACCATCCCCTTCACTTTCCACTTTTCAGCTTTCTTTCATGTGTTATCTTCTCCCATTGGACTATAAGCTCCTAGAGGGCTTTTTTTTGTATTAGTATCCATATAGTGCTTAGAAGTGACTGGAACATAGTAGGACCTTAATAAATGTTTATTTTATTGAATCAAAACACACGTTTGTTAAGTATCTGCTATGAGTAAAATCACACAAGAGGTGCCAGTCCTCCCTGTACACACCTAAACTCACAGGACAAGCATCCACTGGGTGGTCAGAAGAAGCAATACAATGATATTCTCAAGGTTTATCTCAAGAACTTTGGAATTGATTATGTGACATGAGAGACACTGGCACAGTGTCTGTGCTCAGCATGGAGTAACCACATCAGAGAAGATGCGGTGTTCTATGAGCAAAGTAGAATTGAAACAGCTCAAAGGAAACCCAGGATGCGCAAATTTAGAGAACTCATCCCAAATGTTGACATGGATTATTTGTGCCCAACCTGTGGTAGAGCATTCCAAGTTCATATTGGTCTGATAAGTCATGGTTGGATGCACTGTATCTTGACTTTAGCATAGTGATGTCATTTTCGGTCCTCTTTGAGAATGCAGGAGAACAATCAACCAACCAACCATGAGTAAAATACTGAACAAGGTTCTGGCAATGCAAAGACAAAAATGAAACAATGCCTGACCTCAAGGAACTCAGACTCTGTTGGAGAAAAATAACATAAGCACAAGTAAGTAAATAGAAGGTAAACTAAAAGGGAAAAAATACTAACACTAGGGAATCAGGGAAGGCTTCTTGGAAAAAGTCCATTTTTCCACCACTCCTTTGTCTGATCATGTTATTCCTACCTTGAAGTAATATTAGAATTCTCTGAAGTACCAATTTTCTGGGTCTTCTAGTTCCCATCCTCTAGAAACTCCCTTCATTTTTCTTCTAAACTTCCTCTCTCATGGGGTGGCTAGGTGGCACAATGAATAGAGCACCTGCCCTGGAGTCAGGAGGTCCTGAATTCAAATCCGGCTCAGATACTTAACACTCACCATGTGACCTCGGGCAAGTCACTTAACCCCAATTGCCCTGCCTTGCCAGTCCAAAAAAGCAAAATTAATTAATTAATTAATTAAATAATAGATAATAAATAAATGAATGAATAAATAAATAAATAAATGTAAGTTTCCCCTTTCTCAATGCAGATTTTCCTGATGTAGAATCTGATGTAATAGAATCCTTTAGACAACAACCCACCTAAGTGCATGTCTTCTAAATTCCTTCTCATTCACCAATCTACAAATGGACAAATGATTACATATGTTTTTAAGTTATGCTTTTACCTGTTTCATATATTTACCTTGCCAATCTGAAATAAAAGGACCACTAGAGTAGCAACAATAAAGATTTTTAATCAAGGCAAGGTAATTGCAATTCAGAACACGACACAGCACCATAAATACTGGAGTGCCTGGGAAGAGAAGAGGCAGTGTGTAAATACACTTCAACAGGAAGGAGTGCTCAGGAGCAGTGACATCTATTCAGAACAGGGTGCTCTGGGTATATCAACAGGGAGTTTTCAAAGAAACCATAAGACCAACTCCAACTGGTTTGAACTTGTTCTGACCAGGGGGTCAGGGTCATGTAACTCCTCTGATGGTTGCATTCAACAACATAAAATATTATTTCATGAAGAATCATACAGAGATCAGAAGAAGCACTAAAAGGACACTTTCAAGGTCTCTCTGAAGAAGTTTAGCATCAATTGTGAGACGCAGGAGACATTGTCACAGGACCACTCAGCAAGGCATGACCACATCAAAGAAGAAACTGTGCTCTATAAGCAAAGCAGAATTGCAGCAACACAAAGAAAAAATGAGACAGACAAATCTAGAGACATCTCCATCCCAAATGTTCAAGTAGACAATTTGTGCCCAAAGAGCCTTCTGAGCTCATATTGGACTGATCACCCACAGTTGCACACATTGTACTTTGACAGCAACATCATGATGTCATTGGTCTTCTTTGAGTAGGAAGGACAAATGACAAAAACATTTGTTTCCTCAGTATTCAGTTCTCACTGGGTCTTAATAATAATGTAATAGAATTGTGATGTTTCAAATTCTTTTTAAAATTAAATTATTTATTTTTAGTTTTCAATATTCACTTCCATAAGTTTTAAATTTTCTCCTGTTCCCTCCTCCCTCCCTCCCCAAGATGTCTTGCAATCTGATATGGACTCAACACATAAATTTCTATTAGACACATTTTCACATTAGTCATGTTGCACAGAAGAATTACAACAAATGGGTAAAACCATGAAAAAGAAAAAAAAAGAGGATAGTCTGCTTTGTTCTGCATTCTGATGCTATAGTGGGTTTTTCCCCCTCTGGGTGAAGCTAGCATTTTCCATCACGTACCCTTTGGAGTTGTTTTAGGTGCTTGCATTGCTGAGAAGACTTAAGTCTATCAAAATCAGTCCTCGTACACTGTGGCCATTACTGTGTACAATGTTCTCCTGGTTCTGCTCCCCTCACTCAGCATCAGTTCATATAAGTCTTTCCAGGTTTCTCTGAAGCCCACTTATTCATCGTTTCTGATAGCACAGTAGTATTCCATTACATTCATGTACCACAACTTGTTTAGCCATTCTCCAATTTGTGGGACTCCCCTCGGTTTCCAGTTCTTGGCCACCACAAAAAGAGGTGCTATAAATTTTTTACACGTGCGGGTCCTTTTCTGATAGTTCAAATTCTTAAAAAGCTCTTCTGTCTACAAAATGCTTTCCTCACAAAAACAATGAGACAAATAGGTATGTACATTTACTATCCACACTTTTGAAATGATGAAACTGAGACTCAGAAAATCTAGATGACTTACTAGAAGTTATACAATTAAGTAAGTGGCAGAGATGGGACTTTAATCTAGGTTTTCTGAGTCTAAGTCTAGTGGTTGTATGGTGAAATTAACAATTTTTTAATTCAACACTCATATACAATAAAACACTGTAAGGTGCCCTAGAGATACAAAGATGCATAAGATAAGCTTCTCATAAAATGAGATGCATATATAAGTTCCTATATAAGAATATATATTATATCATATATCATATTATATTGTATTATGTCATATTGTATCACATTGTATAGTGTTGTATTATGTTATGTTATGTTATATATCTATAATATATAGAATGTATTATATTATATTATATAACTCTATATAAGCTCTATATGAGCTTAGAATCTAACAACAGGAAAGGCAATTTTTTTTATTGTTTAGTTGCTTCAGTCCTGTCTAACTCTTTCTGTCCCCATTTGGGATTTTCTTGGCAAAGACCCTGGAGTTGTTTGCCATTTCCTTTTCCTGCTCATTTTATAGCTGAAGAAACTGAGGCTAATAAGGTTGTACAACTTGCCCAAGGTTACATGGGTAGTGTCTAAGGCCAGATTTGAATGCATGATGAGTCTTCCTGACAACAGGCCCAATGCTCAATTCACTGTACCACCTAGCTGCCCAGTATATGAATAGCTATTTAACAAGAAAGAGTGAGAGAATTTCAGAAATGAGGTCCAGACAAAGTACTGTCAGAAATCTGAGAAGAAATAGAACATGTTTGGCTCCAGGGAAGCCTTCACAGAAGAAGTGGTATTGAAATTGGGCCTTGAACGAAAAGAGAAACTTTAAAAGCTAGAGGTCAGTGATGGATTGGGACATCACTGATATGGATATCAGATATGGAGGACAGCATGACCAAAGGCACAGAGAAAGGAGAGGCCAGGCAAAGCATGTCAACCAGGAATTACTCTAGTTTAGGTATAAAGGAGAATAATATGAAATGACTATATAAGTTAAGGCATTTCTATAAAGTATAAAGCTAATACAGATGAGACAGATGATGCTAATGAGGAAGAAGAGGATGAAGATGATGATGAAGATGAGGAGGAAGATGAAAATGATGGTGGTGGTGGATGACCCATTAAGTATTTAATTTCTTTTCCTTCCTAAGTAAGTACTTGATATTCATGAAGCCAGAATTTGATTTAATAGTTCTTATCATTTGATATTTTAAAGTTGTCAGCTACCAGGGAATTGCCATCTAGGTGTATCTATAATTTATATGTACCAAAGGGTAATTTAAAGGGAAAAAAGTGCCATGGGATATACAACTTGACTGGATTGTCCTTCTCTCCCCTGGTTATTATGATAGCTTTGCCTCTTTCAATGGGATCGTCGAACTGAAAGGAACAACAAGGCCTCCTCTTTTAAAGTCTTTTAGGTAATGAAGAAAGGCCAAGGTTAAGTTAGAAGGTAAATGATTCCTAGTGGAATAGAACAACTGTAACATGAAAACTTGCCCTAAAGTGACATATCTTCCAAGTTAATTATTCCCATAAGCATGCTTTTTTTAGGGGCAGCTAGGTGATACAGTGGGTAAAGTGCTTGTCAAAGGTCAAAAGTCAAAGGTCTTGACCTGGAGTCAAGAAGACCTAAGTTCAAATCCAGCTTCAGACACTTACTATGTGACCTTGGGCAAGTCACTTAACTCAGTTTGATTCAGTTTCCTAATCTGTAAAATTAGCTGGAGAAGGAAATAGCATATCACTCCAGTACTTTTGCAAAGAAAACCTCAAAAGGGGACACAAAGAGTAGAATCCAACTAAAAATGACAAAACACAACCACAGGAAAAAAAAAACCTGAACATCTTAACTTTCTCTCAAAAAAAAAAAAAGAATGCTAATTGTTCCACAAAGAAATAGCTTTTTTTTCCCCTTTCTTTTTAAAAAATAGTTTATCTACCCTGGCGCACAATATTATGTAACAAAGTCTTTGTACTCACAAAACATTTTGCTACTGTGCATAGAAAATAATGATAACGCCTTATAATTCCATAATATTTACAATAGCCAAATGCTTCACATTCATTTACATCATCTAATATTTCAACAACTCTGTTTTCAGTAGGAAAGATATTACAATACCCATCAGACAGATGAGGAAACTGAGCCTGAGAGAAAGTAAGTCAAAAAAGCATTTGTAAAGTTCTTATGATTTGCCAGACACTGTGTTAAAGCAGGTAAGTAATAAAAAGAAGAGAAAAATAAACAGTGCATGTCTATAAGGTCACTTACATTAAGTGGCCCACCTCAGTTAGTTAGCAATGAAGTCTTCCTTCCACTAAAGCACATTGCCTCTCAAAATCTAAATGGAATCTTCAATTCTTTTCTTTGGAGGGGGGAAGGCAGGGCAATTGGGGCTAAGTGACTTGTCCAAGGTTATACAACTAGTAAGTGTGTCAAGTATCTGAAGCCACATTTGAACTCAGGTCCTCCTGACTCCAGGATGGGTACTCTATTCACTGTGCCACATAGATGCCCCTAAAATCTTCCATTCTTGATGACGTTACAACTCAGGAGTAAAAAATTCTAAATTTGAAATAATTACCTTCCATTTCTCACCATGTCAGTAAACTAAAGGAATCCAAGTATCTGCCTGCTTCTAGAGATAATTCAATTTAATTTAAATACATATTAAGTGCTTTCTATGTGCAAGACACTATGGTAGTCACTTGGAATATAAATATAGCAAGTATGCTCTGGTTTCAGCTTCCCAAAGCTGCTGTATTTGCATCTCAGGGTTCTAGGGATGGTCTAAGGGTTTGTGTTTCTTTGGGGGGGGGGGTCACCTTTCTTTTTTTAATGAAATTTTATGTTTATTTTTAGTTTACATCATTCATTTCCACAAGATTTTGAGTTACAAATTTTCTCACCTTCTTTCCCCTACCCACCACCCCAAAACAGTGATCCCACTATATACTCCCTCCCCCAATCTGTTCTCTCCTATATCATATTATATCTATATGATATTGGTAGGGGAAGATGGATCTTCATACCCCAGTGCCTATATATCTTATTTCCCAATTGCATTAAAAATAATAATTTTTTTAAATATTTGATTTTAAAACTTTGAATTCCAGATTTTTTCCCCTTATTGCCTCATCATCCACCCTTACTGGGAAGATTAGCAATTCAATATAGGTTGTGCATGTGTAGTTACACAAAACATTTACATAGTGGATATATTATGAAAAACTAACTATATTTCCCTCCATCCTATCCTGCCCTGCCCACTTGCTCTATTCTCTACTTTGACCCTGATCCTTTTCAAAAATGTGTGCTTCTAACTACCCTCCCCCTCAACCTGCCCTCCTCTCCATCATCCCCACTCTCATCCCCTTCCCCCCTACTCTCATGTAGGGCAAGATAACGAATTAAGTGAGTATGTCACTCCCTCCCTAAGCCAAATTCAAGGAGAATAAGGTTGATATTTTCCCTTTTGCCTTCCTGTTCTTCCTCTCCATTCTAACAGTTATCCCTTGCCTCTTTTATATGAGATAATTTACCCCATTCTGTTTCTCCCCATCTCCTCTCATTATATTCCTTTCTCACTTCTCAATTTCATCTTTTAAATATCATCCCTTCCTATTGAATTGATCCTGTGCTGTAAATGTATACCTGCACACATATATACACACACTCACATATGTAGTCATATGCACATGTACCCTCCTATATAGACATATATATGTACGTACATACATACATACATACATATATATTCCCTTCAACTACCGTATTGAGAAAAGTTTCATAAGTTACAATTATTGTTTTTCCATGTAGGCATGTAAATAGTTCAACTTTAATAAGTTTCTTATGATTTCTTTTCCTGTTTACCTTCTCATGCTTCTCTTGCTTTTGGTATTTGAATGTGAAATTTTCTATTCAACTCTGTTTTTTTCATCAAGAATGCTTGAAAGTCCTCCATTTCATTGAATAGTCATGTTTTCCCCTGAAACATGAAACAAAACTCAGTTTTGCTGGGTAGGTGATTCTTGGTTTTAATCCAAGCTCCTTTGATCTCCAGAATATCATATTCCAAGCCCTGTGATCCCTTAATGCAGAACCTGCTAGATCCTGTGTTTCCACAATATTCAAATTGTTTCTTCTTGGCTACCTGTAATATTTTCTCCTTGATCTGAGAACCTGGCTATAATATTCTCAGGAGTTTTCTTTTTGGGATCTTTTTCAGGAGGTGATTGAATTCTTTTAATTTCTATTTTGTGCTCTGGTTCTAAAATATCAGGGCAATTTTCCTTGAGAATAATTTCCTATCCCTTCTATGTCAGGTAAAGTGTCTTGTTAACAGTTCGAGTGGTTCATTTTGTCCCCAGTCTTGAACCTGAACTATCTTACCAGCCCTGGTCAGTAAGGTTCTCCAAAAAATAGATTGCTATATTTTTTAAGTCTTTAAGAAGAAAGATGATGGGATTGTTAGAAAGTCTTTAAAAAACATATTCTGTTAATTCCTTTAGGATTTCTTTTAGGCTAGCTCTCTAATCTTCTTTGAAGTCTTAGGTAGTGGAACTGTCCTGAATTAACAGAGCAGATAATTCTTTTTTCCTATTCCTCAGAACTACTCAAAACAGTTCTTCCTGTCCTACTCTGCAATAGGCAGAGGCTTTAACTTATGTCATTAAACTAGCTATTCCCATATTGAGTGGAGATTCTACCCTATAGTATTGCAAACTAGTCCCCTAAATTTTTCATTAATGTAGATTCACATTTTAAGTATTTGTTATTTCCCTTTACATTCCCCAGTGCAGGAGGAAAGGAGAAGGAAGGGAGGAAAAGGAGAAAGGAAATAATGAGGGAGAGAGAGAGAGGGAGAAGGGGGGGAGAGAAAGAGAAAGAGGGGGGAAAGAGAGAAAGACAGAGACAGAGAGAGGGAAGGGGAGGGAAGAGGGAGGGAGGAAGAGGAAGAGGGAGAGGGAGAGGGAGAGAGAGTGGGAGAGGGAGAGGGAAAGGGAGAGAACCAGTCAGGGAAAACCAGTTAGTTCTACCTGTGACTTTCAGTATTATCTAGGACCTGTTGCATCAATTTGTTCATCTGTCAAACAAAGTCAACTAAACATCAGAATTGTCCTGAGAAACATAATGGATAAAAGCAAAACCAAACAATATCTTAAAATGCTCTAAGCTTCTCAGAATTATCTGGATATAGTAGCATCTGTCCAATAGCAGTTTGTGAGTCAACAGATGGCACTCACTCTTCATTAATTTCAGTATGGCCTGCACCCCAGCTAACTGTCTTGCTCTTTTTATAAGGGAAGTAGGTCAGCAGGAAGCATGGAGGAGCAATAAATAGTTGCATGTGTAGAATGATCAGTTCTTTGCATTATTCATTGACAGTATTGATTGCCTAGCAGAATTTGCACAGACACACTATTTCAAAGTATCCTCTATAGTACTTGAGATGTAATGTCAAGACCAATCTACTGATTTGAAGTGATCTGTCGGGGAGACCCAGAGGCATACACAATAATTGTTTATGTGAGTTGACCTCCTATCTCCTTCCTTAATCCTGTCCCCTGATTCAACAGAAAGTACAAATATAATAAATGTTTATAAAGGGGACTTTTCCTTTACCATGAGCTTTCACCATGGAAGAAATTCTAGTATTGCCAGGAGGACATCTTCTCATAAGAGTGTATAACTTGATTCTATTGTTGTGGGGAGGACTCAGTTCTATTGCTTCTTCCTCCTCTATCATATTTGTTGGCCCCATTGCTTCTGAGTATCCCTAAAATGTCACTGACTATTTTTTCTCCTTTCCTTCAGGTTCCATAAATGTATAGGCAATATATATATATATAACATATATATCACATATAATCATATATTATATATTATAAAAATGATATATATTATATATAGTATATTATATAATATATATAAATATATAATATATATATATATATAGGCAACATATTTATATATTGAGCTCCTTATTCATGGGAGAAAGCACAATACCATGGGAAAAGTTCTAGATTTGGAGTCAGAGGACTGGGTTTTAAACCTAGGTTTTCCTATTTATGATTTGCATCACCTTGAGCAAGTCATTTCATTTCTCCTGCCTCAGTTTCTTCCTCTGTAAAATGAAGAGGTTAAATTCAAAGACCTCCAAGTCTAGGACTTTACCAGCCTATGAACTATTCCTCCCTTCAAGAAAATCGGCCCTATGCAGGAGGGAAAGGAACACAAGGCCAAGGGAACTTTCTATCTAAAAATCTTCATTGTTATTTGGTGTCTTCATGACATTAAAAAATGTGGGTGTGGCAATCTTGGTTGAATTTCATGCAGTCACCAGCTAAACTTACACTTGAGAATGCCCTGGACTAATCCTCCAGGATTCTGTGGAGCTATCAAAATACATAACCGTGCCAAGTTTCCTGTTGTTCTTTAGCAACTCTGGTGCCTTCCCATAGGGGTGCAAGTTCCATGAGTCCAGGTGCACAAACTTCTATCCTTCCTGCAGATATCCTTCACCCAAAAGAGAGGTTCCTGGTAATCCAAGTTTTTGAAAGACAGGTAGCCTGAAGATCATTGCTTCAGGGTTTCCCCCCCTGTGGAAAAGCTTGTGAATTGCAGTTTTCTATCAATGTATCTTCCTGACCTCTTATGGAATTCACATGCTGAAAAATCTGGAGTCATTAAACAGCAAATTTTTGAGGAAGGTTAAAAAGTAAATAAATTGCTACTTGCTGACCTGTGTTTATTTCATCAAGGTTAATCATCCTTTCTGCTCCTCTGATGTTTTCTCAAACTGCTCCAATTTCTTGGTAAATGTTACTACCTTCTTTTACTATAGGTAAATTCTCCAAGTGTGTTTCTTTGACTTCTCTTTTTCCCTTTTTAGGGAAAGATGTTAGTATTTCTTCCCCTTACATCCTGAAAAAAAGAAATGCTACCAGGAAATCTTTATGTCTTCCAGCTTTGAACTAGAAGTTCACTGAGTCTTGTTCATTTAAAAAAAAGTTAAAAGAATAATAATAAAACACCAACAAACTCAACAATTATCATTAACATTGTTCATACAAAAGTCACTATGTTAAGCATTATGGTAGAAGCTGCTACATAACACAGGGGGCTGGACATGGACCCAGGTCTTGTTTAAAAAAAAATTCAAAGGAAAATAATAAAATAAAATATCGATTAATTCAATAAGTATCATTAACATCTTCTACCTGAAAGCCACTATACTAAACACTATGGTAGAAGCTGCTAGGTGGCACAATGAATAGGGTGCTGAACCTGAACTCAAGAAAACCTGAGTTCAAATCTAGCTTCATTTACTAGCATGTGACCATGGACAAGTCACTTTACCCTGTTTGCCTTAGTTTTCTCAAGTATAAATGGGAATAACAGCAACATCTACCTCATAAAGTTTTGAGGTTCAAATGAGATCTATATAAAGCACTTAGCACAGTATCTGTCATATAGGAGGTGTTCTAACTGTGTATTCCCTTCCTTTTCCCCTGATGAGTGAATACTCTCTTGAATTTGTGACTTTGATGTGGGTATTCCCTCTGAAAATGCATGTTTCAAGGAATATGAAGGCAAAAAATTAAACAATCGCTATCATTGATGAATTATAATATAGAATTGGATCACTTTACAAAATGTAGTCTAGGCATTAACTAGCTGTTCCTACCACAACAAACAAAGCAGAAAATTCCCAAGATCAAAATATAGGATTTTATTGTTTTTTACCTTATTAGTTCCCCAAATTTGCAATTATATTGGCACTCAAGAAAGCAAGAAAAAAGGAGAAAAGACAAGAGAAGAAGAGAAGGGAAGAGAAAAGAAGAGGAAAGAGGAGAAGAGAGGAAAAACAAGAAAGGAAAGAAAAAGAAGAGATGAGAATAACATTCAAGCATTTACTATGTGCAAAGCACTATATTAAGCACTGGGAATATAAATTAAAAAAATAAAATCCCTGGCTCTCAAGGACCTCGCTTTCTAATACAGAGAGATATCTGGAAGGACAGAGAGATGGGCTAGTGCATAAAACACAGGGTCTGGAGTCAGGAAGAGTCATCTTGCTTTACTAGACGTATGACCCTGAGAAAGTCACTTAACTGTGCCTCAGTTCTCTCATCTGTTAAAAACTGGAGAAAGAAATGGCAAACCACTCCAGTAACATTGCTAAGAAAACCCCAAATAGTATCACAAAGAGTTGGACACAACTGAAAATGACTGACCAACCACAATAAATAATTTAGGGACAACTAGGTGGCGCAGTGGATAGTCAGGAAGATCTGAGTTCAAATCTGACCTCAGACACTTACTAACTATTCATCAGTTCTCCAGTGTTTCAATGCAAGCAGCCTCTACTGGACCTGTAGTCTTACTGCTCTCTGATCTCATGTAGCTACTGCCAAGTATTGCCCTGGTCCTATAATCCCACTGGTCCCATGGTTATTGACAGACCAGGCTCTGCTGAGCATGAAGTTTGGGAGCTTTTATCCTTAGAGTTTCTGAATTCACTTTGAGCTCTTAAATATCTAGTTTTTAAGAGGATGAAACAGGAGGAGTGAGATCTGCCATGATATTTTGCTTTGAAGCCATGAGGTATTCTCTGATATAATATATGTATTCAGAGAAAAAAATCTTCAATGTCTAACCAAGATATTCTTTCAGAGAAAAAATAAATAAATTAGAGTTGAGGCAGGGGAAGAAAAGAAACAGAGAAGTCCTCCTAGAAACCTCTAGTGAGGAGTAGTCTGTTTGTTTTCTTTCAGTCTCCACCCCTGGGTCACATTGTCTTAATATCTCAATCAAAAAGTCTTTTTTCTTCTTGATTGGAGATTAGCTTCCAATCATACTTAACTCAGTCATCCTTAAGGAGCAAGCCTTCTTAAGGGACCCAAAGTGCAAAGGTCAAAGCTCTCCATCCTTAGGTCACATTGAATTGTAATCTTCTCAGTCAGCACTAAGTACCCAAGGAGAGGTCTTTTCATCTTGACTCAAGGTTGGCTTCCAAATTCCATGGTTCCTCCTCCATGGGTCCAGCTCCTGTCTGAATCTACCCAATCATCACCTGAATTCACAAGTAGGCAGCTCTCAGCTCCTTGTCCAGTTCCCAGTCCAGTTCCTTGTCCAGTTCCCATTCCATATTGAAGCTCACAGTGTCCAGACCACCACAAGTCTTTCACAGTTCCTGTTTCTGGGAAGACAAAGCTTAACAGAGCCACAATAATATTTATACACATTGCCAGCACCATCATCAATTCACTATCGGCCTGTGAAATTAACATAGACCCACCAACAAGGTCTGAGAACTCAACACAAATCATCAGTACAGTCCCAAGACCTCTGAAACCCTCCTCCAGGACTTCTGTAAACAGACAACAAGAAAATCCTCTTTCAGAGCTTCTAGTAAAGTCCCGGGGCTTCTGCACAAAGTATCACAAACAAAAATCAACACAAACAGAACAGACAAACAGAGTGCCTGGCCTCCATAACCATTCCCCTTCTCAGTTCTGCTCTCTCTCAGCTTGGGCTTCTCCTTATATATGGCCATTAGCTCCTCCCTGTTCCACCCCTTCCTGTTGCATCAGCAAGTTCCTCCCACTGTGGGTTTCACAAGTTCTGTTTCTTAACAAAAACTTGATATAGTCAAGGGCAAGGTTCAACTGAAACAAGATGCTAAGTACTTGTTTGCTTGCCATTACACTTTCCACCTTTGGTATCTACTTGTTCTATCTAATTCTCATCTGTGTCTCTAAGAAGCTGTAGCATGCATAGAGGTCACATTCCTGTAAACCAGTTCTGCAGATGGACTAAACTGGGTTGAGGCAAACCTGTTGATGAGTTGGGGGGGGGGGGGGTGTCCACCCCAAACATGTGAAGACTTCCCCTGATGGAATTTATGGATGAGAACAATTTCTTCCAACAGCCATGAAGGCAGCTGAAGCAGCTGCTGTGGAGCACTTTGAGCTTGGTTAGACATTGAAGATGCTAAGATCATACACTGCATCTTGAGCCATCACCAGTCATGTTGATTCTGTTCTATCATTGGACTATGATGACTTTGGAGGAGAAAGTGAGGCCGATGACTTTGTGCAACTGTGTCTCACTTAAATCTAATTTAAGCATGAATCAGATATCATCCATGCCATTTTACCTATCTCAAAGTCCTGTGGTGACAGACAAGTGATGAAGCAGCAGGTGCAGATACACTGGGAGCTATAGTCACAATCCTGCATGCAGGGTGGCCCAGGTCATAGGGTCATCTTCTCACTGGACACAGCAGTGGGATTTGACAGCCTTCCGGGTGTTGGAGCAATCTCTTAAGGCTCATACTTCTCACCTCCTGGTGTGAGGAAGGAGCTACAAAAGATGCCCCCAAAATTGTTTCTTTACCCAATCCTGGCCTGATTACCAAGGCAGGCAGGCATCCCACTCTGTGGTCACAACACAAAAAAGGTACAAAAAAAATCTGCAAAGACAATTCCACTCCCCATCAGCACATAGAATATAGAATGTGCATACACTTAATAGACAACACAAAATTCAGTAGTCCTGAAAGATGAACAGCTCTTGTGGCAAGAGAACTCAGTAGGTATCACATCCAAATAGCAGCCCTGAGTAAAACAAGGTGCAAATGAAGGTCAGCTTACTGAAGTTGGAGCTGGATACATGTTTTTCTGGAACGTCTGCAGTGAAGGGCAGTGCCATGAAGCTGGTCTAGGTTTTGCAATCAAACTAATCTAGTCAACAAGTCTGTATGCCTACCAAAAAAGAATGAATGACAGATGCATGACAATACAATTGTCACTTGCAGGAAAACATCATTCCACCACTAGCACCTTTTCTCCCACCATGATGAACCTTTGACTCTAATGAGGTCAAAGAAAAAAAAATATGAAGACCTGGAGACTCTTATCATCAATGTGCCAAAAGACAACACTGTAATTCTGGGCGAACTTAATGCTAGAGTAGACTCACACTACCAGACAAGACAGGGCTTCCTCAATACAAAATGACTACCAGAAGAAGTAATGTCAACAGATTAGAGCCCTTCTCTGAGAAGGAACAGTTTGATGCTAACTTAAATGGAAATCTAAGTAGCTGAGCCAACACACAGTTGGTAACAGTGGAGCATAAAAGGAGTGGGCAACTTTCAGAGATTTTGTGTATATCATTGCATTTGCTCATCTGGGTTGGAATACTCACAAACATCAAAACTGACTAATGAAAATGATGGGGAAATTCAGAAGCTGCTAAATGAAAAACAAGAACTCCACAGGGTTTACCAGCAGGATAGTCATCTTTATCTAAGAAGACATCATTTAATTCCATCAAAAGCAAAGTGCAAGCAAAACTTAGAGAGATGCAGGATTCTTGGCTTAGTAAGAAGGTAGATGAAATTCAGTTTTATGCTGATAGTAACAATTCAAAGTGCCTATATGATGCTCTGAGGGCTCTTTATGGGTCAAAGACTATGGTGCATTACAGCTACTCAGTGCTAATGGAACCACATTGATTAGTGAGGACATGACCCTAGAGAGATGAACTGAACACTTTCATAGTGTTCTTAACAGACCATCATCAATCAATGCTTTTTACCTTTTACCTTTTAACTCAGGTTGAATTCAGTCTCTCTCTAACTGACATTCCAACTGAAGAAGAGGTTTTGAATGTGTTTAGGTTCTTTTCATGTGACAAAGCAGCTGGTGATGAGTCTATTCCAGCCAAAATTTACAAGGTAGGGGTTCCATTGTTCATACAAAAGCTGACTGAAATTTTCCAGGTTATATGGCAAGAAGAACTCACCCAGGAGTTCAAGGATTCTTCCATTGTCCATTTCTATAGAGGTAAAGGAAATAGATTGTCCTGTGACAATAAAGGGGGAAGGGTCTCTCTCTTAGTCATTGCTGTCAGGATTCTTGCCAGAATCCTCCTTAATAGGCTGATGCTTCACTTAGAAGATAGTCGTCTACCTGAGAGCCAGTGAAGCTTCAGAAAAGGCCAAAGAAAAGTCAATATGGTGTTTGCTGTCTGACAACTCAGAGAGAAATTCCAGAAGCAGAACAAAGGTCTGTACACAATGTTTATATATCTGACCAAGGTTGTTGATACTGTCAATCATGATGGCTTATGGAAAATTATGTCAAAATTTGTTTGGCTGGAGAAGTTCATCAATATTACATGCCAATTTCATGATGCCATGCTTGTCAGGGTTCGAAATAATGGATAATGCTCTCTTGCTTTCCCAGTCAACAACGGAGTGAAACAGGCTGTGTGCTTGCTCCCAGGCTTTTTAGCATTATGTTTTCAACCATGTTGTCAAATGCTTTCAAAGAGGATGAACACAGCATCAAGGTCAACTACCCTAAATTCTTCAATCTGAAAAAGCTTCAAGCCAAGACAAAAGTGAAGGAAGTGTGGTGCATGATTTTCTCTTTGCAGATGATTGTGCACTCAATGCAGCCTCTGAAGCTGGGCTACAACAAAGTATGGATCAGTTCTCTGCTGCTCGTGTTAATTTTGGCATAACAATTAACACCAAAACACAGGGGCTCCATCAGCTATCCATATGTGGAATCATTGGTTACAGCAAATGGAGAAGTTCTGAATGATGTGGAGAAGTTCACTTACCTTGGTGGTGTACTTTCTAGGGATGTACATACTGATAATAATGTTGATACACACATTGTCAGAGCTAGCTCAGTGTTTGGGAAAGTTTGAAGGAAAGTGTAGGAGAGAAAAGATATTAGACTATCAAACTGAAAGTCTACAGAGCTGTAATGCTGACTTCATTGTTGTACGTCTGTGAAACCTGGACAGTCTACCAGCACCAAGCCAGGAAACTGAATCACTTTCATTTGAATTTAGGAAGATTCTGAAGATCACCTGGCAGGATAAAATACCAAACACTGAGGACCTTTCTTAAACTAAACTGTCAAGCATTCAAACTCTACTGCAGAGAACACCAGACTATTTTATGGAGAACTCATATAGGGCAAGTGTTCACATGGTAGTCAGAAGAAGCGATACAAGGATAGTCTCAAGGTCTCATTTAAGAACTTTGGAATTGAGTATGTGACGTGGAGGCAAAAGGCCCCTCAACATGCTGTACTCGCATCAGAGAAGGTGCTGTGCTCTATGAGCAAAGCAGAATTAAAATAACTCAAAAGAAATGCTAGATGCACAGATTTAGAGAATCCAACCCAAATGTTCACAAGGACTATCTGTGGGAGAACATTCTGAGCTTATATTGGTCTGATCAGCCACAGTTGGACACACTGTAACTTGACGTAGTAATATAATTGGTCCTCTTTGAGAATGAAAAAATGCAACCAACCTTATTTTTTGTCAAAAACTACATCCTTTGTCCAAAATTATGTTAAAACAATGGAAATGTTTAATTTTTTGGTGAGAAATGAAAATGAAGAGAATGCCAACTGTCTAAGTTAACCTAAAAAGGTAAATTTTAAAATTGTAAATCATAAATATGGAAGCTACTCAAAACATTCAATCTGGTAACTTTTTTATACTATTGGACAATAAGGTGTCTTAGAAGCATAGAAAGAGATTCCTTACTACCTTACAATTGACTCAATTTAGGACTGGGGAGAATCTTAGAGATTACCTTGTAGAAGAGCCTCATTTAGAAAAGAAAGAAAGTAAGAACATCCCAAGATTATCATGAGTATACAATTATTATCCAAGATTCGTATAATAAAATGTAATGGGATGACCCCTGACCAGGGAATTAGGAGACCAGGGAATTAGGATAGGACACCATTAGAGAAAGCCCAGGACTTTGAATTCAAAATCCTTGGCAATAATAGAATCAACCAGATCCAAGGCCCTGCTTCCAACCTAACCCCCACAACCACCCTCAACCACCAGAGAGGGAACAAGCCCTTGCAGAGAAGGGGTTATCATTCCAACCATCCACCATCAAGTGCTAGTGAACTGCCATTGGCAGGGCAAGTGGTAACAGCAACAATATTTATATAGTATTTGCAAAAAAGATTTATAAATAGAGTTAAATTTTATCATCACAATGACCTTAGGTGATAGGTGGAGGAAGAAAGGCATTCCAAGAGGAAACAATATGAGCAAAAGTAGAGGTGAAAAAATGTAGAATCTGATGATTGGGAATACCAAGTAGTCCAGTCTCTGAAGAACATAACTACAGATAGAAAAATAAAAGGAGATAATGGTAGTGGGATAGGCGGTGCAGTGGATAAGAGCAATGACCTTGGAATCAGGAGGACCCGAGTTCAAATCTGGCCTCAGACACTTACTATCTATGTGACCTTGGGCAAGTCACTTAATCCCAATGGGGAGGAGAGAGAGAGAGAGAGAGGGAGAGAGAGAGAGAGAGAGAGAGAGAGAGAGAGAGAGAGAGAGAAGGAGAGAGAGATTGAAAATGGAGCATGGAAGGATTGTTATATGAGGATAAAAAATTTGGCCCTGGAGGCAGTGGGAAGCCTTAGACTTTGTCTTAGCATGCTTTCTTTTTCTTCTTTTACAATGTATATTCAGTTTTTAAATTGTAAAGTTATTTGTCCTAATTTCATGTAAAAACAATGTTAACATTCTTTTTTTCAAATGTTGATTTGCAAATTCTCTCTCTTACCCCACCCCTCAATTGAGAAGGCAAACAATTTGGTTATATATGGGTAGTTATGCAAAACACACTTCTAGGTATGTTATGTTGTGAGAGAAAACATAGACCAAAACGAAGAAAGAAAGTAAAGAGAAAGTCTTCAATCTGAATTCAGGTTCCATTGGTTCTTTCTCTGGAGATTAACAGCACCTTTCATCACAAGTCCTTCAGCATTGTCTTGGATCATTGTTAAGTTATTCACAGTAGATCACAACACAATATTGCTATTCCTATGCACATTGCTGTCCTAGTTCTTCTCATTTTACTTTGCATGAATAAGTCCATGTAAGTCTTTCCAGGCTTTTCTGAAAGGAGCCTGCTCATCATTTCTTATGGCCCAATAGTATTCCATTACAATCACATACAATAACTTGTTCAGTCATTCCCCAGTTGAGGAAATCCCCTCAATTTCCAATTCTTTGCCACTAAAAGAGTTGCTATAAATATTTTTGTACATATAGGTCCTTTTATTTATTTTTTTATACAAACCTAGTAGTAGTATCATTTAGTAAAAGGGTATACATGGTTTTATAGCTCTTTGGCATAGTTTCAAATTGCTCTCCAGAATGGTTGAATCTGTATACAACTAAACCAACAGTGCATTAGTGTCCCCTCCAACATTTGGCATTTTCTTTTTCTGTTATATAAGGCAACATGGTAAGTGTAGGGTGGGAGCTCAGAGTTGGTTTAATTTGCATTTCTCTCATTGGTAGGGATTTAGAGCATTTTGATATGACTATAGATAACTTTGATTACTTCATCTAAAAACAGCCTATTTGTATCCTTTGACCATTTATCAATAGGGAAAGGGCTCTCTGTTTTCTATATATTTGAAAAATGAGGTCTTTATCAGAGAAACTTAATGCAAATTTATTTTTTACAGTTATGACAACCAACTATGCATTTCCCTCCATCCTGTTTTTCCCATTTATCCTACTCTCTTTCCCTCTCTCCTTTTACTGTCTAGTCTCAAAGATGTTTTGTTCCTGACTCTTACCTCCCCCAATTTTCCCTCCTTTGTATCAGCTCCCTATTATCCCCCTTTTTCTCTTACTTTCCTGTATATTAAAATTGATTTCTATACCCATCTGAGTGTGTGTTATTCCCTCTTTGAGTCAATTCAAATGAAAATAAGTTTCACACCCTCTTTCCCCTCTTCTTTCCCCATTTTTCCCTCCACTGTAAAGTATCTTTCATGAATCTATGCCACACAATTTACCCCATTCTAACTCTCCCTTTCCCCTTCTTCCAGTGCATTCTTCTTTCTCACTCCTTAGTTTTATTTTTAGATAATTATCCCATTATATTCAACTCACACCTGTGCCCTCTGTGCATACTCCTTCTAACTGTCCTAACAAGTATCATTTTCCCATGCATGAATATAAACAGTTTAACCTTATTGAATTCTTTGTGATTACTCTTTACTGTTTACCTTTTATGCTTCTTTTGCATCTTATATTTAAAAGCCATATTTTATATTCAGAGTTGGTCTTTTCATCAGAATGCTTGAAAGTCCTCTATTTCATTAAATATCTATTTTTCCCCTTCAGGATTATACTCACTTTTGCTGGGTAGGTGATTCTTGGTTGTGATCCTAGCTCCTTTGCCCTTTAGAATATCATATTTTGAGCCTTTAGATCCTTTGATTTAGAAGCTACTAAATATTGTATTATTCTGACCATGGCTCCACAATATTTGAATTGTTTCTTTCTGACTGCTTAGAATATTTTTTGACCTAGGAGTTTTGGAGTTTGGCTATAATTTTCCTGGGAATTTTAATTATGGGATCTCTTTAAGAATGTGATCAATAGATTCTTTTGATTCCTATTTTTTCTCTGGTTGTAGAATATCAAGTTAGCTTTCCTCAATGATTTCTTGAAAGATGATGACTAGGTTCTCTTTTTAATTGTGGCTTTCAAGTAGTCCAATAATTTTTAAATTATCTCTCCTGGATCTATCTTCCAATTCAGTTGCTGTTCCAATGAGATATTTCACATTTTCTTCTTTTTTTGTTCTTTTGATTTTGTTTGATTGTTTCTTGATGTCTCATAAAGTCATTGGTTTCCATTTGCTGGAATTCTAATTTTAAAGGAATTATTTTCTTCAGTGAGTTTTTGTACCTCTTTTTACATTTGGCCAGTTCTATTTTTAAGGAGTTCTCTTCAGTGAATTTGTGTGTGTGTGTATACATACATACATACATACATATATATATATATTTTCCATTTGGCAAACTCTTCTTTTTAAGGCATTATTCTCTTCATTGGATTTTTGTGCTTCTTTTACCATTTGGTTTATTCTGTTTTTAAAGTGTTGTTTTCTTCAATATTTTTGCACCTCCTTTACCAAGTTGTTTACTCTTTCTTGCATCACTCTCATTTCTCCTCCCAAAGTCCTTACATCACATATGCACAATTGAGAAGAAACAAATCCCCACATTGACTACAACTCAAACCCATCATTTATCTCTCAGGAAGTTGAAGACACACTTCATCTCTGATACTCTTTAATAGTAGTTCATCCAAGAACCCAGAGAAAAGCAGTGTCCTCCAAATCACAGACCCTGCTTCCAGCCTGGCCTCTACATCTGTCATTACCTAAGGGAGCTGAAGTAAAGAAGGGCAGGGAGGTGGCACAGTAGATGGAGCACAAGACCTGGAGTCAGAAAGACTGGATTCCAAATCTGGCTTTGGATACTAAGTAGCTGTGTGACCCTGGGCAAGTCATTGAAACTTTTTACTTCAGTTTCCTCATCTGTAAACTGAGCTGGAGAAGGAAATGGCAAACCACTCTAATATCTTTGCCAAGAAAACCCCAAAAGGGACCATGAAGAGTCAGACATAACTGAAAATGACTAAAACAACAAAAAAGGAAGCAATGCCCTGTGAGAAGGTGCTACCATTCCAACAGCCTCTTTCAAATATGTATATCTTTACAGTATTGTTGTTATTATATAATTCTTCTGAATCTACTCACTTCATTGTACATCAGTTCATACAAATCTTCCCAGGTTTCTCTGAAAACATGCTTTTTGTCATTTCTTATGGTGCAATAATGTTGCATTATATTAATAAAGCATAATATATTCAGCCATTCCTAATTGATTGGCATTCCCTTAGCTTCTAGTTCTTTGCTATAATGAAGAGAGCTGCTAGAAATGTTTTTGTACATATAAATCTTTTCCATCTTTATTTGATCTCTTTGTAGTATAACCCTAGTAATAGTAAGCTAAGTAAAAAAAAATATACACAATCTAGTGATTTTTTTTCGTTTACATTCCAAGTTGCTTTCCAGAGTGACTAGACCAATTCCCAGCTCTACCAACAGCACACCAATGTGCCTCTTTTCCCTTAGTCCTTCCAGCAATTGTCATTTTCCTTTTTCATCTTTGCCAGTCTGAATGTGTAGTAGAACATTGGTGCCACTTTCATTTGCATCCTTCTGATTATTAGGGATTCAATGTATCTTCACATGCATATTTATTGTTCATTTCTCCCTTTGAAAATAACCTTTTCATATCTTTTCATCATTTATCTATTAGAAAATGTCTCTTATTCTTAGATGTTTTTATCAGTTCCTTATATCTTGGACGTGAGACCTTTATTAGGAAAAATTTCTGCAAATATTTTTCCTCAATGGTTTCTCTTAAAATTTTTACTGTATTAGTTTAATTTCTATAAAAACATTTGAATTTTACATAATCAAAATTGTCTGTTTTATGTCATATGATTATTTGTTCATGAACCCTTTCCATGGCTCCAAAAATTATTTTCTTTTAGGCCCTGCTTCTTACTCCAAAAGCTATCTCTGCCATGCCGCAGAAGTTTCTCATCCTAAAAATTCATTCCATTCCTGGATTTCTCATATTGGAATTACACTCTATTCTTGTGATCCCTTTCCCTGACTGACTAGTTCCCCTGAGAACTTCCATTTTGAAGAAAACAACCAAGCCAGTCATGTCGACATTCTTCTCTTTGTCAAGCTCCTAACTCTAGATTTCCTCTACTATTTCCCCATGTAGGTACATTCTACCTCTCCCCTTCTTTTCGGTTTCCTATTGCGTTATCTTCCCCATTAGAATGTAAGCTCCTTAAGAGCAAGGATTGTCCTTTTTCTGCTTATATTTATATTCCCCAAACTTAGCACAGTGCCTGGAAAGTGGTAAGTGCTTAATCAATGTTTGCTGACTTTTTGACAACTTCCTTGTACTTTGAATTTGTTTGTGATTTGACCTTATACATTTATGTCATACATCTATTTGGAGCTTATCTTGGTATATGGTATAATATGTTTTATGTCTAACTGCAGCTAGTTTTCCAGCTATTTTTATAAAATAGTAAGTCTTTATTTCAGGACTCAGGATCTTTGGATTTACCAAACATTGTGTTGCTGTATTTGTAAACTTCTCTATGTTTTATGTCTTATGTACTCTATTGATTTCTCTATTTTTTAACCATACCCAATTTGATGATGACTGCTTGGTAGTATATTCTGGGATCTGTTACTATTAGGTTCCCTTCTTTCCTACTATTGTTCATTATTTCTTTTGAAATCATTGACTTTTTGTTCCTCCAGATAAATTCTGTTGTAGCTTTTTGTTTTCTCCCTAGCTCTGTAAAGTAATGATTTGGTAGTTTGGTTAGTATGACCCTGAATAAAGAAAAACATTTAGGAAACATTGTCACCTTTATTACACACACACACACATATATTGGCCTCACCTGTCTGTGAGAAATTTCTATTTGTCTAATTATTTGGGTCTGTATTACAGTAAAGAATATTTTAGTTATATTCATAAAGTTACCTGGTAGATAGACTCCTAGGGCACCTAGGTGGTACAGTGGATAGAATGCCAGACTTGGGATCAGGAAGACATCTTCCTGAGTTTAAATCATGCTTTAGATATTTATTAGTTGTGTGACCCTTGGCAAGTCACTTAATGTCTCAGTGTTCTAGGAAACTCTCTAAGACTCTAAGCTACAGTGAAGGTGCCCATTTGAATTGACAATGGGAATTTCCTTATCTAGGAGTTCACTTACACTGATATAATTCAGATTTGGTCTCTATCCCTATCATTATTATTATTAGAAGCCACAGTGAAGGGGATTGGGAGTAGAGGTGCTGGTACACATGATCCAGAACTAATTGAAAACTATTTTTCTTTTAATCAATCATTTAAACAAGTACAGAGTAGAAAGTAAGGCTGGTGACTATGAACAGCCCTCCCTCACTTAAATCCAATTCACTTGCATGTCATGGCATCACCTCCCTGATGTCCTGGTCCTCTTCAAGAACCAAGAACAAACAACAACAATCCCAAAGGCCTGAGTGTAGTTTTAAGCGATTGAAGTTAAAAACTGCATTCAAACTTTTGAGTCACCCTGTGATCTAATTTGCCTAATCTGCCAGAAACTATGCTAGAAGCTTGAAATACAAGTACAAAGAATGAAGTAATCCATATCACAATGAATTTACATTCTAGTGAAGTGGAGGGACAAAAAGTACATAGATAAATATATACAGCATAAATTTAAAATGAATAAATAAAAATCTATAGAAAGCAGATAAATATTAGGTAGGTCAGAGAGCATTAGCAGCTGGGGGAGGGGGTAGGGAGGAACAAGGATTGAGAAAGGTTTCATGGCTGAATACATCTTAAGGAACAACAACAACAAAAGTTCCCACTGTAGAAGTTGCCCAACACTGGCAGATTGACTTTGAAAGATGGGACGACTTCGTTGTGTTTACTTTCTAATTTGGAGATCTGCCTGTCTGACATGACTTGGCTTAGGCAACCTGATTGTTTCCCCTTCAGCAGAATCCTCATTGTGAAGGAACTTGCTCTAAGGCCATGAGCCCTGACCATCTTACCAGGGATGCTCCTCAGGAATGTTTGAAAATATTGACTTCGGCTAAGTTCCAAACAACTCCCATTGTCCCTCACTCCCTGATTTAAAGGGTGGATGCTTGTACAAACACAAATGCTAAGGAAAGATTAATCATACTTCCTGAAGTAAAATTTCATGTGGGACTAATTTAGAATGTACAAATGAAATATTTCAAATTGCTATGAACATTCACATGCTGACTTCCACACTATCATCAAAGTTGCATTACATTTCAACTCACAGGATGTTTATGAATGAGTTTCTCTGGAGTCCCTCACTATTACTCATAGGGAATTCATTGAAGACCATCAATGAGGTAACAAATATTGGTTAGCTATCCATGGCATATGTATGTGGAAGGGAAGAAAAAGCAAAAGCAAAGCAATACATAGTTATTAATTACTCATTAGCCAGGCACTTGATAAGTACTTGGGAAGAAAAAAAGGCAGTCAGTCTCTGCCCTCAAGGAGCTTTTACTCTAATGGGGAAAGATAATACACAAAAGGGAACCAAAAATCTGGGGCATAAGGATGGGGAACAGTAAAGGAAAGGGTGTCCAAGTTCAGAGAGTCAAAAGCAAAGCTGGGAGAAGAAGCTAAGGATGGCTGAATTCTGCTCCTTCTTAAAATGGAGGCCACAGGAGGAATTCATCCATAAGAAAGCTGTCATGAAGGAGGGATGTTCAAAGGAGAGAAGATCATAGGGACCAATGGGTATTCAAGCATGAGGACGACCCATGCACTGAGGCATCTGAGGGATGGAGGCAGTCTAGAAAGTCAGAAGAAAAGCCAGGAGTGCAACAAAGGATGGTGGACCTGGGCACCTTTTAAAAATGGAGACCCTGAGAGGAACTCATCAATGGGAAAATGGGGCCCAGCATGATGGAGAAATGTTAACATATACTATACATATATTTTGAAACAGTTAAATTATATTTGAGAAGTAGCTGAAAGATAATTGGGCTCAGTGTCAAAAGATCTGTCTTCAAATCCTGGCTCCACTTCTTGCTACCTGGATAAGTAACCTTGGGTTAAGTCACTTAATCTCTCTGGGCTTCAGTTTCCTCATCTGTAAAATGCAGGGATTAAACAAAATTTCTTCGAAGGTAGCTTACAGCTTCCAAAATCTATGGCTCAATTATATGTCTTTTTTTATTAAAAAAAATTGTAAACTGAAGTAACAGATTTCCACAAAAAGATTTCTTTAAGGTTTCTACAGGAACAGACAACAGACATGAAAGTATGTCTATTAAAATAGAAATCCTTACAATGTATTGCTTAAAAGTAACAAGGGACAAATGAAGCTTTTATATAGGAGAGTGAAAGAAATAGTCATTCTGGTGAAAAGGCCAATTGTATTTTAGTATATCTTGAGATAAGGTCTCAAGGATAAAAGTTAAAAAATGAATGCTATGAAGGGATAAGCTTCTAATGTGGTATGCATTTGGGTTAATATTCAAACCAGATATTCTAATTATTTTAGCCAAACCTCTGACTTCCCCATTAATTTCCCCGGTATATGATAACTGGTAATCTATCATTGAGGGGCAGCTAGGTAGCAGAGTATGTAAAGGGCTGGGCTTGGAGTCAGAAGTCCTCTTCCTGAGTTCAAATCCAACTTCATAAACTTACTAGCTAGGTAAGTTACTTAATCTTGTTTGCCTCAGTTTCTTCATTTATAAAACAAGCTGAAGAAGGCAATGGCAAACCCCTCTGTTATCTTTGCCAAATTGAGTCAGGAAGAGTCAGACAAGAATGAACAACCACAATCTATAATCAAGAGGCAATGTGATGTAGATAGAGGGCTGACCTTGGAGTCAGGAAGATGTGGGTTCAATTACTATGTATGCCACATTCTGACTGTGTCACAGTAGGCAAGTCCCTAAACATCTCTGTGACAAAGGAAATTCTCTAAAACTATAAGTTATAGAAGAATTGTCCCTCTAAATCATCAGAGGAAGTCTCCACACTAGAAGATTGCACCATTAGTTTCCAAGGTTGAAGCTAGAGCCTATTGAGAGACCATGGAATTACCACAAGGTGACAGTAGTATGATCCTAAGAGGTATGTTGTACAGTCTTTTTTCAGCTGTGCCTAGACAAGACCCCATTTGGGATATTCTTTTTTCATCTTTTTTAAAATGTAGTATTTTCCATCAATTATATATAAAAATGATTTTAAATATTTTTCTTAATTTTGAGTTTCAAAATTCTCTCCCACCCTTCCTCTCCTTCCCTGACTCCTCCTGCAAATTGAGAAGATACGCAATTTGACTTAGGTTATACATGTGTAGTCATGCAAAACACATTCCATATAAGTCATGCTGTGAAATAAAACACAGAAAGAATAAAAGGAAGGAAGGAAGGAAGGAACGAAGGAAGGATGGAAAGAGGGAGGGAGGGAAGGAAGGAGTGAGGGAGGAAGAGAAGGAAGAAAAAGAAAGTAAAGAAAAAGAATCCTGATCTGTATTCAGAATCCATCTGTTATTTCTCTAGAGATGGTCAACACCTTTCATCATAAGTCCTTCAGAATTGTCTTAGATCATTGTATTGCAGAGAATAGTCAAGTTATTCACAATAGATTATCATATAATATTGCTGTTACTGTATATAATGTTCTTCTGGTCCTGCTCCTTTCACTTTGTATCAGTTTGTAAATCTTTCCAGGTTTTTCTGAGAGCATCCTACTCATCCTTTCAAATACCACAACAGTATTCTGTCACAATCATTTACAAAAACTTCTTTAGCCATTCATCAACTAATGAACATCCCCTTAATTTCCAATTCTTTGCCACCACTAAAAGGTCTGCTATAAATACTGTTGTATATATCTTTGGTTTTTTTTTTTTATCTCTTTGGGATATAGACCTAGTAGTGGTATTGCTTTATCAAGGGGCTTTATATGTGGTTTTATAGCCCAGTAGGCATAGTTACAAATTGCTCTCCAGAATGGTTGAATCAGTATACAATTTCACCAACAGTGCATTAAGTGCTTTAATTCTCCCCAGATCCCCTCCAAAATTTGTCATTTTCCTTTTCTGTCATATTACCCAATCTGGTAGGTATGGGGTGATAGCTCAGTTGTTTTAATTTGCATTTTTCAAATCAATAGGGATTTGGAGCATTTTTTCATATGGCTATAGATAGCTTTCATTATTTTGTCTGAAAACTGACCACATCCTTGACCATTTGTCAAATGAGAAATGGCTCTTATTTCTATACATTTCACTCAGTTTTCTAAATATTTGAGAAATGAAGTCTTTATCAGAGAAACCTGAATTTTTTCCCCACAATAATGATTACTAACTATATATTTTTCTCCATCCTAGTTTTCCCTGGCTTATCCTATTCTTTTCTCTCTCCTTTTATCCTGTCCAATCTCAAAAGTATTTTGCTTCTGATTTTTACCTCCCCCAGTCTGCCCTTCCTTCTATTAGCCCTCTCCCACTTTTCTTTTCCCTTATCCCCTTCCCCTCCTACTTTTCTGTATGAGAAGATAGATTTTTACACCCAAGAGTGTGTGTGTGTGTGTGTGTGTGTGTGTATTATTCCCTCTGAGTCAATTCTGATGAGAGTAAGGTTCACATGTTCCCACCCTTTTCTCTTCTCCCATCTTTCCCTCCACTGTAAATTCTCTTTCAGGTCTTTTTTATGTCAGATAATTTATCCCGTTCTACCTCTCCCTTCCCCCTTCTCACAGTGCATTCTTCTTTCTCATGCCTTAATTTTTTAAAAAATAGTCATACCATCACATTCAACTCACATTTCTGCTTTCTGTCTATGTATATTCTAACAATCCTAATAATGAAAAAGTTTTAAAGTTATAAATATTATTTTCCCATGTAGGAATGTAAACAGTTTAACCATATCAAATCCCTTATGATTTTTCTTTCTTAGCTTCCTTTTTATATTTCTCTTGAGTCTTCTATTTGAAGGCCAATATTTCTATTCAGCTCTGTTCCTCTCATCAGGAATGCTTGAAAGTCTTCTATTTCATTGAATGTCAATTTTCGCCCTGAAGGATTATACTTAGTTTTGCTGGTAGGTTGTAATCCTAGTTCTTTTGCCCTCTGGAATATTATATTCCAAGCCTTCAGATTCTTTAACACAGAAGCTGCTAAATCTTTTGTTATTCTGACTGTGGCTCCATGATATTTGAACTGTTTCTTTTTGGCTGCTTGAAGTATTTTCTCTTTGATCTGGGAGGTCTGGAATCTGCCTATTATATTCCTGGGAAAGGTCTCTTTCAGGAGGTGGTCAATGGATTCTTTCAATTTTTATTTCACCCTTCAGTTCTAGAATACCAGAGCAGTTTTCCTTGATGATGTCTTGAAAGATGATTATCTAGGCTCTTTTTTCTTTTAATTGTGACTTTCAGGTAGTCAAACAATACTTTAATGATCTCTCCTGGATGTATTTTCCATCAGTTGTTTTTCCAATGAGATATTTCACATTTTCTTCTATTTTTTCACTTTTATTTTTGTTTTATTGTTTCTTAATGTCTCTGAAAATCCTTAGCTCCCATTTGCCCTATTCTAACTTTTAAGGAATTATTTTCTTCAGTGACATTTTGTACCTCTTTTTCCATTTTACTAATCCTATTTTAAGATATTCTTCTCTTCAGTGAATTTTTGTATATCTTTTTCCACTTGGCCAACTCTGATTTTCAAAGCATTCTTCTCTTTACTGGATTTTTGTGCTTCTTTTACAAATTTGTCTTAGTCCGTTTTTTTAAGGTGTTCTTTTCTCAGTATTCTTGTATCTCTTTTCCCAAGCTGTTGATTAGCTCACCCTGGTGCAACAGACCTTTCCTGCCAACCATTTAATTTATCTTGGGCTGGAAAATTGTTTCACTTCGTCTTTTTGGGGGTTCTGTTACTCTCAAATTTATTTAGAGTTATTATTTATAGGTACTTGTCAGGGTTTGGGGGAGAGCTCAGGTGAGTCCCTGCCTTTACCCTACCATCTTGGCTCCACCTTCCTATTCTCTTTTTTTTTAAAGTGTTGTTTTCTTCAGTATTTTTTGTGTCTCCTTTACTAAAGTATTGACTCTTTTTTCAAGATTTTCTTGTATCACTTTCATTTTTCTTCCCAATTTTTCCTCTACTTCTGTTATTTCAGTTTTAAAATCCTTGTTGAACTTTTCATGGCCTGGAGCCAATTTATGTTTTTCTTTGAGGCTTTGAACATAGCTGTATTGACTTTTTTTGAGTTTGTGTTTTGATATTCCCTGTCACCATAGTAACTTTTCTTTTTTTTCTTTCTTCTTTTTTTTTTTTTGCTTTTTGGAGGGAGGGAGGGCAATTAGGTTTAAGTGGCTTGCCCTGGGTCACACGGCTAGTAAGTGTTAAGTGTCTGAGGCCGGATTTGAACTCAGGTCCTCCTGACTCTAGGGCCGGTGGTCTACTCATTGTGCCATGTAGCCATCCCCATAGTAACTTTTCAAAGTCAGGATCATTTTTTCTGCTATTTGCTTATTTTCCAGCCTGTTTCTTGGTTTTTAACTTTCTGCTAAAGTGGGGCTTTGCTTCCAGAATGGAGGGGACGCTATCCCAAGCTTGAAGTTTTTTGTGCAGCTGTTTTCAGAGTTAATGGACATTTAAGTTTTCTATTCTTCTAAGGTGGTGTGATCTAGGGAGAGGTGTGCTTACTACTCTTCTGTTCTGTGCACTGGTCTGTGAATAACCACAAATACTTTTTTCCACCCTGGAACTGTGATAAGGGTCCTCACTCTGCTGTGGCCACAAGTTCTGGTGTGCTAGTGATCCTTCTTGCTCTGGGACTGTGACCAAGGTCCATTTATGGGCAATACAACAGAGTGCTGCCCCAGGTGCCAGCAAAAGGTCCTACACAGTTTCCTTCTGACCAGTTGTCTGATCCCTTTACTGTATGCAGGCTGAGAGGTCCAGAGACCACCACTGCCTCCACTGATTCAGTTGTACCCAAAGCCTGCTCCTGGTTTGCTCCGCCAGGTCTGTACTGTTCTAGCCTGCACTAGACTGTGCTCCACTTTTATCTTAGTGCAACAGACCTTTCTTGCTGATCTAAATTGTTTTAGGCTAGAAAATTGTTTCACTCTGTCTGTTTGTGGGTTCTGCTGCTCTAGAATTTATTTGGGGGAATAATTTAAAGGTGTGTGGATGTGTTTAGGGGAGAGTTCAGGTGAGTCGTTGCCTTTTTTCTGCCATCTTGATGCCACTCCACCCACATTTGGACTATTCTTGGCAAAGATACTGGAATGGTTTGTCATGTCCTTCTCCAGTTTATCTTACAGATAAGCAGAATAAGGCAAGTGATTTACCCAAGGTCATACAGCTAATAAGTGTCTAAGGTCAAATTTGAATTCAGGTCTTCCTGACCCCAACCATACACTGGATCACTTCTATAGAGCTAGATGATCAACTAATTAGCAAAGGGTGAGTGAGAAAATGGGTCAGCTACTATCCTCCCTAGAAAAGCCTAGAGACAAGTAGAACTTCCAAATGAACATACTTACCTGTCTTTCACCCACTGTCCCACAATATTCCTGCCACAAAAGTTCCCAATCTCCCAGTATTGGTCAGATACCCACAGCAGCAGCTCTGATGGTACCACTGGGAACCCTATCCCCCCTCCAAGATACCTACTCCCTACCATTTAGACCACCACATAGCTGGGGCAGCATTCCTCAGAAGGCAAACTCTGCACTCTGTACTAAGAACTACTCTCTTGCTTTCCCAAACTCCCCAACCTTTCTTTCATATTGGTTTGGGCAGAATGTATTGCATAGCAGTACATAAATGTATTTTATAAGTATGCATATATTAGGGATGCATGCTGGGGTTGCACAAAGTTCTGAGACCATAGCTATATGTTGTGTTAATCAGTAATCTTGATGGACCTACCTCAAAACCCCAAATAATTCTTGATTATATCTTTAAAATAATGCTTGGACATCTATGTGTTTGATTTCCAAAAGGTGATATTTCTGGAGTGTACTGCCTAGTGGAAATATTGTATTTCCTTTGATCAGAGTGTCTCTCCTCAGTTTGGAGAAACCTCAGAAAGAATAGTTAAGATTTCATGCTGGTAAAAACACTAATGATCATTTAATAAGAAGGCTTTTAACATAGGTTCTGTGAGCTTGTGTTTCAATATTTTGATAACTTTCAATATGATCCGTTTCCTTTGTAGTCCTCTGTATTTTTATATGTATATTTAAACACATTACTCTGGGAAGGGGTACAAGAGACTTCACCAGAACTGCTCAAGGGGTACATGACAGGAAAAAAATATGAAGAACCCAAGAGATTACAATCTCCTCATTTTTAACGATGAGGAAATGAGGCATAGAAAGGTAAGTCATTTTTCCCACTTACTCTTGGTGAGATTTTGGACATGTCATAAATTAGAATGACCCAAACAGTTTCACTGTGGAGGTATAAGTTTAAGAAGTTTAAGGTGGTGTGGCACGGAGTCTAGGAAAATGAAATTTGGACTGTTCTCTAGAGCTGCTCTCAATTTCCTTTCACTAATGGATAAAGGGTTATTGTTCAGTTATTTTTCAGTTCTGTGAACTTCATGACACTTCATGACCCTATTTGGGGTTTCCTTGGCAAAGATACTGGAGTGGTTTGTCATTACCTTTTCATTTCACCTTATAGATTTAAAGCAACTGAAGCAAACAGGGTTAAGTGACTTGCCCATGCCCAGGACCACATGGCTACTTAATATCTGAGGTCAGAATTGAACACAGGAAGATGAGTCTTAGTGACTCCAGACCCAACACTGTACCACCTAACTGGCCCAAGCATAAAGATAATATGCACATATAAATTATTGAAGAGATCTTCTGTTTCTTGACCAAAGAGAAATAAAAGCTTGGGAGGTGGCATGGGATAGACAAAGACTCCTCAACCTATACTTTCATCTCAAGTATACCAGGCATAAAAGATATATGGGAGCTGATTATTTTTAAAATTCCTTTTTTAACTCTTTTTCCTATACTGTGATTTCATGGGTATGGGGATACCCAATGTGGAAACCCCAACAGATGATTTCAAATCACTGTGTAGAGAACCAAAGCATCCTTAGCATTGAGAGGGCAAGAAACTTTCCCAGTGTAACATAACCAGGAAGTGCCAAAGACATGACATAACTAGAACTTACTGCAGGACCAGTCACACATTACAAAGTCTCTTATAATTACCATATGTAGGCTATTGGGTTAAGTGACAAAGAGATAGTTCTGGGGATCTTTTCAGGGGGAGGCAATTGGGATCAAATTACTTGCCCAGGGTCCCACAACTGGATTTGAACTCAGGTCCTCCTAACTCCAGGGCTTGTGCTATATCCACTTTGTCACCTAGCTGCCCCTGATAATTCTTGAATTGGAAGTCTAATAAAGAGGTGATTTAATCATGGTCATGAGGCAGGATGGATCAAAATCCATAATGTGTATATCTTAAAAGGAGCCAGGGAGTGAAAAATATCTCTAGGGCATAAGAATGAGATAGAGCATGTCAAAGACTAGATATTTACTTAATATGTAGAAAACTCAGCAGCTTCCCCTTGCCCCCACCAGAAAAAAAGAAGGCAGCTAAAGTTGTCCCCAAGGTGTCAGTTTCTTGGTAAATATTAGCATCTGTTATGAGTGCAGACTGTCCTCCAAAAAAAGCTCAACAGGCTAACTTGTCTTCTGACTTCTTTTTAATACAAAGCCAATAAGGAAGTCATGATAAAGACCTTAGAATTAATCTCTAAGTAAATGAAGTATGCACTAGTACAGAATCATACCTCTCACCACAAATATCCCTGGCTCCAAGAAGTGCCAGGGAATAGAGAAATACTGGTTTCTCTGATTTTTGTTTTATATGGGTTGATTTCTCCACAATATATGTAGACCTGGCTACTGTGAAAGCAAAATCTGAAAAGTGAACTAGTAACAATTTTCCTTCCTTCCAAACTCCACCCCATACCACTACCTCTTCCCACAACTATGGTAAATTCATGTTATATTAGCACCATATTCCAAGAGCACCATAAGCCTGTGCTAAGGTTCTAGAAAACAAGAGGAATTGACTGACTTTAGACAGGATGCGTGCATGTACTTTAGGAAACTGAAAAAAACAATCATACAGTACTTGGAAATACCCTCTTTTTAAAAAATGCATTTGCTTTCACTTTGGAAAATGGAATGCAAAGCCTACATTTAAATCACTAATAAATTTATATGAAAATTTTAATTGTGAATCAGGTTAAATATTTAATAGGCATAAATTCAAACCATTGGATATTAATAGTTTTCCTACAAAACTGCATGCTTTGACAGTCACAGATTACATCAATTGATTGATATAGCCATTGTGAAATTTGCTTAACTTTTGAAAGATAAGGAGAAAATGTTGAATTAGACCTTTAAAATGATATCTTACATTTAGTACTTTTTGAAAAGTATTTTTATTCCCTCATCTGTTGCTGCAGCTTCATCCTATTTTAAAAGGACATACATAAAATTAATTTACTCATTCAGCAATCATTTCTTAAGTGCATTTTAGGGGCAGTTTCTGTGATAGACACATAAAGACACATTCCCAAACTTGAAGTGCTTAGAATCTAGTTAAGTGATATAAACCATGTGTATGTGTGTGTAATATATGTATGTGTATATGCATACATATATATAATTTGCATCTATCTATATTATATGTCATAAAATGTATTTAAATGTTATATATTTGTACACACGTGTGTATATGTATACATGTATACACATAGTGATATATTTATAAGAGGAAGAGCACAAATGCAATCACATTACATGAAATTGGTATTAATAATTATTAATAGATAAATCAAACAACAGTCATTTATTAAACACCTGTTCATAGATGTGGTGCTAAGTACTGGTGATTCAAAAGATAAAAGCGAAACATTTAGATCTTGTCTTTAAGATGACATTTATATAGCACATACTTCTCATATTCTATCTGGTCTGATCTTCCCAAAGACCCCTATGACACAGATAAGGATGGAGACTGGTCCTGTGAGGTCACTGGCATAAAAAAATCTAGATAAGCAAACTCCTTCTACCAATGTAGGTTGATACTTTCTTTACACTTTAAGAGATTTTAGAGTGTCTTAAAGTTGTTAATTATTTCAAGTAATTTTTTGGTTGATTCTCTATACCATTATATCATCTGCAAAGAGTCATAGTTTTGTTTCCTCATTACCTATTCTAATTTTTTCAATTTCTTTTTCTCTTATTGCTATAACTAATATTTATAATACAATATTGAACTACAGAAGTAATAATGAGTATTCTTGCTTCACCCCAGATTGAACTGGGAAGGTTTCCAGCTTATCATCATTATAGATAATGCTTGCTGACGGTTTTAGATAGATATTGCTTATCATTTTAAGGTAAGATCCATTTATTTCTATGCTTGAGAGCAAATGTCCTGCTCAGGATTACAGAACTAGCATGACAGAGGCAAGACCTCTTTGTGAAAAGGGGGAGGTATATATATATACAATTGCCATTATTTCCATTTTCACATATTAGAAAGCAGAAAGTAAAAAAAAAAATAGGTAATTGCCCAAGGCAACTACTAAATGATAATATGGACTGGAACCCAGACTTCTGACTCCAAGGCCAGGAGCTAGTGCATTGAACTACTTCTCAAATTAGTCAAGAATACCATACTTAGATTTTTCTCCAACAAGTAATCTCACCTCTCTCCCTCCCCAAGTTAGTTTATATCTCTCTTCTTAAAATCCTCTTAACAAAGAAAAAAAGTCTAGAAACACTATCCTCTTTGTGCTATAAGAAGGAGAGGGATGGGCATATTGAACACCTAATTTAAGGTAAAACTAGTCCAGTTTAACTTAAAGTTTCAAACATATCTCTATATTCCAACAATATTCATCATCCCAACCCCACTCCCACTAGCCTCCAAATTATCAAAGACAGACTTGCAATCATAGATCTAGGAAACAAAGATTATTAATACAACCACCCTCATTTTACAGATGAGAGATCTGAGGCCCAGGGAGGTTACACAAGGAGTTAACAGCAGAACAGGGACTGGAAATAAAATCATGTGACCCCAAGGTCAGGATTCTTTCCCCTGTATCACACTGCACAGTCCAAGGAAATGGTGATGGTAAAATCCTGAAATGCTGCAATCAAGCATACATTCTGCTATAATGTCTCCTACAGTAAGAACACACACCTAGAAGATAAAACTGTTTTGCTTTATCTTTTTTTTTTACTCTTGCATTCTGCTCACTATTGATTAATAAAAAATCAAGACACATTTGATTTAGTAGAGCCAAATGCTTCCTTAAAGGTACCTGACAAAGTGTCATGCATGCATATTTCCAAATTATACAAGAATCCTGGAAAGATATAACAGAAATAACCTTGTCTTAATGACCCCACTAGTCATTAATATCAAGCAAGGCATAAAATAGCGATAATATATTTAACAAAGTTGTTCACCATTGTTAAGGAAGAGATGCAGAGCAGAGTCCAAGTTGAAGAGGGATTCCTTGTAGATGGTGAGATCTTCTGAGTGTTCTTACTTGCAGATGACATTGTGCTGAGTGCATCAATCCTCAAAACATTTCAGAGCCTCTTACATGAGATCCATAGTAACTAAGAAGAGTTTGGTTTAACCATCCACACAGGAAAAATCAAATGGATGAAGAATGCCTATTGTCTAGACTATGACAAGCAATTGAATGAACAACATATAGAACTCATCCATCAGTATGTATCTTGGACAGACGCTGCAAATGTACAACGAACTGGGCCCAGAACTGAACAGGAGTAAGAGAGTGGGCTGACTTGCCTTGGGGAAATGCAGTTATTTTGTTGTTGTTTCTTCCTAAAACAAAAGGCCATTCTCTCTCTCTCTCTCTTTTTTACATCTGTATTCTTTCAGTGTTGTATGACTATGAGTCACGATGCCCTGTAGTCTCTGAAGAACTGAATTTGAAGATCAACCGAACAACAACAGATACAAGTTGATGATGAACATGCTGAAACAAATTATAAATGAAGAATTATTTAGGAAAAGCAGCGTGTGACATATGTTATCAAGAAATGTATAATTAAAAAGCTGGATTGATAAAAGGAAGGGATAACCAATGTGTAGTCCATAGACCCTGTTAATGATTTTTTAATGTTAGGTTAATGAAAGGAAGGCGCATAATAGTTTGGGCATACCATCCTTAGTGAACTAAACTTATGGAAGGACAGTGTTAAGAGTTATGCAAGATAGGTTGGCATAGATGGCAAGCTATTAAAGCTTAAAAATGCATTGAGTTTGGGGAGCCCAAAATATATTAATAAGAAAAAGCACCAATAAATGTTATTGAACTTTAAAACCAACAAATGTAGCAAATGCCAATTTTAAATCTGCATAGTCCATTATTCTTTAAGAGCATAACAAACCCTTAATTAGCTAAATAATACTAATCAATAGTCATGTCATATCAACTGCTATCTATTGAGTACCTTCTATGAACAAAGCATTTTGATTATATGAATTTATAATGTTTAACTAAAAATAAGTTTTCTCCAGCATGATCTGGTGGTAAAAGCTCTGGATTTGGAAACGAATATCTGGCCTCCAGTTACCACTCTGCTACTCCCTACCTGAGTGAACTTGGACAATTTGCTTTTTAACCTTTGTTGGGCCTCAGTTTCTCTATCTGTAAAGGTTCCTAAACCTACGGGTGTTATGATCTTTCTCTTAAATACCTATTTCTATTCAATTATTTTGTCAGATATTGATGGTAGTTAGTAAATCCTTTGGGTTTTAGTACTGAAATAAAAGTTAATCATGTGCATAACCAATATTAAACTACATCACACTTTTATTTCTTTAATACAAATATGTTGCATTAAAATTTTGAAAGAACTATTTTACCTTCTATATTTAGTAACTCGTATTTAGAGACCTAATGTTCTGGTATTGACTTTAAAAAAGCCAATTAACAAACTTGAGAAATACCCGAATCCTATAACGAGAAAGATTATTACTCGGTTGCCTTAAAGAGAATAAGGAATTGGCGCCTTCCGACATGTCTCTTGCAGAAATTCTTCCTATGAGAACTTTTCCCAGAGATGGTGTTTAACTTTGGGGGGAAGGGGAGGGTGGAGGAAGGGAAAAGTGAGAAAACTTGTGCTACGGCTCCCATCTTCACACTCTAGTATATATTCATAAACATTGTAAGTGACTGGCTAGATCTGAACTCCCTTTGCAACCCCACACCTTCCTGGCTCTCAGTTCCCACTCTCGGGCGGGATAGCACCACTGGCCACAGTTAGCTTCATTCCTAATGGAATAGGGGGGCGGATCTGTTGCCCGAGTTCCCCTCTATTGGCTGAACCCTCCGGGACTGGCTGGGTTTCCTGGCCCTTCATTGGGCCGATTTGCCCCCTCTCCGCTGAGCTAATTGGTGGATCTAGGAGGGGGGAGTGGAGGAGCTAGAGAGAGGGGGCGGGGGGTGGAATTCCCCACTTAGATTTCTTGCCGGCGGTCTAGTTGTTGGTGGAGGAGAGAAGCGCTCAGCTTAGCGGATCCGGGCTGAGGTTGAAGGCAGGAGAGAGGGAGGAGGAGGAGCCGGCAGCTGTGGTTCCCTGGGGGGAGTGCCTTGGTCAGGGGTCCTGGATAAAGAAGAGCTCCCAGAAAGGGGAGGTAGAGGAGTCAGACGAACAAGTCACCTGCAGTGTGTCCTAGGAGGCTGGTTCTGTGCTTTCTCCCCTTTCTACTGGTGCGGCTCCTAGGCATCATTTGCCAACGCTCCTCCTCCTGCTCTTCTTCCTCTCTCCTCCTCTCCTCCTCCTCCTCCTCTCCTCTTCCTCCTGCTCCCCCTCCTTCTCCTCCTCTCCTCCTGCCCTCGCTGCTGCTTCTCTCGCTGCTGCTGCTGCTGCTGCTGCCCTCATTGCTGCTGCCCTTGCTGCTCCTGCCCTCGGTGCTCCTGCCCTCGCTGCTGCTGCTGCTGC
>CM053593.1:235956048-236027547 GCA_028646575.1 Pseudocheirus occidentalis | reverse complement strand
GGGAGGAGTGGAAGAAGAAAAAAAAAAGACGGCAACTGCAAATGCTCGGCTGCATTCTCTCCTTTCCTCTTCTTTCTCCTGCTGTCGCTGCCTCCGTTGAACATGCTCTCTTTCGAGACAACAATACCCGGCCGGCCAGTCAGTCTGTCCTGGGCACAGCGAGCGTCTTGTTTCAGCGGAGGCACTTCTTAAACAGAGGAGTAGTTGCTCTCTCCTCTTCCTCTGACCCTCACCTCACGTGTGTGTGTGTGTGTGTGTGTGTGTGTGTGTGTGTGTGTGTGTGTGTGTGTGAGTGTGTGAGAGAGAGAGAGAGAGAGAGAGAGAGAGAGAGAGAGAGAAGGAGAGAAGGAGAAGGAGAAGAAGCAAGAGAAGTAAAGGAGAGCAGAGCTGAGATAAGCATCCATCTCCTTTGGGACCTCCCCAGCTTGTCTAAACGCCGGGGGGAGGGGGGAAGGAAGGGGAAGGGGGCAGTTGGCTTTCCCCTCCCCCTCTCCCCCAGCAGCGTCCCAGACGCTGAGATCTGCCCCCTCTGGGATCTCTCAGGGCCCTGCTGGGGAGCTCTATCGGGGCCGGAGTAGGGGATAGAAGGAAAACAGGCCTGGAAGCAAGAGTGAAGAGCCCCTATCTTTCCGCTCTGACTTCCTGAGGGTCCTAGGAAACTTTGCTGGAACTGAAAGACAAACTTTGATTTCCGCACTGACGCTCCCTGCCCTACTACCCTAAGCAGGCGGCCTTCTCCCTTTTCCTTCTACTGCCACCTTCTCTCCCTTTTTTTTTCCTTTCTCTCTTTTTCCCTTTCCTTCTTTCATTTCGTCTCCCTTGTCCCCTCCACCACTGGCCCAAGCGAGCGAATGCCGTTAGTGAAAGCCGCGGGACCCCCCCCCACCCCCTACCTCCCTATCTCCGCGAGATCACTGCGTGGCTTCCCTCCCCCTTGGCGTGTGTTCACCCCAAAGGGCCTTGAGCCTCATCGACGGACCGAACCACTTCCCTGGGACCGGTGCCACTTTGAACTAGGGGAAAAGTTTCCTCGAGCCTTGGAGGGACTGGTGTCCGCCCACAGGTTGGGGGCATTGCCAGGGGACTCTTGGCTACTTCTGTGTCAACCCAATTCCATAGACGCCTGGAAGCTGAGGCATATCTGCATCTGCGGAATGTGAGTGGTCTAAGAGCCTGTAAGAAGATGCCGCCAGGAGCAACTAGGTACCCGAGTACCCAGTAGACCAGTGAGTATATCATTGCAGCCTCATTGGTTCCTCTGGGTTTAGTTCTTAGGTTTGTATAGGTAAGAGGAAGCCTGTGAGAGGCCACTGTCATCCTCCCTTTTGGCTGCCCATTCCTGAATCCCTGCCCCCCCCCCACCAAAAAATCTAGAATTTCTATTCTGAATATCTTTGAATAGGTAGGATTATACAAGCCTAGATTATGTCTGAAAGCCATCATTTAGGTCAGTCTTCTCACTTCATAAAAGTGGAAACTGAGGCCCAAAAAGATTAAGACATGCCCAAGGTCATCCAGGCAGTAAAGGGCAGAATTGGTGTTTTCTCTGAAGATACTGTTATTACAGTTTATAGAATAGTGGGAAAAGTTGAAATCTGAGACCCAGGCCTGTATTTGCCACTAACAAGCTTTGTGACCTTGAACAAATTATTTAACCTCTGTGAGCCTTAGTCTTTAAAATGAGGGTGTTAAAAGAAGACTAAAAGATATCTGAGCCCTAGCTTTCTGTGATTTTTAAGAAATGCTGGTTTATTTTAATTCAGGGGTCTTAGAACTATGCCTAGCTTTTAGCTAGATGGATAAAAATAACTGGGCAGTAAACGTTTGCATAAAATTTAAATATGCCTATATTGACCTTTCAATCTATTCAGAAGTAACTCTTAAGTTACTTTTGTTACTATTGCTGCAGAGTTAGTCTTTAGAGGGGATAAAAAGTTACTACTTCTTCAAAATGTACCAGAAATGTTTGACAAAGTCAAGAGAGATAAGAACTGTAAAAACAGAAACAAGGATAGGTCAGAGAAAATGGAGGAGTTGGGGATAGATAGGGAGAGAACTGTTAAGTGCCATTAAAAATCTCTTCTGCCTTCCCTCAGTTTAGAAAATATTATACAGACAGCCTTTTCTCCCCCAGGTTGCTCTTGTTTGTTGAGAACTTTTGAAAGCCTTCACTCTCTTTGAAAAAGAAAATGTCACATCCAAATTAATCTTAAACTGATGTCTTTCTTGCAGGAATAGTAACCTATAATGAAGTATATCTGTATCCAAGTTTAATGAAGGTTTGAAAATAGCTCCTTATTTTCAGTGCTATCTGTCCTAGCACAACACACTTTTATGAAGGTCTTTGTTAAGATGTGCTCATGACATGACAGGTGTATAATTTGAATAAAATTTTAATGGTATAGGTTAACAACATCTGGAATAGCCTTGACATATTGTCACAGGTTAAGTGGTGATACAAGATTGCTCTGACTTTTATTTTAAATTATAATATACTTTTCTTCACTAAGAGTGTGCGGCAAAAGAGAATTGCTTCCCTAACCAAATGCATATGCATGTATACATGGATATACATGTGTATGTGTATATGTATGAAATGAAACAAAATTCTAAGAGTTTATATGTTTTACAATAAAGGTTTACAAAAATGGAGATAACCCTTAAATTATAAATTCCAAAGATTTCCTTAAGCTTTCTGAAATTGGTTTTTGTGTATAAAAGAAACAGGAAATAAATTACTTACTTATAGGCTATCAAAATCCCATTTTACCCACCCTTAAAGTGTTTTAAAGTGTTGTTGCAGAGTGGTGAGACAGTAAAATAGAAAGGGTTCCCCCTAAAAAAGAAAAATGAGACTGAAGTAACACAGAGATAGAACCTTATAGTTCTTTGTACAGCCTTGCTCTGTCCTTCCATGAACCTGCCTTCCTCCCCAAGCCTCAGTTTCCTCATATGTAAAATGAAAGTATTGAAATAGTTGACCTCTTAATTCACTTTCAGCTTTGAATCTTTGATCCAATGGTTGCCTTTCATTCTGGACAAACACCAAATGGATAGGAGAAATCTCACATGGAAAGAATCATGACTATGAGAGATAATTATATTCCTAACAAGTCTGTGTGAATGACTAGTAAAGGGAAGATAAGCATAAAAGAGAGCATTATCTCTAAAGCAGAAATCCCTGACTATTTTTAAGAATGAAGACTTCAGTGGCACTATGGCCTTATCCAAAAGTAAACATGAAATCTTGAGGGGTCTCTTGAACAACAGGATTCCTAGAACCACGTCATTCATTTCAAGTATCCTAGGAGTGTTCCCTCTTTGGAGAGGATAGAGGAGAAAAGCAAAATTAGGAATGTAGCTGTAATTTCAGGATCCTTCAAATATTTTGTGGTATCGTTCAATGAAAACTGCACCAGGGCTAGAACCTTCTTCTCCCACTCTTATATCCTTGGCTACCTCCCAAAAAGAATGTTCTCCCCTTAGCAGCTTATTGGAAGTCTCTACAGGGAGATGGGACTTCCTGCATGTTGAGGGGAGGGGGAAGGAAGAGAATCTCAGGATATGGTTTCATAGAGGGAATTCCATGACATCGAAGATGCATAGATTCCCCCACCCCCTTCCTGAAGGATCTTTGCCTACAGCTTTTTGATTCTTTCCCTTCCATAGCCAAAAAAACGGAGGAGTAAGGACTCCAAGGTGATCTGTAGGGCTACAAAGAGTTTGGGAAAGAAAAGGAGGTAATACCGAACAGGGGTCTGTCCCTTCCAGAGTCACAAACACTCACAAAAGGAGAGAACCATCCTCTCTGAAACTGATTTGGTAGATGATAGGATATGTAACTGTATCTACTGATTGTCACTCTCTCTTCTTTATATCTGTATGTCTTCAACCCCACTTAAGAGCTATTACACCTCTTTGCCCATAATATTCTTCAGTATTTCAAAAGATCCATGATTTCATTAGTAAATATGCTTGCTTTAGGGACAGGGAATAACCCTTCTACATCTTAGATGACAGTTCTCTATAACATTCTGGGACCAAAAAACCTTATGATCTGCCTTCTGATGGTGAATGAATGAATTAAAAAAAACATGCGTTGAGCACTTATTATGTGCCCTTACAGTACAACTACAAACAAGCAAGACAACCTCTGATCTTAAGGAGCTAATATTTGAATAGAGATAGATTACACATATGGGGAGTTAGAATGAGAAGGGGAAGGGGAAAGAATGAGGAGAGGGCTTTAAGATAGCCAGAGAATAGTGTGATGGCCTAGTTTGGGGCAAGGTGAGGTTAAAAGCTAATCTGTCAAAACCCCCAGTGGAGACCAGGTTTTGGTTATAGGAGAAAGAATGGAGAGAGCAGGCAGTGTGGTTTGGAGATCTCTGGGAAACAACAAACTTTCCACACTTTGCTTGTCTAGTTGTCAGAACCAAGACCATTCAAAGCCCTTTTAACCATATTATGAGCTTGCGCTTTACTTGTGTCATCTTCAGAAATCCTGGGTCAACTCCACACCCCTACAAGAGATTTTAGTGCAGGCTATATAGTGTAATAGAGAGAACCAGCCATGAAGTCAGGAAGACCCACCTCTGGCTCAAACTGACTGTGTGATGCTTGGCAAAAAATCACTGAAGCTCTCTGGGTATCATAAGACTAAGCTGTAGAGAAAGTGTCAATCAATCTATATTTGTAGGAATTCTTCCCCTGAGAGTACCCTATACATCAGTGAAATCACAGGTCTATTCCCCTATTTCCCTATCTCTGCCCCTCCATTATTCCTAATAATAACTAAAAACATGTGGTAGAATTTCATGCTTTTGATAAACTAAGAATAATAATAATTTTTTAAAAACACCAAAATGGTCTAGGCTTATGATTTCATTGGGATAGGGAGCTTCATTGAGGAAACTCCTTCAGCTAATACAGGGAAGCAGCTACTCTTCTGTAATCCTAGAGTTTCAAGGTGGTACAAAGAGTTTTAAGTAAATTGCCCAGTCACACAATAAGTGTGCATTTAAAGATACTAGTTGAACTCGGGTCTTAAGTTGCCTCCTCTCTCCTACCATGCAACCTCTTGGATGGTTACATTTCCTTTCTGTCTCTCAGTTTCTCTCTCTGTCTCTGTCTGTCTCTGTCTCTCTGTGTTTGTTTCTGCCTGTCTTTCTCATCAAACTTGCTACAGAAAAGGAAGAAAAATAAGGGAAAGGAGACTGTAGGAAATTAGTAACTCTGGATATTTTGAGGGAGGAGGGATAACTAAGTGATAACTGTTAAGAGGAAGGTGATTGTTGAAATAAAGAAGAAGGTATAGGAAGCATGGAAAACATCAAGCTAGCTAAGAACCAAAACTCTACCACTACTAAAACTTTCATATTTCAGGTGAAAACTCCCATTCCTTATACTTTCTTAAATATTTAATGTGATCTACACTTTCAGAAACACTGAATGAAAATGACTTTCCAGGATGACTCTGATTCCTGAATCAATAATCTTAATCTTATAGTAGTAGGCAGTATATGTGCATGTATGTATGCATATGTGTGTATATTTATATGTATATATGTGTGTGGTTATATGTATGTGGATGATATATACCCTTCTTTCCTCCACATTGAAAGAACTAGATGTTAAGATTCAAAGGTGGTGTATGTGCCCCCCACATCCATGTATACACATTCGTATATACATGCATGTGTGTATATACACATATCCCCTTTGGATCTTAGGATCTAGTTATTGCGATATCATGTGAAGAAGGGTTTTTATTTCCCTCTTCCTAAAGGAAGGAAGGAGCATAAATCTAGAGCTGCAAGGGGAGGCCATCTAGTCTAACTTTTTTATAGATAAGGAAACAGAGCCTAGAGAGGATAAATAACCTTCTTAAGTTTATACTAGAAATAAGTGGCAGAGCTAGGGTTTGAAGTTAGATTCTTTGACTCCTAAACCCTTCACGTTTCTTATCATGCTACCTCAGGAAACTAGGATCTAACTACAAGATAGCTTCTGGGTCTAGAACCTTCAGGGGAGCCAGTTCTGAGTTTCAGATTCAATTAGTGTTTGGACTCAGGGAGACACCATAGTAATAACAGCACCCTACTTTTCTACAGCACTTTTTGCTTTTCTGAAATATTTTCACATGCCTGATGACATTAAGTACACACAACCCTTGAGTCTCATTGCTCCCAGCCTCTTCTTCATTCTATCTATGTTCTGCTCCCTCGTTGGTCTTTCTTAAATAGTTCTCATATTATTGCTTGGAATAAAAAACTTTGATGGTCTCTAAACTCTAAGCTCTTTTGACAAATTGTAAATCTCCTCCACAGTCTGGTCCCATCTTAGCTACCCAGCCTTCTTTGCCTTTCCTTCTCACAGAGCACCTACTGACAGTTCTCCACCACCCATGGGTACTTCCTTCCTTCTCCTGCCTTCGCATATAAGGGGAATGGTAGCCTGGGAATGAGGCAACATAAGTTCTGGTTCTGATTGTGCCAATAACTCTCTTGCTGACCCTAAGCATCTTTGAGTCTTATTTTCCTCATCTCACAAGGTGTTCAGTTAAGTAAATGTGGGCATCTCCTCTAGTTCTACACTGTTCTTCTTTACTTCATCTACTTCCCCTCTTTGTGTATACCCCAAAGCATTTCAATTCTCCCAGGTCTCACTTGAGGCCCACCTCCTCCATGAATCCTTCTTTTACTATCCTAGGTCTCAGTGAGTTGCTTTCCTTTGAGCTCTCAAAACATTTATACTCATTTGTGTCTTCAGTCCATTTTTTTTTATTATTCACTGATGTTTCATGTATGTGTTTTCTCTTCAGTTAGAATGTAGGCCCCTTAAAGGCAGAGTCGATCCACAGTTAATGCTTCTTCTGTATTTCCTGCAGTGAAGTTGCATGATAAACTTGTCTTTGTCTAGGATGGAAATAAATACATCTAAGAAGGAATTGTACTTGTTCAATCCCTTGTTAGGAGTGTCAGTAATGAGCAGAGAGAGCTCCTACCTTTAGATTTGTCCTCCTGCAAAATTAATTTCTGGTCTCAGACCTTGGCAGCTTTGAGCACGTAATGTACTTTACCTGGCATTCAGCATGGCACCAGCATTCAGTACGATGGCAATGGGGGTGTGAACCAAGAGTAGGGAAGGGTTTATGCTGGTGAGGGTAGTTCTGTTGATGTAAGTGGGACTATCGGATTACCTTGGCAATCTTAGCATTTTTTGCCTGCTCTGATCCATTTTCATCTTCATTGCATGGTGCTGTGTCAACAAAAGGCCTATTCTTTTGAACTGTTTCATAACTTGGGATACTTTCACACTGTGGGGGCTGTTGTGTAGATACCAACTAAACTCCTGGAGGTATTGCCCAGCCTTTGTATTTGTGAGTTGGCCTGTGTGTGTGTGTACGTACATAACGCACAAATTGCACTTAAATTAAGAATGGCGTCCCTGAGTTATGAGGTGCCATTATACATTGACCAAACTTAAGAAGACTCTCTCTTTAAAATGTGTTGACATTTAATTGACCTTTGAAAGTTCATTCTGTTAATCATACTCAAAGTGCTAAAGCTATGGTTGACTGATCTGGTGTTTTTACATTCAGTCGTGCTCAGCATATAAATTCTTCAGCATAATCGCTACTTATTGAGCAAGAGTTTCTTTTCTTCTCTGAAAATGAGAGTTGTGTGTGTGTGTGTGTGTGTGTGTGTGTGTGTGTGTGTGGGTGCGTGTGTGCGTGTGTGTGTGTGTGTGTGTGTGTGTGTGCCGCATGTGTGTGTTTTAAACTTTACCTCCAGTTGGATACTTGTAAAGGGCTGAATCTAAATGCTTTCCTGTCCTTGTTTAGGGTGTGGCTTGTAAGATATGGGACATAAAGAAATTCTGTTCTACTTAAATTGTATTTCTCTTGTTTTAGTCCTTAGAACCCTTTAAGGTTAGTCATTTCATTCCAATTTAAGAATTTCAAGGCTTCTTTCTTACAACATTATAATTAAGGCTAAGGCTAATTTTTTATTCTGTTATCATACACTATTTTAATGCTGATATTTTTCCTAAATCCAGAGCTTAATAATCCACATTTTATTAGCAAATGCTAAATATATCTCCTGAATTAATGTAAATCTGTGAAGTTAGTATTTTGTAGTATCATTATAAAAAGAAAACCCCACCAAACGTCAGTCCTTGAATTAATCTAAATCTGCCAAGTCAGTATTTTGCTAGTAGCTTTTTAAAAGAAAAAAATAAATAAAAGGTTTTCTTACCCCTTTTGCCTTGTAGTGGCAGGAGGTAGTGGGAAGAGACATTATTTCCTATGGAAATCTATATAGTTTTAAAAACCTGAATAATTTAAAAATACAGGGAACGTGTAAAATATCTACTAAGAATATGTATGGTTCCTTTTTGATATTTCAGAAAAAACCATGAAAAACATCTAACCATGAAAGTGTTGATAGAAAAATAAATACTTGTTAATTGTCAAGAGCTTTTTCTCTCTTATATTCTGGAATGAGAAATGAGCCTTAAAGTAAGGAAGAAGACTTTTATAACTACTCCTAGCTGAAAAAATTTGTTCACACTTTAGAAAAAAAGTATATTCCATTTTTTTAGAAATTAATTTTCTAATTCTAAAATATATTTACCCACAGTCAATATGAAGTCTGCTCACCTTTCCTATGTTTCTCAGCATCCTCCTTATTACCCTTTATTACGTAGTTCTTATTAAAAGGACTTTTCTGACCATGGCAGTGTGGTACAGTGGAAATCCCTGTTCACCTATTTATTACCTGTGTCCCTTTTGGCAAATCACATCAACCTCTCATCTGTAAAGTGAAGCTGAGGATGGGGACATTATTTTAGATGACTTTTAAGGTAATTTCCTTTCTCTTCAAATCTGTGATCATTGAGTGATCTTAATGGTATACGCCTATGATCTTTAAGTATAACCTCATTATCATTTCTCTCCTGTTAGCTGCCTTTTTTCATTCCTATATCCCTCCTCTCCTTCCTTTTCTAATTTTTATTTCTTCTTTCCATTCTCCTTTTAGGTCTCAACTCCAGTGTTGACTACAAGCCAACTCTTTCCTTTAATTCCAGCCTTTGTTCCTTAATTCTAGTTCTTTGCTCAATATTTCTCCCTTCCTTCCTTATAGTGTCACTCCTTTTTCTTCTTTTTGCCCTCATGTATACATGCATGCACACATATGTAATCACATATTGATATATGTGTATATATGTAGTCATATATTTCTATTTGTGTGTATGTGTAATCATAGACTTAGAGATGGAAAGAACTTTAGAAGCTTTCTAGTCTAATCCTCTTATTTTACAGATGAAGAAACTAAAGCCCAGGGAGTTTGCTTCTTGCCAAAGTTACAAAGATTGTATCAGAGGTGAGATTTAGACCCAGCTAATCTCTCTTTAGAGCCCATACTCTTTCTATTTAGCCATACTGTCTTCCTCCACTCCACTTCTTTTTCCTTTTCATTTCTCATCTTTGATTTTCTTTTCTATTTCTTCCTCTTCTTTTCCCCCCTGGGAAATGGTAATGTTAGCTGTGACATGGAAGGACCACAAGTTAGTGAGAGAAAGCAGTGTTACCTATAATCACTTGGCACTGCTGAGGCCCACTTTAGTGCTTTCTCTTGCCTCAAACTGTCAGGTTTATACTTACATCTGTTTACATGATATTGCCCTCTCCTATAACCATCTCTAGTACATGCAAGTTCTTGGAGGGCAGGAAATGCTTTTGGTGTGGCTTTGTAAGTAACCCCTTTAGCACAATGCCTTGCATAAAGGAGATGCTTAATAAATAGTTGTTGAATTAGATTGGCATATCAGGGTTAGGAAGGATGAGCAAAATTACCTATTAATTTACAAATTTATTTCTTTGGTTGGTCTAGAATCTAGTTTGCAAACAGTTTCCCCACCAAGCAGAGCTTTTGTTTACCCATTTAAACAAGTGTTATATAGAAGACATTTGGGTGATTATTTTATATTAAAGGAACAATCAAATTAACAGTTCTACATCTGCCTTTTTAAAGTACTCATTAAATCAAAGGTTGTTTAATTTGTTTTCTTCCAATTGTCATGAATAACTTGGGAGTTCAGGCTAATACACTAGGATCCTAGAGATTTTTTTCTTAATATTATAATTGCTTATTTTATGCTATATTGTCTTCATTATATGTTTTATTTCCCTACTAGACTATAAATTCTATGAAGGCAGGGACTATATCTAATCTAAACTCTATATCTTCCCTTGAATTTAAAAGAGGTACTATATATTTAAGCAGGTACTATGGATATAGCACTATTTGGTTGTATACATATAGTTATAATATGATTATTTGTATTTATAGTGTAGGTTTCAAAATAATCCTTCTTTATGTAAGATACTTATTAGTCAGCTTTAATGATCAGCTAGAAAGTCTTTAGCATTTATGGATATGAATGATAAATAACCCCTGTGGGCTCTATTCACCAAGACCCTACTCTTTCATTTTACCTTTCAGTTGTCATTTGGTAGAACTGGTCAGCAGGACCAGCAGGATAAGGAATCATCTCAGCTTCCCAGAAGGTTGTAAATTCCTTATGGAGGAGGGGGGAGGGAATGGAGAAAAGGAGAGAGGACAAAGATGGTTATTTTTCTCTTTTTAAATTTTCATTATTTAGTGCAATACTTTGCCTGCAGTAGATGTTTGGTTGAATTGAAAATTTGGTTGAATTGAATTGTTGAAAGCTACTAGAAGTGTTTCTTGGGGACCAGGAACCAAGATATTACTCTCTTTCATTTTCCTTTCTCGGTTTTTGTGAATGCTACAGAGGGTCTATTCCTCCCCACCCCCATGAACCTCAGTGATTTTTCATACTTTGCTGCATGTCTTGGTAAGGAGGTTCTGGCATAGGACAGGGATGAAGAAGGAAGCAGCTACTTGAATTCCCTGGTTTTAGCCCTGAACTCCACTGAAGACTATGAAAAGAAGAATCATCCATCCAGAAGGGGGAAAAAAATCAAACTGATTATATTTCCTGTAACATTGGGACCTTTGCTCTAATTATTAATCTGAAAGCGTTATACTCCAAGCCCTGGAAAAAGGGGAGGTTGTATGCAAATCAAATAGAAGGACTGGTCCCCAACAGTAAGGAGTCCCCAACTCAATGGGGACATGCAGCTTGCATTTATAGAAATGCCCTTCCTTCCCAACTCAGCTTTCTGATCTCTTAAAAAAGGCATCTTGTAGGAGTGGAAAATTTCATTCTTTTTTGCCTTCTGAGACTTATGTGTACCGATTTGAGATGCCACTAGTAACAAAGTAATATTTGTTTTTGCTGGCAGTTTCACTCTGTAGCCATCATTGATGGGTTTTATAATACAAACTCTGTGTTTGTGTGTGTGTGTGTGTGTATGTGAGTGTGTGTGTGCATGTGTGTGTGTGTGTATGAGAGAGAGAGAGAGACAGAGAGAGGGCAAGGACTGGTTTTACTTTTTCTTTAAATCTCTAGTTTTAAGCAGTACCTACCACGTAGTAAGTGCCTAATAAATAATTGTTGATTGATTAGTGGATTTAACAATACTTTCAAAGACAAATTATACATAGAATGAAAAACAAATTAAATTAGCATAGTGACCAGTAAATATGTACAAAGGACTGCAGAGAAAAGGAGAATCAACCTGGGTAGTTTTCACCATGTTCTTGACAGGTAAATAGACTTGATTTCTGCCAACAATGTCTCTATACAGGCATCCCTAAATTCTCTTCATGAATAGGCCTTTGCTGGATAAATATCAAGGGAGGAAATTTATAATCCGAGTTTCTTCAGTCATCAGTCTTGATTTTCAGTAACTTTATTGGCATGGTGAGACATACATATGTTGCCAAAATCAATAGAGCTATCCAACCTGTCTGTCTGCTACAGGTTTTGCTTTTCCTAAAGAGGCTTATGTCATGTTGCTTTGATTTGAATTCCATAGCAGACAAACACAAATTATAACACCTTTTATTTTCAGTCCCTCCCATGGCAGTGAGGAACCTTTGGCCTCAAGGCTACATGTGGCATTCTAGGTCCTTGGGTGTGGCCTTTTGTCTCCATCCAAGTTTCACAGAACAAATCCTTTTTTAAAAAACTTAATTTATTAATTTTTAGTTTTTAACATTCACAGTTATAAGATTTTGAGTTCTAAATTTTCCCCCCCCTACGTTCTCCTCCCCAAGATGGCATGTGATCTGATATAGGCTATACATTTATGATCATATTAAACATAGTTCCACATTAGTCATGTTGTAGAGGAAGAATCAGAACAAAAGGGAAAAACCATGAGAAAGAAAACAGAAAACGACAACAACAAAATAGAAAATAGCCTGCTTTGATCTGCATTCAGACTTCATAGTTCTGTCTCTGGATGTGGACAGCACTTTCCATTATGACTCCTTTGGAAATGTCTTAGAGCATTGCATTGCTCAGAAGAGCTAAGTCTAATGAAGTGAGAGTCATCTCACAATGTTACTGTTACTCTGTAGTGTTCTGTTCATGCAGCATCAGTTCAAGTCTTTACTGAAGTCCACCTGTTCATCATTTCTTATGGAACAACAGTATTCCATTACATTCATATACCACAGTTTGTTCAGGCGTTTCCTAATTGATGGGCATCTCCTCGGTTTCTGATTCTTTGCCACCACGAAAAGAGCTTCTATAAATATTTTTGTAAATGTGTGTCCTTTTCCCTTTTTTATGATCTCTTTCTGATATAGGCCTAGTAGTGGTATTACTGGATCAAAGGGTATGCACAGTTTTATAAGCCCTTTGGGCATAATTCCAAATTGAAACAAATTATTTTATTAAGGATTCTGTGGAGTTTGGATTAAGCCAAAAGGCTGTACTTGAGGACCTAGAGGGCCACAAGTGGCCTTGAAGCTGCAGTTCCCCACCTCTGTGACTAGGTCCTTGAAAGAGAATGATGTGATTACAGTGATAAGTATAGTAGAAGACTTGAAAGCAGAACTGCAAATCAGGGGCAAGAGTACTAGTGGTATCTGATAGCAGAGGAGTCCTCTCAGAGTGATGTAGTCTTAGTGGCCAACAATGATTGTTAAACTAAGTTCTAGCATCTCTGAGCTGTTCTTCCTTTAACCTCAAGGCTGATTTTTTTCCTAAGTCCTTTCCTGGAAACCAACTGTAAAACTTACCTAAGGATATGCAGGAAGTATCATAAGCACCAAGAGGTATTCCAAAAAGGTTTGAAAAACCCAAGGCAGCCAATTACTGACTATTAGGAGGGATAGCCAGGATTTCCAGTGACTCTGCAGGCTTCTGATATGTCCTGCATGGACCCATTTTGGTCTTGATAGAGACCATTGCATTGCCTTCCCTCTTACGGCTCCTTCTTCTTCCTGGGCCTGTGACTATGGCCTCCTTTGCCCTTGTGCAGGGGGTGGGGAGGGGGCAGAATTAGTTGTCCTGTAACTAGAATCTTTAAAAGAGTAAAAGCACAGGGAAATTTATTCTCAGCTGAGATGCTTTGCATGGGAAAGAGTTCACTAGCCCTGATTGTTGAAATCTTCCATAACAGCTTTACACTCCATTCACTCATTATCTTGTATTGTATTGTGCTGCCTAAAGTCATAGGATTCATGAGTATCTCTCCCTTCCCCCATGATCCCTCCCCCATCTTTTCTAATCTCTTAAAAGAGGCATCTTGTAGGAGTGGAAAATTTCATTCTTTTTTGCCTTCTGAGACTTATGTGTACTGATTTGAGATGCCACTAGTAACTAAGTAATGTTTGTTTTTGCTGGCAGTTTCATTCTGTAGCCATCCTTGATGGGTTTTATAATACAAACAATATTGTTAGCAGAACTGCAGGTATTATATTGGTATGTTTATTTTCTTTCTTTAAAAAACTGCCAGAACCTTAGCACTTACTTCTGAACATGTGCAGAAAAAACAAGAAGTCAATTTTAGAAAAACATTAAGAACAGCCCACCTCTGATCTGGGTATGCCAGTCAAAGATGTATGTGTGCAGGCATATGCCTACACACATATGCATAGATAAATAGATATGTGTCTATGTATAGATATGCATATGTAGACACATACTATGCATATATGTCTATATAATTTTATATATACATGTATATTTTTAATGAACAAAGTAATATCTAGTTAGATAAGAACTGAATTCAAAAGCAGACTCCTTGTAAAATCTTGGCTCCCTTTTTACCCCCTTTTCTTTCCCTCACTGTCAAACTAGGAACTTTTCCAATAGGAATACATCATTCTTATTATATGTAATCCTTCTATTACTATTAAGAATTTAATTTCAGTATCAGTAAAAAACTTATCATGAATGATGGGGGAGGGGGATTAGTTGTCTATATCAAATGCCTGAGTTTTTTTCTTTGTCATGCATTTAACAAACATTTATTTAAATGCCTACTATTTACTAGATTCTTTATGACATTATAGTTAATGTAATGCTTTATAATATACTTTAATTCATTTCTGGGCCCCTAAAACTCTTTGTTTAGTGAACTGTCTCTATAGCAAAATCAGGCTATTTAATAGCTTATGTGAACCGCTCTCTACCTGAATACCCAGGTGTGGTAGGTAAGTCAGTCTATGGATTGTGAAGAGGGTTAAGTTTGGAGTGTTTAGTTAGTTTCCAAGTAACTGATGGTAACAAACAGAAGAAAGCTGCTCTTTCTTAGAGTATGCAAATGTCCACTCAGAAGCTGTAGAAATCAGTTATAAACAGCTGCTCTTCTTTATCCTCCCTTATAATCCTCTTTCTGTTCCCTCTATTTTATTTTGTATCCTCTTCTTTCACAAGACCACAGATCACGTCTAGAACATTCTGTCCAGTCCTGGGTGCCACATTTTAGAAGGTACAGTGATTAGCTGAAGCATATCCACAAGACAGTAACCAGTGAGGGGAATGGCACTATAAGGTAGGAAAATTGGTTGCAGGAATTGGGGTTCAGCCTTGAAAAGAAAAAGAATGAGGGCATAGATTTCACTGTCATCAAATACTTTTAAGGTCTGTATTATGGAAGAGGGCATAGATTATTTTGGCCACTACAGTGGGTACACTTAGAAGCAGAGAAAAAGATTATACTTTGATATGTAGAGGCGGGGAGTGAAAAGAGATGACAACTTTCTATCTACTAAGTTTTCTAAGGGGTCGCAAGGTGGTGCAACGAATAGAGCCACTATTATTGAATAGAGCCTATTCAGGTCAGGAGGACCCGAGTTCATATTCGGCATCAGATACTTGATACTAGCCATGTGACCTTAGGCAAGTCACTTAACCCCAATTGCCCTCCAAAAAGAAAAAAAGTTTTCTATAAGTAAAATGGACTGCTTAGGAAGTCGGGAACTCCCCTTCATTGGAAGTCTTCAGGCAAAGAGACAAGATTGATCACTTATTGGAGCTATTGAAGCAGGGATTCATTAATTTTCCCATTCTGATAGTTTAACAAAAATAATAACAGCTTTACATGGAAGGGAATAGGTGAAATTAATTAATGGAGCATACTGATATGTTTTGTGAATGGAAACTGCACAGAACTTTCTTAAGATACCATATGATGCAATTTAATATCATTACTCTGCCAGTGGTGCCATATGGCCATGTGAGATGGAATGTCACACTGCAGTGAACTGAAATTTTGGATGATCCAAGACCCATGACAGGTATAGCCTACATTCAATGATGACTTGTATACAAGATGTTTTATATAAGATCTCAGGAAACATAGGAGTCTTGTTTCTGATCCTAAAAATGACTGTATCTTTGATCTATTTTTTTTGTTTCTTAGCTAGCCTTAACATATCAAAGATATAGGGCATTTCATTTCCTTTCCTTCTTTCAGTCCAGACATTTTGGAAAGCATTAAGTTCTTTATCCAGAATGCTTCATGAGTTGGTTACTAACTACCGTGTCTGTAAATATACACTGAAACTATTTTGTAGTCTTGCTATTTTTAAAAGTGTGTGGGTGTGGGAAATGATGGTGAGTGAAGTCAGGGTAATTCATGGTTCTATATATATGTGTGTGTCTGTGTGTGTGTCTGTGTGTGTATACACATATACATATATGCATATGTGTGTGTGTATATATATATAGATATTTCTATATATAAAGATATATATATATGTCTTTATATACACATAGGTAAAAATTAAGCAAGTTAACAAGAAGATAGGCTGCCGTCTACTGTGCCCGTGATTTGGCTCTGATTTGTTTTTTGTTTCTTCTTTTTAAATTCCTCCTGTCCTAGATTTAAGCAAAAGAATCATAAAAATCATAGGATTTCAGATTGTAAAGCAGCCTTTGAAATCCTTTCTCATTTTACAGATTAAAAAGTCTGAGTCCTAGAGAAGATAAAGGCTTTTCCCAAAAGCAAATGGCTAGTTAGTAGGATTAGATGGTTTTTTAAATGGAGTTTGCCTTGATCTGTAACAGTGTTCTATTTAGTTGAGATCACCCCTCCTATCCAGCCTTATTTCCCAGTGTTCCGGAACTTGAAACATGATCTCCACCCAGACTAGTCTTATACACCTCAGTAACATTTCAACAAACATATGCTTGAGTACATGGGTGCCATAAATGTGTAGTGGGTGAAATCAACTGATTTTCTCTTTGTTTACTTTCTTCAGTGAGTCTTGCAGGTCCTGGTGATAGAAATAAAGGAAATGAAGGGTGGGGATTAATCAGGAGTGAAAGAAAAGCTATAGATTACAGTTGAAAGCACAGTCAGATGATCTGGGTTCAGATCCCACTGCACATGCTTATTACCAATATGACTTTGGGCAAACCACTTAATTCCCCTGAGTTTGGGAGTCTTCCTTTTCACAAAATAGGGAGGCTGAACCAGCTGTTCTCTGAAAGTCCTTCCAAGTCTAGATCTGTGACCCCATGATTCCATGACTGTTATGTCTTTATTTGTTGAGTATGGCACCTCATGCTATTTGATATTGGCTTTTAGCTGCTATTTATTTGTTTCAGTTGTGTCTGACCATGAGTGATCCTATTTGGGATTTTTGTGGCAGGGATGCTGGAATGGTTTGTCGTTTCTTTTTCTAGATCATTTTACTGATAAGGAAACTAAAGCAAACAGGGTTATATGACTTGCCCAGGATCACACAGCTAATAAGTATCTAAGGCCAGATTAAGACTCATGAAGATGAGTCCTCCATATTCTAAACCCAGTGCTCTATCCCCTGTACCACATAGGTGCCCTTGATATTTGCTTTAGGGTCAAGTCAAATCAAGGCAAGTGTTTATTAAAGCACTATGTGCCAGGTACAGTTTTGTATGATGAGGATACAAAGACGACAAAAACAGTTCCTGACCTCTAGGACCTTACAGTCTAATAGAGTATCACTGATCATTACTCCTTTAGGGGATCACAGCTAATACTAGTTTTTTCCAAATGTTTTCTTTTTTTTTTTTTTTTTTGCTTTTTTGGAGGGCAATTGGGGTTAAGTGACTTGACCAAGGTCACACGGCTAGGTTTTATGTTAAGTGTTTGTGACTGGATTTGAACTCAGCTCCTCATGACTTCAGGGTTGGTCTCTATTCACTGTGCCACCTAGCCGCCCCAATTTTCCAAATGTTTTCAACCTAGAAGGGAGATTTCTACTTCCCAAGTATGTAGCTTTTGATTTTTATCAATTTACCTGTAGACCAAATTAAGTTGGCCTATCTGGTATCTTAATGGGGAAAGATATCTAGGATTTTCTTTTGAGGATAAAGTCTCTTATTATTAGCATTCTCATCTAGTATAGAGAGAAGAAATCAGAATCATAAGTTCATATTGGATCTCTAGATGTATTTTTGTTACTTGAAGCAGTCCAATGTGGACAAGAGCACACTGGAATGGATGTCAGGGAAACCATGGCCACTTCTCACATCACACACACACACACACACACACACACAAACACACATGCATGCACACACACACACACACACACACACACACACGCACACAAACAATTCCAGATGTTATTGCAACTGAAACTGACCATAAAAGTCTTTTACATCTTCATTAACGAAATTACAGGAAGGCACCTTGTAAATGTTGGAACTGGCCATGACTTTGGATTTATCAATTAATTTTTATCTGACTGTAAAGCAGTACAGAAAGTACTTGTCAACAGGATTTCTTTAAAACTCATATCAAATCCCACCTTCAACCAGAGGCCTTTCTTGGTCATTCTAACTATTAATGCCTTCCCTTATAAAGCTTCCTTATATCTCTTCTGTATATATATTGTCTGTACCTATTTATATCTATATTGTCTCCCCCATTAAAATGAAGCTACTTGGGGGCAGGGAAATGTTTTGCTTTTTTTCCTTTCTCTCACTAGCACCATAAAAATGCTTGGCACTTAGTAAGCATTTGATAAGTGCTTGGCAATCTTACCAGTCCTAGATGAACAATTTCGGAGTTGACTTAACTACTTAAAAGAAAGTTGCTGAATATACCTAAATGTATTTTAAAGAGTTAAAAGAATTTAGATAGAGAATTTAAGAAATAAATAATTTTAAGGAATCTAAAACAAGTAACTTCTAAAATAGTGTAAAATAGGGGCGGCTAGGTGGCGCAGTGAATAGAGCACCGGCCCTGAAGTCAGGAGTACCTGAGTTCAAATCCAGCCTCAGACACTTAACACAAAAAAAAACTAGCTGTGTGACCTTGGGCAAGTCACTTAACCCCAACGGCCTTCCAAAAAAAAGCAAAAAGAAAAGATTTTAAAAAATAGTGTAAAATAAAAATTTATAATGAACTTCCATTAAAGCTCTACAACAATGTTCATCATGTCCGTGCCTTGATACTTCTCATTGAGAGCTCTGTTGGGGGAAACAAGCTCTAGTACTTTCCACCAATCTAGTGGGATTTTAAGTATAAGTCCAGTGGCAGAATTTGTATTTGTCTTATAAGGGCCAGCCTAAATATGCTTAGTGAGACTTAACAGCAGCAGATTTCCTATCTTGATTTTTTTAAGCTACAAAAATTCATTAAAAAAAATTCATTAAAAAAACACAAAGGAATACAGAGTTTGAGTCTGCATTTGTGGAAGGAATACACTGATAAAGCCATATGACTTTGGAAAGATTCAAGAATATGTTTATAATCATAGTTGTACAAGGATGAGATTCTTGTAGAGTTTGGAACTCCAGAGAGAAAAATATAGTTTCAGGTTTGAGGGTATGCTTGAACTTAGAGACATTCTTTTTGTCTAGTCTACAATTTCATTAGCAACTAACAACAAATTTCTCCTATATCTCATAGAGACTTTGGGCAATTCATTTAATACCTCTGTACCCCAGTTTCTTCATGTGAATAATGATGAAGTTGTATTAATTTATTTCTTAATTCTCTTTTGAATCTAATATTCTGTCTGATCTTATGGCAACAAGGACAGAGCCAGACTCAAAATTTCTTGTACCAATGAAAGAGCCATTTTTTTGAGCTAGTATATGCCCTCAAATTACCCAGAGTTATCAAGTATCTGGAGAAAAAGGTTTATATTTATGTGCTTGTTATTTCCAGGAACTACCTGGCTTTGTGCCTCCTCATGTCCCTACTCAAGTCAAATGTACCTATTTGCCTCTGCCAGTAGACTCAGGATCACCTGTACTCCTAGCCCAGTTTGGGCCCTGAGTAGATACTGACTTGGAAAGTAGATGCTGCCTCAAGAGACATTTGGGCCCTCACTATCAAGCTCCATCTTGGTTACTGCTAGTATCACATGCCTTCTACTCAGACCTCTCACTGTTGGTTTCGTCTGGGCTCCTTGCCACTCAGTGAACAGATCCTCTGCCTGGTTTCTTCATCAACAGTTATCGCCCAAGCTCCTAAACTAATCCTTATCTGAGTTTCCTAAACTTTGCCCCATCAGCTCCCTTCTGTCTAGGAAACACATCCCTCCCATTCTGTGCTTCCTTATTCTGTTATTCTCCAAGTATGGACATGATACCAATTAGATCAGTCTCACAGTACACTATTTCTAGTAAAAATCATTTTGTACATTGTTTTTTTTTTAAAAAAAGGAACTTTTGTTCACCTTGCATTGGGAAAAGAATTATTGGTACAGAGAAAGAGTATTTTCCTTTTTACTTCTCAAGAGAAGTTACATATTCAGAAATTCATGATGTATTCATACTTTTCTTCAGAAACATTGTGGGGATGGAAAAAGACTTGCAATCACTTCCTTTTCCTTCCTTTGGCCCACTATACTTCCCAATTTTTTTTGTTTTCTTTCTTCCATTTCTTAAAAAAGGAAGGACTTTTCAGGAAAGTTTTCCTCTGGTTTGGAGGAAAGTTTGCTGAACCAGGAATCAGAGAACTTGGGTTTGAATCCTGCCTCAGACACTAATATCTGGGTGATTTTGAACAAGTCACTTAACCATTCATGGTCTCAGAATGGGTGATTGGATTAGGTGGCTTCTGTGGTCCTTTACAGTTCTGATTCTGTGTTTAAATCATCCCTTCATCTATACTGGAAAAGCTATTTTTTTCCCTTGAAATCTACTGTGTTTGAATGTAGGAAAAATATCACATAATGTAATGATTTATAAATGAGTAGGCTAAATTAATTAACAAGGAGTTGGACTTGGGAAAAAGTTTTGTGTTTGATCTCTCCGGTAGATATGAGGTCACATGGAAAATATTTGGTACCTAAAATGAAGCCTATCTCTCCTCTTTCCTCTTTGTTGTTTGCATTATGTAAAACTCTGTGATATTCTTACTCAGTTTCTGATGTTTTCTTAATTTACATTATAATGTCCTTTGGACTACAGTGGAATCTCCACATAAGTGATCCTTCCACATAGACGCTTCTGGTTCCTGTGTAAGACTACTTAGAGGAGTAGACCATACAGTAAAACTCTTACCACCATGTGCTGCATCCCCACTCTTCATGCTTGCTGTTTAGACATTGGTGGAATCCATTAGATGGGTAATTGAAGAGGTTAAGAGAAGTCTTGGCCCTTATTAGTCCAGAACCACAAAAACAAAACAGCAAAGTTCAGTGATGAAAAGTGGGCCCAGTCTTTAAAACATGATGTGTGGGTCTTTCTATAGTACAAGTCTGTCATGTCCCAGTTTAAGATTGGGTTTGTCAGTCTTGTCCAGAACCTCTTAATAAGCCTCATTTTAGAATTATTGTAGCTATCCTATTACCTGTTGTCCAAGACCCTTCATTTTAGCAGGGTGATGATGTGTTTATATTCCAGAGTATTACCAAGGTAGAAGATGTTTGTTATTTTCATGTAAAAAATTCTAGAAACTTTTATTTCCTTCACTGAAGTCATACTGCAGCTAAGGATATCAACACAAAGGTGTAAACTTCATTTCCAGAAAAAGTAGCTTAACTCCACACCTAATTCTTTTTTTAAGCTCCCACCTTTTAGTAATATTGCCTCTTTGACCTGAAATGCTTCCCTGTGGGCTAGCTGTACAAAGTATCAGTTTCTCTATGGTGCAAGGGCTTTTTCTTTAAAAGAAATCTCATGGTCACTTATAAAGATGGTCTCTACCTCCTTGTAGTTTCGGTGTGCAGTCTGTTGGAAATCAATCTCTATAAACCTTTGCTGCTTTCTTGCTGTTTCCATCATCAAGTCTAATCCCCCTTTTTTGGGGGTGGGGCAAGGAGAAATGTTGGCCCTATATTTCTGTTAATTACAGAAACCAAGCAAGGAAGGATTAAGGCTAAGCTTTCTTTTTCACTAAATGCTTTTTGTTTTTAGCATAGAGGCCCTGACAGCTTTTAGCCTAGTTCTCTGCCTCTAGGTGCTTGCTCAATAAATGTTTGGGGAATTGACTTACCCAATATAGTCTGATGGTGATGATGATTCCAGGATGGAGTTCCTGGAATCCAGGCAGGGTCCTTGTCTACTTACACTCATTTTGTGTCTTTAGAGGAGTGAAGGAAAAACCATCTGGCCTTAGTCTCTGAAGGATTATATGGCTCCTAGAGTATGGAAACAGTGGCCTGACTACATCAATGCAGCTGCACCAGACATATTCTATTTTCAGAAGGTTGAGAGAGACTAAGTTTAGAGAGCTATGGAAATGGGGCTCTAATGGTGATATCTTTGCACAATCTTGAAACACCTCTATCTTGACTTCTGAAACCACAGGACTTCTGATAACCCCATTACCCTGGACTTCTAGATATCTAGAGACTGGGGGAAAGGTCAGATACAAATAAGGCTGAAAGTGGGAGATAGGGTATATTGACTTCCCTCTCAGATCTAGCATTATCCATTGGCAGAGTAAACTTTCCTTCTTTCTCTTCCATTTGTTTATTAATACAAGAAATGTCACCAGTAAAGTCCCATTCAAATAGCTGGACATTTTGATCTACATTAAATTGCAAATACTTCCAGAAAGGAAACATTTTAAATTGTTATTAATCTTGTTTTTGTAGGGATAGGGATCGGTCCTGTGATTTCATTAGGAGAAAGAATTCTCAAGTGAGGGAAATCCCTTTACCAATGCAAGTAAGCTCCTTCACTGAAATTTAGTCTTAGGTGGTTGTCTATAACTTGTTGAGGCTGAGTGATTTGCCCAGGGTCACACAGCCAGTAAGTGTCAGAAGTAAGACTTGTGATTCTGGTTCTTTACTAGGTGTAACATAGTAGGAATAAAAGACCCTCCCAAAAAGGAGAAAAGACAGACAAATGACACACATCAGTACTTTACCTAGAATCTCTCTTGTGTTTGCCACCATCATTTTGGGGTGAAAGAGGAAAAGACGTGGTGCCAGAATAACTGGTTTGTAACAAAGCAAGAGAGTATCTTTAAGACGTGCCTGTGGTGCAAGAAATTATGACCCTGGAAAATTTTAAGGAGACTACATCTTATATTTCATGAACATACAAAACACTGGAAAAGTATGTGTAGTTTTCTATAGTTTTCTAGGAGTTATCTTGTTTCATCTCATGAGTATTTGTCAGAGTGTTTAAGAAAAATCTGGGTTTGCTTTACAGGACACAATTGGATTTTATTCAGGTTTGACCCCTGGCACCTAGGTGAATTTGCCAATCACATTTCTCAATTGGTTACATAATATTTTTTTTCTTAACACATTTTATTTCATTCTTAACTGGATTAGTTTTAAAGGGCTAGCTCCTCCAAATGTTATATAAACAAACCAAGTAATTAGAAAAAAAAAAGCAAATAGTTGAAGCAGTTAATAGTAAGAATTTTTTTTAAAGTAAACAGGCTTTTATTGAGTGAGCAAAATTATGCAGCAGCTTATTGGAATGACCTTGCTTTGACTTTCACCCAGATCTGATCTCCCTTGTATCTTACAAAAGCTGAAAGAGAGCTGTATATAAAGACAGTGAAATACTGTATTGTTGTGGATTACAATGTCCTTCAGCTAATGAATTCAGACAACTAAGATCTCGTGGTCTTTCATTTTCCTTTTAGAGAGTCTTCGATGTTATATTAATAAAGTTACAGATGAAAGGCTAATCTGTTCCAAATTGGGCCAAGGTATAATGACACTGAAATCCTTCTCTCTTATCACCAAATTGTTTGTTACTGAAAGGCAACATGCAGTGGCTTGCATCCTCTCCTCAAGTTGGTCTCATTTTCTGTTTTAGGGTTTATTTTTTCCTGTTTTTGTTTTTTTAATTTAAAAGTGATAAGATTCCAAGGCAAGTAGGAGGCCCCTCCACTTTGAAGGAATAAAAACATTTTCTTTACGAAAATAGCCACCACTGAGTTTTGTTTATGCTGTTTTTTTTTTCTCCAAGCTATCCTCTGTCCAGGCTGGACAGCTTGGGGAGGAGGTGTTATTTATCTCTTTTAATTAAAAAGTACCTACTTTGTTTGTGGCTCACTTCAGTGAAGTGGGCACCTCGGTGAGAACCTCATAAAGTTTGTAGGGATAGTTCAGCCTCAGAGATGCACTCACTCCTCTCCAGGCTGGAGTGCTAGATGGATGCCAAGTGCTAAGAATTTCTGGAATGTAGAATTGCACAGCACTGATAAAGTTTGCTTTGTTCCCTTATGTGACTTGACCCATTGAGAAAATGTGGTTCCCTAGGAGGTTTTAATCGCTCAAAGTCCATAGTTAATAAAAGGAAAGGCCACAGCATAATTGAGCTTGTTTTCACCTGCTGCCTGAAAGATTAACTTTCTTAACCTTCCTTAGGAAGGTAAAATAACCCAACGTTTTTTAAGGAGTGATTTGTGGTGCTCTTCATAGCTATCAGTCTTAGTAAACACTATTTGAGTGTGGCTTTTTTTTCCTCCCTTCCCAGACTGCTAAGTAACCTCTTCAGCAAATGGCAAGGGCCTCATGACCATTTCATCTAAAAACAAATCCCAAGGAAAGACCCACCCTCTTTTCAGTATCAACTTCATCTGTTACTGGACTTGGATTGGTTTTGAATTACTTGGGGAAAATAGTTGTTGCTACTGCTTAACCTTTGGTTTTCCTCATTTATTTCCGTAAGAGATTGGGAGTGGAATCTAAGGCACCCCGGTTAAACTTAATGTGCGTCATGGTGTGGCAGCGCTGGATTCTGTGTTTTTCCAGTGGGAAATGTTGATCTATAAACTGATAGGAAAAACTGGAGTAGGATCTAATAGTTCCTTTATTATACCTACCTCCATCATCTCCTCCTACCCCTGATTTTTGCAGTTTTAAAAGTCGGCCAACTGTGTAGTTCTTCTCACAGGGGAATTGGGGAGGGTGTGTGTGTGTGTGATTAGAGCAAAAGGGAAATGAACGAGAAACACATGTAAGTCTCCCCCCACCCCCACTCCAACATGATTTGTAAAGTAGGTCTTTCATGTTTTAAGTACTACGCTATACACACACACACACACACACATACATATACTTCTTCCACCTTGGTTTCTTTTTGCTACAAGTAAAGCAGGAGAAAGAAATGTTTGTTTCCCGCTTGCCCTATGGATAAAACACATCGAATTCCATGATAAATACTATAACTGAATAAATGAACTTCCAAGGGGGTCTTATTTTCCTGTTTCTACAAGACAGACCTAGTTCTTACTGTCTGAATGAGCCTTTTTCCATCAGCCAGGACACTGATGTGTGTAAATCTTCAAAACACCTGCTTGGGACCCTGCTTCAGGTTAACTAAATAAACAGCCAAAGAATTCGGTATTGCTGTTGACAGTGAGCGGCTGTAAACATCCTCGACTGGAAGCTGTGAAGCAGCAGATGGGGCTTTCAGTCGGATGTTTGCAGCTGCCTACTGCCTCAGACTTCAAGGAGTGTTGCCACTTTAAGGACAATTAGCTTGTTGGTTTCTGTTTGTTGCATATTCAACAAAGTGTAGACAAAATGTTGGAATTTTTAAAAATCTATTTCTACATATCTTTTAGAGGACATTACTTGCCCATTGACCCTGCCCCCCTCCCCGATGAAACTCCATGTTTATAGACACTGTAGTATTTTCGATGCATATTTGTAAGACAATTGAGAAAATGTACCATATTCTTATGCTAGAAAAAAAGATGTATGTTTGCCCACTTTTGTTCTGCTAAATCCAAGACTCAGAATCCAAATGTGAGAAAAGATTGTGTACAGCATAGTAGGAAAAGGAAGTGCTGGATCTGGAATTAGAGGAAATAGGTTAAAATCCCAACTCTGCTACTTATTGCCTGTGTGACCTTGGACGAGTCACTTAACTTTAATTGGACTTCTCAGTTCCCTCATCTATAAAGTGAGAGGATTGGATGAAAGCATTCTAAGATTCTTTCTAGCAGAAGATCTGTGATAATGGCAAAGTGAACTTGTATTGCTATTTGGAAATAAGAGGATCACCAGATCTGTATCTATTGAATCAGTATTATTTGGAAAGAGGAGGTGAGGGAGAGGAGGAAAGGACAGAAGGAATAAAATGACTTTGTAGGTTCTTGAGTTAATAATTAAAAGACTGGGAAAAGGAGGGGTGAGAAGGCTGATGTTAATCCATTAGTTTTCAGGCTGATGTTTTAAATTCATAGAATTGCACAGAATGTAGAACCTTAGACTGGATCATCCACTCCATCATTCATTTTCCCTTTACAGATAAGGAAAATGAGGCTCAAGGTGGCTTATTTTCTTGCCCAAGGTTGTGAGCCAGGATTTCTTCTGAATCCTAGCCGGGTGCTTCCTTCCCCTACATAATACTGATCCAATCTGATTCTCATTATTTTTTGTTTCTATTTGTTCTTCTTTGAATCTGCTTGAGACTGGGTTTAGGCCTTTGTAAAAGTGATCAAAACATTTTTATTGGATTCAGTGGTACTGCAGAGTCATATAGGATACTCCATAGGGTGTTTGAATTTGAGAAAGGAAGACCTTAGAGTTTAAATCTCTACATAACACTGAACTCAAGAAGTAACTCTCCACAACTTAACTTAATGAACAACTGAGCTGTGTTCTGTGATGTTAGAAGGATCCTTGATATATTGACAGTGGAATTATACCCACTCTACTCTGCAGGTGTCCTGTGGTTTACCCAAAAGATGAGTTGCTATTCTAAATTAAGGATTACTTACAATTTAAATGAATACCAATTTGAATCTTTGAAAAGTACTCATCCCCATAATTTGTCATTAGTATGATTCTAAATTTTTATATAATGTTTTCATAAAATATAGACTGTAGGAATAAAATAGAAATATAATTGCCTGTGATAGAATGTAAGCATCATGAGGGCACTTCATTTTCCTATTTATATTCCCAGCACTAAGCATATTGCCTGATGCTTTAATGGATGCTTATTGGTTGATTGATTGGAGAAAGCAGCTATTCTACTCCAGATTTAGAGTCTGAGGATCTCAGTTCAAATCCCATCTTTGTCCTTTACTTCCTATATGACTTTGAGCAAACTATTTAACTTAACCTTTCTGGTTCTGTTTGCCAATCTATAAAAGGAGTGGCTTTAGTTTATCAAAATCAAACTCTGTACTACAGGAATTTAGCAGGCACTCAGTTTGTTCCACTCATGGAGATTATACCAGGGGTACTGATTCATACTTAACAGCACCACAGAATAAGGAAGATGAATGGATTGACTAATTGTGTTCACATTCCTTGCAAGATGACACAAGGGAGAAGCATTACTTTCCACAGGCATTACCATTTATAGGACTTTTTATCTAAAATGGCTTTTCTCTTCAGTGAATAAGATTATATCTAACATCTTTTTTAGCTTTAAATTTGTGATGCTATGATCCTGTGATAAAATTAACCTGCACTTTAGAATAGTGGGGTTGTTTTGTTTTGTTTTTTGTCATTCATTCTTTTCAGTCATGTCTGACTATTGGCAACCTCATTTGGGATTTTCTTGACAAAGATACTGGACTGGTTTGCCATTTCCTTCAGCTCATTTTATAATTGAGGAAACTGAGGCAAACAGGGTTAGGTGACTTATCCAGGGTAACACAACCAGTAAGTGTCTGAGACCAGATATGAACCCAAGAAAATCAGTTTTCCTGACTCCAGGCCCAGCACTCTATCCTCCTAGTTGCCACCTAGTTGCCCAGAATAAATAGTAGATGTTACAGATAGATGAGGGACAGAATTCTAAATAATATAAAACATAAATGGTTTGGTTCATAGGGGAGCATAGGAATAAGTCAGGTAAGAGGAAGTTAGAAGAAGTTAGGGAATGTCATGTTATTTAAGTTTCTTAGCTTTTTAAACCTGTGCTTTATTGATAAAAATCTTACAATACAATTATTTTGACCTCCCTAACTCATTTATCTTGTTGATAAGCTGTGACAGACAATTAATATTGAATAGATTTTTTTTTACATGTTGACTAATTTGCCATTAGAATTTCTAACAACTTTGAGGGACAGAAATAGGTAAAGAAAAACATTTAAATTTCCCCTTGTATGTAGAGTGGCCAATTAAAAAATTCAGTTATGCATTCTTAGAATTATACACACAGAAAAGGGTGTGGCAGGTAAAGCCATACTGCTTCTGAGGCATGTTAGGTAATTTTCCCCTTGTCAGACTTCATAGGGTATTAAGAAAGGTTGGTACTGCTTTCAACTTGTAAAACTAAAGCCATTCTATAGAGAAGAATAATTCAGCTGTATCCCAGGATGCCAGATGAGATTTTCCAAGTGAACAGCTGTAATTTCAGAGAAATGTTTTTCCTTTCCCCAGCTTTCCCACTCCCTTCATACACTCCCAATTATTTTCCTTACACTTCCTCATTTCGTTGTTTCTCTCCTGTCTACTTCATTTTTCCTATTCTTGCTCTAATTTGCTATCATGATAGTTTGTAATTGCCATTAGACCAATAGTTTTGAAAGTTTTAAACTATTTCACTTAAATCAAACATGCACACTTCCCTCATCCATGGTTAAGATAAATGTTCTTAAAATTCAAGAATGATGACTATTTGTCATGGCTATTGCTGGTTCACTACCTTAGAAAATAATGTGAGATGTTTCTTTAGACATATTGCCATGTTTCCACTTGTGTTCAATTCTGGAAAGCAAACTCACTCTGTTACTGTTGCATTTGATATTCAGTTTCACAACATTAAAAGTTTCACACTTAAGCATTCATAGAGCTACACAGTCAAAATTAACATCAACTTCAGTAAGGGGATTAATACCCCACATAAACTAAAATGCTGAATTTCTAATTGCTTCCCTAGGGTTCTGCTGCTTGATAGTATGTCTTTAATATAATAATTTAGGTCTGGCAAAATATTGCATATAGTGCTCATAAATATGACTTATTTCCGTTAAGGGAGAAAACTCTCCTTCATCAAGAGGCTGACTACAAAGCAGTGTCAAAATTTGCTTGTGAAGCTAAATACATACAGCTCTCCCCATGAAATTTGTAATGTTTTAAAACACAATAGCAGAACACTGAGTGATTAAAATAATGATGGCACATTTAGATTTCTATTCATTGGCTTTTTCAAAGTGTCAGTATGTTTGCCCCTGAAAGGAAGGTTTCCGAGTGGGAAGGGATGATGTAACTGGCTCTAAACATGGTGATGGTGATTCATTTCATTGACATTTCTTTCCTGTCTTTAAAAATGTTTTGAACCAAGGCTCCATTTTGGAATGATACTGTACAACTGTTGCACATCTGCCATATCTCTCTCCGCTGCTTGAAGTTCAGCAAAAGTAATACAGTAGAGAGAAGGATGTTTGCAGTCGTGAAGGCTGCCAAGCGGACATGCTGATTTCTATCAGAATTACCCGTTCTTAGCTAAAACTTTCCATTCTGTATCTTGGCTGAAAGGTAACTGCCCATTTCAACTTTCCAAGGGACAAGTTCCCCAGTTAATACTTAATTTTTCTACTACTTTGCATGGAATTTGAAGAAACTTTAAGGCTGGTTCTTGGTTCTTAGTGAAGACTAATCCTTAAATAATGAAGTTGATTTTCTTGAACATGCTGAGTTTTTACCTGAAATATTATTTTAAAATAATGGAGTGTCCTGTGCAAAGTGAGTATATTAGATGTACTTATCTGTGCTTGAAATTATGCAGATGTGGAATTATCCATTTCAGATATTTGAGATGTTGGGTTCACATTAAACCTTTCTTTCATTTTTTGTAGTTCCTAAAAAGAAAAACTCAGAAAATAAAGTATACAGAAAATAGGAATGCTAATTCTCCAAATGTTCTTATTATTTGAATGAATACTACAGAAATTAAATATGGTAAATTACATGTTTGCCTTTAATGGGATTTCTCTTTCAATTGTTGTGCATGGACAAGCATTTCTCACTAATGTATGTATTTTATTTATTTTGTGTGAGTAATGCGGGCAAATTAAGGTTACCCCAAGATACTTAAATCTGCCTTTACTAATTTGTATATCTAATTGCTGTAAGCGTAATGGTGCACTACATTGTGAGAGAGGACAATATTTTAATGAAAATTAAAATAAAGTAGATTGGAGATCCGTTTAGTTTGGACCCAAGATGGAAAATTATCATCCCTATCAACTTCAGTGCACAGTTTGATTAGAGAAATAGATGTAAATGGTCTCTTGTTTGTCAGCTACTTGGAATATACCCCAAATCTCAGTTTACTACCTATTTCTCTTAGTCTTTTTTATCTTAATTTTTAAAAATTTTTTATCTTCATCCTTCCTCCCCTAAACAACTTTGTGTTTATGTTTATTATATATGCACCTATATATGTACATGGATATTTCCTCCATTAGAATGTAAGCTTCTTGAGAGCAAGACAGCTTAATTTTTTTTCCTATGTATTCTTACTGCCTAGCACAGTGCCTGGCATTTAGCAGGGAGCATTTATAAATGCTTGTTGATTGATTAAGATGTTATCCTGTTTTAGGATATGAAATAAACTGTGTAGAAACACTCTGAAAGGTGTAAAAATGAGGCATTATCATGTTTTCTTTTCGTATTCATAGTCATCACCAGATCTATCCCTCAAAATATTTGTTTTGTGTATATTTGGTGCTTTGGGCCCAATGCATGAACTTGCTTAAAAATAGGGATGTGACTAAATCTCAGCCCCAGAACCAACATAGCCTTTTAAAATGAGGGAATATGATAGTAAAAGCTAGGAATACATATGTCATTGATGCTTAAATTAATACTTCTGTGCTACAATAGAGAAAAGTCCTTCTAGTTGAATTCATCTAGTAAAAAAAAAGTGTTTGGAAGATAAAAGAGACTAATACAAATAATGCCATTGCACTGTTTCATAATACTCTCCTTTTGTCCTGGGGCTGAACTTGGTCCAACACTAAAAAGTTCTCAACTCAAATTTTGAAAAAAGTGATGTTAAAATCATTTTTATATATAACTGGGGAAAATAAAATACTAAATTTTTTAAATCCTTGAATTCAAAATATTAGTTAAATTTGAGTTAATGTTCTGTGTTTAAGTGGGAAAACTTCTAAAACTTGTGTTAGAAAGAGGCTGGATGCCGTCAGCTCTTTCATGTTTAGTTGTATTTTGGTGTTAGAAACTAGCTTGTGGTTAATTATCACCAAATTATGGATTACCCATTTGAGAGATTTAGACATGAAAGGGAGCTCTGAGGTCATCTAGTTCAAAATCCCCATTTTACAGATTGAGATAGAGGCCCAAGGAGGTAAAAACAAGTTAATAAGTAGACCTGGGATCTGAACACAAGTTTTACAAATCCTCTTTTCTACTACATTTTGCAGAATATATGGTTTTGATGCATTTGTTCTTTTAAAAATAATTTCAGTACCATATATAGTTTTTTTTTGGCTCCCACATATTTCTTCCCCATTTTCTCTTCTCCCTTTTGCCTGTAAATCAGGTTAAACCAGTATTTATGTATTTTTTTTGTTTTTGTTGTTTTAATATCTATATTCTAGTGATCAAACACTAGACAGGAAATCCACACTCTGTTCCCTGTTTTATCATTGAGCTTTCACTGTGACCCTGTATAAATTAGTTAACCTTTGTGTGCTTTAGTGTAAAAAAGCTAAATTCTATTTCTGGGCTTGCAGTATTTCTCAGTCTGTGAGTTGTGTTAAAGGAAATCAAAAGATATTCAGTCATGCTATCAATGAATTATTAGAAATCTTGAAAATGTAATTTTTTAAAAAATCCATTGAACATAGAATATACCTCAGTGAATAAGGTGGCTTGCACAAAAGTGTCTGATTAGGTCACTGATTCAAATTAAATGCATATAATAGATAATTCTCATTCTCTGAATTTTTGCCTAATACAAACTTAGAAGGAATGAACACCTTGCCTCCTAAACTGAGATAACTAAATGTAAAACCATAGTAGATGGGCAGGGGTGAGGGGTAGGGAGTAGGGGTGGGATAGAAAGGCCATGGGAAGGGGCTATAAATAGTTATGGGATTGGTGAACATTATTACTAGGGATGAGCTGAAACATTTAAAGGCTAGGGCAAATAGTCTTGGTCCCAGAGTTCATCAAAGCAGCACTAATTACCTCCCTTCCCTTGTGAGAAGTGTAAAGGCTTATAGTAGTAGGTGGGGCTGTCCTCCAGCCAAATGTATATTTTCATATGGAGGGGGTGGGAAGGGGAAGGAGATTTTTTTTCAATCAAGGTAGAAATATTTTCTTTTAAAAATAGATCTATTTCAGTACCTGGTTTAATGTAACTGGAGTTAAAGGCTAAGAGAAATAAATAACTGTGTCCCCTCTCAGTACCCCCATTTAATAGTACCTAGAAAGTCAGGCTTAGGTTATCTTGGCAATTCTTTGAAATGAGAATTTTGTCATTTCTAGAGGATTGCCAGATCTTTGGACAAGTAAAACTGATTATAAAAGGAAATATATATAGCAAGGAGAAAATGCTCACAAATAAAAATGTACTGTTTAAAAGGAATACATTATCTTTGTTCTATCATCATGGCTTTTCTGTACTGGCAGATCACAATAGCAGCAGTTTCCATGATCCAAGCTTGTGATCTCAGAATTCAAAAGTGTTAGCAAGAAACTTAAATACTTGTACCATCTTATTTTGCTTACCATATGGATTGGTTGTAATTTTCTTGGCAAGTGTAATTAACACTAATCTTCTAAGAAAAATGGGTTCTTCTTTATTCTAGTGATTGTCTTCTGTGCTTTAAGAATGGGAGAATTAACAGCTGGTACTGTAATGCCAGAATTACAGAGATGTCAGGGCATGGTTATGGTGTTTGAATATTATTAAGAAGTGGATAATTTTTAAAGGCATGACCACATGGCTAATGTGACTAAGATTTGCATGAATAAAGAAGAGAATCACTTAACATTAGTTTTTCACAAATTAAGTTTATCAGGGTGCTGTACAAAGAACCCTAGACTGGCCATGGGAAAAATCACTTCACTTCTTCTTTGGGCTTCAATTTACTCTGTAAGATGAGGGAGGTCGGCCATATCATCTCTATCACCCTAGTCACGTTTATTAGCATAGCTTATACTATTAGACAGATGTAGTATAGCCTGAGAGCTCTACTGAGGTGTGACATAGGTGCCTACATGGTTATTTTGAATATAAACTTGGCTTTCAGGTGGCATGAATAGATATGATCTGAGAACTATGCCTGTCCCTGTGGAGGGGAAGAAAGTTAAGGACTGCATCTACAATCCTTAACTGACAGAACTTATGAGGGCTCCCAAGAATGGAGCTCTCTTTTCTTTAGGGAAGGGGCTATCAAGCTAGAGTTATATCTCTCTGACCCTGTCAAATGTTGGTAATCTAGGAGATGATAAATTCACGTCTATAGTTGTTTTCCTAAGCGCTTAAGGTTGTCCTTAGTTTATAGTGACAAGCCTAGTTACTTTCTACCAAAGACCGCTTATACAAAAGACTATTTCCAACAAAGCAAATTGAGATTAAACCCATTTATCCAAGCAAAAAAGAAGATAGAAATGGGAGAAGTTATGCAAATTAGCATATACTAGAGAATACATGAGTGAATTAGCTTTTTAGCTGGGAGAAAGATAAAATCTCAGCTCAAACCAGGAGAAAGGGCCTGATCTCACCCCCAGGGGAGTCCTCTCTCCACAGTCTTTAGGAGAGGCCAACTGGAAATAAGGGACATGAGGAACTGACTTCACTTTCTGTGTTGTGTGTACCTCTCCTAACGAGTTTCTCTAAACTCAGTAAATCCCTTATGCAGATATTAGGTGTCTTCATGGAATTCAGGAGTACTTGTCATGCAGGCATTTCAGTCATGTCTGACTCTTTGTGACCCCATTTAGGATTTTCTTAGAAAAGACACTGGAGTGGTTTGCCATGTCCTTCTTCAGCTCATTTTACAGAAGAAGAAACTGAGGCAAACAGGGTTAAGTGACTTGCCCAGGGCCACAAAGCTCATAAGTGTCTGAGGCTGGACTAGTCAGGAAGATTAGTCTTCCTGACTTCAAGCCTGTTGCTCTATCCACTGAGCCAAACAGCAAATTGTAAAATAACACAGGTTTGAATAGAAGCTCAGTTAGGTAGGATTTTGATCTATAAGAGACCTTAGACTTCAACTAATCCAATTTTCATATTTTATAGATGAGGAATTTTCAGTTAATCACTGGACCAAATTTCCAGCCAATTTAGTGAGGTAAGAAATATTAGCTTAAATAACAGGGTATAAAGGGGTATTTTTTTTTTTTGCTTTTTGGAGGGCAGTTGGGGTTAAGTAACTTGCCCAAGGTCACAGGGCTAGATTTTGTGTTAAGTGTCTGACTTGAACTCAGGTCCTCCTGATTCCAGGGCCGGTGCTCTATTCACTGTGTCACCTAGCCGCCCCAAAAGGGGGTATTTTTAATAAATATTCTAGGAAAAGAGATGCCCCAAGCAGATAATTATGTTTATTGTATGAGTCTTGAGAAAATAGTGAGGAAGCATCCTAATATAGGAAATAAGAAATCTTAGTAGTTATAAACAGAAAATTCTAAGATCTTTAATTACTCACATATATATATGGAATAGTTGAAGAGTTCTTCCTTCTCAGGACACATTTTTTCTACTCCTGTTAAGACCCTTATACAAGTCATTCTTCAGTCTAAATAAACCATCCTTATCCCCTTTTGACTCAAATACTGCCCATCCTGAAGGATAAACTCCAGTCCCATTATCTTCCCCTTGGCAATAGGTGCTCTTGACTTGAGGTCATAAAGTAATACAGATCATTGTTTAGTTTATTTCAGCTGTTTCTGACTCTTCGTGGCCCCTTTTGGGGTTTTCTTGGCAAATATATTAGAGAAGTTTGCCATTTCCTTCCCTAGATGATTTTTATAGATGAGGAAACTGAGGTAGACAAGGTTAAGCGACTTGCCCAGAGCCATACAACTGGTAGATGTTTGAGGCTGGATTTGAACTCAGATCTTCCTGACTCCAGGCCCACCACTTTATCCACTGTTCCACCTAGCCTCCTGGCCTCATATATCATAAGAACATATATATTTGGAGCTGGAAGGGACTGGGAGGTCATCTAATCAGCCCTCCCCCATACTTAGATGAGGCTACCCAGAGGTGTCAAATGACTTTAACCAAAGCTATACAGGTGCTAAGTGGTAAAGTCAGTATTTGAACCTAGGTGTTCTGCCCTCCAATCAGGTGCTTCATCTATTTTAGTTGCTGTTTTTAATATTCATTTGGTACTTGATACATATATATTTCCATATATTATTAACTATCTTTTATATCAGTGCATATGCTTTTTCTCCTTAGCTAAATTGTAAATTCCTTGAAGGCAGGGACAATGTTGAATGCTTCTTTGTGCTGTATCTTGCCTGAAGTCTTACACAAAGGACACACTCAGTAGATACTTGAAATAAGATTGCCATGACCATCATATTGCTTTTAGCTAAAATAGCATCAAAAAGTATTCAAACTAGAAAGAGTCTAGAAATTATGTGGTACCAGTAGTAGGATTTCTGGGTTTGGTGCCAGAGGGATTAGGTCTGAATCTTAACTCCTTGACTTCACAGTTGTCTGAACCTGAGGAAGTCCCTTTTCTCCTAGTGGTCTCAGGACTATTCAGCTCCTTTGACTTCCAGTGTATGATACTAAACCCCTTCATTTTTTTATGCATGAGAAAACTGAGGTCCAGAGAAGAGAATGTGTTCTGGTAACCTGGGATATTGTGAAAAATTATCCAGTGACAGGAAAAGAAAAGAAAACCAATGAGGCTTTAAGAAATAGTAAATTTGGAACCTACTCACTTAGAAATTTGATTTTCAGGGAAGATTAGTGTTGCAAAAAATGGGAATTTGTAAGCTTTAACTTGGAGGACAGCATAGGAAAAGAGGCAGTTTCATTTATCCTGAGCAGCTCATTAAATCCACTGGGGCCCCTGGGGTGCCACCATACAAGAATTGTTGGCAGCATGATCTAGTGGAAAGGGTTTGGGACTAGGAGTCAGGAAAGCAAGCTCCCACTGAAAGTCCTAAAATTTGAGATCTGTAAGGAACCTTAGAGAGATATAGTGTAGTAACTTATCCTCCTTATTTTCTTTATCATTAGTTTGCTGAGTAACTTAAGAAGTCTTTCAATTCAATTCAATAAATGTTAAGCACCTACTATGTGCTAGGCACTGTGCTAAGTGCTAGGAATACAAAAAGAAACAAAAGGTGGTCTCTGCCTTCAGTTTATAACCTAATGGGGAGATAATGTGCAAACAAATATTTAATTCTTTTTGTTTCTCTGATGCAGTATTCTATAAAATGGAGCTGATGATGCCTGCACTGCCTATCGCTAGGGTTGTGATGAGAATTAAATGAGATCGTGGATATAAAAGCAATATGAAAAGGGAAGTACCATGGAAATGTAAGTTATTAAGGTAAATAAATGAAGGCAGCTAGATGACCCAATGGAGAGAACAATAGTCCTGGAGTCAGAAGGACCTGAGTTCAGATCCTGCATCAGACACTTAGACGCTGTGTAACCCTGGGCAAGCCACTTAACCCCTTGTCTGCCTAAGTTTTCTTAACAGTAAAATGGGAATAATTATAATATCTACTGCCCAGGGTTGTTATCAGAATAAAATGAAGTAATGGTTCTAAGTTTGTGGTGCTTAATAAAGACTTGTCAAAATAAATAAATAGCTGTTCAAAAGGCTGTTCTTGTAGGTTCCTTTTTTGGACTGGACCTGGGATTTCATCAGTGTAGATGAAATTTCTAGTGAGGAAACACCTTCCCCCAAAACATATCTACAATTAATTGTGCAATTTATATTCTTGGAGAATTGTGTTGGAGGCAATGAAACTACCTCCAGAAAAGCAAAACAAAACAAAACATAAAGTTCCTTGAGGGCAGGGACAATCTCAGTTTTGTATCTTTATCTCTACCACTCAGCACTTGGTGTCTGTTGATTGATTTTTAAGAAGACAATTATTAGAGATTTTCAAAAGTACAGATAGTACCACTCTTTGAGAGTTGATAAAGAACTTAGAAGCCAGCTAGTCAACTTAATCCCCCTACCCCAACTTCTTCATTTTACATATGAGCAAACTGAGGTTTTCAGAAAGATATTACCCCTTTCCCTTTCTCCCCTCCCCAGCCCATGTCATACATTGAGTAAATAACAGAAACAGGATCTGAACCCAGGTCTTCAAAGTCCAAAACCAATAAGAGTTATTTCCAATGTTACTATGCTGACTCTCAAGCTTCTGTGGATTCTTGTACATGAAATATATTTAAATTTATCACTTTTTCTCTTAACAGTAAAATAGAAGAGAGACAGAATGGGAATGGAATTATGAGTCCCTTTTTCTTGATTTTTTTTTCTTCCTTCCCTGCTCATTTCCCTTTCCCCCTGTTATGGTTTTGGACTCAAATGGAGAATACATAAGGTTTTAATCAAAGTTCATATACCCTGAATATATCTTTTAGTCTCAGCATTCATCCTTGACCATCTCCTATCCATGTGATTTTTTAAGCTATAGGGATAAATCCCTCTTTTCCCAGGAATGAATTTATTCACTCAGAAAATAATCTGCTTTGCCACACCCTCTCTGTGGTTGTCAGATCCTGTCATCATTTTATAGTTAATAAAGCTTCCTTGTGTTTACAATTTGTATCCTGCCCTAAGAGGTCACGGTGTGCCATGGAATTTATCTCCACAATATCCCCGTGAAGGAGGGGAGAGAGAGCCTCCCATGTCTCAGATGCTGAAGGAATTAATTAAAGCCACACACCAAGTCAGTAGCAGAGACAACTCAGCTGTCCATGTGTAGAGGGCTTTGTGTAATATATCAATGGCCTCTTCCCCTGCCCCTCCAACCAAAGAGGCTTTTGGAATGTAGTCAATTTCAAAAACTAACTTTCCTATTTTAAAGTGTTTCCTCTCTCTCCATGCTCTGTAACTGGTGTCAGGCTTCTAACATAAGGTAAAGGCATCGATGAGCCTCTGAAAACCCAGAGGGCCCCCATATAAGAAGCAGAGAATTCCATTTTGAAAAACTTGGCCTGAAATCATGATGCCTCCCATAAATAGAATGGATGCAGGGGCCACTCAGAGAAAGGCATTTGGAATTACTCTATCAGTAGAGTAACCAGACATTCCAAATGGAAAGTCTTGTATATGGCTACTCTGGAAAGAATGTGGGGACAGTGAGTAAAAACCTCCTTCACACTGATCGGAGGGGGCGGCTAGTATGCTTTTAATAGTATTAATTTCAGTGTAACAAAAGAAATGTGGTCTTATTCACTTATTCTGTGCCCTTAGAAAATTCTAATTTATGTTATACTTATTTGTGCCTCTGCATTATCATCCTACCCCAACACTGACTAAATCAGACACTCCTTGAAGGCAGAGACTATCTTATTTGTTTTTTTGGTTATTTTTTAGCACTGCCTGGTGCTTTAACACAGTTCTATGCAAATAGAGTTGTTTTTAAAATGTCCGTTAAATGAATGATTGCATATTATAACCTGAATTTAAGTTACACCAGAGTTTTACCTGAGTCTTTGGGAATTGTTTTACTAAAAGCAATTTTAAAAGATTATAAATCTTTAGCGCATCAATTGTGTATCTAAATGGTTGCTCCTAGAATGCTTAAAGTTTACTGGAGGAATGTTTAAATTATTTATGAGAACAATTTTGTGATTCCTTCTTTTCTCCCAGTGCCTACAATTTTATTTTCTTCAAATATATTTAAGTGAAGTTTAACTATACAAACATATACATATAATAACTATTTTAACATAAAAAGTGCTTACCTAAGTGTTGAAGAACTTTATTTATAAACATACCCCTGCCAAGCATACATTTTGAACTCTCCCCAGCCATCTAGTTCCAAAATTTGAGATTCCCCCATCCCTAACCCCCCAAAAAGATTGCATTTCTAATAGTCTCTGTTTGGAGAAAAAAAAATCTTCCCAAACCAGATGAAATCAGAATTTCAGAGCTAGAAGGGACGTTAGAGGTCTAACTACTTTATCTTACAGATGATGAAATGGAGGGCCAGAGAAGTTAGGAGATTTGCCCATAATTACACAGCTGGTTGGTGCAGTCATTCAGTTTAAAGACATCCAAATGGCAAGCCCTATACCCCTGGAGCTCATGCTACAGCCATATACCCTTTGTGGAAGGAGTGGGGGTAAACACGTGAATTTGGTGGGTTGTTTCTTGTTGTTGTTGTTTTTCTTAAGAATCTAAAAGTGGAATAAAAGAAGAAAACTTCTATGGAAAAATGAATTCCAAGTCCCAAATTTATTTAGTCACAAACAGATATTTGGAGTACAACCCATTTACAAGTTGGATGCAAGCTGAATCTTGTTTGTATATTCTTTGATACTGATATCCGAACCAGATCCATGGCATAAGCCCTCTCATTCAGCGTGATTCTTGTCTGTGTCTTTCCATAAGTCCAGCACAGAAGATCTATCTAAAACAGAAAAAGAAGAGAAAGGAATGCATGACATACTGGCTGGGTAAATAAATGAAGGTTAGAGATAGCTTATCTTTTCCTATGGGAAACTCTTTAATTGCCCAATTTGTTGAGAATGAAGAGTATATGAAGGGAAGTCATGTCAAATAGGAATAGGAAGGTAAATTGCATTGAAGTTGCATAAGACCTTAAAATCTCAAGCAAAGAAATTGGCATTTTGTCTTATAGGCAGTAGGGAGCCATCAAAGATTCTTGAACATAGGAGTGACATGGTCTGACTTATGCATTAAAAAGATAATTTTGTAAAGGAGAAGAACTTTGGGCAGGGTGAGCAGGAAAGCTCTCCAGACATTTAAGTCAGATATTATTATTATTATCATTTCACAAAATTATGATCTTGAGTATTATATGCAATTTCCTTACAGACACTATTTCCTCCAACTTTCCTGTTTATTATTTGCATGGAAATTACACTAAGAATTTAACATGCGTAGGCTTAACTTTTTGCTGTTTTCCTCAAAGTCTTGTGATCCAGTAATTCAGTTTAGTTAGCATATTAAGAGCTGCAGAATGACTGACACTGTACTTGATTCCAGTAACTTTGGGAAGTCTTTGGATCTCAACTAGACATTCTATTTCAGACGTCAAACCTGAATGACTCTGGCAAAACTGTGCAGGGTTTTCATGGTTGTTTTGAAAAATTCTTTGTGAAAAGATCTGCTTAAGCATATGGCGGGCTACACTTTTTTTTAAATGTGTGGAATTGTAGGATAAAGTTATCATGCAGACATGCTTTCTTTTCCTTGAAAGCTATAAAACAAGGGAGGACTTGGGCTGCATCTGTAAATAGACTGCTGCCTTTTTTTTTCTTTTTTGTACTTGTCAAGTATCTTTCATGCCAGTGTTCTTAATGAGATGCAGCAGCTGTTAAATGGATTATATATTCCATTCAACGAGGGGCCTCTAACTGCCACTGCCTCCAGGCTGCTCCCCGTGCCTTCCGGCCAGGATGGTTTGCTTGAGTAGCAGTTCTCCGAGTTATTTTTAGCTTAGGAGATTCTGAAGCCCAGGTCAGATTTGTCCAGCAGAGGAAGAGAATATTCTGTCATCCCCTTCTAGTCATTTCTCACTGCCGTGTGCTTCAACAAGGCAATTTGGGGGCTCCAAAGTACTGCCTCCCCCCCCCCCACACACACACACAGCCTGTTTGAGCCAGGCTAGGAGACAGCTCTGTGGCTCTGAGCTTTGGAGAAGAGCCGGAAGGAAGCCCACATACCAGACCTGGTCAGCTGCTTCAGGCTAAACCTTTGTCTTATTCCTCAGTTATGCAGTGTGGGTTTGGCCATGCCCAGTGGGGCAGCATCCTGGCCATATTCAAAGAGTTCAACTCTCTTTGTGCATGTCAAAGATCAAGCATGAAATTATAGTTGAAATTTCCCAACATCACAGCCTAATCACTTATGTAGCCTGTCCAATTGGTTAATGAGGATCAAGCCTAGAATAATGGCTGATTTCACTTTTAAAGTAAATCTTTAATTCTATGATTTTAGAACTGAGGTAGAAGACATGTAAATATATTGTCTTCTGTAGTTCACATTTGCCAATAATATTAAAGGAAGTTACTATAAATATGGTCAGAGAGAGACAGATGTATGAGCAGCAGGCCTTTTCCACACCACAAAAAGATTGTAATACTCTGGGTTTCTGCGTGAAGATTCACCCTACTCCCACTTGCTCCTGTTCTTTTGATTTCGTGGGGTTAAAAAAGTATAGTGATCTTTTTGTTGTTGTGTTTAAAAATTAAGACACGCACACACACATACAACTTGTAATACTTACGTTAAGCTCTACTAAGCATCTTCCAAGCTTTGGTGCAAACATTAGGGGATTACACTAAGAATTCTTAAGTCTATGTGGTTTTCTGTCATGAATCAAATTATACATTTTATGCCTTGAAGTACCATCCAGAATTAAGTCTCTTGGCTTTTAGTGAATAAATCTGCTTACTTAGATTTTGGTAACACGCTTCTGAGAATGGTTGGGTCAGCAAGTAACAGTGAGTATACTGCTCCCAGCTGGCCCAGGGACACCTGCCTGCATGACAGCTGCTAGGACAGTCAGTTTATGTCCCAGAGAAGGCAAAAGTGGAGATGAGAGTTTCAGGGAGCCATTTTACATTCCAGCCCCCAGACTCACGGAGAAGTACTACAGAGCTCACCCCTTATTTATTGCCTATCCTTGCCCCTACTTGGACCTTGAAGCCAAACACCTTTATGAGCATGAAAGGGAGTAAATAGATATAGATTCCATCCCAGAAGAGGAATAAGAGGGGATGGATGAGAACAGAAAGTTGTTTACCTAGAGAGGCCTAGTCCTAGCCAACAACTATAAGACTCCTGCCTCGTAAGACATGGTAGCATCATTGCTCTGGATGATGCCATCTCTGCTTCTGTGAAGAGACGGTCTGCTGCCATTGTTTTCTAAGATTTTAAGTCTTAGCCTGGGCAAGGGGCAGCTAGCTGATGCAGTAGGTGGAGATTCTAACCCTTATTGTACTGTTCAGCTAAACTTTCTGGACCTCAGTTTAACTATCTGTGAAATGGATTAAATGATCTCTCAGGCCTGCTTCCAAAATTAAAATGACTTTGCTAAGCTATGTTAACTAAGCACTACCATGTATGTGCAGCACACTTCTTTACTGGCATATACTCAAGGAGTTTTACTTTTTAAAATTTTCTAAGGTGATTATTTGCAGAATACACAATCATAAATGAGTGTTTTTATACTTGGCACATAGTAATTAAGCACTTAAAAACACTGTCAGACTAGAAAAACAAAAACTTAAGAAAAAAAAACCAACTAAAACTTTCCTTGAAAACGTAAACTTTAAAAATGAGAACCAGAATGCCAATTTTTTGGACACATTGACATTTGCCTAGGGATACCCGGCCTACCCTGGAGAAAGGCCTATCATTGCTAAATTGGGCTGTTTGTGATAACATTAGAAGGGAGAAGAAAGTCAGAAAGCACTGGTTTTTGGAGTCAAAAAACCTGGGTTCAAATTCTGTCAAGGCCACCTGTGTGACTTTGGGCAAGCCTCTCAAGCTGGGCTCAGTTTCCTCTTCAATAAAATAAAGTGAAACAAATGACCTCCAGCATCTCCTCTATTTTAAGTCTATGTCCCTTTCCCAAGTATTAACCTCAAACGCTGTGGAAGGAAAACAGATTAACCTTTAGACAGTATTTGGAATGAGAAGTTTGTTTTGAAAACATAGACAATGGGAGTCAATTAAATGTGCCACAACTAATTTCAGATCTTCAGCAAAGCAGGGCGAAACTCATGAAGGGTGAGGCTGGAGCATGCTGGGCAGAGGCAGGATGCTCCAATGTGGTGTATGGGTGGAATACTTCCTGCACAGCTGTCTTTCCCTAAGAGCTGTAGCTTATGTGGTTTGTGATAGAAGGGTAAGTGACTGTTGTCTATCCCTTTCATTTGTTTTTGAACAAATATTGATTAAAAACTAATCTATTTATGTGAGGTCATTAAGGGACATAATATCCCTGCCCTCCAAGGGGCTTACAACATCCAGTAGGGGAGAAAAGATGTCTGCCATTAACTATGAAAACAAGTGGGGTGTTAAAAATGCGTTTCAGACGTAAGAACTTACTCCAGGCTGTCAGAAGAGGGAACGTTCCCAAATCTCCCCCCAGCATAGACAATACCCAGGAAGCAAGGGACCAGAGGGAAAACACACAACAAAGAGTCCAGCAGCCTAATGCTTACACTAATTACTGTGTGACCTGGACCAAAGTCACTCAAATATGTTGGCTTTCACTTTCCTGAGCTAGTGGAACAGTGGTTAGAGTATCAGAAAATCTGGAGTCAGAAAGACCTGAGTTCGAATACCATCTCAAACATTTACTAACTTCATGATGCTGAGTAAGTCACTTAATCTCTCTCTACCTTAGTTTCCCCAACTGTAAAATGAGGATAATAATAGCATCTCCTTCCCAAGGTTGTTATTAGGACCAAATGAGATGATTTAGGTGCAAAAAAAGGGCTGATACATAGTAGGCTCTCTATATAAATGTCTATTCCTTTCTCTTCTCCCTTCCCTTCATGAAGTGAGGAGGTCAGGGTATAAAATCTCTGAAGTTCCATATAGTGTTAAATATCTATGGCAAAAGACACAGTAAGGAATAAGTGGATTTTTAAGCAATGATTTCAGTAGAGACACCTATATTCTGTTGTTCATGTGACTCTTCTTGCTTATTTTCACCATTTAATGAGGAAAAAAAATCATTATTCAAAGAAAGCTCTTTTTGTGTCCTTAACTGTAGCTGTGTTTGTTTATATTTTGCCATCTAGTAGCTATTCTAAATGTAATTACTTGTTACTGTATTAGTGTTTTTGGCTTTGAGCTCTTTGTGGTACTTTAATGGGGAAGAAATGTCAGGGGTAGCATCAGAATTCCATCTGACTCTGAGACTACTGTGGGAAGCACATTTCATCAGTCCCATATGCTTTATACCCTACTGTGTGTAGAGCATTGTGCCAGGTATTGTGGAGAGTTGTAAAGGAAGCAGAAAATGCAGACTTTGCCCTGGAATGTTACAAACTAGTAGTAACTTGTTTTCAGGACATGCATCCTATATTTCCCTTAAGAAACAGATTTGATCTTTTTTCAGCTAAAATTAAATTAACATGTTGATTGCTTGTCCCTCCTTCAAAAAAAATATTCACCTTTGTCATATATTATTTGATCCTTTATACCTATTTCAGAACATCTTCTAGGATGTGTGATTTCAATTAGTATAGCCCCTTCCTCTACCAGATTTCCTTTTCCTTTTCCTCCTTTTTTCTCTCTCTTTTTATATTTCTTTCTCTTTCTCTCTTTTTCTTCCTTCCTTCCTTCCTTCCGTTGGGATTAAGTGATTTTCCCAGGGTCATACAACCAGTGTCTGAGGCTGGATTTGAACTCCAGGGTTGTTGCTCTATCCATTGTGCTACCCAGAAGCCTTCCCAGAAAAGAATTCAACCCTACTTTGATTCAGGTAGATTGAAAACTGTTGTGCTGATTTTTTTTCACTGTAGCCAACTTTGTGAGAAACCTCTCTGAACTGAGCTGGACTAGCCCTGCTACAGCAAGTATATAGTTAGTTGTAAGATTCATACTTACTTAACCATATGTACAACAAGTGTTAAAAATTTTGAATTATTGAGCAACTACTGAGATCTAAGCCTGGGTGACGTGGATACATATGTGTATATATACATGTGTAAGTGTATATACATATGTATGCTTGCATAGGCATATGCAGGTACACATATATAATGTACATGTAATTTTAAATCTGGCCTCATTTCTGTCCCTCAAAAGTCATTACTCAAAGCTCAAAACCAGATATTAGCAACACATAGAATACTTAAAGATATGTGTGTGTATATTATATCATGTATATATATATATATATATATTCTAGTTGCTATGAACGCTTTGAGGGGTGAGAAGTAAAAATTTGATTCAGTGCTACTCAGTACTCTTTGTCACAGTAACACAAAGCAAAAATTGTCCTTTAATTATGCATACACACATGCATATATATATATATACACATTTTTATAAATATACACATTATATGTTATCTAGATATAGATACACACATATATGTATGTATACATGCATACATAAAAGGAAGGAGAGAAGGCAAGCAAGAGACAAACACAGAGAGTAAACATTCTATATAAACAGGGAATCATAAACATGAGAACCCAGATGTAGATATGTACAGACATAGTGATGCACAAGTTAGTATACACCTACACTTTCTTCTCTGTGCCTTTCCGATTCACATCTGTTGATTGTCACTGAGTGACTGCTGGTATATTTATAAAATTGAGCTGTTGATACAGCAGGTGCTACATACAACTTAAATCTGTTTTTATTGATCATTGTCAGATCACATCTGCCTGCTTCTGCACCAAGAACAGTACATACACATTCCTAAACAGAATTTCACATTTGAAGGTGGAGTTAATTTCAATATCTTAAAAGGGACTTAGAATAACATCCTTGAAAAATGATTTTTCCCTTGTTGTGAGGAAAAAAGAGAACAGTTTATGTTCTTAGCTTCTGCTCCAGTTAAGGACCATTTTTTTTTCTCTAGAGAAGGAACTAAAGAATAAACATCTTCACATGTCATAGAGGCTACTCTTGAAATATTGTTTATTAATATGTTTTCTAATAATATTCTGTTCCCATAACCAAATACATCTCTGAATGAAGTAAAAATATCCATTCTTTCAACAAACATTTATTAATGACTAAAATGTATAATGTGCTATTCTGGCAAAGATGAAAAAGTAAATAAGATGTGGTCCCTGCCATCAAGAAACTTAAAATCTAGTAGGGGAGATATGACATGAAGTCAAAGAAAAAGAATGTGCATTAAACTTTTATGTTTATTGTTGTTGTTCAGTCATTTCTGTCATTTCCGACTCTCCTTGTCCCTATTTTAAGTTTTCTTGGCCAAGATACTGGAGTGTTTGCTATTTTCTTCTCTAGTTCATTTTACAAATGAGAAAACTGAGGCATATAGGATGGAGTGACTTACCCAGGGTCACACATCTAGTATGTCTGAGGTCAGATTTGAACTTGGGTCTTCATAACTCCAGGCCTGGTCCTCTATATCAACTGTATAATGGAGATAATAATACCACATGCCTTTCAGGATTGTGAGGATGAAATGAGCTAATATTTGTTTTTGTTTTTTAAAGTGCCTAGCACTGTGCCTTTGCACATAGTAACTGCCTTATAAATGCTTATTCCCTCTTACTGATAAATAGGGTTTGTATATAGCGAATAGGTATACATCCTTGTATACACTTTTATCTTCAGTCGTAGTATGTTCCTAATTTTTGTGTGTGTCATATCTGGGACAACTGCATCAGTAAATAATTGCTACTTCACTGAATAGATCATCTGGGTTGACTCCATATCAGTGCTTCCTTTAGAGAATTATTTTGGAGACTCCCTTCCAATACAGGAAATGGATTGATGAGTCCAGAAGTTCTCATTCAAGATCCTTAACATCGTTAGAAAGGAATCCTTTGCAGAGTACAGATCTGTATTCTTGCCAGAATGTAACTAAGACACTTATCAGGGTAGGAGGAGGAAGCCAGGAGTTTCTTGTCTGCCCAGCAGGAATTCTCCAGTCTGTCAGGGGCATGTGGGGAAAAAAATGAACAATGTAATTTTGTTAAGTTTAATACAGAAGAGAATGCTATTCTGAACATGGAAAGGGAAACTTTGTTTTTTGAAATTCAGCTCAATTCACTAAGAGCCTACTATGTGCCAGCCACTACGCTAGGTTTAGGGATACAAAACCCAAGCATTCTCTTTTCACACACACCTTACATTTGACCAGGGAGACACAAGAGATACATAGAGAAAGAAATACAAAATATATGCAGAATAAATACAGGGTTATTTCAGAGATAGGGGAGAGAGCATTAATGGGCAGGGGGAGTCAAGAAAGATCTTCTGTGGAAGGTGACACCTGCACTGTGCTTGGAAGAAAACTAGGGTTCTCTGAGAATGGGGGTGGGGGTACGGGAGGAGGGGAAGTGAAAAGGGATACATCCCAAGCACAAGTTCTTTCATTAGGACTATGAAGACCTCCACTCTTTACTTAGTTGCATTCCATTAGAGTGCTCAGCTACAGAATTTGCTAGATTTTTATTGGAACTATTCAGAAGGGAGTGTATGTGCAGGTTTACTGTCATTGAACTCTCTGTCTCAGTTTCCTCATCTGCAAAATAGACATTCAGTTCAACAAGCATCAATTAAACACCCAATCCATGCCAAGCATTAGATATGGAATTGGAAAAACAAGGATGGAAACAGTCCCTACTCTCAAGGAGTTTACATTCTACTGAAGGAATAAAAGTGTATTTTAGGAGTATTTTTTAAAAATTGTATTTATTTTATTTTTAATTTATGGGATATAACAAGCATTTCCATAATATAGTATTAAAAAATTTGCACATGAGCCTACAAATCTATTATGTACAAGTTGCTAGTCCACTTAAATATATAATAAAGTTATTGTGTGAATTTCTTTTTTTTTCCTTTTTATTCTCCCCCAGACACTACACTAGGTGTTGGGGATACAGAGACAAAACCCAAACATTCCCTATCTCACGCGCCTTCCAGATGCACCTCTGCCAGAGATGGCTACTATTAGACACGAATATGTAGATGTGTATGTGTATATGTATATATGTGTATATATGTGTGTGTGTGTGTGTATATATGTAAAATCATTCTATACATACTTATATTTATCAGTTCTTTCTCTGCATAGGAATAATATTTTAGTGAACGAGGTCATGAGTAGTAGGTGGGTCTTCTGAAGAGTCTGCCTGCTTCATTGTACTTTAAAGGGTGAATATGTCTCCAGTTTTTGTTTTTTGTTTTTCTATTCATCTCCATGTGAGATAATCATTTAAAAAAACACCCAAGGGTTGAATACTTCCCTGATCTGTTTTGCTCAAGGAGACCTAGAACAGAAATCAAGATGTGCGGGCTGTTTTGTTTAACCAAATCAAGCTGAAAGATACTGCCCAGGAGGGCTCAGCACTATGAAGTTAAATACTTTTCCTTCAGCACCCGCAGATCTAGTCTTTAAGAAAAATCAGAAACACAGACCACTTTATCTGAGTAGACCTTGTTCATGGTGGAAGAAAAGGTGTCTGTCATTATTCCCTCTTTGCTTTTAGCCATGTGAGTAGTGACTGCTGGATGCCAGCACACATCAAAGCTGTGGTAGGTGCCAGCAGTGTCACATGACATCTGCTCAGCAGATTGGTTCTTGCCAGGATAGAATATGAGAAGCCCTCTGCTGAGGAGCCCAGGTTGAAGGAAGTCAGGGAGTAGTGAGGAAGGGCCTCTTCTGCTAAGAGCTTCTAATTACAAGTCAGCTGCTGTTTTAAACCAAAGAAACAGTTGAGGCATGTTGGTGACAGCAAACTAAACTTAAAAAAAGAAACAATGATTAAAATATCCACCAGTTATGTTTGTCTCTAGGCAACATGATTAACTAAGGACTTAATGATCCAGAGTTAACCTGTGACCTATATCACCATAACACAAAGAAGAAGAAGAAGAAAGAAGGAGAAGGAAAGAAGGAAGGAAGGAAGGAAGGAAGGAAGGAAGGAAGGAAAAGAAAGAAAAAGAAAGAAAGAAAAGAAAGAGAGGGAGGAAGGAAGAAAGAGGGAAAAAAGTTTGTTTCTAAGCTGGTGACAGTATCTGCAGTAGCCAGAATACTGATATCCAGAATATTTTTTTTAGGTCTTAGAAGAAAAATAAGACCCTCATATAGGATCATAGATTTAAAGCTAACCATCTAGTTCAGTTCTTTCATTTTACAGATAAAGAAATTGGGGCCCAGAGAGGCTAATTGATTTTTTCAAGGTCACACAGGTGGTAAAGTAGCAAAACTGACTTTAGAAATCTCTTTCCAAAACAAGTTAGGAATGTTTTCCGTTGTACCACACTTCCCTTCCTTTTTGTAGATTTGCATTTGTTATAAAATGTACTTTCATTAGCAGTCTTCAAAGAACAAAACAAAGAAAAAAACTTTAAGACCATGTACTTACCACTTGAATATTACATTTTTCACATCCTAGTGGGTCTTCCTTGAAGAATATTTTACCTTTCTTGTCCTTTGGATTTTTGTAGGTGGAGAAGAAATATGTTTTTTTTCCAAATAGTTCACTATGCCTACAGAATACTATTTTGTGTATTTTGTGTGTGTGAATTATGTACTGTCCTAATAAAGAACCAGGGATGTTTGGGGTTTGCTCTTTCTTGTTTATTTTTAATCTTACCTATCATCATTCCAAGACCTTTCTTCTGTGGGTGGCCTAGGAGTATATAAGGAAGCATGGCCTCATGTTGTCCTAAGTAGAGTGGTTAGTGGGGCAATATATCCCTCTGCCCTTTCCACTCAGGAAAACCCAGCCTCTAGTATTCTTCATACAAATCCTCAGTGATATCTAGGGTCATCATGAGCTCCTGGAAGATGTCCCAGGCTTCAGTCAATCTCCCAGCACTTGATTCATTTGAGGCTTTTCAACAGATTTTAGCGTTGGCTAGATAATTTGATTTTTCAGAGATAATATGTAAGGGAGTTAGGCTAAAAAGATCTGAAAGCTCCCTTCCCACCCTGAAATTCTAAGCTTTTCCTTGGCTTTTTATTAGGACTACATAAATTATGCATTTTGGCCTGGAAACTATTTTGAGCATCAATAAAAAGGGTAAGAGGGAAGAATATTTGTGTGGTTTTTAGATCTACTTGTTCGACCTATGTTCAACTTCCACAAATAGGAAGATTTAGGATTAAGAAGAAATGAAGGCAAAGTGCCACATTGCACTGAATTGACAAATAACAGCTGCTTGTTGTCTTCAGGAGTCCTACTGCCTTTTTTCCTTCTATTCATTTTGAATGAAAGAGGAAACCTATCAGCGAATCATAAAATTTTAGAGCCAGAAGGGACTTAAGTGGTCATCTATTTCCACCCTATGACCAAAAAATGCCCTCTTCTACAACATAACCAAGAAATGGAAATCTACCCTCTCTTTTAAGACCTTGAGTGAAGGGGAGCCCTTTGTATCGCCCAAAGCTAACTTTAATATAGCTCTTGAAGGTTTACAAAGTGTTCATTATTTTTACCTCATTTTATCCACATCAGCTCTGGGAGGTAGGTGCCATTATTGTCATCATTTTACAGCTGAGGAAACTGAGACAGAGTTTAAGTGACTTGTCCCTCCTGACACTGCTATGTAGATCCTTTTCTTCTTTCTTTGATTTAACTGGGGTCTGGTAGTTAAAAAAATACTCAAAGTTTAGTAGCTTTCTAAGCATAGTTCTAAATTGATGTCTAGAATGTCTGGACCAATTCACAGCTCCACCAATAGTTATCTTCTTTCTCCCAGTCCCTCTATCTTTTGTCAGTTTCCTTTTTTGTCATCTTTTCCATCTTGAAAGGTATGAGATGGAACTATAAAGTTGCTTCAATTTTCATTTCTTTAATTTTTAGTGACTTAAGGCATTTTTACATGATTTTTTATAGTTTGGATTTCTTCTTTTGAAAGCTGCCCGATCATATTGAAAAATGGCTCTTAATCTTTTAAATTTGAATCAGTACTTCATATATCTTACAAATTAGACCTTTGCAAGAGAAATTTCTTGCAAAGATTTTTTCCCAGTTACCTGTTTTGCCTTCTACTTTTTACTATATGTTTATCCAAAAACTTTTAAATTCTATATAATCAAAATTGCTGATTTTTATCTTGTGTAATCTTTTCTATCACTTATTTAATTATGAACCCTTCTCCTAGCCATAGATCTAAAAGGAAGTTTCCTTCTTTCATTTGTTTATGATTTAACCTTTTATATCTAGGTAATGTATCCACATGTAGCTTATCTTGTATGATCTAAGGTACTGGTTTCAGCAGCTAGGTATAGTAGGTAGAGTCCCAGGCTTCAATCTGGAAGACTCCTTCCTGAGTTCAAATCCTGCCTCAGACACTAGCTATGTGACCCTAGGCAAGTCACTTAACCTGGGTTGCCTCAGTTCCTCATCTATAAAATGAGCTGTAGAAGGAAATGGTAAAACATTACAGGATCTTAGCCAAGAAAACCCCAAATGGGGCTATGAAGAGTTGGACAAAATGACTGAAAAGCAACATCAAAAAAGGTATTTATGCAAACTCAATTCGTTCCAGTCTTCTGTTCAGCTTTCCCAGCAATTTTTGTCAAATAGAGATTTCTTCCCCTGAGTAATTTAGATTTACCAAAAACTATACCACTGTGTTGATTTGCTTTAATATATTTTATACATAATCTGTTCCACTGATCAACTTCTCCCTCCTTTATAAAACCAATACCATATTGTTATAATGTTTTCTAGTACAGTTTGAGTTCTACTTTTTTTGTCATTATAACACTTGAGATTCTTGAAAAGCAAGAAAAGCAAGTTATATATAATAGAAATTTGCTATTTTGTGTATAGTTTCCTTGTTCTCTTCTGGCATGTATATGGAAATACGCATTTTACATGGGGTTTGTTAAGGTCAGAATGACAAAATTTTTAAAATAATATTAAAGTGTCAGGAAAATAAATAAAACGAGAGGGTTAGACTAGATTGCCTTTGTGGTCCTGTGGTTCCTTTTTGATCTAAATATATGATGCTATCACTCTGACATCCCTTCCAGCTCTACGCATGTGAAGTCTTTAAATTATTGTTATTGCTGGGAAAGTCACTTTCCCCTTGTTAGCTTCACTTTCCTCATTTGTAAATTGAGGAAATGAGACTAGTGACCATCAAGAGCCCAATCCAGCTGTAAATCCTATGAGTGTAAGTCCTTCAAATACATATTCTCACGTGGTACCTTTTTCTGGAGTTTCTCAAAGGAGTACTAAGCCATTATCTTGAGGTAATGTCATGGTGAACTTGGTGGCAGGTATATTTTTTACCTCATTTCAGAGATAAAACCCAGGGGACAAATGAAAATATATTATCGAGTAGTAGATATAGAGATGTCCTTGACTTAAAGCAAGACCTGGATTCAAGTTCTACCACTGCACCAGATTGGTTTTTGTGACCCTGGGCTTGATTTCTCAGTGTCCTAGGCAACCCTTTAAGACTATAAGTTGCAGATAAGAGTCCAACCTGCATTAATAGAGAGAATTTCCTCACATGAAAATTCCCTATCCTAATGAAGTCGTCTAGTTCCTTTGTTGTTGTTGTTCAATAATTTCAGTCTGTCTGACTCTTTGTGACTCCATTTGGGGTTTTCTTGGCAAAGATGCTATTGTGGTTTTCCGTTTCCTTCTCCAGATCACTTTACAAATGAGGAAACCAAGGCAAATGGGGTTAAGTGATTTGCCTAGGGTCACACAGCTAGTAAGTGAGGTTAGATGTCTCTCTAAGCTATATATTGCCTTAATCTTTTCCTTCTTATCCCTCATTCATTTATATTTCTCTCTGTTCAGTGACCTACTGTATAGCTTGATTTAAAGGATGATCACATTAATCATGCTGTTAAATACTTTGTAACATAACTTTTTTTTAACATGGGGCCAATTCAAATTATTTAATGAGAGGAGTATCTTTGGATTTTAGGACTCTTCCCCAACCTCACCCTCTCTCTCTGTGTGTGTATATACACACACTATATTTTTTTCTTTCCATTTATTTTAGGAACTTATCAGATTCATTATCAACAATAATGGATGATATTCCAGCTATGAATATGCTATACCAGATGTGTTTCCTGAAGCAAGTCTCGTTGATTAAAGTAAGTCATTATTATCTTGAAAACCAGTTAAGTGACTACTTGTGTGTAGAGCTGTAATGAATGCTGTACAAAAGTACATAGATAACAGAATCTGCCCTCTGGGAGTTTATAACTTAGGAAGGAACACTAATAAAAACATACAGAGACAGAGAATGTTGTACCTATACAGAAGTCAGTCTAATATTTAGTATCTAGGAGTGGGAAGGGGGGTGGGAGGAAATCATGGAATCTCAGAATTAAGGACCCTTGAGGCCAATTAAGCCAACTTTTAACTAATTGTCCTTTCTACAACATCCCCACCACAAATGATTATATGTCGTCACTTGAAAACCTCTAGTGAGAAGGAATTAACCACCTCCCATAGTAACCTAATTCACCTTAAAAAAAAGAGTTTTTATGGATGTCAATTGTTTTTTACATCATAATTTTCCCCCAGTATCCCTTCCCCTTCCAGAGAGCCATCCCATACTTTAAAGTGTATTTTTAAAGCCAAAAAACAAGGGAAAGAGAGAAAAAAACTTATCACTATATCAAAAAAGTCCAAAAATATATGCAGTGTACATTTGTGGACCTCTCACACCTACAAAGGGTTATGGTAGGTTGAAAGTATCTTCTCATATCAGTTCTTTCAAGCCACATTTGTTCTTTATAATGTGGCAGCATTCACTAGTTCTTCCTGTTTACATTATAGTAATCTTTGTGAATATTGTCTTCTTGTATCTGCTTACTTTGCATCAGTTCAAATAGATCTTTCCACGCTTCTCTGAATTCATCATATTCAATATGGGAACAAATATTCCATTACAATTATGACCCGTGATTTCTTTAGCCTTTCTCCCATTGATGGGCATCTACCTTATTTCCATTTCTTTGCTATCACAAAAAATATGCCGCTATAAATATTTTGATGCATATGGGAACTTTCTTCTTATCAGTAGCTTCCTTGGGATATAAGCCTTGGGATATAAAGGAACCTTTGTGTCAAAGGCATAGAGATTTTTGAATCTTTATTTTCATAATTCCAAATTGTTTTCCAAAATGGTTTTACTGATTGATGACTCTGCTAACAACATACTAATATGCCTATTTTTCCCACAACTCCTCCAACATTAACTATTCCTAACTTTTGTCATCTTTGCCAATTTGCAGACTATGAGGTGAAACCTCAAGATTTGTTTTGCATTTCTCTTATTAATGATTTGGAGCATTCTTCATGCGGTTGTACATAGTTTGCAATTCTGTGTTTGAGAACTATTCGTATTCTTGATCATTTGTTGGGAAATGGGTTTTGTGTGTATACATATATCTTTGTTAATTGTTTACTTATATATACACATATATCAAATATAACTGTGTGTATGCATGTATATGTATATATATACATATATATGAATGTATGGGTATAGAAAGATATATATATATACACACACACACATATACACATCATATCTTGAAAAGCAAATCCTTGTCAGAGAAGTTTGATACAAAGAATTTTACCGTTTAACTACCTCCTCCATATCCTATATGCATTGATTTTGTTTGTGCAGAAGCTTTTTAGTTTCATGTGGTCAAAGTTAAGAATACATTTCTTACACTTGGCTGTTAGAGGTATAGGATCTGCTTCTCTTTTAATTTTTCATAGCATTTTCTATGATATCAAAGTCTCATATCCATTTAGAATGATATGATGGACAATGTTAGTCTACATCTTATTTCCACCACAGTTTTCCCATTTTCCCATCAGTTTTAACAAATAGGGAGTCCTTTCCTAAGTAATTCATGTTTTTTTTTGCTTTTATCAAATACTGGGTAATTAAATTTCATTGTTTCTAGTTCTTCCTTCTATTTTCTGTTCCAATTATCTACCTCTCTATACTTTAACCAATATCAGATGATTTTGATGACTTCAGTTTTGTAATATCATTCAAGGTCTTCCACCCTGACCTCTTTTCATCATTTCTTTTGAAATTCTAGATCTTTTAGTTTTCCAAATGAATTGTGCTATTATTTTATAAGGCAGTTACTTGGTGCAGTGGATGGGGTGCTGGGCCTGGAGTCAGGAAGATTCATCTTCCTAAGTTCATATCTGACCTCAGAGACATACTGTGGGATCCTTGGCAAGTCACTTCACTCTATATCCTTCAGTTTTCTCATCTGTAACATGGCAAAGGAAGGAAATGGCAAATCACTTCAGTATCTTTGCCAAAAAAAAACCCCAGATGGAGTCATGAAGAGTTGGACATTACTGAAACCAATGAAAAACAACAAGTTTATTTTGATTTAAAAGTACAAATTAACTTTGAAATATTTTCATTTTTATTCTATTGGTATGGCCAAAACATGAGCACTGAACATGTCTTCATTTATTTCAGTTGGTTTTTATTTCTCTAAGGAGAACTTTGTAATTAAATCTCTTCAAGTATTTTGTCTACTTTGGTAGCTTGATCTCCACATTGATTCCCCTTTAGGAAAGCTCTAAATGTTAGGAATTTTTTTTTTTATCTTGGCCTGAAATACGAATCTGCAATGTCTACAGTTTCTTAGTTCTTCCACACGTCTTTCCCCATTCGAGAAACACCAGTGACTTCCTATTACCTCCAGGATCATATATAAAATGTTTCTTCACCTGGCCCTCTCCTACCTTATCAGTTCTGTAATACCTTGTCCCTGAGGTTTCCTCTAGTTAATCTGTACATGTCTGGTTTGTTCATAGTTGTTTGTGTTTTGTCTCAGTTGTTAAATTGTAAGCTCTTTTAGGATAGGTATTGTTTTTGCCTTTCTTTGTATCCCTAGCACATAAGATAATGCTGGGCATATCATAATAGATGTATAATAAATGGGGCTAGCTTCATTTTACTTCTGGGGCTAAGGAGAGCAAATCTGATACTGCCTCCACTGTGACAGACTTTCAGGTATTTGAAAGTCATTATCATGTATCCTCAAGGCCTTTTTTTCAGGCTACACATGACTAGCTCCTCTTGGTGAATGTCTCAATGCCCTTCACCATCCCCTTCATCACTTTCCTCTGGTTTTTGTCTAGTTCATCAATACTCTTCCTAACCTGTGGCACCTGTAAACAGATCTAGCAATAGAAGTGTGCTATTGGCCTTTGGGGGTGATCCACGTATGCCTTCACTTCCACCTGTTTCATGGGTTAGGTTGGTTTTCTCCTCATTGGATTGATGTTCACTTTGACCACTGCCATACCTCCTTCTCTCAGGAGGTTTCCCCTTCAAACTATGTCATGGGAACTCTGAGAAGTGAAGCAGCCCTGGATTGGAGTCAGGAAGACTCATTTCCTGAGTTCAAATCTGACTTCAGACACTTAGAACTTGTGTGACCCTGGACAAGTCACTTAACTCTGTTTGCTTCAGTTTCCTCATCTGTATAATGAACTGGAGAAGGAAATGACAAAACGGTCCAGTATCTCTGCCAAGAAGACTCCAAATGGGGGCAAAGAGTCAGATGTGATTAAGATGACTGAACAAGAGAAAAGCAACCCACTGGCAAAATCTGACTGTTTTCAGTCTCTCTCTCTCTCTCTCTCTCTCTCTCTCTCTCTCTCTCTCTCTCTCTCTCTCTCTCTCTCTTTTCCTGCTGGATTATTTTCTTAAAGACACAACTGTGCTACATTTGAGTAACAACACCTAGATCAGCAACGTAATGGTTACCAAAATGTACTTTTAAAGTGCCTTCAGAGGCAAGGTAAATATACTTTAAAGAATCAGATAAATTTTGAGAAGAGGTACACACCCTTGGGAAAAAAAAACAGAAAATGGAGGCAAATGAGCAAATTCAAAGCTTTAAGTCTTTCCTCTGAATGAATCTTAAGAAAGCACAAATCCATCCTCCATAGCCTCATGGCAACAAAGGCTGGCCCTGGTGGAGAAATGCAGCCCTTGTGACCTCATTCCAGCAGCCTCTCCCCCATGGGGGCTTCTTACTCTCTAGCAGCCAGTCACACATGGTTCCTCTGGTTCCCAGCTCTATGCTGTTGCCACTTCTCTATTCCTCTCCCTGCTTCTTCCCCAAATTCATAGTCCCTGATGCACTCCCACTAGCCTCCTGCTGTAACTTGGGAGGGATTCACCCAGTCACTCAAGTCTGGCCAGCCACAGAGTCAGAGGAAGCTCCCTTGAGGTCAAGGAAGGGAATGAATGATGAGAGATTCCCTACCTGCCAACAGGCATTAGAGGCCTGTTACGTGAACAAAACCTAACGAGGCAAAAACCCGGCTGCTGAAGTCAACCACAAGTTAAACAGATGTCCACCATAAAAGAGCTAGTATTTAAAAAAATCTTCTGTGAAATATATTAAGTACAACTTAATACAAACCCAAAATGAATCCTTCTGTGAGATTCCACCTTCAAATATTTACCTATTGAAATGCATCTGGATCTTAATGGAGAAGTGCTTGTAGAGCTGCAGCAAATTATCCTTAAGGCTCCACATTGGAAAAGAAAAAGAAAGAAATTGCCTTCTATTTAAATAAATGTGTAAAAAGAATTACAAGGAGAATAGCTACCATAATTATAGCTAACATTTTGCAGTACGTCACCTCCAGAATAAAATACAAAATAGTTAGTTTGGCATTCAAAGCCCTTTATAAATTGCCTCTCCAACATACACACTTTCCCACTCTTCTTACACATTCTTAATCCCCAGTCATCCTGATCTGTATCTTGCCATCGGACCCAGATGGCTCCAGAAGACAAAGTGAGGCTAGTGACTTTGCACAGCCCTCCCTCATTAAATCCAATTCACTTGCCAGTTATAGCATCACCTTCCCAGTGACATGGTCATCTTCAAAAACAAAGGACAAAAACAACACCACATTCATCACCATTCATCAATTCAGTGAAACTGGCCTCTTTGCTGTTCTTCACACAAAACTGACCATCACTTGACTCCGGGCCTTTTCACTGGTTTTTCCCCATTATACATCCTCATCTCTGCCTTCTGGTTTCCTTTAAGTCCCAGCTAAAATCTCACCTACTACAGGAATCCCTTTAAATTTTAGTTACCTCTCTCTAATGATTACTTCCAATGTATTTTATCGCTTACTTGTTTGTATATAGTTGTTTACATGCAGTTGCTCCCATTAGACTGAGTTCGTTGAAGGTAGGGACCTTTCTTTGTATCCTGAGCATTTAGTACAGTGCCTGATACATAGTAGGTGCTTATTAAGTGTTTACTAGTGGTATATTTTACCTCATTTCGTACTCACAACAACCCTTTGCAGCATTTGCTTTCATTTTATAGAGGACAAATTGGAGGAGTAGAAAGTGACTTTCCAAGGGACTCAGAGATGGTGTCTGAGGAAGGATTCGAACTTAAGTCTTCTTGACTCCATGTGAAATTCACTGCAGTGCTTATTGTAAGTCCTCAGAGGTAAAATTCATATAACTTTTTAGTATGGAAAGAGGAACCTTGGTGATGACTAAACTGCCTTCAGACACCTGAAATAAAAATATATTTTAAAAAATGGATAGACAGCCATGTCTCTCATGATCTAGAAGCTATCTTTCTTGTAGCTAAAGGGATTGGTGCCAATCCTACTGGTAATTTCTACATATGTTGAAATGTCACTATTTGTCTTTACATGAAGGATACACACATACATACACACACACACACACACACACACATCTCAAAAGCTTTCCTGGAAGGATTTGTTGTTCTGTCATTTTTCAGTCACGTTTGACTCTTTGTGACCCCATTTGGGGTTTTCTTGGCAGAGATACTGGAGTGGTTTGCCATTTCCTTCTCCAGCTTATTTTACAGAGGAGGAAACTGAGGCAAACAGGCTTAGGTGACTTGCCCAGGGTCACACAGCTAGTGTCTGAGGCCAGATTTGAATTCACAAAGAAAAGCTCTCGTCTCCAGGTCTGACACTCTATTCACTGTGCCACCTAGCTGTAGTTAAGACACAGATGAGTGCCCTTCTTCCTACCCCACCCCTCCATCCCCAGTGAAGTAATCAGCAAAGGGTTTGTTTGGTTTTTTTTTAAGTAAATAAAATAGACTGGATTCTTGTATGTTTGTCTCATTAAGGCCAGGGAGGACCTTAGTGCCTTGAGATATTATCAAAAGGACAGAAGGAAGTGACTCTTTTAGCAGAGAAGCAAAACTTTAACTCCTTGTGACTCTACTTGTGTTTCCTTTAGATATTTTCATTTTAATTGGCTCTATTTTTACCATAGCATAGAAAATGTAAGCAAATGATTCAGTGGTTGAGATTCAGCAGTTTTCTGTACAACAGGATTCTCAGAGATTATTGATGTACTAAGTTCTGATATGGAAGGAATGGTTAGGCTAATACACATATTGATCTGATATGAAATAGCTACAATTTATAATTAAACACAAAATTGTTGTAGCCATGTTTTAGGTTATACTGACACCTGGTGGTAGTCTTGACATTGTGAGAGTGTTTAGTATTTGTCCTTGGGTGTCCCTCTTGTAAGGCATTATCTTCCCAGTTAACATGTTTCCTCCTTTCTTACAACAGTAACCTTGAGAATGCAAAGGCTAAAATAAAAGTATCCTTTTTTTCTCCTCCTCCTTTTCATCTTTCTTCTTCTCCTCTTCCTTTCTGCTGGGCTCCCCCAACCCCAGCCCTAACAACCTCTTTCTTAACTATCTATTGTATGTAGGGAAAGAAAAGGAAACGAAGCCCCTCCACAGTGGCTCAAGGTTCTTATATCACAACCAAATCCTTTTCTTAACTGAGGATCTAGTGTACAAAAAGAGTAGTTCATCCGCATCCTACATTTAGATCTGGAAAGCACCTCAGAGGCTATGTTAAGTCCAACTCCTTCATTTTACAGGCAAGGAAACTGATGCCCAGACTGTGCCTTGCCCAACATCACACAGGTATCAAGATATAGGTAGGAGAGAGGGGGGAGCTCAGGCCCTTTGTCTCTACATCCGCCAGTTTTTTCTCCACTACACCAAATTTTAATTGTTAATTAACGAATAATTCTGAAGTTAGCTTAGAGATTTATATCCTAATGATTAAAGTACTCTCAAAGCTTTTTTACAGGTCTAGTTTAGATTTAGGAAATAGAAAGCAAAGTTGTTAAAACTGATCCTAAAAAATTTGCATATTTAAAACTTAAATGTCATTGTTGCCACTTTCGAGTCCATAGGAACCCAGAACTTCCTGACTTACAGAACTTTCAAATATTAAATTAATAAGGCTTTGGGGGTTGAGGGGAATTGGTTCTAGTTTATCATAAACTGATTTGATTCCTCGGTTTACCTTTCACATATAATGCAACACCAACTGGTGATAACACACAAGTGACAGGTATTTCAAAAAAATCTTCATATTTATGATAAACATTTGTCAAACCTCAAAAAACTCATTTCTTGAGGCTTTCAATGATGAGAAACAGTCTCCAATGCTAACTGATGCCTTTGAGTTTTCTGATGAATTTTCATTTGTGACTACTATGCCAGCAGGACATTCATTTATTTCATACTCTAACCAACTTACCATTTAGTACAAGAAAAGCTCACATTTATAACTTTAGCCTAAACTGTGTCAGTCTATTACATGTAGCCTTATTTACAAGATATCAAGGTTGAAGAATGAAGAAATTGTCAAAAGGTTTCTAGTGAAGATAGTTTTCCCATTGACTTTCATTGAAAAACCAGTTATGTATTCTTACAACAAACTTCTGGGCCCAAGAATATAGAAAATTTATTAAATTGTCTATTCAAAAATAAAATCAATATTTTTGTGGTAAAACATTAATAATAATAATTTAAAATACAATTGCAAAGTGAATATGACTTTTGTCATGGGCCCAATAGAATGTATGACACTGAAAAGTACCTCAGTTCCTATATGGGTTTTCCACAAACAAAGATAAAATGTGCCTCTATTTGGTAATTCATATTGTTTCCTCAAAATTTGCAGAAGCTTTTCATCTTTCAAAACTAGCAAACTGATCCAGGTCAAAGACAGAAAGCAACATAGAATAGTGTCATCATTTTAGAATGGAGTAGCAAATAAACTGTGCAATTCTGGGACTCAAAAAATGCTGCTGGGGGAAAAACAATGAACAAAAGACTTTGTCCATGGGGATGAGGAAGTTCAGGAGACATTGTTGCACCCACATTTGGCTGTCTTCCTATTGGTTTAATGCACTGATGGAACACATAGAAAATGCCTATATAAAGGAAGTCTGCCTAGGATGCCCACACAACTACAGTTATGTACTTCCCTGTGTGGGAAAGCCTCTCCTGGAATCAGTTCTCACTTCAATTCTGCCCAAAGGCAATAGGATTGCAGCCAGTGTTATTATATCCAACAGACTGTAATCACACTCTTCTCCCTTTTCCTTAAATAACCCAGCTAAATTCTCTCTTTCCATGCCAGAATGGCAGTGCAATTGCTTATGAGTTTACCTGAGCCCTGAGGCACTTCTGGTCTCTCGTTTCTACCTTGCTAATTGTTCTTGGAGTAGGCAGAGAAGAGCCTGTTCTCTGATGTATATATAAAATGAATTAATGATTGAGCATACTTCCTCCACACTGGGAAGCTTTAAAAAATCACCAGATTTTAAAATTGGAAGGTTTCACAAAGATAGCGATGTGAAACTTCTCCCAGAGTCTTTGGTGGATGTAGTCAGAATTTATTCCCTGCTTTATAAAACATTAGGGTGATTTTTAATATAAATTGAATTTTTATAATGACAGAAACCTGAACTTGAGAAAATTAGCATTTTAGTACTGGGTGGCTTCTTAGAAATCAAGTTTAACAGTATCACTTTTTAAATGAAGAGAGTGAGGCCCACAAAAGTTAGGCAATGTTCCTGAGGTTATACAGTTCATTTAGTGACAATGCTAGATGTAAAACTCAGTTTCTTGTTTCCTGCCTCCTTCATTTCATCTTAAGTTTTTAAAGTTGAGAAATAAATATTGAAAAATAAAATTAAACAAAACAAAATTGTGAGGGCCTTTGTAGAAAATTCTCCTCATCCATTCCTTTCTTTCTAATCATAATGGAAGATTCCAAATAGAGAGACTAATTGTTGCATTTTTCATTGGGATTTTCTTATATCCAACCATTCACTCAAAGCATGTTTCAGTTTAGTTTGGTATTGGAATATCTTAATACCCTCATTGAATTTTGCATGTGGGGGGGGAGGGCCATGCTTATTTTGTATCTTGCTATTTTATTGTAACTATTAAGTATATCAGTTTAGTTAGTTTGCTGATTCTCTGTGGTTTTCTGAGTCAGTAATCTTATCTGCTGATAGGACTAATTTTGTCTCCTCTTTTCCCAGGTTGTCAGTTTGTCTATTCTTTCTTTCTTTTCTGTTCCTGCTTTCATCAGCATTTCTAGAACTATGTCAAATAACTGAGGGTGTGTTACTGTTTTACTTTTCTTCTGAGAAAGCCTCTGCTGTTTCCATGTTGCACATCATGGTAGCTTTAGGTTTTAAATATATAAATTTAATCATATTAACAAATTTGGTCCTTCTGTGCCTTTGTTTAGGATTTTTGAGCATAAATGAGTGTTATCCTTTTTTCAGAATCTTTTTGTGCATGTCTGTAGTTGATAGTATGCTTCTTTTAAATATGATTCATTTTGTTATTTTTTTTCCTTCCTTTGAGTCATCTTTGCATCCATAATATAAATCTAACTTTGTTGTTGTTGAGTTACTTCAGTTGTGTCCAACTTTGTGGCTCCGTTTGGGGTTTTCTTGGTGAAGATATTGGAGTGGCTTGCCATTTCCTCCTCTAGATCATTTTACTGATGAGGAACTGAGGCAACAGGGTTAAATGGCTTGCCCAAGGTCACACAGCTAGGAAGTATCTGAGGACAAATTTGGACTCAGGTCCTATCGACTTCAGGGCTGGTGTTCTATCCACTGCACCACTTAGCTGTCCTTAGACATCCAATTTAGTGATCATGAATAGTGTTTTGGATATGTTCTTATAATCTTTTTGCTAGTATTTTATTTAAAGTTTTTGCATTGATATTCACTAATGTCCATTATTCTTTGCTTTATAGTTTTGGAATTAGGATCCTATTTGTTGACTAAAGAATTCGATAGACGATTTTCTTGGCAAAGATATTGGAATGATTTACTATTTCCTTTATCTCAAATAGGGTTGGATGTGACTGAAATGACCTGAACAACAACAAAAGAGGGTTTTCAACTCAACTAAACATATCAGTCTCCGACACAGCTATTGTACTAAAGTAGAAAATGGACGCATTTCTCACCCCCCTCCACACACACCTACCCAGTCTTGTGAACTGGGAGGAATAAAGGAGAAGGGAGTGGTCACTTTAGGAATATTTAACCAATAGTGGCTTCTGTTCCCCAACAGGAAACAGATTTAGATTTGGAAGCCTGGCTTTCTAGAATTTGCAGCAATGGCATTGAAGAGAATAGTACATTCTCCATACAACATAATTTAGGGTAATTTTGAGGATTATACAACCTGTTCTATCACTTCTGGTGTAAAACTAGTAACTTTTGCCACAAAAAAGTGAGAAGAAAAGAAAACACCTTAGAAATAAAGGAAATGGACACAATGTAAATAAATTAGGATTTGGTATCCACTGAAAGTTGGTTGACCAATTTTAAAAATACCTTTAAAAAGAAGATGAATGGATAAGGCAACACTTTATTTTTTTAACATAGAATATTCGCTCATTTAACACATATTCATTAAGAACTTAATATATGTAGGTGCTTTTCCAAATTGAGAAAGAAAGAGTCACTGACCTCCAGGGGTTGAATTTCCTTTGGGGGAGAACTATACATATCCATGGATTAAAGATTTATCTTCATGAGTTCAAATCTGACCCCAAACACTTACTACTTGTGTAACCCTGAGCATTTTTTTTGCTTTAGGTCTTCATCTATATAATTAGCTGGAGAAAGAAATAGCACACCACTTCTGTATTTTTGCCAAGAGCAAAAACAAAAAAAAAAACCTCAAATGGGGTCACAAAAAGTTGGTCATGATTAAAGAAACAACAAAACAAAAAAAAAACAAAACAAAAATAAATAAATAAATACAAAATTTATACAAGGTAAGTACAAAGTAAAATAGAAGCGGGGAATACTGGGAGGAAGTGAATCAAGAAATACCTCAAATAGGAGGTGGCATTTGAGGGGAACCTGAAGGAAATTAGGGCTTATAAGGAAAAGGCAGTTGTGTGTTTAAAAAAAAAAGCTCAGAGGATCTGATTTTTATATGTACTTGACATATAAAGTCTGCCATATATGAAACTTATGGTGATTAAGTGTTAGTTTATTAGAGACTTGGATAATATCAAATTTCTAGAAAAGAACCCTAGTCAAGGGGAAAAAATAGAGTTCCATGATAAAATAATAACATTTTAGACTTATGTTTGGGTGGTTAAAAATCACAGCTTTTTTATGTAACTAAAATTTCTTTGATGCCTGAATTTAGTAAGGGTGTGGGCCCTTCCAGTTAAAATATGTTTTAAGTCTCTGAAAGTAATTATTCTCCAGCCAGACCCAACTATTAGTCTCATTTCCTTTCTTTCTTGTCCATTTTTACATTGTTTACAAAGACTTCTCCTCTGAACTTAATATGCACTCTGACTGCCTTTTCCTCATTTGGAATTCATCCACACACTAGGGCTGCCTCACTGAAGTTTATTTAGCACTCCCAAAAGCCATGTTTCTTATTGGAGAAAATATTGCCCACGATACATTCATTCTCATCTGCCTTCTCCTTATGAATCCTATAGAAAAAAAAAGTGTTATAATCCTGCATAGATGTTTAAAAATAAATAAATTTCTAGCAACTGGAAAATCTTTGTTAGTTTGAAAACCAAGTTGGGTGTCATTATTATTATTATTGCACATTTAATAAATAGTAGAAACAGGGTCTTCATCACGTATAAAGGGGCCTAAAATGTATGAAGGCTCCATAAAAATGTCGATTTTAGTGTTTTTTATCCAAAATATTAAATAAGAAATTATTAATGAATCAGGAATGCCTATTATGGGTAGTAGTTTTTCAGTATGCAAATAGTCATTCTCCATTTAGCTCCTGAATTTCCCACACTGTACCTTTATCAGGAGTCAGCCTGGTGCAGAGAAAATAGTACTAGATTTAGATTCAGACTTAGACTTCTATTTGAATCTTGCCCTCCCTCTTATGACGCCATTGTGAACTTGAGAAAATCTTTAATTTTCTGTGAACCTCAGTTTCCTCATCTGTAAAATACAATAGATGGAGTGCTGGGCCAGAAATTGGGAATACTTTCCTTAGTAAGTCCAAGTTTAGCCTCAGACACTTTACTAGCTATGTGACCTTGGGCAAGTCATTTAACTCTGTCTCAGTTTCCTCATCTATAAAATGAGCTAGAGAAGGAAATGACAAGCCATACCAGTATCTTTGCCAAGAAAATCCAAATAAGATCAGGAAGAGTCAAAAATGACTGAAAAATGACTGAATGGGAACAAAAATGAAGAGATTGGATCAAGTTTTAAGATCCTTTTCAGATCTAAAACTAGGATTTGATCATCAATTTGATGAGGTTAGAAGTTCCTGCAGCTCCGTTTGTGGATTAGTGAACCTCACCAAGAGCGTCAATGACATCTCCTGAATTTGCATGATTTGTGAACATATTCAGACCTCACACCAGATAAGTGATTGATTCAAGACAATCTGGGATGAATGGATGGGCTCAGGTTGTTGTCAATGTATCAACCTCAGTGTTAGCCTTATTAAAAGCTGCCAAAACCAAAAATCATTATGCCAGATGGTTATGTCTGTTGTTGTTCAGTTGTAGCTGACTTTTTGTAACTGCATTTGGGGTTTTCTTAGCGAAGATACTGGAGTGGTTCACCATTTCCTTCTCCAGCTCATTTTACAGATGAGCAACTGAGGCAAACAAGATTAAGCAACTTGCCCAGAGTCACATACCTAGTAAGTGTCAGACTGGACTTGAACTCATGAAGATGAATTTTCCTGACTTCAGTCCTGACATTCAACCTCTGTACCACCTAATTGCTCCATAGATAAGCCTAAACTGTTTTTATAACCAATAGAGCTGGGTGGTCCATAGGGGCAGAGCACCATGTATAATGCCAGATTTTTTATCGTATTGATCAATTTTGCAGTCGATGTAAAAGCAAAAGGTAGTAATAACATTGTTAAAATGAAACAAAGAGATGCTAACAGACCTGTAGCTGGCATTTTATCAGAAAGATCCAGAGAGAGCTAAAAGAACCAGTGACTTGAATAGATTTGGGTCCTGGAGGAACAGGTGCCTGTGCATTTATATTAGTCTTCCCTCTGGGAACCATGAATGGTAGCTTTCGAGAGGAAGCACAAAGCAGTTACATGAATTATGTGACCCATGTGGTTCAAGAGGTAGAAGTGGCCTCAGCAACATGACCCAAGGAACCATATGTTATAACTTCTTTAGTGGAAGAAAGAAGAGCTCTTTAAATCATATATTCTTTAATCCAGTGACACTGGCCTCCTGACTGTTTGACAAAAGCAAGACTCTCCATCTTTTAGCTCCAAGCATTTTCTTTGGCTTTCTTCTATGCCTGGAATGCTCTCCCTCCTCAACTCCTCCTTTCTTTGGCTTCCTTTAAATTTCAGCTAAAATCCTATCTTCCACAGGAAGCCTTTCCCAACCTCTTTTAATTCTAGCACCTTCCCTCTATTAATTATTTCCTATTTATCTTATATATAGCTTGTTTGTACTTATTTGTTTGCATGTTGTCTCTCCCACTGGATCATAAACTTCTAGATGGCAGTAACTGTCTTTTGCCTGTTTGTGTCCCCTGTGCTTAGCACAGTGCCAAAACATACTAGGTGCTTAATAAATGTTGATCAATTGATTTCACCTAAGTTTTTGGCTCTGTTCATTTTTAGAGAGGCAGTGACATAACCTGTAAGCCCAAGCAACTGGACTTTGGAGAAGGTTACTCTCTGGCCTGTGATCAAGTGTTTAGATTGCCTCCCCCTTTTCGCCCCCTTGCCTTGATAGATTTATGGAAGAACACCAAAAGTTACTAGCTTGAACATCTAGTCCTGGATCTGGAAGAGGAACAAGGGGATTTTTTTTCCCTCTAAGGTCAGTACCATGTATTTTTTTTAGCTTATTTATTTTTAGTTTTTTTACATTCACTTCTATAAGTTTTACATTTTCCTCCTCTCCCCAAGATGGCACACAATCCAACATAGGTTCTACATATACATTCCTATCAAACATATTTTCACATTAGTCATATTGTATAGAAAAATTAGAAGAATGGGAGAAACCATGAGAAAGAAAAACATGAAACAAAAAAGAAAATATTCTGCTTCCATCTGCATTCAGACTCCATAGTTATTTTCCTGGATGTGGATGGCATCTTCCATTATGTGTCTTTTGGAACTGTTTTAGGTCCTTGCATTGCTGAGAAGAACTAAGTCTATCAAAGTCAGTCATCATACCCTGTGGCTGTTACTGTGTACAATGTTCTCCTAGTTCTGCTCACTTCACTCAGCATCAGTTCATATAAGTCTTTACTGAAGTCTGCGTATTCATCATAGTACAACTATATTCCATTACATTCATATGCCACAACTTGTTCAGCCATTCCCCATTTGATGGGCATCCCCTCAATTTCCAGTTCTTGGCCACCACAAAAAGAGCTAGTATAAATATTTTTTGTATAGTGGATCCTTTTCCCATTTTTATTATCTCTTTGGAATACAGCCCTAGAAATGGTATTGTTAGGTCAAAGACTATGCGCATTTTTATAGCCTTTTGGGCATAGTTCCAAATTGATCTCCAGAGTGGTTGGATCAGCTCACAGCTCCACCAACAATGAATTAGTGTTCCAACTTTCCTACATCTTCTCCAACATTTATCATTTTCATTGTTTTGTCATCTGATAGGTGTGATGTGGTACCTTAGACTTGTTTTAATTTGTTTCTCTCTAATCAATGGTGATTTAGAGCATTTTTTCATATGACTGTATTTAGCTTTAATTTCTTCCTCTCAAAACTGCCTGTCCATATCTTTTGACCATTTATCAATTGAGGAATGACTCAGCAAGGGGACTGATCAACAAAAGTACTGTAGTTCAGGGGAAAAAGCGATAGATTAGAAGTTCAAAGTATGTTGGCTTCGATCCTGACTCAGCCCCCTTTTACCTGTGTCATGGGCATGGCACTTCACCCCCCTGTGGGCTTCAGTTCTCATCTCTGGAACGAGGGGAGATTTGACTAGGTGACCCCTAAAGTCTCTTTGAGATCTCAGATCATAATCTGAGAAATGGAGGAATGACAAAACCCCTTTGATATGACCATTCATCATTCAGTGACAGCAAGTCTGGTAGGGAAAGAAGTTGTCTGACTTAACAACACCAATTTAATCTGACTTCATGGAAGGGGTGAGTGTGGGATTTCAAGCCCTTAAAACCATAAGGCTTCAGGCCTGTATAGGTCCCTGGGGTGAATGGACTCATTGGAATGTCGGGCTATTTTGATCTCTAGCAACCCAAAGCTTGTTTTCCTTCTGGAGAGAGTATAGGCCCTTGGGGTATACCATAAAGCTGGAGGACAGATCTGTTTTTGGACTCAGTGGAATGTTTAGGGGTTGTTTTTTCTAGCAGCCCCAAAGTAATTTTTTTCTGTAAGAAGAAGCCAAATCATAGTGGGGTGCTATTGTTAGAGAATTCTCCCCCAGGGTGAGGAAAAGGTAGGAATCACTAAAGAAGGAAGAACATTATATTAGTTATTTATGGGATATTTTGTAATTTTTGTGTTTTCTGCACAGTCATTCTTTCTGTGAAATAAAGGTTGTCCTCTACCAATGATACCTTAATTTCTTGAATATGTTCACAGGAACCATACTTCCACATCTCTAGAAACTAGACAGGAGCAGTCTCTTTTGAGGTTCCCAGAGGCCACGCTGGGGGTGGGGGTTGGGGGCAGCAAACTGAGGCAAAAAAAGCATAATTTTTGAGAAGCTACCAAGGGTGTGCTGGAACTAGCTCTAGCCACCAACTGTTTAATTTAATGTTCATGTGAGTATTTATAACTCAGAAATATACAAAACAGGGCTAATTTATTGTTTTGTTTAAATGGTAATAATGTATATTAAACTTAAAATTTCAATGTGTATTTTTGGGGGAGGAGAGCTAGTAGCATAACATTTACCATCATACCATGTGGGAAGTTCTGAAAAACTGAATCCAGGTCGTGTAAATGTAGAACTTGGAGACACACACAACCCCTTTTTCTGGTCCCAGCACACATAGGTTCCATTTATCTATTTTAAGCCCCAAAGTATTCCATGGTCATGTTAGTTTGGAGAGTGGCCACATGTATGGCATCATACCACTATAGCTGATATAGTGATTATTTTGGTTAGATTGTCACTGATGTCCTTTAGAATGACAAAATTGGAAGAAGCAAGCAAAACATATAACCTTTTTTAAGATGACAAGTAGGTTAGAGAGGTTAAATAATATCTCCAGGGAAGAAGTTTGGTATGCTAGAAAGACTTCCTGTCCAGGCTGACTGGTGCGCTTTCTCAACGGTGCAGAAACCTTTTTCATCCTCAAAATACACTTTCCCCTTGAGCTTCACACATTGGACGTACTATTCTGCTCCGGGGCCTTTGTGTTACAATTGTGTCTTGTTCGGTTCCCCACCCCCACCCCACTACCTCTCCCTGCTAATCAGTATAATAAGTAAGTAGCCAATAAGTGAGTAGCCAATATCAAGTAGCAGTATCAGGAAGGAAAGTTATGAGCAAACTAACCCAAGATCAAAGGGACATAAGGTACAAATGTGTATGTATATTAACCAGAATTCACGTTCTGAGAATATGAGCTTCATCAAAGGGAGCTACTGGGTGCTGCTGTCAAGGCCTTCTGGTCCTGTGATAGGTCAGTCTCAGACAAGACCCAGTGCTGTGATAGGTCAGTCTCAGACAAGTCCCAGTGCTGTGGTAGGTCAGTCTCAGACAAGTTCCAATGCCAAATGGTGCTGATCATTCTGAAATGCTGTGGATGTGTTAACTTTAAAGTTTTACTGACAACTTTGAGATGGCTCGCCTTGTCTTCATTCTTCTTCTTGTTCTAAACTTTCTTTACAAGCCCCCAACTGGCTACTTGATTTTTGATCACCATTCTCTTCAGCATCCTTTTTTGTTTTATCTTCACCCGTTAAAATGTAAGCTCCTTGAGTTCAGGGGCTGTCTTTCTGCTTGAGTTTGTATTCCCAGCAATTAGCAGAGTCCTGCCACATAGTAGGGGAATATTTTATATAACTCCTACCACATGCCAGACACTTTGCTAAGTGCTTCTCTCATTTGATTCTGACAGCAATCCTATGAAAGTCAGTACTATTAATATCTTCATTTTACAGTTAGAGAAACTGAGGTAAACAGGTTAGGTGGCTTGCCCAGGGTCACATGGCTACTAAGTGTTGGAGACTGGATTTGAACTCAGGTCTTCCTGACTACAGTCCCATCACTCTCTCCATTGCAACACCCGACTGTTCATAGTAAGCACTTTGTAGACTTTGGGGGTCAAAGAAATGCTAGAACAGGGAAGGGTTCTTTGCCTGGGAGCCATGAACTCCCAAGGGATTCATGAATCAATTTCAAGGGGTCCACAAACTTGGATGGGAGAAAAATTGCATTTTTATCTTCACTAACTTTTGGGTTATTTTTTTAAAAAAATAACACTGTTTAATGCATCAAAAAAGGTTTTTTTGAGAGGGCACCAATAGACCACCAGATTTCCATTGGGGTCCAGGACACCCAAAAAGTTTGAGTCCCTGCTGGAGAAGTAAGATAGACTTTGACCTATAGCATGGGTGGGAAATCTGCAGCCTTGACCTCAAGATCACATGTGGCTGTCTAGGTCATCAAGTACAGTCCTTTTAATCCAAACATCAAAGAACAAATCTCCTTAATAAAAGGAATTGTTCTGTCTAACTTAGACTAAGTCAAATGCCTATACCTGAGGACCTAAAAGACCACAGGTAACCTTGACGCTATAGGTTCCCCATGCTGACCTGGAGTATGATGACTATTATTATTTTTTTTGTTATTTTTTATGTAACAAATTTTATTTGTTTCTTGTTTATATCATTCATTTTCATGAGATTTTTTAATTACAGATTTTCTCCCTGTCTTTCCCCTACCCCAACCCCAAAACAGCAATTCCACTGTAGAGCCCCTCCTCTGGTCTGCTCTCTAACTTTCTGGTAGGGCAGGGAGGGTCTCCCTACCCCACCCCCTGTATATCTTAATTCCTAGTAGCAGGTATTGAAGAGCTTTAAATTCTAGATTCTTTCAATTCTTCCCTTGTCACCCACCCCATCTGGAAGGACAACCAATTCAATACAGGCTGTGTATTGACAGGACATCTTCATAGTGGACATATTGTGACAGTGATCATAAGTCCCTCCTTCCTATTCCTCCCACCCTTGTTCTGTTCTCTAACCTGTCCCTGTCCATTTATTGAAGTGTGAGCATCCAGCATCCCTCCCCCAGACCCTGCCCTCCCCTCCATCATCCTGCCTTTCATCCCCACGCCCCCTAATCTCTTGTGTGGCATGATGCCCAGTTTAGAGTTTATGCCATTTCTTCCCTAAGCCAGATTCAATGAGAGTAAATAAAAGTAAAGTTGTAACAGTTATCCCTTCCCTCTTCTATATGGGATGATTAACCTCATTTTGTCTCTCCCTGTCTCCTCTCATTCTAGTCCTCTCCCACCTCAGAATTTGCCTTTTAAAGTATCATCCCTTTATATTAAATTGATCCTATGCCCTCTAT
>CM053593.1:235929954-235955548 GCA_028646575.1 Pseudocheirus occidentalis | reverse complement strand
GTCTCATCTGGCCAAATCACACAACTCTTCTCAAAGTGAGCCCCAAAGGAAAACCTCACATCAGGATGTATATATAGGCTTCTCCTGGGTCAGAGAATGTCACAGCCCTCTAGACCCACTGTCCAATTACAAAATAACAAGATGTGGCCATTCCCAAAAAATAAGCCTCCCGCCACAGACTCCACATGAGCACATTCAGCCTATTAGGGGGCAGAGTATACTTTCAAATCAGGTAACATTCTTGGAGCCACTTAAGCCTATCAAAGGGCCTAGGGGCAGGAAAGATCTTTAGATTCTCATTATGCTAGCCTGAATTCAGGAAGACTCATCTTCCTCTGTTCAAATCTGGCCTCAGACACTTATTTGCTATGTGACCCTGAGCAAGTCCCTTCACGCTTTTTGCCTCAGTTCCTTGTCTATAAAATGACCTGGAGAAGGAAATCGCAAAACACTCCAGTATCTCTGCCAAGACACCTCCAAATGGAGTCACAAAGAACTGAACATGACTGAAACAACTGAACAAGAACATAATATGTGGATGCATATATGCATGTTTGCATTTATGTATGTATGCCAATGTGTTCATACCTGTGTTATGTGTGCATGCATAATACATCCACAACACACATATGTATGTGTATATATGCCATTACTCTTGACCAAAGAGAGAGAATGCCATGAGCCACTCCAGCAAACCGAATGCTAATAGATTCAAAAAATATATTAGTGATGTGAATGTGAAGTTACCTGTACTGTATAAATAGAATAAAGAAAATAATGAAATCTATAAGAATATCCTAGCGAAACAGTTCTAGAGGACTTGGCTTTAAGTTAGAAAAGCAGGGAGACAGCAAAATTAGTTCCCAGTCAGCTTTTTTTTTTTAGTTATCTGAAGTTAGATGATTATCTTAGTGGTTTTGAATCACCCTGTATATTTCCCTACAAGTCCCCATTGAGTCTCTTTTCAGATAAGGACACTATGAATGAATAAATACATGAAACAGGCCAGTTTCCACACGTAAGACGTAATGTGCACAGGTACGAAAAATCCCTCAGTGTTCTCTAGGGCAAATATATTTGATAGCAGGGGCCCTGCTTAAAGACAAATTAGTAAAAATAGAAAGAAAAATAGTACGTACAAAATAGACATGGGATAATTTCTATCAGCTTGTGCACAATGAAATGAATAGAATCAGAACAATAAACAGTGAATACAATGATGTAGAAGAAAAGAACACAGAAAGGAAGACAGACTGAGTGATTGTAATGACTAGTCTTGATCTTGGAGAAGAGATCATGGAAAATACCTCCTTTTCAAAGACAGGTGAGAGATTATGGGGGACGTGATGAAGTGGGCATGTAGAGATTTGCATACACTGTGCTATCAGGCAAGGTCATTGCATGACTGGCTTTGCTAAATTGGTTTCCGTTGGGTTGATTTCTTTTGGTTACAAGGGGAGAGTTCAATGCCAGGACTGGGTTTTGAGGGATGGTATGTTCAAAAATTACTGTGATGTAAAAAACACAAGACATCAGTAAAAGGCATCTTAATTGTATTTAAAATAGAACATTAAATTGAGATGTGGTCTTCTTGTGTGGCACCTCTATGGAAGGGAGATTGTTAGTTTTCTCTTTTGATTAAGTTCAGGCAAATACCATAGGAGTTACTTGGTTTGCCCTACCTCTGGCAAGAGAACATCAGAGACCCCAACATCTCCACCTGCAAATGCACCATTCTACTCTAACATCATACAGTGCATCTGTGCAGCCATCCCAATTCCTATATCCCCTTTGCAGCTATTTTACTATTTTATTTTGGGAAAATGGTACTCAAGTATCTGCTTTTTTCAGTTTAGAGGATCCTAGGTATATAGTCAGAGCTCCAAGAACTATCCTTACTGTCTCTGGATTCTTTTTTAACAAATAAAATATGTTTATCTCTGTTTAGATGTAAAAGGAAGGTGAAATTTAACACTGTAGAGGATAGGGGTAGGAACAGAAAGACTTTTTTTTTTGTTTTTGGTGGTTTTCTTTTTCTTTTCTCTTTTTAACCAGCCCAGTACTTTCAAGTGGCTTATGGAAAGGATTAAAAGTAAGGACTGTAAAATACAAATAGAGGTTGTTTCCATTGTCTGTCTCTGAAGTTCCCTGAGTAGACTGAAAGTTCAGTTGAGGTCTATGAAAATATTAGAGAATGCCAAAGGGACAGCGGCCAAGAATTGCATCTTTGTACAAGAACTGAATCCCTACCAGCAGCTCAGAAATTCGAAAACCTTGGCAGGAAAAGAATAGTCCTGCAAAAGGAGGAGAAAATATATTGAAGCTACCAGATTTAGAAATGTATAAAAGAACACCCACATTGAAGCTCAACCCATTCTGCCCCTCTAGGTAAATGAGTATAATATTAAATCATGAAATGAACTAAAAAAAAAAATTAATGCCTGTTGTTTCTATAGTCAGGCTAAACAAATGAGAGCTAATCTGGGGCTTTCTCATTGAGGACAATAGCATGCATAATGTCTAATCATCCTGTCAGTTTTCAAGATACAGGTTACAGACTTAATGAAGCAGATAGAGGGCTAGCTTTGGAGTCAGGAAAACTGGTTTCAACTCCTACCTTTGACACATCCTAGTTTTTTTTACTATGAGTGAGTCACATAACCTCTAATTGTCCCAGGCAACTTTCAAAGATTATAAATGGAATGATTATAAACTAAATTTCAACTGAAGCATTGCTTTATTTACATTTTTGGAAGACTTTCCACAACATAAATCACAAGTATTTCCGCCCCCATTTTCCCCTACATATTATACAAATATTTATGTATTTGCATATGTAAATCATATATATGTATATCTGACATATACGTATATGTGTATTTTTAGATATGTGTATGCATGCATATGAATGTTGTAGTTGGAGTCAGATAACCTGGGTTTGAATATTGACTATGACTTAGATCTCAGAGAAGTTGCTTAGATTCTTTGTGTCTCAGTTTCCTCATCTGAAAAAGCAGAGATTTTCAGATATGTAATACTTGTTGTCCACAGGCTGCAATTGGCCAGCAAGACATCTGAGTGTACTGAAATCAGATTAAAGAGTAATTGGGAAATGTTTATCAAAATGAATAAAAATATAACCCAAAATAGATAACGTTCTTTTGTAGTTCTCAAGGACCAATGGAGGGTATTGACGCAATGTGATTTCTGCCTAGTGCTCTGAATATGAAGAAATTGAATGAAGCACGGGGCAAATTGCAAGAGTAATATGGCTCTTGATGTAGCCGAATGCCTTGTCGTTAATTAGTGGCCCGTGAATGGGGTGCCAGAGGTGGAGTCAGGGAGACTTATTTTCCTGAGTTCAAATCTAACCTCACACACTTCTGAGCTATGTGACCCTGGGCAAGTCACTTAAACCTGTTTGCCTGTTTCCTCATCTTTAAAATGAGCTGGAGAAGGAAACGGCAAACCATTCCAGTGACTTTGCCCAGAAGAGTTGGACACAACTGAAATGACTGAACAATGAACAATTGGTGGTTTCCTAAATCAGTTATATTTCTGGGATACATTTCTATTTGAATTTGATGACAATAGATGACTTTGAAGGTTTCTTTCATCTCTAAATCTCTAATCCTATATTCTGAGACCCAGTGTCATCATCAAATGGTGATAATAATATTTATATTATATGCTTCACAGGGTTGTTGCAATGAAAATATATTATAAACTTTAAAGTGCTATATAATTTTTTAAAATTACTAGCAACATGGAAAATGTGAAATGTTAATGGAGGGGGGTTGTAGTAAAGATGGGTTGTTTCATAACCTCTTCAGACCTCAAATTCTTCATGTATAAAATGTGAGGGTTAAACTAGATAACTTCAAAGGTCCCTTTGAACTCCAAAAATTCTTTAATCCCATTATGATCCTATGATCTTATTCTACTAAATATTTAAATTAGGGATATCTCAGAATTATTCAAGGTTTTAAAGAGATATGCTGTAATAAAAAAATGTGGTCAATATTCCTTGGCTTTATGTTTCAACCAATGTCAAACATTTTCATACAGTTTCAGTTTACAAAGGAAATTTGAATATTTCATAATGAAATTGATGATATAACATTTGTACAGTATCTTAACTAAGCTTTACATATACATATACTTTTTACTGGAGATTTTTCCCAAATTGAAGTACTAACATTTTCTATTATGAACAGAATTCATCAATTTAATTGAGATATATCAAGAGTAAATGTTTAGTTTATGATTCCCCAGTCTTAAAACAATTGACATTTAACTGTAGTGAAGGAAAAATAACAACAGAGGGCACTCTAGTTCTCTAGCTGATTCAAACTATTCAGAGCAATAATAACCATTTCAGCCTTCCAGGAAAGATCCAGAAGACTGGACAGAGGATTTGGATGTTTTGTTAAATAAGAAATGAAAATGTAATATAAAACCACACTGTTTCTACCAGCCAGCTTAAGAACACCGTACCCTTCTCCCCAAGAAACTACACGTCCCTTTTCTTGCTTACGTGATTAGGTGCCAAACAGGTACATAAAACACTGTTCATCATTCTGCAAATGAATGGGTCATTTCAGATATTGTCACAGTTAATAAAAAACAAATATTACATGCATACAAACTGTCTGATTTTGTTGAATATACTTATGTCAAATATGGGAAAAAAAGAATTGTGTCCAACTCTTCTTGGCAAAATCACTGGAATGGTTTGCCATTTCCTTCTCCAGCTCATTTTAAAGATGAGGAAACAGGCAAACAGGTTTAAGTGACTTGCCCAGGGTCACACAGCTTCATCCTGTAAGCTAACCTTTTAAAAAATAATCAGTCCAGAAATGTTAAAAGAATGGGTTACTGGTTACTATCATAGGCTCAATTCCCCCATTTTACAGATGATTGACAACAAGAAATAATAATTTTGTAGCTCACATTTATGTAATAACACTTTAAGATTTATAAAGGGCTTCACATTTATTTTCATTTAATTTTCATTAACTCTGTAAGGTTGGTACAATCACTATCCCTGTTTTACATATAAGGAGACCGAGTCTGAGAAGGGTTAAATATCTTGCACAGCGTCACACAGCTAGTAAGCAGAGAGGGATTCCAACCTAGGTCATACTCTATCTACTATATCACCTTGCCTCCCTTACTTTAAAACTACTATCTGTAGGTTATCAGTTTTCAAAGAGCATGCAATAGCAAAACCAGAGTTCTTCTGAAGATTATTTAATCTTCCTGGATTCAGAAGGTCATTACCAGGACTAGTATTTCAAGATCATACTTAAAAATGAAGACTCCTATATAGCCTAGAAATTTGTTGTTTGAGTATGTGTGTGTGTGTCAGTAAGCATGTGCATGCGTTCATGCAATTGTGTGTTTGTGTGTTTTGCCAGATTTGTGATTTTATTTTGGAGGTTCCAAGTAAGGAACCACCATTTAATACCATCACCATCTTTGGAATTAACAGGATTTTATTTTTTTCAATTAGTAAACATTCATTTTCTCTATCTACATCTCTTCTAAATAATAAAAAAAAATAACAAAACCTCTGGAACAAATATGCATAGTCAATGTCTCATTCTGTATCTCAAATCCTTTAGCTTTTTGTCAAGAAGTATGTACCATATTCCTCAGTCCTCTGGATTCATGGTTGGTCATGATATTGATAAAAGATGCTAAGATTCTCAAAGTTGTCTGTTTTTGCAGTTTTACCTTACAGCCTTGGGCAGTTAACTGGCACACTGAGGACTTAAGTGACTTGCCCAATGTAATATAGCCCAGAATCAGTATTGAAGCAAGATATGAATCCAAATCTTTTTTATTCCAGATCCAGTATTCTAGATACTATACCCCCACTGCCTTTCATCTTGTAAGCTAACCTTTTAAAAAATAAATCCCTAACATATGTTCGCTTGACTTGCTATTGTGACTTCATAATAAAATCAGATTTTTAAAAATTCTGGTTTCCTAAATTAGGGAGCTATTTGGATTCCATATATGCTAACATCTAATGTACCAAATATTTCTGTATATATAATTTAGAGCCAAGTATGGTTTCAGTTTGGGGAGTTTTGCACTTAATGCCAGAATAAACAGTATATGTTAACAAATTGGTTTAAAACATTTCCTAGTCTTTAGGAGCTACAGACTGGGTTATTAAGAATTACACTGAAATAAAACAAAAACTTTTTTTTTGACAAAACGAAATTATAGTACTAATGAACACAATGCTTGGCTCAGGCCCCACAACTACAAATATATCATAAGGGTGTTGCTAACAGGGAGAAGGGGTCCTGGGAAAACCTAGCTAGCATAAAGTTCTATCTCAGTCAGCCTTAATTAGGCTTAGGTTCTGATTCTTCCATTCTTCTACATACTCTTACATGGATTAATCCATCTCTGTCTCAGTTTCAGGACCTGTTAAAAATAAACATTTTTTTCCCTCATTGATTCTCCAGTAGGCTATGATAATTAATGAGCAAACAAGTCTCTATAATTCTCTTTGTACCACAACACATACACTTAAGCATCAAAACATTCTTTGATGGTGATGATGATTAAATAGAATTATTTTGATGGGAAACTTTATAAATGCAAAGCATATAATAAACTGATTATTGCTAATTCACCTGAGCTATGTAATCCACTCATCCTTCTAGGAGGAGGGAGGATGGCAGTGCCCCCCTAGAACAATAGGTAAGGATAATGCCTACAGGGAAAAGTATTCAGTGAGTATATCAGTGAGCCATTCCTGGACAGAGCAATGAATGATGCCTAAGTTGCATGTTAACAGTGGTTATTCTCTAGTTATTTTTAAAGATATAACACCATTTAACATATAAAACACTTATTAAAAGAAAAACTACTTCTGATCAAGCATTGATCTTCTTAACCTTTAAATTTTAATCAATTTTTTAAAGCTCGTTTCAACCTGCATGTATTAGATGACTTCAGTGTACTAGTCACTGAGGACGCAAAAACAAAAGCAAAGTTGCTATCATTATTATGTATATGGCTCTGGTTCTTCTCTTGTCATTCTGCATTTGTTTGTACCATGTCTTTTTTTTAAATAATTGTATATAACTTTTTTTTGTAATTACAATTTAACAATTACTTATAGGGCAAAATTAAATGAAAATAAAATTTTATAGGACAGCTGGGGGTACGGTAAATAGAGTGCCAGGCCAAGAGATAGGAAGACTTGTCTTCATGAGTTCAACTCTTTCCTCAGATACTTACTAGCTATGTGATCCTAAGTAAATCACTTAACCCTAGTTGTCTCAGTTTCCTCATCTATAAAATAAGTAGGAATGAAATCAGAAAGAATAAGACATGATTGAACAACAATAAATTTAAACATACAAATTTTAAATTTATAATTTTATGTAATTACATATTAAAATTATATTTATCCCTCTTTTATGTTAAACGGAATATATAGATTCAGTCCTTTTTATGACTATACAACATTCCTCTTCTTTTGTTTAAGTTTTTCCAAGATAACTTGGGCCCTTACTTCATTTATATCTCCCTTCAATTTTGAGAGATCTTGGCTAAATATGGATAATATAATTTCTTGGATAAGCAAACCTAAGGTATGAATCCATGGAGTCAAAAGCAAGAAACCATTTTAAAAAGGGAACCCATTTATTTACACTTTGAAAGTGTAAATTATTATAATCTCCAATTATTCCATTGGAGATAATAGTATAGTAGAAAGAGAATGAGGTTTGGCGTTAGAGATAAGATTAGATGATGTTTCTTCCATTTACTACCTGTATAACCTTAGGAACTTAATTTTCTTTGGTGAGGAGGGTTCTTAATTTATCTTCTAGAACTTTCAACAATCTTATCACCCTATGAATTCTTCATTATCATTATCACATTCAGTTCTGTCTCATAGGATCTGATACATCTGTTAATCAATGTGAACTCCCTAGTAATAACATAATAAAGTTAGGAGACTGATCTGAAACTTCCTAAAGAATTTAATTGCTTTATTGATAATGGAACCAACACTTTCCATCAAAACTCAATCTTAATGTTTTAACTACCTAATACATTCAAAACACCAACTTTGAACCATTTTGCCCCATTTCTAAAACATTCTATGCATTTCACATAGACCAGTTAACACTTATGTAAAGAAACAATGAAGACCACAACAACAATTTCCTCAGTATTTTGAGTTTAAAATGTATAATTTAGCATCTACTCTCCTGTTAGAGTAAATAGTGGAAGTGAGCTACTCTTAAAGTGAGTTTAATATTTTAATGAGTTTCTTTGCTGATTCTCTAAGATTTTCAAACTATTCCATCATATCATTAGTAGGTAAGGATAATTAGTCTTATTTTTAAAGTACCACTTTAAAATATCATTATAGATTATGCTATCTGCTGAGATTAATTAAAAATTGACAGGATAGTCCATTTAGAAATATTTATTGAAGAATATACATTGTGCTAGGCAATAATTTTCAAGTTAGATGGAAACAAGACTAACGTATATCAAATAGTTCAAGACAGTATGATAATTATGTTAAACTATATTGCCCACTCTTTTTGCATATACATCATTTACCAAATATTTCTATGTATCTAATTTGAAGCCAAGTATGTTTCCAAGTTTAAATAGCTTTGAGTACTTAAACCAGAATAAGCAGCTTTGATATCCCTCTAGAGAGTAGCGTAACTGCCTTTTACCAAAAGAGATCTATTTGTGTCTTACATGATGTTCATAGCTATATAAATAAAATGCAAATAAAATATCAGTATGGGGGGGAGCCATGAAACTAAAAACAAATTAGGAGAACTTGTAAGTGAAGGTTATCAACACAAGCAAAATGTTCATTCTAAATTAGACTAATATTTTAAAGCATTTAAAATGGAAATTTTAAATATTAAAACTTCAATCTAGAACATAGTTAATGAGGGCTGCTTATTCTCAAGATAATAAAGTATCAAAATTTGCATTGCATTCCTGTAGTGTTTTCATGCTACTCAAATGCAATACAAAATCTAGTATCATTTGAATGCAGTGTTTATTATTTTATTTTGTACAGGCACCATGACTAGACACTGAGGGAGACTCCATGCTTGTATAAGATAATCCTTGTCCTCACTAAGGATTTTGCAGTCTACTAATAGGATTTAATACATTCAGAGATAAGGGGAAAACAAAGTAATACACAATGTGTTATATTAGAAGGATGTAAAGTTAGTGGTTTATGAATTTGGGGTAGGAGAAGGACTTTTTATGTGAATTGGGAAATTGGAAAGCTCCATGGAAGAGGTGGCAACATTTCATAGAATTTCAAAGTCAGAAGGTACCTCAGCAGTCTTTTAGATGAAGTCATTCCAGAGCAGAATCACCACTACAGCATACCTATAAGGTGGTCTTCCAAACTCTGCTTGAAGATTTCCAAGGAAGGCAATCCCATTTTTCCCTGAGGTATTCCATTCCTCTTTTGGAGTATTCTTGTTGTGAAGCTCCACCATAATAAGAACCCCTTTTTTTGTCCTCAGGGCTTAGCCCAAAGTCTGACATAGAATAAGAACTTAATAAACGTTTTTTGACTGACCAAGCTGAAATTTGCCTTTATCTACTTTCCGGTCATTACCCCTAGTTTTGCCCTTTGACAATCAAATAGAAAAGTCTGTTCCCTCTTCTACATGACAAGCCTTCAAATACTTGAAAATTATTGAGTCTTCTCCAGGCTAAGCATCTTCAGTGTTCCTTCAACTAATCTTCACATGGTATGGATTTAAGATGAATTAAAGATCATGGTACAGAGTAGATAGCAGTTCAGGTGATACTTTTTCTTTTTTTATATTTGTTTATTTTTAGTTTTCAACATTCATTCCCACAAGATTTTGAGTTACAAATTTTCTGCCCATCTTCCTCCTACCCTACCTCAAAATAGCAAGACTACTGAATACCCCTTTCCCCAATCTGCTCTCTCTTAAATCCTCCCCAATACCCCCTAATTTTCTAGTAGGGCAAGATGGAGTTCTATACCCCACTGCGTGTGTATCTTACTTCCCAGTTGCATGTAAAAAACTATTTTTAACCATTTGTTTTTAAAACAATTCTTTCCCTTCTTCCTTCCTCACCCAACCCCCACTGGGAAGACAAGTAATTCAATATAGATTGCACATGTGTAGTCACACGAAAAAATGTCCATAGTAGATATATTGTGAAAGATTAACCATACTTCTCTCCATCCCATCCCACCCCCCACTTATTCTATTTTCTACTTTGACCCTGTCCCTTTTAAAAAGTGTGTGCTGCTAACTACCCCCTCCCCCAACCTGCCCTCCCTTCTATTATGCCCCCTCTTATCAAATATCCCCCTACTTTCCTGTAGGGTAAGATACCCAATTGAGTGTGTATGTAATTCACTCCTTAAGCCAAATTCAATGAAGGTAAAGTTTACCTATTCCCTTTTGCCATCCTGTTCTTCCCCTCCATGGTAACAGTTTTCTCTTGCCTCTTTTATATGAGATAATTTATCCTATTCTATCTCTCCCTATCCCCTTCTCTCATTATATTCCTCTCTCACTTCTTAATTTAATTTTTTTATATCATCCCTTCATATTCCACTGATCCTGTGCCCTCTGTCAATGTATACCCGTACACATATATACACACATACGCCCTCCTATATAAATATATATGTATGTACACATATATACATTATATGCATATGTGTATATGTATGTATATGTACATACATATATATATACATGCATACATACATACATATATATATTCCCTTCAACTATCATACTGAAAAAAGTCTCATGAGTTACAATTATTGTTTTTCCATGGAGGAATATAAAGAATTCAACTTTAATAAGTTCTTATGATTTCTTTTTCCTGTTTTAACTTTCCTTGCTTCTTGTATTTTAAAGTCAAATTTTCTGTTCAGCTCTGGTTATTTTTTCATCAAGAATGCTTGAAAGTTCTCTATTTCACTGAATGACCATATTTTCCCCTAAAGCATTATACTCAGTTTTCCTGGGTACATGATTCTTGGGTTTAATTCCAGCTCCTTCGACCTCTGAAATATCATATTCCAAGCCCTTTAATCCCTTAATGTAGAAGCTGCTAGATCTTGTGTTATCCTGATTGTGTTGCCACAATACTCAAATTGTTTCTTCCTGGCTGTTTTTAATATTTTCTCCTTGACATAGGAACTCTGGAGTTTTTTTTTCCTGGAGTTTTTTTTTCCTGGAGTTTTCTTTTGGGGATCTTTTTCAAGAGGTGATTGGTGAATTCTTTCCATTTCTATTTTGCCCTCTGGTTCTAGAATATCAGGGCAATTTTCCTTGAGAATTTCTTGAAGGATGATTTCTAGGTTCTATTTTTGATGATTGCTTTCAAGTAGTCCAATAATTTTTAAATTATCTCTCCTGGATCTATTTTCCAGGTCAGTGGTTTTTCCAGTGAGATATTTCACATTGCCTTCTATTTTTTCATTTGTTTGGATCTGTTTGGTAGTATATTGATTTCTCATAAAGTCATTAGCTTCCATTTGCTCCAGTCTAATTTTGAAGGAATTGTTCTTTTCAGTGAGTTTTTGAAATTCCTTTTCCATCTGGGAAATTCAGGTTTTTAAGGCATTCTCCTCATTGCCTTTTTGGGCCTCTTTTGCCATTTGAGTTAGTCTATGTTTTAAGGTGTTATTTTCTTCAGTGTTTTTCAGGGTCTCCTTTAGCAGGCTGTTGACTTGCTTTTCATGATTTCCTTGTATCACTATCATTTCTCTTCCCAATTTTTCCTCCACTTCTCCTACTTGATTTTCAAACTCCTTCTTGAGCTATTCCATGGCCTGTAACCAGTTCATATTTTTCTTGGAAGTTTTTGATACAGGAGTTTTGCCTTTGTTGACTTCTTCTTGTTCCATGTTTTGATCTTTTTTGTCCCCAAAAAAGGTTTGTATGGTCTGATTGTGCTTCCTTTGCTTGCTCATCTTGCCAGCCAATTACTTGACTTTAGAGTTCTTTGCCATGGTAAAACTCTGCTTCCAGAGTAGAGAGCCTTCTTCCAAATCACTGGGATTTTCACAAATGTTGTCAGAGCTCTGGTACACTGGTGTTTCTCACCCCAGGACCACCACCCAAGACAGCGACCCAGATTCAAGAGGTTAAAGCAAGAGTGGTTACCCTCTGAATAGTTGCTTAGTGTCCCTATGATCTGTAGGCCAGGAGCTCCTGAAGCAGCCATCTGGCAGCAGCTGCAGCCACCATATCTCTGCTCCCTCTTTCCTAGGCTGCAGGGGATGGACCATGCTCTTCCATCATCCTGTTCTAACAAAGTTCCCCACTGGCCTTTTACCTTTTCTTTGGTGTTTATGGGTTGAGAATTCTGGAAACTATCAAAGCTTCTAGTGATTCATTCTCCTAAAGTCTGTTCTGACTGGTCTGTGCTGCTGGTCAGGCCACCCTCGGCTGGGCAGGACTGCTTGGCTTCTAGTCTGGTGTAATAGACTCTTCCTGTCAGCCTGCCAAGCTGGCTTCAGTGAGAAATTTGTTTCTCTCTGTCATTTTGTGGGTTCTATAACTCTAAAATTTGTTTAGAGTCATATTTTACAGGTATTGGAGGAGATTGTGACAGGAGCTCATGGAATTTACTGCTTCTGCTCCACCATCTTGGCTCCTCCACTCCTAGGTGATACTTTTTCAAAGCCAGCCTCTGGACCAGGTTGGGAGATTGGTGATGGTTTCCCACAATAATGAGGTCATTCATACTCGATGGAGCTAAAGCACAAAAGAGAAAAGGCAAGGAGAGTCAAGAGTCCTAAAACCCCAGGGAGTAGAAGAAGCCTTGACAGTAGCCTTCAAGAAGCCTGGACAATGGGAAATGTTGAATTCTGCCATCCTCCAGGCCAAACTGTCTTAAGCTCACTGACTCAGCAGCAAGCCTGGTATCTGTATCATAATCAAGTCTCCAAAACAGCCCATGCTACATCACACTCATGGCATGGTCTTTAACTGTGCCATCTTTAAACCTTTGGAACAGTGGAGGCATAATGACATGTATTTCACGAGGCAGCTAGGTAGTTCTTCAATTTTGTTTTCTAAGATGGGAAGGATAATATAATACATTAGGTGATAGAGTAAGAGACTAAAGAGATGCTTAAGATTCAGGTTACTAATGTTAAATTTATGTCAGATGAGTTCAATGGGTCAATTTAGTGTTTCTTAAATTGATTCTTATAATATAGAACTGAATGAATGAACAAAACGAGACTTTGAAAAGGGGATTCATTTATTCAAGGTCATACAACTGGTAACAGAGACAAGTTTTGAGCCCAGTTATCCTAAATCTAAATCCAGCATTTGCTCCTTCTACTAACACCAACCTTGTGCAGAAAAGTGCCTTACAAACCTTATAACACCACCTATAAATGAAACAACCGATCTTTGTCCATATTAAAAACAGCACCTCAGGATATTATGAGGCATCCAAGCGGAAGTAGTGAGGTGACCTGAGGAGGCAGCATGTATCTCTCAGGCCAAAGCATTGTCTTCCCCTCAGTTACCACAGCCATTCTGATCCCAGTAGAGGAAGCATAGGAACCTCTTCTCAGTAGCTCTAGGAATAGCAGTACCCTACAACATTCCCTAGTATTTGCAGGTTCTTCAGTCCCAGTAATTTCAGCAACCACAGCTATTGTATTCCCAGAAAAGGAAGTTCTCAATACCAAAATCCTTGGCACTGTCAAATGATTTTGTTCATGACACTAAATAAGATGTTATTACCATTTACTTTGCTGCTGCTCACTAAGGACCTCTCCATCAGTTCTTCGTCCAAACTATCCAATAGGTATTGTCTCGCCCTATTAGAATGTGAACTCCTTGAGGGTAGGGCCTATCTTACCTTTCTATCCATATCTCCTGTATTTAGCACAGTGCCTTGCCTATGGTAATAACAACAAATAGTAAGTACTTAAATGGTTTTTCATTCATTAATCCAAATCTAATAAAATGAAATTTAATAAGGCTAAATGCATAATTCAGAACCTGTGTTAAAATATTCAGTTTCCTAGACAATGGATGGGGGAAGCATGGCTGGTCAACAATTCCTGTGAAAAAGACCTGGGAGTTGTAATGAGTGAAAGGAGTAAACAGTAACTGAAAGGGCTAATTTTATCCTAGACTGCATTGAAAAGAACAGTATCCAAAATGAGGGAGCTGATAGTGCATACTTTACCATGGTCAAACAACAATTGGAGTATTGTTTTCATTTCTGAATGGCTCATTTTTAAATAGCACAGGCAAACTGGAGACTATCCAAAGGAAGAAATCATGGATTATAAGGAAACTAGAGACCATGATATACAAAGTTTGTTTGAAGGAATTGGGGGAGGGGAGTAAGGAGAAGGTTAATATTTATCCTTGAGAAGATTTAATGGGGAAAGGAAATCCATCTTCAAGTTGTTGATGGGTTATTGTGTGAAAAAGGTTTGTATTTGTTCTATTTTGTCCCAGAAGGTAAATTAAAGAGTCAGATTTCAACCTGATACAGGGAAATATTCCCTAAGCATTAGCATTGTTTAAAAGTAGGATAGGCTGCCCTGGGAAATGTTAGGTTCCTCTTCTTTAGAGATTTTTGGTAGAGGCTAGATGAGCATATAAGGGGTCCTTGTTGATGTATAGGCTAAATAGTCTGAATTCCTTTTCAATTCTTTGATTCTATGACTATAGATATTATATCAATTCAGAAGAGAGGAAAAGAAATGTGGACCATAGTAATGGGGAGAAAATGAATAGAGATGACCTTAAGCTGGATGGTATAGGGTAGATAGAATTGAGATGAATGGAGAAGAAAAAAGGAAGGACATTCTAAGTTAGAGGGCTATCATAAATATACAGAGGCAAGAATAACCATGATGAATTCTTGGGATAGTGAGATGCCTAGCACTAGAACACAGTATGTGTTCAGGGAGAGGATTTTGAAGCTTACATACTTCCATACCTGAATAAACTATTACCTCAACAGTGCTGGATGGATGACAAATGAAACTGGCCCATCAGAATGTAGATCTTGGACAGACACCTTGGATGAATAGTAAACTGGAACCAGAAATGAACAGGAAGGGAAAAGGAAGTCATATGACTTCGAGAAATTATAATACTTTTAATAATAACTTCAAACTTCTCCCAGAGACAAAAGCCTCCCCTTAAGAATAGGGATTATTTCATTCTTTGTGTGTACGTATATGAATATGGTATCAGTATGTTTTACATATTATATATTATATATTACACACACATGTATATGTACATATACCTGTTGTCTTGGTACTTAATCAGTGCTTGCTAATTGGTTTTTAATATCAACCTTCCTTCATGACCCCTGAAGAATTAAAGTTCTTCATTCCCTAGATGTCATTGGAAAGGAACTAGGAGTACATTAGTAGACTGAAACATATTACTATTAAGGAAGTGGAATGGTCCCATGATATTAGTGATGGAAAGTTCATGTGCTCAGATGGAATTTCGGAGTCATGAAAGAACTTGAAAAAGAAATCTCTGCTGCAACTTACCTAACAAGTGGTCATCCAACTTTTGCTTGAAGACCTCCAATGAGAGGAAATCCACAACCTCCCCAAGCAGCTCTTTACATTTTTGCAAAGTTCATACTTGTTAAGGAAGTTTTTTTCTTTATGATAAGCTTAAATCTGATCCTTTTTAATTCCATGAATTGTTCCTAATTCTGTGTTCTTGACCCATTGGTATCTGCATGATATCAAAAGAACTATAGGAAGAACTCTAGCATACTGAGTGCAACCTCTATGGAAGATTTGGAGAAGGATATGAACAAATGTTGCACAAGATGAGATGGAATAGATAACTAATTAATAACCTTCTCTTCCCTTTGTGTTATCATTTAGTTTAGCTTAAAAGGAAAATCTCAGTAGGAGATGATAGCACCTGCCTGCAATCCTTGCTATCTGGGAGGCTGAGCCTGAAGGGTCTCTTAAAAAAAGAGCAGATCAAAGCTGCAACACCAATGAGACAGAGACACAGAAAAAGAGAGATAGAGACAAAGACACACAAAAAGAGAGAATCCAAAAAGAATTAGACTTCAGGTTTAAGTAACCTGGTTCAATCCACATGATAGTCACTCAGTAAGTATTCATTCAGAAAATCTAGAGCTAGAAGGAAGAACCTTAAAGATCATTCAGTCTTCTTATTTTACAAAGGAGAAAATTGAGACCTAAAAAAGTGAACTAACTTGCCCAAAGACATAAAGGTAGTAAATAGCACAGCCAGGGTTGAAACCTAGAAACTCCAATTTCAAGTCCTCTTATATTGTGCCACTTATATTGATTAATGGGGATTATCACTTCTGGTCATTTCAATAATGTCCTTCTTATTTAAGAGTTAGCTTTCTGTCAATATGAAACCTAAGGAATATAGTGGCTTCTGCTACACATAAGTTCAAAAAGCCACTGAACTATTTCAAAACTTACTATTGAAAAATCTATTTGTTTAATTTCAGAAGGAGAAATACTCATGCCCTATTTATTCCCACTTTATACAAAATTAAACAAGTTTGGCTACTTGGTTTCCCAGTCCACAGCCAATTAAAGACTGCAAATTAGAAAGCATAGAATTAGACTAGAGACAAGCAGAAATGCATAGATTTGTAGAAAGAGTTCTGACCCAGAAGTCAAGAGACCTGGTTTCTATTCCCAATTTCTTCAGTAATGCTGTAATTTGGCACAAGTCACTTAACTTTCCAGGATATTCATTTCCTTATCTGAAAAAAGATTTGGGCTTAATGTTTAAAAAGAACAAAAAGAGTCAGGGAAAAGGAAGGAAGACAAATGCAATCAAGAGTTAGGGACTCAAGATCTATGCTCCCATATAAGTAACTCAATATTTTCTGTGGATGATTGTTTAAGATTAGAAATATGTTAATATAGGAATGGAATAAGGATAGATAGACCCTTCAGGCTCAGCCTCCCAGATAGCAATTTATATTCCAGAAACTGTACCTTTTCTGAGGGATATACAATAAAGATGTAAGATAGAAGTCTTCTTATATTTACATGAGCCATTGAGTTTCTTTCCAGTATTTGGATCCAAGCTGGAAATTATATAAACATTTCATTCTTTAGTTTCAACATTATGATAGACAAAGGAATGTGGAAGATATTCTCTACCAAAAATTGGTCATCAATGCTATTGTGATCATATAGATGCGATGTTTATCCTTTATTCTACTTGGAGACAGTATTCTTTATAAAGCTGATAAGACCCATCATAACTTCTTTTTTCGACTCTCTACTATTTTTCCAACTTTTTTTTCCTTACAAAGCCAAGTAACAGTTCATTGACTAATGAATGGTATCTTTTGCCAGCTATTATTATTATAACAAAGATATCATGTCAATTAGCTTCTTTTGGATAATGAAATCTTCATTTGGATAATGAAATACTTCAAGTATTTCATAAAGTCCTTTGGTAAGTACTGGTGACTCAATAAACAGTGGTTGGCAAATCTCATACTTTCTAACCTGACAAGAAACATGAATATCATTGCATCTTTCAAGAAAACATTGCTAAAGAGGCCAAATCTGAATTGCCAAATCAGACTTCAGAACCAATTTAGCTAGCAAATGAACCATGGCAAAATGCCATTGTTCTTAGTTTGAATTCAAGCTGTAGTGTGACAGAGAGCAATAAATGAGAATCCATGGCAAAAATTGATTATCAAACTAAATGAATGTTTGGATAAATCTCTTATTGAAGACTTTCCCAATACTAAAACTTAGTTTAAAAAAAATAGTACGTCTGAACAGTCTGAACTCTTTTTAAAAATAATAGTCTTGCAAAATCAAATGTTTGTTTATTTAAGTCCTCATGTGCACAAAAGGCAGTTCATAGGAACAGGATCCAATCCAACAGTTCTTGGGCTATCACCACCTTCCACAGTGCTAGAATTCATCAAGTCTCGCACGTGCATTTGGACATTCCTATTGTGACTGTTGCTGATAATCAAGAAGACAGTTATTAAAAGTTGAATAAAAATTTGATTACAGTCTTCCACTTCAAAGCAGATGTTATAGGATTTCATCCAAGCTAAATTCTCTAATAAGTAAAATATATCTATTATATTGTGGACTCTTGGTATCTTCCAAAACTTTTAACTATGTTGTAATCAACAAAAATATATCCTTGGGTTTCTAATGACAATTTAGGACAGTAGATTCAGAAGATATCATCTAAACAACTTGTTACAAAAAGATTCATGTCTTTGTCTGGATTCCTGAAAAATCATTTGGATTCGAGAGACAAGACTCCTTTTCATCTTCTGAGTCCTGACACAAGATTATAAAAATTTCTACTACCATCTTTAATTGTTTGATCAATTTGTCTTTTAGATATCTTTCAATTATTTCTTTTCCCAAATCACCACTCCATAGAAGACAGTTGATGGTTTGGACTGTGTGGTGAAGAAATTCGTTCTGGAAGACAACTTTTCTTCCATAGTCCTATAGTACCCACTCCTTCTTATGAGGGCTAGATGTATATGGAGCTGTCCCTTTGCAGTCACCATAGAGATTTGCTGGTGGAGTCTGTTATGTTTATATATAGGAACTTGTTACTACTGTTTCCATATTGCCTGGTGTGAAGAGGCTAAAATTAAGTACAAAAGAAGCAAATGGAAGAAAATATAAATCTACAGTTTAAATCTTATATATGAATTGGTTAAATAGACTGATAAACTTTAAAGTAATTATGGAATGGATAAGAAAAAAATTAACTTGCTATACATAAGCAATACATAAAAAATAAAGATAGAATGAAAACAAGAAACTGGAATAAAACTTACTACACATTAGATTATTAAAAAAAGCAGGAGTCACAACTAACTATCACATAAGACAAAAATAATCATTTACAATTTTTAGAGAGAGGGAGAGGGAAACTGCATTATGCTTGCAAGCACCATAGATAATGGAACAATATCATTACTAAACTACATGTTACAAATGACAGTATCTAAATTCACGAGGGGAAAGCCAGAATTGAAAAAAAATTTAAATAATTTTATTAATATAATTATTAATAAAATAATTTTAAGAGATTTTAATGTCCCACTCTCAGAACTGCATAAATCTAATAGAGCAGAAGCAAAAGGAAAGTTATAGCACTAAAAAGGCTGTTGAAAAAGTAAGATTTGAGAGATTTATCATGTCTTTTAAGTGAAAACATTAAACAATATATGAATTTCCCAGAATAGCCAACTGGTGGCTGAACTGATAGAGTACTAGGCCTGTACTAAGAATATTAATATTAGTGTGGTATAGTGAAGACCTAAATTCAAATCCAGGCTCAGACATTTTCTAGTTGTATAACCATAGACAAATCATTTAATCTCTCTCTATGCCTCAGTTTCTTCATCTGTAAAAAGAAGATAATAATAATAGTACCTACCTTGTACATTGTTGTAAGGTTCAAATTAGATAACATTTGTAAAAAGCAGTTAACATGGTTTGCTGACCCACAGTAGACCCTATATAAATGCTTATTCTCTTCACCTTCCCTTCCCTTCACATAGGTATATTTGCAAAACGAGTAGGTCAAAGAACAAGTCATAGAAACAGCAATGATGTAAAAGAGAATAGCAACAATGAAGCAAAATTATAAAATCATGGGTTACAGATAATGAAAACTTGAACCTCTGAAAATGTTAATGAAATAAAAAATGAGAGTATTAAAGCATCTGCAACGTAAAAACAAGGGATACACAAGTTTATAAACCAAAATAAGCACCAAGGAAGACATTGTGAAGAAACAGACAAAATTAAAAATGAAAGACTACAGAAATTCTAAACAAAACCGAGAGCTTGGTATTAAAATAACAACAAAAATCAATAAACCGTTAGCTGACCAATAAAAAAGAGCATAAACATCAAATTACAAAAATTAAAAGGGAAAAAAGGAAATTTCAATAGAGAAGAAATAGAAAAAAATTATTAAAATTTAAAATGATTTTAAAATCATTTAATAAATGCAAAAATAATTGTATAAGGTGTTCCCAAAGACACAGAGTAGATTTAAGCTAGTAAAGCTTAAGCTTAAAACTACACTTAAAGTTGTGTTTCCAGAGCAAAGATCTTAATGGAAATGGATGATTATCTACAAAAATATAAAATACCTAAATTAACAAAACAAGAACAGATATCTTAAACAACTCAGCACTGAAAAATGAAATTGAACAAATCATAAAAGAAATTAGCAGAGGGGATGAAAATCCTGGTCTATGATTTACAAGAGAATTCTACCAAATATTGAAAGAGCAATTAACTTCTATAAATATTAATCTCAATAATTGATCAAGGAAGTACCGTACAAAACTCTCTTTTCACCAATGAATATTAATGCAAATTTTAAAAATAAAATCCTAACAAAATAACTACCACTATATATGACAATTTATTTGTCACAATCAACTTGGACTCAGGAAGAATCATGAATATATATATATATATATATATATATATATATGTGTGTGTGTGTGTGTGTGTGTGTGCGTGCGTATATGTATGTGTGTGTATTTGTGTATATATGTAATATATATGTTATATATATATGTATATGATATATGTATGCCAGGGATGCAAGGATAGTTCAATATGAAGATGGTAATTATCACTAACAATTACATTTTTAAAGTTATCATATCAATACTTGCAGAAAAATGCCTAATAAAATGACACTGATTTATGCTAAAAATCCTAGTCATCATGTAGCCCGTTCAAAATATGGAATAGGACTAGACCTGTGGTTTCACTGGTATAGGGAAGCTCCTGGATGAGGAAATTCTTTCTACCAATGCAGGTCAGTGTCTTCTCTGCAACTCATAGTGTTAAGAGAGTTACCCAGAGCACTGAGAGTATAAGTAACTTGAACAGGGCCACACAACATATATGTGTTTATCAGGATTTGAACCCCAGTATCTCCGATTCTGAAGCTGGCTTTCTATCCACTATACCACACTAAGCTACACTACTATGACTACTACTACTACTATTACTACTACTACTACTACTACTACTACTACTACCACCACCATCCCAACTACCACTACTACTACCACTACTACAAATTTTGATGATGATGATGATATACCTATAATCTAGCAGAGCATATACAACAAAGATACATGAAATAAAATTAAATGATACATAATTTTAATATGTTGAAATTATAGTTATAAAACAAAAACAGTATTATTTGCAATGGTGAAATAGTAACAGCTTTCCCAATAAATTTGGGAAAAATAAGGATGTCTTTTTTCCCTAATGTTATTTCATATAGTTCTAAAATGCTAACTCTAGCAATTAAACAGACAAAAAAATTATAAAATACACTTTACAAATATTAAGGAAGACAAATAATTAAAGAGATACTCAGGATTTACTAAAAATGAAAATATTATCTAAATTTAAATATTCATTTATCTAAAAATCAAACTCTTAAGGGGCTACATTGTATGACTAGAAAGAGTAATAATAAAATTCATATGGAGGAACAAATGGTCTAGGATCTCAAAGGAAATAATGGGGAAGGGGGAAAGAAGAGGAATGAAAGGAGAACAGCCAGAACAAATTATAACAAGAAGCAGTAACTGCCAGAATTATTTGGTCCTGGTTTTAAAAAAAAAAAATAGAATAGAATGGATAAGTAAGAATGAGAAATAAATTAATTCAGAAGCTCAGTGTTTGATAAACTCAAGAACATGAATTACATGAGGAAAGACTCTCAATTTGACAAATCATTTCAAAAAGCTGAAAAGTAGGTTGGTTAAAAAAAAAGGATAACCCAGCATCTTATATTGCATACTGTACTAAATTTCAAGTGGAAGGCGGTTCCTTTCACAACTATAACAAAGGGAGGATTCTTAACTGAACAAAGGATAGAAGTAATGAAAAAAGAGAACACAAGCTAATTCAACAACATGACATTTTTAAAACTTTTGCAAAAATACAATCACTATAACTATAAGAAACTCCAAATTAGAAATACTTTTGTATCAAACATTTCCAGTAAGGATATGAAATCTAAGATACAGAAGGAATTAACACAAATATATAAATCTAAAGCATTTCCTAAATAAGTAATCAAAGGATATCAAGTTTCCAAAAGAATTTCAAGTTATCAAAAATTGTATTAAAGATTGCTCAAAATCTACTAATATTGGGGTGGCTAGATAGTACAGTGAATAGAGCATCAGCCCTGGAGTCAGGAGGACCTGAGTTCAAATCCGGTCTCAGACACTTCACACTTACTAGCCATTTGACCTTGGGCAAGTCACTTAACCCCAATTTCCCTGTCCTCCAAAAAGCAAAAAACAAAAAAACAAAAAACAAAAAAAAACCCCTACTAATATTAAGAGAAATACAAACTAAATCCATTCTGAGACTCCACCTCAAACCCAACAATTTGGCAAAGACTGCAAACAACAGAATACTCAGTGTTAGAGAGGTACAGGAAGACAGGAACATTAATACCCCATTTGTAGAGTATGAATTGGACCAGCCCTCCTGAAAAATAATTTTCAATACAAGAAACAAAACAATGTAAGATAAGTTACTCATTTTTTTATACCCTTTGACAAAAGATTTCCACTTCTTGGTGTATACCCCAAGGAGGTCAAAGACTGAAAGAAAATTTCATGTGTATTAAAATATTCATAGCAGCACTTTTTGTGGTAGCAAGAAACTAGAAATCAAGGGGGTTCCTATTGTTTGGGAAAGAGTCTAAACAAATTATGGCATGTGACTGTAATACGATATTACTGTACCACAAAAATGACAAATATGAGAGATTCAGAGGAGTAGAAGACTTTTATGAAGTAAGGCAGAGGGACGTCAGCAGAACCAGGAAAACAATATGTGCAACAATACAGTGGAATGCTGTATAATTGGCATGACCAATCTTGCCCCTACAGAAGAGATGAAGAAATGTATTTACACACACACACACACACACACACACACACACACACACACACACACACACACTCCACTTTCCTTAGAGAAGACCGGACCATGGCTGTAGAATGGTGCATGAACTTTCCATTTTCATCCTTGTGTTCATTTTGCTTAAATAACTATTTCTTTGTTACGAGGAAAGATTCACAGGGGTAAGTATCCAGAAACAACTGCTGTTAAAACAAATGGCACCCATAAAACTTTTTAAGTATAAAAATAAAATAATAATGCTTCCAAAGAACAATAAGTGAAACATAGCAGCCTTCTCTTGATAGAGAGGAAAGTAGAAAGACAGAATGCTATATACATTATCAGATGTACCAGTTAGATGTCTTTCTTGTTACTCCTTTGCCTAGCTGTTTTTCTTTGTTACCAGGCAGTGATCAGTTGCAGGGGGTGGGGAATAAAAGTATATCCATAAGTGGCAGAGAGGAGAGGAGAGGAGGGGAAGGGAGGGGAAGAGGAGGGAGGGGGGACAGTAGAGGGGAGGGGAGAAGGACAAAGGAGGGGAGGGGATGGGTACAGGGGAGGGAGGGGGAAGAGGAGAGGAGAGGAGAGGAAAGAACAATACAATTTATTTTTTAAATATAATTTTAAAATGAGGTACTTAGAATTGACCATAGTATTCCAGATGTCTTGAACAAGGCAAAAAAAACAGAAGGATTATGAGGTTACGTGAAGCACATCTGGAAGTTATCTACAATGTCTGTTAATTAGTTGGTCTCCACTAGTTAGATTCACGTTTCATTAACGTGCAAATACTGGAACAACTTCACTTTCAAGATTTTTTTAAAGAGATATTTAAAACATATTTTTGCAAATCTGATGATTCATTTATGCTTTCTCTTTGAATGGGGCCATTTCTTTCTAAATCTAAATCAGTTGTGTGTGTGTGTGTGTGTTTTAATGAACATAGAAAACCAAGTTGCACAATACTTTCATAGAAAAATCTCCCATTGAATTCAGTGAGAGTTACATGGGCCCAAAGGCTTAAGGATTGAACCCTGACACAGGGTCAGGATTTAATTATTGACGCCACATACTTGAAGTCATTACTTCTTACTTGGCTTTCTCATCTTGTCACTCTAAATTGCCAAGTCTATTGTTTAATGTAGCAAAGGGAAAATTGAAATGTCTGCCTTCATCTCAGTTGAGCACTCTTTATTGTTTCGTCTCCTATTCATTTAGGAGATGTGCTGGCTGTAGATTATAATCAGCAAGACTCCTAGCTCTCCTTGCCTGCTACCATACTCAGATTAGTATTTTTGTTCTATTGAATTTGGAATTGAGGACCCATAGATTATAATATGATTCCAGTCACTTATATTTTCAAATTGTCCCAGCTGATGCTTGTAACTTCATTATTCAATGGAAAAGCAGGTGTGTGAGAGCAGTGGCAAGAAGGGTGGATTTGGAAGGAGAGAAACAGAATTCAGATCCTGGCTCTCTCCCTTACTTGCATCAGCACCTTCCTCCAAAGGGGAAGGCTTGGGTTCAAGTTCACCTTCTAATGTGCTAAATGTGCTAGTTTTTTTTTTAAACTCTGCTTAAGCTGTCATTTCTCACTCGTAAAGTGAGGGAGACATCTATGATTCCTTCTAGTTCAAAATCTATGATTCTTCAAGTCAGCTTCTCTAAGCCTCAAGTTCTTCATCAGTAAAATGAAGGAATCGGATATACTAAAGATGACTACTAAAGTCCCTTTCAGTTTTAAATCTATAATCAAGTTTTGAAGCTCTAGATTAATGTTGTTTTTGTTCAGTTGTTTCAGTCATATCTGACTTTCTGTGACCTCATTTGGTGTTTTCTTGGCAAATTTAAATTCCTGTTACCATTACAGAGGGTCTGAGTTCAAGATCTGCTTCTGACATTTACTGGCTGTATGCCCTTGGGGAAGTCACTTACCCTCTCAGTGATCTAGCTAACTATTTAAGACTATAAGTTGCCAACCAGCACTGGGAGAAGGAATTTCTGCATACTTATGCCAGTGAAATTACAGTCTCAATCTCTACCTTAAATACTTATTATTGGATAATATAAAGAAGGTAGGATGTAGAATAACTACTCTACCATTTTGGACAATTCTTCATATCACTGAGAAGATTTTTGTCACTTTTTTTCTTCAACAATGCACAATGCACCCTTTCATTTTAGTTGCCATTTCCAAAAGTCATCAGAATCACCTTTGGTCTCCAAAACAGCTCATTGTGAACAATGTGAGAGTGATTAAGGCAACTGGGAAGGGAAGTCCCTTCCTGAGGACAGTGGAGCAGGATCCAAAGCCTGGGCATAAGCAAAATGCTGGACTGGAACCCAATATCATTATATAAATTTCGATGCCTTTGCACAGAGATGACAACTGAACTCACGGAAGCAGATGAGGTCACTAAAAGAAAGGGGAGGGACAAAGAGAGAGAGAGAGAGAGAGAGAGAGAGAGAGAGAGAGAGAGAGAGAGAGAGAGAGAGAGAGAGAGAGAGAGAGAGAGAGAGAGAGAGAGAGAGAGAGAGATAGAGAGAGAGAGAGAGAGAGAGAGAGACAGAGAGAGA
>CM053593.1:235903929-235929454 GCA_028646575.1 Pseudocheirus occidentalis | reverse complement strand
ACCCTGCCCCAGCCTGGGGCTGCTTCCCCTGATTCAAGCCTCCACTCTAATTAGAACATTTAATTCCAGACTTTTCTTTATCTGGGAGGGATTTAGAGAAGCCACTAAACTTTATTCCTCCATCTTGGCTTCTGGCAGTATGGGTGTATAAGTTTAAACATCTAGATTGCCCCCACAGAACTTGCTTCCCCTGCTATGGCACCTGAGTTTTTTCCTACCTGGTTCGATGATCCTCTGTCCTCTGGTGAGCTGGCTGGAAACCTCTCAGGCTAGGTGAGTCTGCTGGATGCCTGGCTGGAGCTTTTTCTCTCGGTCCGCTCTTCTCTGCTCTCTGCTCCACGCTGGTGCGGCTTCCTTGTGCCCAGCGTTCTTCTTACCCCAACCTAAGTAGGCACTTTCCTGGGCTGGGAATCCGCCTCACTCAGTTTCTCCGTGGGTTCTGTTGCTCTTGAATTCGTTCAGATTCACTTTTTAGCCTTTAACGCTAGAATGGCTCTGGCTGCGGGGGTTTCTCCCCACTACCCTGGGGTCAGGCCTCGGTTTTTTGGGCTAGGCTGGTCTTGGCTCCAGGCCTGCTGTGATGGGTCCCTCCTGCCGAACTGCCTTCAGCAGGAGACGTGTTTTCTGCAGTTCCGTGAACCTATAGCAGCTCTTTTTGTGGTGGCTAAGAACTGGAATTAGAGAAGATGTTCATCAGTTAGAGAATGGAAAAACAAGCTGTGTGATTGTGATTGTGATGGAATATTATTGTTCTATAAAAATAAGTGATTTTTTTAAACCTGGAAAGACTTACATAAACTGATGCAAAGTAAAGTGAGCAGAACCAAGAGAACGTTGTGCATAAGTAACAGAATTATTGTACGATGAACTGTGAATGACTTAGCTAGTTATTCTTGGCAATACGATGATCCAAGACAATCCTAAAGAACCAATGATGAAGCATCCTATATACCTGCAGAAAAAGAACTGATACTATCTGAATGGAAACTGAAGCTATTTTTCTTTCTTTTTCCTTCCTTTCCTTTTTCCTTCCTTCATTCTTTACCTCTTTCCTTCTTTCCTTTCTTTTTTTCTTCACGTCTTCTTGTACAAAATGACTAAAATGGAAATATATGACTGCACATTTATAAACTATATCAGATTTCTTACTGTCTTAGAGAAGAAGGAGGGGAGGGAGGCAAGGAGGGATAGATTTTGGAACTCAAAACTTTTTCAAATTTTTTTTTATTTTAACATGTAATTGAGGAAAAAATAAAATATTATATGACATAATCTTCTAAAGCAAAACAATATACTTTTCATCTAAACAAACAAAAATTTGCTTAAAGGAATTTAAACATTTGTGAACATAAGGACAGTTGGAAAGAGGAACCAGAAAAGTTGTGCTGATTCATTATATTTAAAGGCTAAGATTAATAAGTACAGACATATCTAGGAAATTGTTTCACTTGGGACAAAAGCAGCTAGGGGAAGGTGGTGGATGACAATGATAAAGATAGCCCAACCACTCCTAGGGAGGGATGACCCATTCTTCCAGAGTCCCCCTCAGGAGTTAAGAAGGAAAGTGGGCCTCGGGTAAGGGGTGCCACAGTAAAGAAGCCTGGGCAGGGCCACAGGGTGGTTTGTTCTCTGGGTTATTATGAGGAGAAAGCATGCTCCACGCAGACCCACCCCCTGTGTCAGCATATTGGGACCAAGTCTTGGTGAACTCACCCTACTTAAGACTCTCAGTGAAAGTTTGCTCAACATTCATTAGAGCTCAAAAGTCACTCTGTTGGAAGAAAGAGGAAAATCATTTCTAGCATCTATGCTCAAGGAGCTTTCTGCCAGCATCAGTTACATCAAGTATGTTCAGAATATTTGTGTCAGCATTTCTCTTTTATTCTCTTCATATATATATATATATATATATATATATATGTATATATATACACACACATACACACACATATATGTGTGTGTGTTATATTTGCATATATGTTCACATATACATATTATATAGGTATATTTATATAGACCAAAGAGAGAGACTGATTTGTTTATAACTCAACATTTCCTAAGGGAAATAGTCCTATAATGTTTGTGAGTATTTGTGAATGAAAAGACAAATCTACTTTTTGCTTGCTATGGGAGAGAATCCTAGAAAAGTTCTAATTTTGCATGATCCGCTAAGGTTCACATCCAAAAGGAGGATTTCTGATGAGTTGTAGTAGAGATTCCTCTGGACAATTACAAGGACCTGTACTCTGGATCATTCTCTTCTATCAAGAGCTGTCAATGCTTTCTATGAGCATCTTTATCCTGATTTTCTGCTTTAAATTTCTAGTACTACTGTGTAGAAACAGTCCCAACAGCCTATTGTTAACACCTAATGAGAGAGCAAGGGCGCATGTATTTTTTCTGCAGTTAGGAAAATCGCACATTCCCTTGTCCATCCTCTCTATTATTTCCCATGGTCCCACCTTCTATGACAATAACAAAAGTTTCAATGCAATTTTATCTCATAAAAATAGATTTTAGCAGAATTCAGATGAAATATATGACCCATTTTTGTTCCAAAGCACCAATGATAAAACATACCCCCCCACCTCTCAGCAGAAAGGAAGTGAATTAGAGTGTGTACATTGTCAGACACAATTGTTCTGTTTCACTGGTTTCCTTTATAAAGGAAGGTTCAGTTGGGGAGCATGACAGCACCCACATCCCCGGGGTGTTGTGAATATCAGATGAGATAATATTTGTAAAATGCTTAGCACAGTATCTGGAACATTGTAAATTCCGCATAAATGCTAGATAACTAGATGTAGTAGTAGTAGTAGTAGTAGTAGTAGTAGTAGTAGTAGTAGTAGTAGTAGTAGTAGTAGTAGTAGTAGTAGTAGTAGTGGTGGTGGTGGTGGTGGTAGTGGTAGTGGTAGTGGTAGTAGTAGTAGTAGTGGTAGTAGTGGTAGTGGTAGTGGTAGTGGTAGTAGTGGTGGTAGTGGTGGTAGTGGTGGTAGTGGTAGTATTAGTAGTAGTAGTGGTAGTAGTAGTAGTAAAAGAAGGTTTTCATTTTCACAAGACAATCAATGTTGATTGGTTAAATGAAACCAGAGAGTCAATCACTTGGTGCTTAACAGCAAAGGTAATATCACAGTGGAGGCTCAAGTTAATATATAATATAGCATTAGAAAAGAAACACTCTAAACTCCTTGGTAGTACCCTGATAGTAACCCTGAGGGAGAGCTGTAGCCAACCTCATCATGGAAGAGTGACATAAGAGCAATCACCACACTGACAAAACAGTATTGTTGCTTTCAGTCAATTTCCTTCCTGACCTAGAAATAGACTTCCTAATTTATATTTCACTTTCTACCAGAACTTCCCTTTTGAAATGGAACAGTCTCCACACACAGAACAAAAATGTCTGTTCTTTTTCAAAATTATTTTTAAAGGCAAAACAACTTTTTAAACACATCTTCCTGTGCCTAGAGGTCTCACAGGTACAGCAGATGAGCAGAAAATGCAAATCAGAATGTTTCAGAACAGGTGAGGATTCCATCAAGTTTCACATGTAAGACTGTTTCAGCTGGTAGGGAAATTACACATTTCTTACCGATATATGAGAATTGTCTATTTTATCACTTCATGTTTTGTGCTATTTTCATATCATAAAGCTGAAATAATGAAATTCTAGACAGACTAATTTCCTGGGAGAAGAACAATATCTGATTGAGGAGGCATGAGTATAGATTTAGATCTAGAAGCGACCTTTGAAGAGGTGTATCTTGTCCCTAGTAAGGTTAACCCCTCCATTTGTGCTTTCCTCTGCTGAAAGTTTGCCATATCAAGCATTCCCTCCCTCTCATTCACCTTTAATCTTTTTTTTCTAGTGCAGAGTTCTTAAGGTCCATGGACCCTAGATTAAGAATCCTTCAAGCAGATCCTTTCCTCCTGTATATACTTCCATCTCCCCAATCTTTGAGGAAAAAAAACAGAAATTTTATTTGACGTTGCCATACTCTCAGGGTTTCATCCTGTATCAATCTTCCCTTTCATTTTCAAGTTCCTAGAAATCACTCTACTCTCATTGAAATCATTGCTATACCACACACTCATTTTTCCTTTTTTTGCCTCTCTCTCTCTCTCTCTCTCTCTCTCTCTCTCTCTCTCTCTCTCTCTCTCTCTCTCTCTCTCTCTCTGTCTTTCTCTTTCTGCTTTGCTTTTTGGAGGGAGAAGACTAGGCAATTGGGGTTAAGTGACTTGCCCAAGGTCACATGGCTAGTTTTGTGTTAAGTATCTGAGGCCACATTTGAACTCAGATCCTCCTGACTCCAGGGCCAGTGCTCTAGTCACTGTGAAACCTAGCCACCCCACACCCACTCATTTTCCAATCTCTACCATTCAGATTTCTGAATGTTCTCTCTTCTGAATCTATTCTCTAAATACACGCTTGAGTTCATAAACAGACTAAACAACTCTCCTTTCCTTGCTCATAAACCCCATCTCCCAGAGTGCTTATGGGATGATCCGGAATTGTAGTATTACCCTGCAAGCAGAAGGTCCTTGGAGTTGCTGGAGAATTATCCTTACCTCTGATCAATGCCCTTTGTTCTGGGACCTAACCAGTTCTCATGGATTTAGACCACTACCCTGGTTTTTAGTTCTTCCTTTCCTGATGTTTGTTGTTCAATCATTTTCCAACTATAACCAACTCTGTGACCCCATTTGGGGCTTTCTTGGCAAAGATACTGGAGTGGCTTGCCATTTTCTTTTCCAGCTCTTAGCTAATAAATCCAATGGCCTTTTCTCAGTTCATATTCTTTATTGTAATCATGCCTTCAGGAAGAAGAGAAAGCTCCAATTTCTGCCAGTTAATGCCAAAATCTGTTGGGATTCCAGGACTCCAATGATAACCTGAGTTGTTAATCATAGTACAGCTACAAATCTGAACTTCCACAAAAAAATTCCCCTGTTTTGCTTGAGACAGAAAGAAATTTAATGAGTATGAGAAGCACAAGGACTATAGGGAAAATTTTAGTTTATCATATGTACCAATCTATTAAAAATAAATCCTCCATTAGAATAAAAACAAAACCTTTCGCAACAATCTTAAATGTACAAAGTGCACAATTATTTCTGTAGAGAAAATTACAGTTCGCAGAATTCCTAAGACCAGTGGATTTTTCAAGTCTGAGTTGCAGGCAAGAGAGGAGAATCAGAAGGGAAATAGGGCAAAGGAAGGAAATAAAGAAGAGACAGAGAAACCATCTTCTGTCTGATCACTCTTCCATTCACTGTAAGAACATATATTTACTAACGCCTCAAGAGAAGCTGGGGAGAGTGAGTTCAAAGAGAATCTTTTACTGGTATATGCTTTAGCAGAACTCAGCATCTAGAATCAGTCCAGAAAATTCCTCACTCATAGAAAAAGAAAAGAGAAAAGCTAAATTCAAGAGCAAACATTCCCAAAAAAAGCATATCTACAATTTCTGTTCAAACTAGGTCACATGCTCCTCGCTGAGATGTGTCAATGACTCCTACTATAAGCTCTACCATGAAGAAGTCATTTTGCAACAAAAAGAATCTGGTGTGCGTGTATGTGTGTGTGTGTGTGTATGTTTTGAACAGGAAGCCATATACCCCCCCATCTCGTTCAGATGATTCAACAGGGAAAATATCTCTAAATCAAGAAGATCCTACTCCATTCAACATGGAAAGTCACTCCCTTAATTCTGTGATCCATTTGGGGATCATCTCAACTAGCTGGACCAACATGGGGATAGAATTAGGATCTTCTTCTAATTTATTCAGTCATCATTAAGCAGAGAGATCACTGTGGAAAAGGGGCCCACCTTCCTCACCACCCCCAGCAATAGCTGCTATTCAGTTGCCACTAACATACAACAGCCCTGAGAATCACAGTACCCACCAGACCATCAGTCCTGCTTCTAGCTCATCTCTCATAATCATTATCACAAAAGCAACTCCTGAGAAGAAGGAGCCATCCATCTTTCTCTAAATGTCACCCACAAGGCAGGCAAGTCAACCTAATTGAACCATTGATACTCAGGTGTGGAGGGGGTGGGGAAAGACAAGAGGCAGCATATGTCAGTAAAATCAGACCACAGACCACAATCACCATTTAAAGACCGTCTCCCCTTAAACTCCTATGGAAATAGCCCAGGACCCAAACCGCAGAACCTTGGGAATATCAATAATTCCATCCTAGTGCCTGTACACCTCATCCTGGAAAGTAACCCCTGTGGTAATTGGTCCTGTAGGTGCTACAGCCATATAGATACTGAAGATTCAAAAAAGAAAATTCTTGTCATTAAAGTCCTTGGTACTGTCAAATGATTCAATATTATAAACTGTTAAAATTTTATAAGTGGAAATGACATTAAAGAAGAATCATTAGCATCTGCTTTGCCATTGCACCCACAGACTTTTCCATCTGACTCTCTGCTAAAACCTTCCATATGTGCTATCTCTCCCATTAGAATGCGAGCTCCCTGATTATAGAACTAACTTACTTTTCTATTTGCATCCCCAAAGCTTAGCACAGTGCTTTACACTGATTATAAATGCTTAATAATTTTTTCATTCATTCATTCAACTGCCTTTATTCCCATTCGAATAATCCAGAAGCTGATAGCCACCACATTATCAAGCATGGAAAGATCTAAGGAAACTCTTCAACCAAAACTCTCTAAATCATGGTATCTGTACCCTAATACTGAATGTCTGATGAAGTCTTACCAGAGCAAAACAGGACGATGTTCTATCTGCCTACTCCCCAGTCCTTAGGTAGCCTAAGATCACATTAGATTTTTTGGCTGCTATATTACACCATTGCCTCATATCGTTTATGTTGTCCCCACGTAAGACCCCAAGATCAAACATCTAACTGACCTACACACAGCTTATATATTTGAAGTGGATATTTTAAAAATTCAAGTCAAACTTTACATTTATTCCAATTAAAAGTCCTTTTTCTTTGATTAAACCAAACTTTCCAGCCTCTTAAAAACTGTTGGCATCCTGATTAACCTCAAGTATGTTAACCATATTTCTTGTTTTTCTGTCATCTATAAATGTGATAAACATACCATTTATCCCTTTAAATCATTAACAGAAAAGTGGAACACCACAGGGGCAGGGATGTGTTCCTGGGGCACACCACTGGCCAACACTGTCAAATTAGACTAGTCTAATATTATTAATATTAATAATTGATATGTTTATAATGTTTTAAAATGTGTAAAGGGTTTCATATACATATCTCTAAACTCTGTCATAGGCACTACATTTTATAGTTGAGGAAACTGAGACAACTTTCCCAGGGTTCCCCAGTTAGTAACTACCAAAGTCAGGATGTGTACCCAATTCTTTCTGCTTCCTAGTTCAACAATCCATTCACTATTTTGTGCTTCCATTTTTACACTTTGGTTCCAAACATTCAGTCATTTCTGAATTTAGCCAACTATCATCTCATCCAAATCCATTCCTCATTTCCATAAGAATAACATAAGAGGCTTTTTTTTCAAATGCCTGCTTAAAATCTATATAAATTATAGCAACAGGATTCCCCTGATCTATCAGGGTAAGTAGATAAAAAAAAGGAAATAAGGTTAACCTCTCTTGACCTGTTCATGATGAAGCCATGGTGGTTTTTTGTGTTCACCACTTCCTTTTGTAAATGTTCACAATCCAACTTTTAATAGATTTTTGGGGTCAGAACCTGCAATTTCACCACTTTTTTTTCTAAATGTTACTAACCATCCTTGAATAATATGTCCCAGAAATTTGCCCAGAATAAAAGCAAAGCTCACCAGCCTATAGTTTTCAGGCTTCACTCTCTTCCTTTTCTTGAAAATTAGGGCAGCTTTTGACCTTTTCTTTGACATCTCTCTTATTTTCCATGATATTTCTAAGATCACTGGAAGTAACTGAGCAATGACATTCACCAGCTGATTCAGTGCTCTGGAATCAATCGATGAACAAATATTTATTCAGCCCCTGCTAGGTGTCTAGCACTGTACTAGGTTCTAGAATACAACTACAAGGACTGAAACAATCCCTAATCGTGAGGAGTTTATATCCTAAAGAAGGAGGCAACAAGTTCATATAAAATAAAATTAAAATAAATATAAAGTTAATAAGTTCAAATATATGTATACAGAAAGTGGTTAACTATAAGGTTTGTTGTTGCTGTTTGATGTTTTATCAAAGAGGAGCAATGACATCAGGAAGGTGATATCTTAACTTGCAAGTGAATTGGATTTAAATGAGGCAGGGCTGTGTAAAGTCATCAGTCTTGCTCTCTACACCACAGCCACCTGGGTCCAGTGGCAAGATATAGATCAGGATGATTGGAGATGGCCCCAGATGCAATGGGAAACCTGGGCCCTTTGGGTGTATATAAGGAATATATAAACGTATACCTACAAGGTAAGTTTGGGGGAAAGACACTAGTACATGAGGACATCAGAAAAGGCTTCATGCAAGATGGTGCTTGAACTGCATCTTAAAGGAACAGAAAGACCATGAAGCAGAGATAAGGAAAGAGAGTTCTAGGCTTGGGGGATGGCCAGTGCAAAGGCACAGAAACCAGTGTCCCCTGTGAAGAACAGAGAGAAGGCTGGGGGGCAATGCTGATTTAGGCTAGAAATGTAGTTTGGGGATAAGTCATGTAAAGTGTTAAAAAAAACTAAACAAAGGAGTGGAAATTTTATTCTAGTAGTGATAGGAATCCATTGGAATTGATTAAGGAGGTAAGTGACACAGAAATCTGAATTTTAAAAAAAATTACTTTGGCAGTAACATGTAGGCTGAACTGGAAGAATAAGAAACTTGAGGTTAGAAGACTAAGAGATAATGAGAACCTAAACTATGGTATGTTAGCTATGAGTGGATAAAAGGGGTTAGATGCAAAAGATATTATGGAATTAGAAATGACAAAATTTGGCAATTGATTGGATATTTGGGGGGAAAGAAAGTGAGAATAATGCCAAGTCTAGGAAGCTGAGAGAATGGAAGAATGCTATATCTTTCCAAAGAAGTAGAGAAGTCTGGAAAATAAAGTTGTTTGGGAGTAAAGATATTGAGTTCAGTTTTGAACATATTGAATTTGAGTTATCTCTGGGATATCCAGTTTGAAAAGTCTTACAGGCAACTGATGATGCTTGAAACTTAGGGGAGAGGTTGTAGTTTTATATCATATGCATGTGTGTATGTGTGTGTATATGCATCAGAGATATTTGTATAGAGGTGACAGTTAAACCCATGGGAGCAGATGAGGTTACTAAGAGAGAGTACAGAGAATTTAGAGGGAGACGGGAAGTGTGTGGTATAATATGGTTGAAGGGTAAACAAAGAAGACTAAAGAGGAGAGATCAGACAAGTAGGAGGAGAACCACATAAGAGGAGTATCATGAATATCTAGGAAAAAGAGAGTCTTCAGGAGAGGATGGTCAACAGGTTCAGCTACAACATATGGGTCAGGAAAGATTAGGACTGAGAAAAGCCTAGTAAGGATGAAAATGCATCTAAACCTTGTGACTTATTCTCATCAAGGGCAGGTAGGGGTTCTCTTACTATGCCTCTACTTACCTTTCATTTCAATTCCCTATTAGTCATTTTGTTCTCCCCTTTCTAGTTCAAATATGATTCTCTTTGGAAGAGAAAATGGCAGCAAGTAAATGCTGAGTACTTTGGCCTTCCTATCACGACCCTTTGTTACTATCTCATCCACCCTGAGCAAAGGTCCTATTCCTTCTTTGTCTTCCACAGTATATCTTTTACAAAACTCCCTTCTTCTTGCTCCTAGATGACAACCTCATGTTATTTTGAGTTTTAGTGTTTCTCATCCAATTTTTACAGGACCATACTCTTCTGTTCATCCTTTATTATCTGCCCCTGCTTTTTACATTTTGGGGTTTTTTAAAATCTAAATTAATTCACAAGTTCCTTATGCATCAACACTGATCTCTTTAGACAACTCCTTTTCTTCCTCTTCAAAATTGTTCCTCTTTTAATCTCATCCTTGAAAGTCTTCTATTCTCATAGCACTGACTTCCCCTGTATAATATTTCTTGGTTTTTAATATATTTTATTTCATTAAATATTTCCTGATTAAAATTTTAAATTAACATTTATTTTTTGAGATTTTGAGTTACAAATTCTCTTTCTTTCTCCTGCTTCTCCCCCATCCCTTGAGAACCCTATATAGTTTTAATCTATGGGATCCAACTTATTCTTTCTCTGAAGCTTTTTAAATCTTCTTTTCTGACAGATAATGCTACATGTCTGTGAGTAATAAAGCACTACATTCTCTGAAGGACTAAAATTGTGGGTAAGCCAAAGAGCAATGGAGAAATGTATACTAAGTAGCTATTAGTAGTCCAGATCATATTACCAACAATGTCTTGCATGCAAAAAGCAATGTAGAGTAAAATATATCATCTTCAAAGTATATAATTGGAAAAGGAGATGGGCGGTTATGTAGTAAGACTAAAGAGTTACCAATAGATAAACAAGAGCTTTCCTGGTACCGGTGAGATGTTGCCAGGTACTCCCTTCTATAATCTCTCATAAACTTAAAAATTTCTTCTTTCAAGGATCATGGCTATATCCTCTGGGATGTCGTTCCTGACCCATGACACTCCACACCCACTTTGCTAATGTTCTTTCCTTCCATATATTGCCACTTTGTATTTATTTTATCTTTGCACATGCTGCAAACTGCCAGAAGAATATAGGCTCCATGAGGGGAGGGACTATTTCTTCAAGAGGAAGGACTACTTGTTGAATTTTCAACACCTGTCATAGTGGTGGTGGTGTTTTTTTTTTAATATATAGTAGGTACTTGCCGAAGTTTGTTGAATTGAATTGATTTGGGAAACCTAGGAAAAAACCATTGACTGTCTTAGGTACCTCTTTGGAGGATTTATGAACAGGAATTATACCAGATGAGAAGGCATAGAGGTGTTGTAACCTATACATTTATATCAATGAAATACTTAATCCATTTAAGTACTGAGGTATAGAAAAGTGAGAGAGAGATGGAGCAGAGTTTGACTACCATCTCCAAGTACATGAATATTCTTAACTGCTGTGTTATTAATTCATGGAGGCTAGATAAAGAGAAATCAATCAGCAAGCATTTATCAAGTATCTAGTACGTGTCAGACATTGTTCTGGGCACTCAGAGCACAAATGCAAAGAATAAAACAATCTCAGCTCTCAGGGAAGAATAATCTTGATTTAAAACAGGAGAGCTTTGAGGTGCTCTTAAAGAACAAATTCTTGACTAATTGAGTACTAACACATGAAAGAAAAAAACTCCTGAAGGAAGCTGTAGAATCTTGATATCTGATGATGTTTAAGAAACCAAGGTAATACCTTATCCTGAAGGGTTTAGATAGTCATTTCCCTAAAAGCCAGGAGTTAGTTTGGATTATCTTTCAGGATGCCTTTGTGCTCTACAAATGTGATCAATCAGTCAATAAACAGGCATTTATGAGACTGCTACTCTGTACCAGGATAGATGTTAAAGATACAAAGAAAAAATTAAACAAACCCTGCTCTCAAGGAACTTACATTCTGCAAATGGTTTAATCATCACAAAAATATCCTCTTAAGTTAGAAAAAATACAAATATTATTTCTACATATATTATATAGTACTAGTGACCCTAATCAAGATCCAACCTACAGGCTCCATTAAGCTGGAGATACTTTGTGTACAGGCCTGGTAATTGATTCTATGTCTGTTGTGTGCTTAGCCTAGCCAAGTTCGGAAAGGCTTATTCCTAGGATATTGGCCTCCAAGTAATAACTTTTTTGACCAGAGCAATCCATAAAACATTCTGCTAAAACACATAAAAGCTGTAATCTGTGTCAGTGGAGGGAGCATCCACAAAGATAATACTTTGAATTCTTATATTTAAGTGTTTTTGTTTTGTTTTGTTTTTACTTTACAATATTGTGCAAATATAAAAAATGCTAGATTTAGAACCAGAAGATTTTGGCTTGAATCATGGCTTTGTCACTAGATGTGCAACTTTGAATGAGTAACTTAATTTCTATGAGCCTCAGTTTACTCATCTGTGAAAAGAGAGCTTTATAATTAGATATCCAACCCTACATCCTCAATAATGAAGCCATAGTTGATTTGCTCAAATACAAATAGTGAATGAGTGCTGGAGTTAGAAACAGAAGTGAGTTTTCTGATCCTTTCTCTAGGGACCTAAGTTATATCCTATTTCTTCTAGATACATGTATATAATGAATGACTGTATTTTTCATGGCATGCACATTTGCAAAAAAAAATCTGATCTTATCTTTGTGGAAAATTAGGGAATTCTTCCAACAACACAGATTACAACCATACTATGACTCCATAGAAAAATTTTAGGGTCTGAGGCACATAAAGGTTAAATTGCTTTTCCAGGATCTCATATTAACTAAATGTTAATGACAGGAGTTGAATCCAGTTCATCCTGATTCAGCCTTCAATTCATTATACCATACTGCCTCTGATGTCTTTTTCATGACATAGGACATATTGACATGTTGTTTGCACTGATAGAATATAGGCTAATGGAGGGCAGGAACTGTCTGATTTTTGTCTTTGAATTGACAGCACCTAATACAATACCTAATGTACAGTAGATACTTAAATGTTCCTTGATTGGTAACATACTGTTCTTTATTCTTGATGACTCTTGGTTTCAAAGGGCACAAAGTGATGGCTAAAGTAAGGAGTAATTAAACTCATAGTAATTTGACCTTTTGAAAGATCATCTGGAAAACTATCTCACAAACACTCTTTCAAGTTAAATTTATCTCAATTTTCTATAATCTGGTAGGTCAGAAAAAGTCTATCATTTAATATTAGGGATAGGGACTAGACCAGTGAATGTATTGATACAGAGAATACAAAAATAAGGAAACCCTTTGCTACCAATACAGGTTGGTACCTTTTCTTCAAGTTATAGTCTTAGAGAGAGCACTGAGAATGTAAATAACTTACCCTCACATAGTATGTGTCAGAGGCAGGACTTCAACCCAGATCTTTCTGGCTTCAAAGTAGGTTCTCTAGTGACTACACTATGGTACCTAAGACTTAATATTTTATTAGTATGAAGAAAACAATAACTGTTTATATATTTCTTAACTGCCTTAGGGATATAAAACAAATAGTCTTTGCTGTCAAGAAACAGGAACTATGGAGAAAAATAATTAATTGATCAACAAGTGTTTATTAAGGTGCTATCCAATCCCAGATGTTGTTTTGAGTGCTAAGGATACAAAGTCAAAAATGAAACAGTTCCTGCCCTCAAGAAGCTTTTAATTTATTGATGGAGACCACATATACACTCTCATAAGGAGAGACAAGATATATACACAGTAATGCAAGACTAGGTGGCAGGTATTAACACCTGGGGAAGTCTATATAGCAGGTGGCTTTTGAACTGAGTTTTGAAAGAAACTAGAGATTCTAAGAGACAAAAGTAAAGAAGAAATGTATTCCAAACCTTGGGTACAGCCTGTTCCTTCCTTGTAGCTATACAGAAAGGGAAGTTATTAGCTCAAACATATTGTACATGTGGCCATATCACCTCAGCAAACTGCAGATCAGCAAGACCAGAACCAAGGCTAAACATTGAGAGAAAGGACAAGTTGCAAATTCACTATGATGCTTCCTTCTAACACCAGAGTCAAACTTTCCATGCAAAGGTCATAAATATTTGACCTTTCCTATTGTCTTGCTGGGACCCTCTTATCCTTCTGAATGGATTTCTCCTTGGGTTTACCTTGATTGGTTACTGGTTATTGAAATAAATTAATTAAAAGGAGCCCTAACTAATTCCACAAGAAAAAAATGAAGCCAGAAAAAGTAGGTGAGCATAAGTCAAAATCTCAGGCACTTACCCATTTGCACAGCTGCTAGCAACCTGAGAGATATTTTTAAAAGCTTCCTTAATCCATGCAGTCAGTCGTCTTGAGAGTCAACATGTTCGTACTGTCAGTGCTCGGTCAAGCCTGAAAGCTTCAAACGCTGTAACTCAGGACCAAAATTGAAGTTGGAGAGCTTGAAACTGTCAGCCACATCATGATCTTTTTTTCCAGTTTATCAAGAGTGTTCCTATCAGTGCTCATTTTTCTCAAAAGAAAAAAAAACACTTAAAATTCACTGTCTAAAATTTTCCTTTCAATTAAAATTTTCCCCCTTCTTGATAACATTTGCAAAAAGACTAGACACTTTTTTTCTTCTAAGGGAAAAAATAGAGAGAATGGTTATTAGGGAGCCTACACATAGAAAGCAGATCATCTCCCACTTTGACAGTTTAGCATTGCTCTGCCCACCACCTTTTTTTCCAGTTGAGACATCAAAACCTTTTTATGTTCACTGTCTATGCATTTTTATGACATCTATCACCATACAGCCCTGAGTGCTCAGGCAGAGATATTGTACTTGAGAAGGAAGAAGTTGCCATCTATAGCCCTTACAGATTATGTCAGAGTGAGTGATGAGTGTGGAAGTTTGTAGGGGAACAGTCAGGCCTCTGGGATTCTATGATACTTTGTCTAGGTCAGGATTTGTGCAAAGTTCAGGGGAAGAATGCCTTCTTGAAGATTTTTTTTTTTAATTTGGCGTAAATCAAGTCTCTAGGGACAGGCAGTTCCATACTTCATACCCTCTTAATAAAGAACATTTTTAGGTGTCTGATACTTTGGTTTTATAATCATTTGTTCTTCACAACATGGCCTATGATTCTAAGATAATGATAAAAACTAGCACTATAAGGTTTACAAAATACATATTTCATTTGATCCTCAACAGCCCTGTGAAGTAGATACTATTATTATCTTCATTTTGCAATGAGACAAATTAGGCTGAGAGATTAAGTCACTTGTCCAGGGTCACACAACTGGTAAGTATCAGAGACAAGATTTGAACTCATCACCCTAACTATATCCTTGGCTCTAGCCATTGTGCCACCTAACTCAGAGCTTGATATTGGAAGATGGTCTGTCACTCTTGTACTGTCTTCAATTTCTCTTTCAGCAGATACACTGTGAAATTCATACAATGTTAACTCTTCAAGCATTTATCTTGTGGGTTCTTCCTCCAGCAGCTAAGACCACAACAACTCATCCTATCCAACTTTTGTCCAGCTGCCATGAGGAGGATCTATACAATATGCTAGAAGACTTTTCTAGGGCTCTATGAAGATACAAGTTGATCCCATTTGGTGAAAAGCCCACTTCCTTTTTGAGTCATTCATCTTTCTTTGACATGTATCTGTGGAGGTGAGGGAAAAGCGAACTGGTTCCCAAATTAGGAGATTTGCCTTCATACGTAGTGATGAAATAAAGAAAAGACTCTTAACTAATGCAAAAAAAACAGACATAATTTGAATAGTATCTTTTACATTGTTTGCATGCAATTAATCATTGGTAACAAACTGCTACTTATTTATCCCTACCATGTGTTTCCTCTTAGCCTTTTGGATAAATCATGATTTTGATCCTTCCAAGATCATAGTACTCCATGATTTCATAGTTTTAGAGCATGACTGGAAGAATATTGGTATTGAAAAGTGTGTGTGTGTGTGTGTGTGTGTGTGTGCCCATGTCCTCATTCAGGGAGGAATTTAGGATTATTTAATGCAGTGCACAATTTATAAAATGAAATCTACCCCATTCTATTTCTCCTATTTAATTCTGGGCCAAGTTCATTATCTATCTACAGAGATACATAGAAGAATAACTAAAATATATGAAAGGAAGATGAAGTGGTTGTGTGAGTGAAGACTTAAAAAAATAGCGTATTACACTTCAGCATAGAAAGTTAAAGGCTGATATTCCTCCATAGCTTAGTGATCAAAGGATATGAACAAATCGTTTTCAGAAGAAGAAATGTAGCATTTATACTTTAAAATGTTCCAAATCAGTAAAAATAAGAGACATGAACATTATAAAATTTTGAGGTTTTACCTCATGCATATAAAACTGGCAAAAAGGATAAAAATTGAAATTCCAATTGGTGTTGGAGGAGCTGTGGGAAGACAGGCATTCTATTATACTGTTGGAGTAACTATGAGTTGCATTTGCCATTCTAGAAAATAAAATTGACATTACATAAGAAAATTCATCAAATTGATCATGCCCTTTGACCCAGTGATCTCACTACTGGGCATAAATGCCTCCAAGAAGGTCAGTGATAGAAACAAAGTTCTTACATATAGAATACCTATAGTTGTACTCTTTGTGTTAGCAAAACATCTGGAAACAAAGCAGGTGCCCATCAATGGAAAAATGACCAAACAAATTGTGACATGCAAATGTAATAGAATATTATTTTGCCAGAACTTTTTTTAATGTGATGAATTTAGAGAAAAAACATTGAAAGAATTGTACTTGGGAAAAATGCAGAGCAAATGTAATATGACCAAGAAAACAATAAGCTGAATGACTATATTAAAGTCAGTGGAAAACACACCAAAAGTCAGCCGAACTGAGATTAATTGAAAGGGATAATCTTAATTCTGGATAACAGATGATGAAATATATACCTCTTCTCTTCATAGAAAAGATTCAAAACATTGCACAGACTGTCAGATATGGTTACTCTCTATTGGTCATTTCTGTATGACTGTCCCAAGGCAGGTTCCATAGAGATGGAGCTATGGGAAGTGTATCAGAAGATGTCTATCTGGGACATAAAAAGAACATCAGTTTCAAAATGGGGGGGGGGAGAAAAATATGATAGGAAAAGAGAAAAAGTAGGAATATGATTCAAAGTATAAAGAGTACACATTCATTCATGCAACAGGATTTTTGTCCTATAGACATGACATGAAGGTGCGGGGCGGGGGGAGATAGCAGAATACAAAACCATATGAGCAATTTATGACTCCTACTCTCAAGAGGCTTACGGTATAATAGTGGGAGGGGGAGCCAGAGAAGTAGACAAATAACTACTATGTCAGAATATTTAAGAACCATGCACCAAGGGGACTCAGGGATGGAAAATACAAAGAGAAGGAAACAGAAGACTTCCTGGAAGATATTTGCAAAGACTTCTTTAGTCAACATGAAATGCAAGAACTAGCATTCCTTGAAACTGGTGAGTGATGAATTTAGGACATACAAGAGTAAGGGCTATTTATATAACAAGAAGTTGTACATAACAGAAATTATTGCCTTTGTTGTTGAGAAAAGCTAAAAATATAAATATGTTCAAATAGGTATGAATGCTGAGTGGTCTGTAATAATAAATTTAGCAAAGTTAGAAATGATGGAGGGGGTAAGGGGAATTATATGCTTAACCATTTGTGGATGATATTAAGGAAAACATACTCCTACCCAACATCACTTAGTGGTTGAATCCAGAAATAGAACAGAGTAAAGAAAAATTTCAATGCTAATATTGTTCCAGTCATGCTTCTTCATTGGAGCAACAATCCTTAGATTTAAAATAATAATAATTTCTCCCTTTATAATTTGAATTTTAGACCCAGAAACAATCTTTGAGAATATCTAATCCAACCAACTCTTTTTAGAAATGAGAAAACTGTGACACAGTTTAATTCAAGTGGCTTGAATTAAATCACAAAAGTAGCTAGTAGCAAAGTGGATCATAACCCAGGTTTCCCAAATCCTAATCTTATTTCTACTCTACTAAATAATAATCCAAAAATCCTTTGTAGGAGCCTCAATATATAAAATGAAACCTATTCTCATTAGAAGAACTTGTTAGGCAGGTGTAGTGGTTGTGGTGCTAGATATAGTCAAAAAGATCTTCACTCAAATCCTCCCTTAGACACCAACTAGCCTTGTGACCCTAAGCAAATGATTTTATTTCTATGGACATTATCTATAAATAAGCTACTCTGAAGTTTTTGTGTTACTTAAGTGAGGGCATGGTTCAGTCAATGCAGACTGGAAAAATCGGGGTTCAAGTCTTGCATCTGACATATAGTAGCTGTATGATTCTGGGCAAAGCCCCTAACGTCTCAGTACCCTAGGTACTTTCCAAAAATGCAATTTTCACATCAGGTGATGATCTTAATGGATAGAAAGAATTTCCTGCCTAGGAGTACAAATGAAATCATTGGTTCAGATAATAATACCATCAATAGTATTAGTAATAATTTAATTATGTAGGAGACAAGAAAGGGTAGATTTTTGGTCCCCAAAGAGGACCCTTGATATTGTAAAGTCAGTTTGTTTCTACTCTTTCAAATGAAGTCTTGATTTTGAGTGGGTCTTGTTTAGACTTGGCCTCAGTGAGGTAAACTAGAATATGCCTACTGTCTCAAGGCAACTTATGTCTTATTCAAATGCTTCAGATGCAATGAAGTCTCATTGACTTGGGCCTGCCCCTGTAAACCTCAATTTTTAGAAGCTTTCAGTGTCAATTACCTCCCACAACAAAGCAGTCAGCAAGTCTCTTGATATTGCCCAGAGTGTCATATCATCAATCGCAAACCTGTTTACACTTCACAGTAAAATTTAATTTCTTGTAGTTCCTGCTGAGAGTTAGGCTGCCTTAATCAATTGAATTCTTAAGGAAAATGAGAGTCTCCGAGGTAAACTTGAACTTATTAAAACTGAGCTTCCAATCAAAATTTCCAGAAGCAATGGGGTTTCCTAATTCAGTTCATTCAATGCATGCAACTCAGCAGTTTTAAAGAGGTATTTGCTGGGATGTGGTGAATTCTCTCCCCATTAAGAAAAGTTGAATAGAATTCAATTCATGCAATATTAATAACTTGTTCTACTTTACAGCTTAGTAATAAAGTTATTTATGCTGCCAATGGCATTTAGTGACATTAGCAATGGAAAAATATCACTACACAGGCATGGCCAGGACTATGCTATTTAAAAACTGAAGAACTTCATGAGAACTCTGCAATATTATACAACAGATCTGTGGACAAAAGAGAAAATGACTCCAGGACAAATACATATCCAACATATTAGCACATAAAAGCAAAGAAAAATATTCTAAAATAAAATAGCAGGGCACTGCCTGTGGAAACAAAAGAATCAGGAAGATGGGCCAGAGATGGGATCGTAATGAATTAGTAAAATCTGTATAAAGATGAAAGGATTGATGCAATACAAATTATCTCTCTTCACAGGCCAACTGCATTTTTCCCCAAGACTTAGCTTAGATCTTTGCCAGATTCCTGTTCATAGAGGCAGAAATTATGTTCTGGAAGGAGTTTTTATTTTTCCAAATACACAGTTGCCATTTAGTTATTGCTTGATGTCTCATCTGTATCAGTCTTATCTCTTCTTACAGATTACAAATAGATTACAAATACTATAATGATGATGATAATTATAAGGATGTAACAATAACAAAGATGTATGACAGTAATGGTGATGATACATAATGGACAGAGATCCAACTTCAAAACCAGGAAGACCTAGGTTGGAGACCTATTTCTGACACGTTGGCTGGAGGTAAGAGACTTAACCCCTCAATTCTCTCAGTAATTCCCCATAACTACAATTTGCAGAGAAGAAGCCAACCAATCTACATCAGTAGAGAGAGAGCTCTCACCTGGGATTTCCCTATGCCAATAAAACTACAATCTAAGTGTCCATCCTATAACACTTAGGCATAGGTTCCCACACTGGGTGATACCACTGATTGGGGGTACTTGTAGTGCCAATGCAATATCTACAGCACCAATGGTGACTATGAAAATGCCACCATTGTTCTCAAACACAAAATACAACAGACTCTACATATAGAAGACAGAAACAAACCATTTATTCTGACAACAGAAAGCCAAATCCCAATACCAGGAAACTGAATCCATCATAACAACAAAGAAGTTAATACACCATAGCACAGGAGGAAACTATTCCATCCTTTAGCCTTCCCACAAACACTCATAAGCCTAGCTGTCTCCATGGGTGTGTCCTCTCCTCCATCCAGCTCTAACTGCTCTGACTCCCAGCCTCCTGTGGGCTCTGCTCCACCCTTCAGCAAACTCCTCCCACCATAGACTCCATGTGATTACATTTGACCTATTAGGAGGCAGGAAAGATCTTCAAATTTCCTTAGGCCTATTAAGGGTAGGGCAGATCTTCAAATTCCCATTACAAATATAGTATGGGAAGGATCCAAAGCAGGCAGTAGCAGCCTCAGGTGCAATTGGGGGTTACTGAATGAAAATAAAGGAGAGGTGGAAACATGAGAAGAGAAGAGGAGAGGAAAGGAGAGGAGAGGAGAGAAGGGGAGAGAAGGGGAGGGGAGGGGAGGGGAGGGGAGGGGAGAGGAGAAAATTTTGAAAACCCATTAGTACGTGTTTCATCTGTTGTGTAACAGAGTTAAAGTTGTAGTGGCTACGTTATTTTCCAAATAAACACAAAATGCAAGCTATAACCCATTGGTCAAGACATGTCTCAACAACCAAGTGTTGGCAGGTGAGCATGTTGTTGCACATTGCCAGGAAGCCTAACACATATCAGCAGGAATATGTGCATGTAATGACTTGTTTACACTACAATATTATATAGTTACATGACACAACGTTACATCATCAAAATTTCAATGCAGGAAGAAAACCACAAATTCACAATACATGATTAAATTTAAGATGTATCATACTTTTTAAAAATTATTTTTTAAATTATGCAAATTTCAAGAAAACCATGAAAGGGCTAAAGACAGTAGATTTCCAGGGGCACGCTGAGTATTTTTTTAATGTGGGTGGTAGGCCAAATAAGTTTAGGACCTCTGATGTGGAGGAATCATGGCAGAGTGGCTCATAGGTACTGGCAAGAGTGTTAGGCTTAGAATCAGGAAGGCCTGGGTACATGTTTTACCTCTGACATTTATTAACTGTGTGACTGGATGAATCTTTTAACTTCTCTGAACCTCAAATAATTGCTTAGGACTTCTGTTTTGAGCCATGGGTGGGTAGAAATGAGTATCAGTATATTTTTGAAATCACAGATTCTTCAAGGAATTGTCTTCAGAGGTCACATCACTTTCTTCATAGCAACCCTGAAAAGAAGATCAGTGATACAGAGCACAAAGTTACTGGTATGGAGTTAGAAGGCCTGTGTTGAATCCTGGCCCTTCTGACTCGCCACCACCAATGTGACTTTAGTGAATTGTTTGATCTCTCTTTATTTGTGAGATCAAAGTCTTGGGCCAGATAACCTTGAGGATATCTTCTTTTAAAGTCACGTATCTTCCCTTCCATCTCTAAATTCATGGTCTTCATTTTACAGATGTGGAAACCAAAGCTCAAAAAATAAACAAATGAAAGAATGAATGAATAGATAAATAAAGTGACCTTCCCAGTAGGACATAGATAGTAAGAGTCAGAGCCTGGGCTCAAATCCAGGTCTTCTAATTGGAAGATTCATAATAACATAATGCCTTCTTATTGACCATGTCTCCCATAGTGCTTCTCATTTTTCCCCATAGCCAGATATGCCTTTTCAGGTATGTTGGGAGAGGGCGAAAGAAGAGAGTTATGGATAATAGGGTGAATTCCTTATGAATTTCAAAACATTAAGGTTTTATTGGGGTCTTGGTGGGGGGAAGGAGGAGAAGGAGTGATGAACCTGTGATTTAGCCATTGTAGGGAGCTCCTGGTAAGTAAACTTATTCCGCCAATGCATCCCAATCTTCATCCCAATCTCTGCAACTCATAATCTTAAGAAGTGGCTGGAATTCTAAGAGGTTAACTGATCTGATGCAATGTGTCAGCGGTGGGAATTGCTGGACTCAGGTCATTCTGACTCCAAATCCAATCCACTGCCCTCTTTTCCATGCTGTGTCTCCACCAGTAGTGTGATGACAGTGTAATATACCACACTACGTACCGCAGATATATGAAATAATGAACAGTCCCAGTCAGAAATAAGCGTCTCACCTCAAGTAGGTGGTCCATAATTTATTTTCGTTTTGTTTTATTGAGCATGTCATTTCATTGGTATAGTGAACTCTTAGATAGAGAACTACATCTACTAATGCAATTCAGTCAAAAAAGTATTCCTTAAGTACCTAGTATATGCCAGACGTTGTGCTAAGAGCTGGATCAGCATCTGCTCTGTGATATAGACATTTTTTTTCTTTTTTTTCTTTTGATTTATTTTATTCAAAACTTAAGAAATAAAACAGGCATTTCCATATGACAGAAGAATAGGAAAAAAAGAGATGATTGCATGGGGAAATTACAAATCTATTGTGTAAAATTGGCTATTCCTTTCAAATATACATTAAAAATATCATGTAACTTTATTTTTCCTCCCTTTTTTCCTCTCCCCCCCCACCCTTGTTAGTAATTCTACTACTAGGTCTGTTTCCAAAAAGGATTAGAGAAAAAGGAAAAGAGCTTATATGTTGCAAATATTTATAGAAGTTCTCTTTTTGGTGGCAAAGAACTTTTTAAATATTTTGTTTTAATCAGACAAGATTTGCCTTCTCACCCCAAACTCACTCCACCCACAAATGAGAATACAAGAAAAACAAAACTCATTATAGACATGTATAGTAGAGCCAAACAAATTTTCACATTGAGTATGTAAAAAAAATTGTCTCCATATGGATTCTGAGCCCTTCATCTCTCTATCACAGTGGTTCTCAACCTTCCTAATGCCACAACCCTTTATTACAGTTTTTCATATTGTGGTGACCCCCAACCATAAAATTATTTTCATTACTACTTCATAACTGTAATTTTGCTACTGTTATGAATCATAATGTAAACATCTGATATGCAGGATGTATTTTCATTGTTACAAATTGAACATAACCCACAGGTTGAGAACCACTGCTCTATCAGGAGGTGAGAATCCTTAGTTCTCTGGAATCCTGATGGGTCATTACACTGATAAGAGTTCAGCACAATAATATTCTATCACATTTACATGCCGTAAGTTATTCATCCATTTCGCAATATCTAGGCACTCTCTCAGATTCTCACTCTTTGGCCCCCTTAAAAAGAGAGCACCTATCAAAACAGAGTTTAAAGGAAACAATCAAAAAGGGATCTAGTATGCCTAATGCATAGGCCACTGAAAGGGTAAGTGACTTGTCCAGGGTCACACATCCAGTATAGTAGAGACAGGTTATGAAACCCAGTCTTCTTGACTCAGGGTTCAGCTTGCTATCCACTACACTGCTCTGTTCCTCATGTACATAATGTGCAAGGTCCAGGGTAACCCAGAAAATATGTATTTCAATAATAAAAAGTGATGTTGAAGAATTTAAACCAGTTTTCCTTTTTCCAAACCTTATGCTGCTCCCCAATAGAAGGTAAGCCTACCAGTGGGAAAGATTGTTTGATTTTGGTTTGTATCACCAGTGCCTGAGGGCACCTCAGTGGCACAGTGGATTGAGTGCCTGGAGTCACAAAAACTTACCTTACTGAATTCGAGTCTGATCTCAGATACTTTCTAGCTGTGTGATCCTGGACAAGTCATTAGACCCAATCTGCCTTAGTGCCTCATCTGAAAATTGATCTGAAAAAGGAAATGACAAACTACTCCAGTATCTTTGCCAAGAAAACCTCAAATGGGGTCACAGAGAGTTGGACATGACTGAAACGACTGGATAACAACAATCCTCAGTACCTAGCACGTTGTTGGCACTTAATAAATAACTATTGAATTGCATTTTACAAATGGAAAACCTGATTATGGCAATATAATATTTTTATGCACACACTAAAACTGGATTTAGAAGAAAATGTCTGATATCTCTGATTTTGTTGTTTTCTTGTTGGGCTTTTTGAGGAAACTTCTTGAATTACTTGTCGAAATTTCTCCCCAATACAATGATTTTTCATAATATTCCCTTCAAATGTGAATTTTGAAATTCAAAAAAAAATTGGAATTTTATGCCTTTAAAAAGTCTTTGCAGGTAGAGTTAAGATGGCGGAAAGGAAGCAGTAACTTTTCTAAGCTCCTCTAAGAATTCTGTCGCTAAACTTTAAAAAGTGAATTTGAACTGATTTTAGCATGACAGAACCCATTGGGAGATGGAGTGTGGCAGGTTCCCATCTCAGGAAAGTGCCCACATTGGTCTGGGCAGGGGGAATGAGGAGCACACAGGGGCTGTACCAGTGTGGATCTGAGAGCAGATTACAGCCCCAGCCAGGGGACTCACCCCCCCCCCCGCAAGGGTGATTTGCAGCCCTCTTACCACAGGACAGAGGATCACTGGAGCAGGGTAAGAGAAAATGCAGGGCCCAAGCAGGGACAGCAGCTTCTCCTGGGGCTCCCAGCCCACAGCCTGGTTGTTTAAAAATTATATACCTGAATTTCCAGAAGTCAAGACGGCAGAATAGAACCTAGTTGCTCAGATAGCACCTTCCTGGCCTAGAAAACACAGAGATAAATGACCTACCCAGAGTAAAATCCTGAATTAGTAGAAATAGCCTCACGCTTGGGAGTCACTGAGGAAGGGGGAAGTGAGGGGGAGTGGAGCCTAAAGCCCAGGAGGGCGGAGCCAGAAAGCACTAACAACACAAGCCCAGGTGTGCCTTAGCATCACCAGGAGAATCTGCAGACACAAGCCCCGCAGGCTGCCAGCTGTTGAGCCTGCCTGAGTTGTAGCTCAGAGACACAGAGGTGGAAACCAGAAGTGGCCAGACCACCCCTTCACAACAGGTTACTCTGAGCATCAGGGTAACAGGGAAAATACTAAGAGTCCTGGCCTTGGCCTCAGTCTAGACACTCAGAGGCTATAGCTCACCAAGTTAACCAAACCCCTACCTCCCAGCCTGAGAAGCTCAATACATCTGCATCCCAGAAGCAGATATCTACTCTAAAAGTCCAGGACATAGGGAATCACAATGGGGAAGAAAGAACCTGTAAGATCTAGAACCATAAAATTTTTTTATAGTGAATAAGAACAACCAAATTCAGAAGACAACATTGACTCTGTACTCAAACTAGAGACCACAGTAGGAAGTGTGAATTAGTCTCAAGCCCAAAAAGCATTCTTGGAGGAATTCAAAAAAGATTTTTAAAACCAAATTAGAGAGGTAGGAGATAAATTTAAATCTACAGTGACCAAATTAGAAAAAAAAATCTCACCAGAGAAAACAAGTCTTTAAAAAGTAAAATTGGAGAACTAGAACGGGAGGTCCAAAAGTCTAACTGGAGAAAATACCCCCCCTAAAAATGAAAAATGAACATATTATGGAAAAGGAGCTTCAAAAACAAATTGAGGCCTTTGGCTTCCAGCTCATGGTGGTGAAGGTGCAACTTCTTTTGGTCGTCCCAAATCAAGGTTCATCCGACACCGGCAGTCATCCCAGAGCTTCCAGGCCAAGTCTCCACCTTCATCGCTGCCATGCCGCCCAAGTTTGACCCTAATGAAATTAAAGTCATGTTTTTAAGGTGCACTGGTGGTGAAGTTGGTGCCACATCAGCTCTGGCCCCCAAAATTGGTCCTTTGGGTTTGTCTCCCAAAAAGGTTGGTGATGACATTGCCAAGGCAACTGGTGACTGGAAAGGACTAAGGATCACAGTGAAGCTTACCATTCAGA
>CM053593.1:235865639-235897747 GCA_028646575.1 Pseudocheirus occidentalis | reverse complement strand
TCTGTTTGTAACTTGTGCTTGTAACTTGCATTTGTATTCTCTGGAGTTCAGGGTGCTGAATTTTTCCCCTGAATTCGGTAAATGATATGTTTGTTTGATTAAAGAAAGATTGTTAACCCATTTTGAGTTGCTTTCCTTTAGTAAAGCAGATCTAAGAACCTGTGCTAGCAGCTGCCCTGGGTATGCTAGGGTGCTTGCTGATATAGGTGGTCTCATAGGGAATTTGGGGGGAATAAATATAGGTACAGACGTGTTAGAGACAAGCTCTATCACTGACATTGCAAATAGAATGGCATGAAACCCATTTCTCTGCCCCCCTTTAGTTAAATATTGATCACACATGCCTAGAGGTTAAGCTAGAGCCCTCCCAAGGCTCTGCTTTGCTGTAGACCACTGAAATAAAGGACGGAGGGACCTGTGCAAGTTTAATGAACTTTTCTGAACCTCTTTATTCATCTGTGAAATTAAAACAATAACATGTACATTATCTACCTTACAAAATTATTTCAACAATGAAATAATAAAATTTGTAATAAAATATTTTATAAACCATAAAGACTATGATAGATGAAAGAGCATTTGCTAAGCATATACTATGTCCCAGGAACTTTGCTAAGCACTGGGTATACAAATCCATGCAAGCAAGATAGTTCTTGACCCCAAGGAATTTATGTTCTAAAAAGAGAAAGCAGCACAAGAAAGAGATAGAAAAGTAGGGTAGAGGGAGACCCAAAGTTGGAAAGTGGCATGGAAGCCTGGTTTCAACAAGATGAGGCCAAAAGCTCACATATCAGAGCCTAGCATCCCAGAGGGTTATGTCCAAGTTTCCAGTGGGGAATGGGAAAGAAGATGGAATGAGATTAAAATGTGAGACACTGGGGTATAGTACATGGATCACTGAACTTGGATTCAGGAAAGCCTGGGTTCAAATTCTACCTCTAATACTCACAAGCTCTGTGACTGTGGGCAAGGCCTCAGACAGGCCTCAATTGGCCTTTCTATAACACGAGAATAACAGGAGTGCCTCTCACAGAGTTGTTGTGAGGAATATGTGAGATGATGTACAGAAAGTGCTTCGCAAACCTTATAAATACCATATAAATATCACTTCCTATTATCTCACATCACACTGCCTACAATACCCTTCTATGGGCTGCTCCATCTATTTTTATCTTGAAAGGTTTTCTACAATTTGAAATTCAATATGAAACATTCCTTTACTTGATTTTGGGGACTGGAGAAACCCCCTCTTCAGCTTTCTGTGACACTGCTGTTTCCTGAATTATAAAAGACAATGGCACAGGAAGAATGATTTATACTTTCTTTTCCTGGGTTAATTTCCCATTCTATTTTGAAGATTGCAATGAACAGGAGATGGGTGTGTAGCATAGTTTGCTTCCTTGGCCTTAAGCTCCCAATTTTGAGAACTGTATGAAGCCAAATTAAAGAGCCAAATTAGATAGGATTGTTCGCTACTTTGCTTTCAGCTTGTTCTCCTGTTTGGAAGAAAATCTACATTCAGCACTTTGGAATTGTGCCGGTTGAAGATGCTACAAATCACAGCCATGTTAGAATTTGCCCCGTGTGATGCCATGAAGCTGATCGTGCATCGTATAAATGCTCAGGATAACGGGGTGGCAAAAGAGGGGGTTCTCTGAAACCTTGAAAGGCAGAATGTACAATCTCTGTCTCTGCAATGCTGAACTAACTTTAGATATAGGCAAAATAGGTATAGTTCAAGGGTGGGGCCAGGCAGGGTTCTCTATTTTCACCCAAAATCAGCTCCATTGTCTATGCCATTACACTCTTTAAGATTTATTCTCATAATTAGGAAGGCTTATAGGATTTTGAGCTATAATTTGTTAAAGGGAAAAGAACACTGGCTCTAGGTATGAGGGCTTGGGTTCCAGTCCTGCCTCTGGCTCTCACGACCTATGTTATGTTATTCCTCCCTGGACTTCACTTTCTTCACCTATAATATGAGGTTGGACTAGATTACCTCTAAGGATTCTTCTAGCACTAGTTCTATGGTCCTATTATCTAGTCCCAATAAGGCCTAGACAAGGCAATTGACTCATATATATCATATATTGAATTATCTGAGTACATTTGTACATGATGGGTATACCTCCTCCCCCTCCCCAATAGAATGAAAACTCCTAGAGGGCAGGAACTTTATCCTTTAAAAAAATCATTAAAAAATTTCTCTACTTATTGAACCCTCTTCCCCCAAAAAAGAACACTGACATACAAGGGACAGAACATAGATCTCCCAGGTTATATATAGATTACGAGAAACCGAGACACAGAAACAGAAGGAGACAGACAAAGACAAAAAAGAGACAGAGAGACCGAAAGAGAGAAAAATAAAAGTTCAGTTTTCAGTGAGAACACGACTGAAGGAACAGAACAGAGGATAAAAAAGGATGGGGCAGAGAGAAGAGAAGAGGATATGGGGTGAGGGTAAGGGGATCCACTAGGACTTCTCAATGTTCAGTACTATATAAGCTCTCCTATATAAGACAAAGGAGATAGATAAATAAATAGATAGATTGAGTGATAGATGATAGTTATATCAATAAACAGATAGATAGACAGACAGATAGATGGATAGATAGATAGATATAAATATACTTAGAGCTGGAAGAGACCTTAAAATTTTCATTTAAACCAACCCCCCTCATTTTAGAGAAGAAGAAACAGAACCAGAAAGGTTAAATCACTTTTCCAATGTCACACAGGTAGTTAAGTGATAAAAATGAATTTTTAAATAGGGTTCTAAGACTCCAAATAGAACCCTCTTCTTATGGCTCCACTGCCAGTACATGAAACACTATTTTTAGAAAAGTATATGAAACTGTGGGCCAAGTAGATAGTCATGAATAAAAATATACACTCTTACCTCAAAGAAAATCAGAAAATGAGAACCAGTATAAAATTAATCCCATTATACCATGACCTAACTAAATCCTCCTGGTGTCATATATACAGTAAAAGCTAGCGCAGAGAACATTTGTTTTATTCATCCATCTTCTCCACTGCTTCTCCCATTGGCAGGTTGGGCAGGGAAATGGTTATTCCCCTTGAGGTGTAACAGATAACTCTGAGGAGTTAATTTCTGCTATTATCAACGACAAACTCCCATAGGTGTGCTTTCTTTGTTATATAGATTAACCACTTAACATCTCCCCAATATAAAGCAGTTGACATTAATTAGCTAGCAGAGGTGATATTTACTGAAAAGATATAACAGGAACCAAAGCACAAAAACAACCCTCTCCCAACTCCTCCTTTCTGCACCTTCTCTGCATTCCCTCCATCTGTGAGGAAAGTGGATTCAAACCCGAAGTAGTTGGTACACAGCATCCTTCTCCAATCAAGGGCGTGCTCTCTATCCTGCATATATACAAAGTCTATCACTGAGAAGAATGGGCTCACACTTAAAGCACAAAAGTTAAGGAAACACACCTGTAGGGAATATATATGTGTGTGTGTATGTATGTATGTATGTATGTATGTATGTATGTATGTAGCTGAGAGATATATTTTGTCTCTGAAATTGCTTTTCTCCCTTCATAAAATCTCCACTAAGCTCACTTCTGGGTGTTGTCTAGCTAATGGACAAATCGTTCCCTTACTCATCTGGAATGGGTCTTTGCTGGGTTGGGACCAGGAGGTAATTCAGTTGCTGTAGCTACCCAAGTCTAACTTCAGTTAGACTTTTGATGGCATTCCCCACCTTTCAAAGGATCATAATTTGGTCAATTTCATCTCCAAATACTCAATTACCTATGATTAAGAAAGAATAAACAGGAGAAAAAAAGAAAGAGAAGGCACAATGCATTCATGGCCATGTGTAGGTGGGGATATAAAATAGCTCTGGCCTTTGCCCCTCCTTCCACTTGGAGGCTTACAGTTATTCCAAAAGTCTCCTTACTCCAAAGTTATCAGGCAAGAGATGAATAGATCAGCCTCTTAAACTTTTGTATGCATACTCAGTTCTGGCTCAGCCTCTACTGAGACATATATTGGTCCTTATGTTTCCTCAGAAAATCAGAAGACATTTCCTTACCACACAGCATGCCAACAGAAAAAAAAAAAAGTCAGAGGATACTTGTGCTTGCTCCGAAGGAGGGAGAAAGGCACTTCCAGTCAAAATAGCTGCCTCAGTGGAGTCAGACTGCCCTGCTGCCATATAAATACTCACCAAGATAAATAATGATCGAAAATACAATAAGCAAATATTTCCATCTCAGAATTGCACAAAAAGCCATAAAGATATGGGAAAAAGGAAAGGGAGAATTTCATCTATATTTATATTACACAAGCAGACAAACCTTTAGTCTCCAATGTGCCCAGAGATCACTAAGAAATATATATGGCTCTGTGTCTGGTGGAAGCAAGAAAGAGCTCATCTGAGGAAGCCTCAGGGTGATTAGAAACCCACAATTACCCTGGAAACTCTGGTGAGTAGCAGTGACCAAAGAGTTGTCATGGCTCAGACTAGGATAGTCTGGCTAGCTGGAGTTTTCCAAGATCCCTAGCATCCTGAGACACCAAAGAGGATTGGAAAGATCTAGTATTCTGAACCTCTAAGATACAGGAATGTCTAATTCCATGACATGGAGATAAGCATAGGCCCCACCCCCCCACAATACTGAGGGTGAGACCTGCATGACCAATTACCCCCAACAAAACTTCAAGAAGGGGTGGAACCTGGACCTGACACAAAGCCCCAGTTCAAGGACTAAAGGTTCATAGATTAGGAAAACAAACAGGAAGTCAACCACTTTTTTTCAGAAGAGAGTGTAAAAACAAACAAACAGAAAGGGGTGGGGGGGAAGACTGGCCCTGAAGTCAGGAGGACCTGAGCTCAAATCTGGCCTCAGACACCTTACACTTAACTAGGTGTGAGACCTTGGGCAAGTCACTTAACTCCAATTGCCTTGCCTTCCCCCCTCTGAAAGAGAGAGAGAGAGAGAGAGAGAGAGAGAGAGAGAGAGAGAGAGAGAGAGAGAGAGAGAGAGAGAGATTGTAGGTCTAGAGATGCTAAAAAATCTAACTTAGAAGGAAGAAAAGGCCTCTCTATTACATATAGAAAGTAGTATTACATCTAGTATCTATTAGATATAGTAAGTTTAGTTCCTGTATTTGTAGACTTTGTAAACAAAGACTAAAATGAAGTAGGGGGGAGTATCTCTCTATTACATATGGGAAGTAGACCAACCAAAGTCCCATGTGTTGCATTGGCAACAGGCAGAAACCATTATTTATTTCCTATACAAACTGTAAGGAAAGGCAAATTTGTGCTTGCTACTTGACCAGTTCCTCACCATACCTATGTCATATAAAACATTGGTCACAGCCATAGTTATAAGGGCCACAACTAGACGTTTTTGTACCTTAAGAAAGTATCACAGAAAGTGTCCAGGGCAAATGTCACAAAAGTGTGTTCCCTTCTGCTCCATGCCCATGGGCAGATGGCATAAAGTTGTGCCCTAAGTTGATTATGGTGAGAAAGACAATATATTTCCTGTTGGTAGAAAGAAAAAGGCCCCAGGATAATTGCATGAGGTCACTTAGGGCTGAGAAGGCCACAGTGAGAGAAAGAGCTGAATGGAGCAAAAGAGGAGCTCACATAAGCCCACCAAGTATCTTCATATTTTAACCAATGATCTTTGTTGTCTACATGGCAAGCTAGGTTGTTTCAGGCTATTGAAGGATATCAAAGGCTTTCAATGCTCTTTCAATCCAGTATCCTAGGGCAAAGACCAGGTTGAGTCACTTAAACTGGAGTCTTTGGAATAGTGCAAAGAGAGCTGAGTGTCAAGAGTGCCTTGGATTCCAATTCAACCTCTAACATTTGTCAGCTATGTGACCATGAATAAACCATTTTCTCTAAGCCATTTTTCTCATCTGTAAAATGGGAATAATAATGCTCATAGCACCTATTGTATAGGATTTCTGTGAGGAGCGAAACAGCTGATGTATGTGAAAGGCTTTGTAAACTCCAAAGGGCTATATAAATGCCAGTTTTTTATTATTTTCTTTCTGAGCTGCCACCCAGGCTTCATTGACCAAAAAAAGGTATGTGTATATAAAAAGACCTGATTAATAGTTGTCATTTCTGCAGGGGAATTCTCAGCCCATTTATTCTACTATTATATGAAATTAGAAATAGAAAAGGCATTTCAGCTGATCTTTCTGCTAAAATGATTCCCTGCAGCATATTTTATCGCTTCTTTTGGTTCAATTTTAAATGACTTGAAAGATGTGTTTTCTACTTCTTCCCCCCTGGACAGGATTCAAATTCCTTTGGGAAATATTCCCAATGGTGCGAAGAGTGAACTGTTAAAAGATGTATGTTCTCCTCCCATTTCATGTGACAAAACACTGCAGAAAGAGAACTGGGAGCGACAAAGAGAAACGAACATTAGCCCTGGAAGTCAGATGACTTGGGTTCAAATCCTGCCTATTATGTTCACTACCTGTATACCTTTGGGAAAATCACTTAAGTTCACTGGGCATCCATTTTTTCAGCTGTAAAATTAGTGAGTTGGACTAGCTGACCTTGTTGGGGTCCTTCTCAACTCTACATCTAGGCTCCGAGGATCCTAGCTTTGTAGTCATGAGACATAGACCTGTTTCTAAAGTCTTTAGGAGCTATATGATTTTGAGGGAAGACACTTAGCCTCTCTCCGTCAGTGCCTTCATTTCCAAAATAGGGATAATACTTGCAAAACTTGCCTCAGAGCTGTTTTCTGAGCTCTCTATCAGGCAATCAGCAGGCATTTATTAAGCATCTTCTACTATATACCAAGGACAGTGCTATCTGCTGGGGTAACAAAGAGAAGAAAAATCAGTCCCCACTCTCCTGGAGCTTTCTAATGTTGTAGACATATAAATAACCAGGCACATAATGGACAAAATGTAATAACACAGGTGAAGGCATTTGCAGCTAAGAGAACAGGACAAGGTCTCTTGCAAAAGGTAAGATTTGAGCCTCATCTTAAAGGAAGGTAGATGTGAGGAGAGGGTTTGCAGGCACAGAGGAGAGCTAGTATACAAAGGAATGGAGTCAGAAGATGGTGAGCTATGTATGAGGAACAGCAAATAGGCTGATGGAGCTTTTTCATAGTATTAGAGAGGGGAGGAGGTTAAAGTACAAGAAGATTGTAAAGGTTTTTGGGGGTCAGGTTGTGCAGAACGTTTAATATGAAATAAAATATTTTATGTTTTACGCTGGAAGGAAGGTATCATGTTGAATTTGAATGAGTTGTTCTGCTTTAACTAAACATCCATTCAACAAATATTCATTTACTAGCCATGATATATAAGGCACTATTGGCAAGTTGGATGAGGGATGGAAAGACATACAAGAGAAGGTGCCACACTGCCCTCAAAGAGTCTACAATAATGGTAAGGAAAAAAGACACGTATGTAAAAAAGCATAAGCTTAGTATGTGATGTGTCTTACAAGAATGGTGTGAACAGTATCCCCTTTTTCTTGGTAAGGCAGGGGATTACAGGTGTAGAATGCTGCAGAGCTGTTAAAAGCTGGTGATGTGTTCAGCTGAATGTTTTAGCTATTTTTTGTTTATTCATTTTATTTTGATGGGGGGGGGAGTCTGCCCCCTCCCATCATTGGAGTAAAAAAAAGTTTACTTACTAGCAGTGTGACCCTAGGGGAGTCATTTAACCCTGTTTACCTCTGTTTCCTCATCTGTGAAATGAGCTAGAGAAGGAAATAGCGAACTACTCCAGTATCTTTGCCAAGAAAATTCCAAATAAGATCACAAAGAGTCAAACATGACTGAAACAACTGAGCAGCAACATCTATCACTGGATGGAAGAGGGAGGAGCTTTATAATTGGAAATGAATGTGACATGAAAACAAAATATATCACTAAAATTTTTAAAAGCAGGACAAAGTGCTATAAGAGTTCAGGGGAGAAAAAGCTCACTCTCAGTTTGACTGATGAGGAAATAAAGACAAATAATAGTATCATAGCAATAATTGACATTAATACAGAACTTCAAGGTTTATGAAGCACTTTACACCAATCATTTCATTGCTAATATCATCCCCCACTTTTCAGATGTGGAGACTGAGGCTCTCATTAAGTGACTTTTTCAGATTCACATAGCAAGTATCTAAGGAAAGAGGACAGTTAAGCTCAGGTGTGGGCAGCCTACAGCCTCCAGGCCACATGCGGCCCTCTAGGTCCTTGGGTGTGGCCTTTTGATTTGAGTCCAAATTTTACAGAACAAATTGGCTTATTAAGGGATTTGTTCTGTTAAGTTTGGAAGCAAAGGGCCTTCCTTGGGGACCTAGAGGGCCACATGTGGCCTGGAGGCCACAGGTTCCCCACCCCTAGCCTAGGTCTTCCTGATTCCAAGTCCACCACTCTCTCCATCACACTAAGATATCATTTGACAGGGAATATAAGAAAAGGTAGGGGTAGGGAAGGTGTTCCAGGTAGAATTAAAGAGGGGTGGGGCTAGAAAGGTCAGGTCACATTCAGGGAACAGTAAGTTGTTCATTCGGGCTAAACACAGAGTATGTATAAGGAAACTACAGGAGACAAGTATGGAAAATTTTGTTTTCTACTTAAAGTGTCCTACGTAGTATATATTACCATTACTGCAAATGTAGATGGCTGTGACTGAAGCTTAGAAGTTAACAACTTTATGCTATAAAAAGTAGAAAATATACCTGGAGTTTGGAATCTAATTTTGAAGTCTTTGAATGCCAAGGTATTGGCATATGAACAGGGTGTACTTTATTTCTCTTTCAATGTGAAGCCATTGAAGGGTTCTAAGCAGGGGAGTAATATGACCAAGGAAATGCTTCAGGAAAATTAATCTGGCAATTGTCTGTAGCATGAGTATCTGATGAAAATATTAGCAGCAACAAAACCAGCTAACTGTCATTTCTGCAGTCCTTTTAAGGGTCCCACAAAGCGTTTTCCCCAGAAGAACCAAGTGAGGTAGGTCATTATAAGGGTTATTATCCCCATTTTATAGACAAGGAAATTCAGGCCTGAGAGGGTAACAATCTCCTCAAAGTCATCCAGCTCTTAATGTGTTAGAACTGGAATTCAGAACTAAGACTCAATCTAACTCCCAGTACACTTTTATTTCCACCACATGATGGATGTATCTAAACAGGCTGACAGAACTATGTGGCCAAATTAGTGCAGTATGTTGAGACATAAGGAAAACTTTCAATCTCCTCAAAAAATCAAGAGTGTGAAGAGACAATGAGTCTCACGGAAACAATGGCAACAAGAGGCACTTTCTTGCCACATGCTGAAGTCAGAAGAATGTCTCTGTGTCATAAAGTTGTCAACCTCCAAGCCTCAATCACACCCATCTAAATTTTTAGCAATGATAATGTATACCAGTGAGGCACTTTAAGTAGACAAGATTCCCTGACTCCAACTATCAAGCAACTTCATAAAAATAATTGGCCCTTTAACACCAAATATGTCTCTTCTATAGATTACCTACTCTATGATCCTCTGTAACTACTCCTCTGAGATCAGTCTGTCACATTAATGGACCCTTTAACAATAAGTTCTCATGTTGTTAAATGTTTCTCATAGCAGAATTTCACATATTTTTGCTTTGAATCAGCAATAGCATTTGTACAATTACCGTAGGTTTCCAAGAGGATTCAAGATTGAGAGTAAGGGGAAATGTTTTATCAGCATAGTTTTATCTAGAGTGGACAAAATTCTGTTAAACACACTTTTGGGAAATCAGCTAGCTCTTTGCTCTCTTTTCTCTTTTTTCCTACACGCAGAAGAGTTGGTGATAAAAGAGAAAACAATTTTCAGAAAGTATATACTAAATATTCCATTAATATTCAAGTGAATTATTTACATAGTTTATATCACTCAAACTCAGACTATTCTGAACCATAGCTCTTGTATCATTATAACACATTGTGTGTTTGTATGTGTGTATGTATGTGCATGCATTGTGTTTCCTAGTATTAGACTATAAAATCTAGTATCTGTCCTGAATTATCTTTGTATCTTCCCTAAGGTCTAAAATGTGCTATGGATGTAATTTTTAATAACTGGTTTTTTAACAAATGTATAGTCATTCACTAGAGATCACTGAATGAATGAAAGAATATTTATTAAGTACCTAATAGATGTCATGCATTATACTAATTTCTGGGAATGCTAGTACAAAATTGAGGCAGGTCCTGACTTTAATGAGTTTGCATTCTAAACATATGTAGGAAGGAAACACATATAGAGAAATGGATGTCTGGGAAGGGAATTTTGTCCTGAGGGGCATGATAAAACAGTCAATAACCATGCCCTTTCAAGAAGCAAACACATTCATTAGTATTTTGAAAGCAAGAGGTAGAAAGTTGGGAAGATGGGTGAAGGTTTGTATATTGCACAGTAAGGGCAGATAGCAAGATGTCTGTTATGAATGTCTGAATGTGATGTAATGTATGCTGTTGGACTGATTATAGTGGGTTAGAATCTAACTCTTATGTGAATTTGGACTTATTCACCAGTCAGGATAGCTCAAAGCCTCAAACAAAGTTTATTTTATCAATAATGCCTTAATTTTTCTTTTCTCCTTCCTTCCTTCCTTTTTTCTGCCTAAAACTGTGATTTCATCACAAGGTTATCTTCCTCCCCAGTGTAGAAATTCCTTCCATCAATACAGATCAGTAAATTCTAGACTTTTCGAGAGTTGCCTGGAGGCATTGAGAGGTTAAGTGACTTGTCATGGTCATACAACTAGAGTATCTGTCAGAGGCAGGACCTAAACATAGGTCTTCCTATCTCCAAGAATAATTCCCTATCCACACTGCCCCAGAACTTCAGCTTACAATTGTACGTGATGTGTTCTATTTCATTTATTCTTAAGACATCTAAGAGTATTAAGAAGGGAATGAGTATCTTCTAATCAAAAGCTACTTAACAGTTCTAAGTAAATGACAAAAGGCACTAAGAATATCTATCTGTAGATCTAAAGGCTGATAAGGAGAACTTGTAAATAGTCTGTGTACTAGAGGTCAGACACAGGTAAAGGTAATAGTTGAAAAGTAACAACCCAAAACCAGAAAAATAAAGGTAAAATAGTAGCGATAGTCAAAAAAAAGCATGCATTTATGTAACTCAAGAAAAAAGCGATTAAAAATATAAACTTTAGCAAACTAGATAAAGTTTATCTGAAGATCCAGATGTATGACTATTTGGAAATCTCTTATTTAAAATTCTGTTCTCATAGAAATGGCCAATAGGTGGCATAGTAGAGTGTCAGATCCCATGTCAGGAAGACTTTATCTTCTTGAGTTCAAATTTAACCTCAGACACTTATAGTTGTGTGACCATGAGGAAGTCACTTAACCCTGCTTGCCTCAGTTCTTCTTCTGTAAAATGAGTTAGAGAAGGAAATGGCAAACCATTCCAGTATCTTTGCCAAGAAAACCCCAAATGGGGTAATGAAGAGTCAGGCTGAAAAATACTAAAGAAAACTCTTAGAAATAAGAAAGTGGAAAACTGATTCCAGCTTCATACAGTGGAAAATGTATTGGATTTGGAGTCAGATGACTCAGGTTGGGATCCAGGATCTGTCATTTACTGTGACTTGGCCCTTATGGAACTCAGTTTCCTCATTTATAAAATAAAGTGGACTACCTGATCTCTCAAGTTAGTACCTATTTATTCTACAATATTACCTAGCACAACAAAAGTTTAAAGGATCTGCCTAGTTTCTCACTGCCAATATGTATCAGAAGTAAGATTTGAACTCAGATCTTCCTGACTCTGAGATCATCTCTCTGTTCACTATACAAGTGTGCTTCTCTCATTGGGATATGCATGTTTTAGGATTCTCATTTGGAAGGAAAGTCACTGAACAAGATTTGGAAAATAGTATTTCAGTAAGTAATCCAGAGATTAACTCTGTATAGTGCTAATCCAGCTCTAAATCTATGATCCCATGAGCTCCTGCTAGATGTTCCTCATAAAGAATTTATACAGGATACCAAATAAACATAGGAAGTATTAATTTCCATAACAAAGTCCAAAATGTTTATCCAGCAATGAATGCTACTCCAATTCAGATATTCAAGCTCTCCTTGGAGTTGGCTAGCAGTTGAGATTGCAGGATGCATGTTCTAAAATAGCAATTAAGATGCTTGAAGAAGTTGCCTTTATCATCTTCTTCCATCAGTGGAATTTTTCAGATGGCCATTTGAATGAATCCCCAGCTAGAGGGTCCTTGAGGATTCACTGTGGATTTAAAGTAGGTAGAGCCCACATCCAAGCAAAGGAATTTAAAAGTTGAATGCAAAGGAAAATTTTGCTCTGTCCAAAACAAGTTTGGGCTTATCACTGAGCAAAAGTTACATGTAAACAATAAAACTCAGGGGCAAGAGTCAAATCTGTCATATGGTACTGGGGGAATTGTAAGCACCCAGCCATATGCTCCAAATGTTTTCCTGACTGAGCAGTGTGACTTCAGTCTTGTGCTTTCTCTTGTCTATCTCTTTCTGTGCATATAATTTCCAGGCAAGCATCAACACCAGGAACTGCACCAAACTACAGAGAACTATCTCAAAAATATTTTTAATCTAATCTTTTACAACAAAGATTTCTTTAATATAAACTTTGAAACAATTATTAAAGTAATTTGACCCAATATAATACTTGTTACAACATGAAAACAGAAAGACTGGATGTTCTAAGCATATAATTGTAAACAAAACATTCATTACATTGGATTTTTTTTTGGTACTGGACGGCCTATGATTTCAATAGTATAAAGAATTCAATCTGCAAGAGTGGATGGTAATTATCCTGTACCTTCTAGTCCTAGGTGGCATGTTGATAGAGCACTGGACCTGTACTATAGAAGATCTGGGTTCAAGTCCAGTTTCAGACCCTTACTAGCTGTGTGACCCTAAACTAGTCACTTAACCTATTTTTGCCTCAGTTTCCTCATTTGTAAAATGGCAGATAAAAATAGCACCTACCTCCCAGGGTTATTGTAAGGATCAAATGAAAAAATCATAAAGTGTTTAACACAGCACTATATAAATGTTGGTTATTGTATCTGTTACTGTCATAATTATTATTACTATTATAGAGTTACCTTATACAACAAGAGGTTGCAGGGTCTGCCTAGGGGCAGGTAGGTGGTGTAATGGATAGAGCACTGGGTCTGGAGGCAGGAAGATCTAAATTCAAATGCGAGCTCAGAGACTGGCTAGCTGTGGGACCCTGGGCAAGTCATTCAAACTCTGTTCACCTCGGTTCCCTCATCTGTAAAAGGAGGATAATAAAAGAACCTATCTCAGAGGCTTGTTGTGAGGATCAATTAAGACATTTGCAAAGCACCGAGTATGATATATGGCACATAGTTGCTTCTTCTCTCCTCTCCTCTCCTCTCCTCTCCTCTCCTCTCCTCTCCTCTCCTCTCTTCTCCTCTCCTCTCCTCCACAGTTTGGTAGCCAGAATGTGTCAGAAGTAGGATTTGAATTCCAATCTTGCTGATTTTAAGGACAGCACTCTACCTACTACACAAGGATACCTTGCATCTTGGGATATGCGAGTTAATACTTTCTCAATATTAACAGATTTTAGAAATAAGTTTTGAAGGAAATCACTCAACAAAATTGAGAAAGTAGGTTGTATTTCAGAAAGGAATCCAGAGATAGATACCATGCAGTGCTCCTTTTCACAAATATATTATTATTCTCTTTTTTCAGGGATGTTGATGCCAATGGGGAAAATGGCAAGACATAACTTGTGTAATAATGTCTCTCTCAATTGATAATATTTCTAGCATCTACTTTATGCTAGGCGCTGTACTAAGTACTTCACAATTACAAGCTCATTTGATCCTCACAACAACTCTGGGAGGTAGGTGCTGTTACTATCCTGTTTTACAGATGAGGAAATGGAGGAGAATCGAGGTGAAACAACTTACCAACAGTAACACAGTTAATAAGTAACTGAGGTCAAATTTGAACTGAGACCTTCCTGATTCCAGGCCTGATGCTCTATTCACTATATCACCTAGCTACCCCCAACAAATAGAGTGGCTCTCTGCTCAGTGACTGTGGTTATTATTCAAAGGGCTTGATGGTTATTCTCCCATTCATCCTTATGGGTAACATGATGGCATCTTGGCTTAAAAAGAACCACACTCCTCTTCTTCAAAATCTTCAAACAAGCTGTGAGTTTTATTTTGTGTGGCTACTTCCGCCATGGATAAAGATTACAAACACCATAGGTTTTAAGAGGATCCATAAATTGTTGGGGTTACAAATATAAAATCCACATGTGACAGCCAACTGATGGGAAGCCATCCTAACTAGACCAGTTCTTGGACAACAGATACAGGTTGTCCCTTGGGCCTGTCCTTGAAACCTCTTCAGCTCTGGTGGAACCACCTGAAACTTGTTGCTTAGCTGACTCAGTCTTTAAGAACTAGAATCATTTCCATGCCCTGATGAGTCTGAAGAATCTCAATGTTGGCCCCAACTCATAAAAGCTTTATTTCTTTGAAAATGTTCTAAAAGACACCAATATTGGCACCCAGCGAATATGGATAATTGCAGGGAAGAAGGCTTCAGGTACACCACTGCACATAATATTTACATGTCATAATGACCAGCACTTCTGCAATTCAGTGTTTATAACAAGAGTAGCATTTCCATTTGGGTTCAGAGACTGCTGCTTAATGCCAGCACAGGCTGTATGCTCTATGGACCATTTGATTAAATGAACTGTACTTCAAAATGTGTTGGAATTACATTGAAGCTGAAATGCATTATGGGATCATAGATGTAGAGCTGTAATGGACCTCAGAGACCATTGAGTCAAACCCCCTCATTTTACACATAAAGAAACTGAGGACCAATGAAGTTAAGTCCCTTGTCACAAATCAAACAAACAACAAGCATCAGAGATGGAGTTGAATCAAGATCTTCTGACATGAGAGCCAATGTAATAAAGCAAGTAGTGGCTTACTGGAACAACTGATAGAACACTAGATTTTGAATTATGAAGACCTGAATTCAAATCTAGATTCAGATATTTATCAGCTGTTTGACCTGGGGAGAGTCATTTCACCTTTCTAAGTCTCAATTTCTTCAGGGTTGTTGTGAGGATCAAATGAGATGTGTATGGTGTTTTGCAATTTTTATAGTGCTATATAAATGCCATATATTATTAAACATACCAGAAACAATGTTCTAGTTTAAATGTCACTAACTGGACAGTATACCAGTGCCATGCCAGGAAATGGAATCACTTCCATTTGAATTGTCTTAGGAAGATTCTGAATATCACCTGGAAGAATAAGGTACTAGCCACTGAGGTCTTTTCTCCAACTAAACTGCCTAACATTCAAACTCTACTATAGAGAGTGTAATTCCAATGGGCTGTCATATTGTTCAAATGCCAAATATATGCTTGCCTGAAAGACTATTTTGCAGATAATTCACACATGGAAGGCACATCTGGGTATAAAGCCAATCATAAGCAGCTCTCTTAAGGACTTCTGCTGTGAATAATCTTAAGAATCTTATAGCATAGTGAATTCTCTATTCAGCAATAAACTAAAGCAAAACATTTGAGAAACTAAAGCACAACACTCACAACAATATTATATAACAACTTATTACTAAGGTGGCCACATAGTCTTAAACAGAACACATCATTCAGTAAGTCACAATCTCCTCAAACAATATAGAGTAGCCAAATCAAGTTTTCTTTTATCTTGTCTCCAGGCTAGCTTCCAGTCATCCTTATGGGGTAATCCTCTTTAAGTCAATCATCCTTATGGGGTAGTAGAAAGTACAAAGGCCATCCACCCCTAGGTCACAGTAAGTTACAGTATCATCAGTCAGCACTGAGTACCCAAGTAAAATCTCCTTTCATCTTAACTCAAGGCTGACTTTGAAATCCCATTGTTTCTCTTCCATGCTCCCAGCTCTTGCCTGGGTTCACTTAACTTTTGCCTGGATTCACAGGTAGGCAGCTCTCCACTCCCATGCAGCTCACAGGGACTGCCCACTCCAAGATCTTCACAGTTCCTGTTTCTAGGAAAACAAAACTCAACAGAACTACAATATATACACACATTTCTGATACTATCATTTCAATTCACTAATCAACACAAATCAACAGAGTGCTTTTGTCTGACAAAGTACACAAACCAAAAGACAGAATGCTTCTGTATGACAAAGTAACACAAATCAACAGACAGAATGCTTATGTCTGACCAAGTAAAACAAATCAACAGAGTATTTCTGTCTGACGAAGTAACATCAACACAGAAAGAACAGAGAGACAGAGTGCAAACACCACAAGTATTCTCCTTCTCAGTTATGCTTGGTCCCAGCTCATGCTTGAACTTTTATCTGTTCTACTCATTCCTGTTCTACCCTTTCAGCAAGCTCCCTCCACCATGCGCTCCATGTGATGACATTGAGCCTATTAAGGGCAGAGAAGGTCTCCAAAATCCCTTAGGCCAATTAAGGGCAATACAACGTATACTGTTTCCAACAAAGCCTTGACACAATCAAAGGTGAGGCTGAAAGACACTTGAATAGTTGAAACAAGCAGTAAAGTACTACTTTGCTTGCCATTATAGATGGAAGGAAGAGGCAAAACAAGGACATTCTCAAGTTCTCTCTGGCAAACTTTAGAATTGATTGAATGACAAAGGAGACACTGGTAAAGGACCACCCAGCATGCTATGCCAGTATCAAAGAAACTGCTGTGCTCTATGATCAAAGCTGAATTGCAGCAATTCAAAAGAAATGTGAGGTGCATTAGAGAATCCTTCCCAAATGTTAATATGGATTATCTGTGCCCCACCTGTGGTAGAGCATTCCAAGCTTGTATTGGTCTCATCAGCCATATTCAGACACAATATAACTTGACTCTAACATAATGATGTCATTTTTGTACTCTGAGAACAAAGGATGACAACCAATTACGACCTTAAGAAAGTTACTTATAACCACTTTGAGCTTTGGGTTTCCTCATCTCTAAGATTGGTCCCCTCTATTCAGAAACTCTTAGGTCTTAGGGTATAATTCTATTAGGCTTATCTGTATACACTTCTGATTTCAGAAGTCAGAATTAGCTGAAATGTCACTATCCATAGTTGATTTTTCTCCAGAAAATTTAAAAAGATAAAATGAAGAAAGGGTTCAAGTGACTTATTCTATATATTTTGAAAAGAAAGACGATGCCAAATCTCTATTCTATCAATTTAGTTATTTGGTTTGGATCAGTAGTCTCTTTGGCATGGAAAACTTTCAATATAAAAACTGCCCTGATGCATGGAGATCAGACACCTATTTATAACATCGAGCCTTGGAAAGTTGCCTAAGAGGTTTGAGAGCTTCACAGGATCAGAGGTAGGGCTGGAAGGGACCTAGAGACTAGCCAGTTCAAACCTTTCATTTTATAGATGAAGAAAGTAAGGTTCAGAGTCCAAGGCCATACAGGAAATGAGTATCAAAGTCTGTATTTGAACTCAGGTTCTCGAGTTCAAGGCCAGAACTCTGTCTAGTAAACCATGACGTCTTTGTGATGACACAGCTAATATGTGAAGGAAGCAGAGCTTGAACCAAGTCTTCATTACTTTAAGATTAGCCTTCTATCTACTATGCCACCAGTCTCTCCAGATCGCTAAAGTAACAAAACTACCAGAAAAAAAGATAAGAATATTCATTGAGTTTTCCTTAGTTCTTTAAAATTAACTTTTGTTCATCCTATTAGACAGCAAAAGTCTTGACTTGCAGAGGGGGAAAGTAGGCAAATGGGCCACCCTGCTCAAAGTTTTAATTAGAGAGACTCATTATTTAAGTGTGTTAGCATTTAAGTGGTCTCCCCAGGCTATGAAATTAATACCTCATTGAGGTGTTTGAAATTTAAATTACCATTTCTATATGGAAGAATTAAGATTTCAGAATACAGAGGGCCTATACAAAAACTAACCGTTTCCACTTGAGTCATAGCCTGGCAGAAGCAATATTTAATACTCTAGCTTTCTCTGGAGGCAGAAAGGTGGCACAGGGGATAGAGCATGAGGAATCAAGAAGATCTCAATTCAAATATGGTCTCAGACACTTACTAGGTGTGTGATCACTTAAGTCACTTAACCAGTTTGTCTCAGTTTACTCAACTGTAATATGGGGATAATCATGGTAACCCTCATAGGGTTATTGTGAATATAAAATGAGAATATTTGTAAAGTTAGCATAGTGCCTAGTATGGAGGAGGCACAGAGTTACATAAATGCTTAGTCTCTTTCTTCCTATTAACGTGGATTGGGTTATTTCAAAAAATGAATAAACATAAGCATGTTAACTTTAAAGCATTTATAAGCATGGAAATCGTTCCAATCCAATCACTATTTCTCATATGAAAGCATTATATTTATACCTATAGACACTTAATGGGAAATTTAATTATCATTCGTAGTTATGCAACTGTCATTCATTGTATATAAAACGTTTGTCCTCATAAATTAATCTATTTCTAGGTTAAATTATTTACCACTAAGATCAATGGTACACCACCGTATGATACTCGAGTATAAACATCTTTTATGGTTCCCTTTCCCACCCAACCCCAGTCTCTCCCACGTTTTTTGTTTTTGGTTTTTTGCTTTTTGGAGGGAGGAAGGTGTGGCAATTGGGGTTAAGAGACTTGCCCAAGGTCACACAGCTAGTAAATGTTAAGTGTCTGAGGTTGGATTTGAACTCAGGTCAGCCTGATTCCAGGGCCAGTGCTCTATTCACTGTGCCACCTAGCCGTCCATCTCTAACATTTTTTTGGGTTGAATTTCCCCACTTTTTCCAATATCACACATTCAGAGAACTCAATTTCAGACAAATCCAATTCTGATAACTATTGTGAAATTTCAATTTGTTTAATTTTACTACCTTTGACATGACTTGATTATTTCCTCATCTAATTGCTTCTCTTATATAATATTGGGGTGAATAAAATAATTTATTCCAATTATAGGCAATCAAAATGCTTTAAAATACACTGTCCTTACTAAAAAAGATAAAACTTACAGCTATACCTCAGTTGTAAAGAACATGTCTATACAATATTTCAGTTACTGATATATTACTGAATAATGTACATTAAGATTAAAATAAATAAAAAATATACCTGTGTCTTATAGAAAAATCAATTGACTAAATGGAGTGTTCTGAAGAAATAATTTCAATCTGAAAATTAATCTGACATAATCTTCTACCTCTCTGATTACTTATCACTAGCCTTTTGTAACAACCTCTTCAATTAATTGTATTCAATAATTATTTTTAAGTACTTTGGATAGGCTAGGCACTTGTTAGGCCCCAGTGATACAAAGACAAAATTTTTAAAAGTCCCTGCCCATTAAAGAATTTATATTCCACCTTTATCCCACTCTATTAATCCTATGCATCAATTATGGATTCATTCATTTTATTTCTTCAGTAAATATTTATTAAGAGCCTACAGTGCACCATGCTACACGTTGGAGGCTCAGTTCTAGATTGTATGATACACACACACACACACACACACACACACACACACACACACACCCTATCTCTCACCAACCATGAGCACAGCTTCCAAATCATGTAAGGGAAATTAAATGTACAAGTCTACAATTTTGATTATTCCAATCAGCACCTTTTCCCACAAGATCACACTGGAGTAATAGGTTATACATTTTAGGCCTATCATAGATTTAATATGGTGCAAAGTGTATACATATATTTCTATATTTTCCCCTGCCCAACTTTGCACCAACCCTATTCATTTTTGTTGTTTTTACTTACATGGGATAGGAACTAATTCTGTGACTTCATTAATCTAGGGAACTCCCATGAGAGGATGGATACTCCCTCTAACAATGCAGGTCAGCACTTTTTCTGCATTTTATAGTCTTAGAGAGTTCTAAAGAACTGTGAGATTAAAAGTCTTGCCCAGGTTAGACAGATAATGAGCAACAGTCAAGAACCAAGTTTCCTGGCTGACCCTCTATCCTCCATGCTGCATATCTTATTAAAAACTAAATTTTAAAAAAGGACAACTACTATCAAATAGTGTGACTATATTAATGGAAAAATGGAAACTAAGAATGATCACGTGGCAGGCACAGGAAAAATAGTCAACCATGTATTCTAGTACTTCAAAAATAAGTTTAATCATGCAAGATCAATATAATATTCTCTAATACCATGCTAAAACATTGCAGCTAAATGTAAGAGGCTTTATTATTATAATTATTATTATTACAGGATATAATTTTGGCAGTTATTAAAAATATTTACTTGAAAGGAACTCCAAATATATTATTTTAGAAACAATATTTTGAAATCTAGCAAAAAGCAACAGAAACTATTGCTCTTTATACATTTTTGGCATGACACTGCCATACAGTTACAGAATTATAAAATAAGCATTTTATAGTACCATACAGATCCAGAAACTGGTTACAACTTCTACCACATACATATGGTATTGGTGCTAACAAACATGCATGGCATTCTGTAATTTTATGCTGCAAGAGAATACAGAGTACAGAGCAGACCCATCAATTGCAACACATTTGCCACTGCAAAATGAAAATGTGTGCATTTAAAAAAATAATTACACCACCATTTTTCCTGAAATACATAAATATGACATACTACCACTTCCAAAATGGAACAGTAAATTGATTTTAGGCTGCCATTTATTTCACTTAGGGAACGCCCCTCTTTGAAATCAGTTGAAGGGTATAAGTATTTTGTCCTCATTTATACCCTGAATTTTGATGGTAAACATGAGTTAAATTTCTCTGTTTTTTAAAGCATTTGACTCACAGAAATGTGGGGGGATAATTATTTTGTTTCTAACATGCAGTCTGAATAAGCATTTGCTTAGGAGCTCAGTCCTTAGGCCTAGAAGAGCACCCTGGGCACTGTGAATGTTGCATTGGCATCATACCCTTCTCTTCTTACCAATGAGGAAACTGGGTCTCACAGAAGTTAAGGGATTTACTCAAAGTCACAAAAGTATTAAGTGCTAGATATGAATCCCAAACCAGTCTCCTACATCAGACTTTCAATTCTTCCTCCTTTCTGTAGATGGCCTTGTCTACAGAAATATGTGTTAATAGCTAAGCCAGTCTGTTGGCATACAAAAAGAGAAGTAGAACTTGTCTTAGTGAAGCTGGTTACTTAATAGCTATAAGTGGGGGTCGAGGACAGGGTGAGGCAGCTTGTACAAGACAACATTATAGATTTCCATTTCCGTGATTTTGCAGACCAATCTCACCACAATTAGTAACATCACAACTTGAAAAACATTATTCAAGAACTATATCCTGGATGAAGATTTTTCAGATTATCCTCTTCTAATTCTAACAAACGTTACAATTGCTTCCAAGAATGAAGTTGGTTATGATGGTTAAGTACATTTCTATCTTAGGTTTGTTTCTGTTCCTTAGAGAACCACAGAATCTCAGACTGGGAAAGAACAGTGAGACCGTTACTCCAAATACTTTCAGTTTCAAGAATCCCTCTACAAATATCCAAAACTTAGTCATTCAGTCTTTACCAGAAGACCCTTTCCACAGGGAAAACCCTTTAAGTCTTGGGAAAGTCCATTCAATTTGGGGGTAGTTCTTATTGTTAGAAAGTTGCTGGGGGGGTTGTTTGTTTTTTAAAATGTCAAGCAAATATTTGGCTCTCTACAATTTCCACTCGCTGTTCTAATTGATCTTTTGAGATCAAATGAAACAAATCTAACCCTTGTTTCATATCCCTCTCTTTTAAATAATTAAATAAGTGCAACCACTTCTTCAGGTCCCAGTCAAACTCATACACAAGCAAGTCTTCTTCCCTCCAGGCTCACCATTTTCATAGCTGGGATTCTTACCTTGGTGCCCATGGACCCTAAAGAGGTCTATAGATTTCAGAGGGGCTGTGAACTTGGACTGTTAAAAAATATCTATTTTCTATAGCCTCTAATTGAAATTTAATATTTCCTTCAACACTTTTTCCAAGAAGGAATCCATAGCCTTTAGCAGACTGACAAAGGAGTCTATCTCACAACACACACGCTAATTACTCTAGTTCAAGAACAACGATCTTAGAGAGAAGAACGTAGATATGCATCTCAGTTCTGATACTTTCTAGCTTTATGACTATGGGAAAATCACTTAACTTCTATGGGATTTCCACTTCTTGATGAGGAAAATCATATTACTTACCTTATAGGACCAATGTGTGAAAAGTATATTTGTAAACCTTAAAAGTTCTATATAAATGTGTATTCATTTTTCAGTATTTAGTGATTCCTTTATCTCCCCTCCCCATTAGATTGTAAATTCTCTAAGTACCCAACAAATATCAAATGACTAATTCAACCCACTCTAGAAAAACTGGAAGGTTTCCTAGGGACAGAAGCTTATAAAAGTAGCACTGCCTTCCTAAGGTCTTGGAAAACATCTTCCTTGTGTTAACACTACCACTTCCATAATTTTAAGAATGAAGATGCAATGAATAAATCTCATGGTTTAAATATATCCTATAAAGCATTCTGATTAAATGCTGAAAACCCAGGGCAATTGCAACCTTTGCCCTTCCACTTCTATTTTTAAAGCACACTGAATCCTTCTACTGAATTTTTTAAAAACTACAACAGGACTGCCAAAATAACTTCTGACTCAGAAGGAAAAAAATTATAAGGCAATGTATTTCCCAGAGAATAATTATTTACATGCAATTTTAATTTGTTTAACAGGAGTCAAGTTGATCTCAATATACTACACAATGTAGTAGATGGTGAGCAACTGCTTGTCGTATATAGTGTATAAGAACAAATATTCACTTAGATTGAGCTGAAACTGTGTTGTCGTATATAGAATGAAATGTATATATGAAATCTGCAGTTTCAATGGAATGGTTTTTACTTAGGAACACATTTTCAGCATTTTGTGTATACTCTACTAAAATAAATAATTCCTTACCAAAAAAAGAGAGGAGTCAACAAGTCAGAAAGAAAACAAAGATATTAGTATTTCTTTTATTAGTAGTATTATCATTATCCTGGAAAGCAGGACTCAATCATGCAATCATAATTTGTCAAAGCAGTTATGAAAGTAGTTTTTAGATGCCTTGAACAATTTCTTAGAGTCAAACTTCTAACATGTTAGTCAAAAGGGCTTTCCTTTCCTACTTATGTGTACCATTTACATCAGCAGGTACATAGATGTAATATTTCATATTTATCTAAGATAGGTGCTGAAAGCTAAATATACCAATTAATAGAAAGCAAAAATAGTTTTTAACACACTAAATAATTTATGCTTTTTTATTCCAAACACTTTCCCCAAAACAACACATTGATTTAATTTTATGAAAAATACATCCAATTCCCCTTTCCCTCTTTGGATGAATTCAAATCTCACCAAGAGGCCATTTCTCCAAAAGAAAAAAAAGAATAGTAACTTGCATGGAAACCAATTTCATTCATGATATTAAATATTATAATTTTTATATCATGATATGGTTTCTTACAAATTTTTTAAAGAAATGAAAGTGTCAGCTTCTTAATGAAAACTGCTTACACTATGTAAGGCACATTTGGAAACCTCTAGGAATACTTATATATAAGCAAATCATTACTAGTTTCAATCATATGTTATTTTTAAAAACATGGAATATTCCTGTACATTTTGCTGAGTAGGTGGGATATTCAGAATTGGGAAAGAGCAGGCAGACAGTCAACCTAGAAATTACCCACATGAATCAGTTAGTGCAATAAGCAGTATAGAATTATAAGCTGAAAGAAGAATGAGTAAATAAACATATGCTTCCTTGTTTTGGGGTTCCCAGATTTTCTATGTTTCACTGACAGCCATCTTTCTCTACAACCACAACTACAATCTGAAATATTAGTCACCCCTAGCTTTAATGAGTTTCCAAGGTGGCCTCCTGGATCTGTCTCCTTGGCTGAAGCTTCTTCTACCACAGTATTTAGATCCTGCTCTGGTAGAAGTTAGAGTGATTAATTTCAGCCTGGACATTGCCTAATGACTGCATCTGTTTTCAAATATGGAGAGATGTTATTCCTAGAACTGAGTAGGAACCTCCCCCTAAGAGAGGAGGTGCCTAATAAAGCAGCTACAGGTGCAGTCAGCAACCAAGAGAATGCAAACAGAACAGTTCATATTGTCCTTTGTTTCTAGAGTGGGCAGGAATGCTTGAAAATGTCTTAAAATGTGGTGTCTGATTGGCTAGATTTAGTTACTGGGGATTAGATAAGTCACTTATTACAAAAAGGTTAACTTAGCAAAATTTGATTTTTAAAGAAACACACCAAATTGTCTTTTATAAATTTTGACAATATGAAACTTTTCCTTACTAAATTTATTAAAGCAATGCATACATAATATGCTACACTTAATTTCTATTCCCACCCACCCCAAAATCTAACTGCTATTCAGAAAAAAAGCTTAAAGAAAAATACATATTTCTACTCAACAAAATCTGAATCCATGATGACATAAAAAAGCTAACTGGAAGCCTTCCTACTTGGCAAAAATGCTGTTTAGAATGTCCCTAATGACTGTGTTAATCTATGGTCACAGGGTTTGTTTTCTTCCATACACTAAATTTAAAAAAAAAAGGGTGCTTTCAAAACCTGAATTGGAAACACAGTTGAAGTATTTTTTGAAGTGCATAATATACTTGAGAAAACTGACATTTCCACTTAAATCTCTAATTGAATTCCTTGGAATTTTTTTTATGGGAACAATCACCAAAATTGTGCGGTGAATGGCAGAATTATTTAATGGTATAGATTTTTTCATTTCTAGTACAAAAAAGTAAAATGGCAAATTATCACAAATGTCCTATAATAATCCATGCAGCATTACATCTATTTGCCACAAAATACAAGTTACCATTACATCAATATCTGACTGCATATCCTTGTAGCCTCAGGTACAAGATAAGGACTATATATCACAAAGGGTCAATAATGTTCCTGGCACTTTAGACATGCTTCACTAAATTTTTTGGTAATAATAGCTTTTCAATATGCCTTAGTAATCACAATAGTTGTGTGTGTGTATTTTAATATAAGATGACAAAACCAGACCTACAGGGCTGATTCCTGTTTCAAATACATAGAAATGCATTTCTGCATACCTTATAAAACAAGTTACTAAATTCACAGAATATTGTCAATAGAAAAACAAATAGAAGATATTTGGCACTTTGTGCAGCTGCAAAAAGGATTATATTCTCTCACTATTCTCTATTCTCCTCTCAAAAACTCTCTTTTACCTTAACTACGTGTTTCAAAAAGTCTCTAGTGTAAGGAAGACCAGAATCCATGTGGAAGAAACTCAGTTTTCTCTGTAGGACTACATATTAGAAAATTTCATGAAACAAGTTAGACAATATCATATATAAGAAAAGGAACTTTTAATTAGAAAAATATTTTTAAAGAGTAATGGACAGTGCTGGACTCGGAATCAGGAGAGACTTAGGCCCGAATCCTGCCTCTGATATTTTCTATCTGTGTGACTATGGACAAGTCATTTACTCTCTAGGAGCTTTCTTTTCCTCATCTGTAAAATGGGAATCATCATACCTCTGGTTACTAATTCACTAGCCTGTTATTGGGACCAAATGAAATAATATAGGGTAAAACGCCATATAAATGTCAGCTATTATTATTGCAGTGGACAATTTAGAGTCTGTTTCTACCTCAAAGAGTTATTATATGCTATAATTACTAAATAAAAGGTTATAATTCCATTATAAATGATTATTTAATAATTTTGTTCTGATTATGAACATTAGCCTTGTATTCTGAGAACACAGCTATGAACACTGAGTACAGAAACACATGTCTAAAATGCAAAGGTACTTTCAACAATTGAATAAATCTTTGTTATTTTTAATAAGCTCTTAAAGATTATTCATCCTCAACGCTGTCCTTGTCTTATCTATCATCAAACAAACAATCAAATGTGGGAGCCTCTCCTGTCCCCCAACACACATCCTACAGCATTTATGAGGTACCCACAAAGGCATGGTGTTGTGCTCAGCGGTATTCTACATATTTCCTGCATAGAAATATAACCATAGAAACATTGCATAAAATAAGAGAAAGCAAAAGTAGGCACTTGACAAAATTTAAACTAATAAAACATTCAGAATGATACTTATTATCATGACATAAAGAACTATTTCAGAAAGCCATGACATCATTCACTGAGGATAGCCATTGATATGAGATTTCATGTTGTGTCAAAATTCACAATTAAACTTCAAAAAAATCAAATATAGTAACATCAAATATATCTCTAATAGCCTATTGAACTTGGGAGTTGGGTGGGGTAAGATAGCAATGGCTGGATGTTTTCTAAGATCGCCAAAATATAACACTGAAAGAAAGTGGACCAACAGAAACACATGCAATAGAATTCAAAATTGTACATATTAAAGCATTTTACTGGATTTATAACTTTCTAAATGCCCCCAGCCAAAAAAAATGTAAAGTAGAATAAAGAAAAGAACTTCCCAAAAGAAATGAATAAAACAAAATTACTGTATCTATTGATGAGTAAGTTCAAGGTGCATGCTAAAGTGATTATGATTACCCTTATCTACTCACAATTTCCACAAATAACCCAATTAAAAATAAGACATATTTTTGAAAGTTAAGATATGTATACTAAAACCTCCATGAAAAGCCTACTTCAATGACTTCCTGTGGTATTGGGGTTACCCTTGGGTCTTCAAAAGCTAGGCAAGTGGATCTCATTCTCTGGCAGATCCTTGAAGGCAAGCTTAAAGGCTTCACATATGGCCATGTGTGTTGTGTATCTGTTATGTGAGAACCAGCCTAAGTTTGAAGAGGTTTATCACCAAAATGTTGGCCATCATGATTTTTTTTCCACTCTATAGCAACTCAAGTAACCATCTACTATGGTTTGCAGTCTGCACTGATGACATAAATGCTTGCAGAGATGAAATCTTGAATGGTTTGATGGCCTGCATTCTAAGTATATTCAAACCAAGTGTAATGAATTTCAACCTTTGTTTTTCCAATTTCAAAGCTTAACACTTTGGAAAGGGGAATCACACAGTCCTTTTTCATTATATAGAGGACCACATCAATCTATCAATCTTATAAGGCACCTTATTGAGATATCTGTGTTTATACTGTTAAATGCCTTGCAAAGTAGAACAGGTTTCATGACTTTGTTGTTAAAGATTTAAAAAAAAACTCCCTCTTTTAATTCTTCCTATCTTCAGTTTTTCTGTATATATAATTATCTGAAAGACACAGGATCAATACCTAAAACCAAACACAATGTCCTCAGAAATAATGTTTCTCTGTGTCTTTGGCATCAAAATTTATATTAAAGTCCTTAGCTCAGGAAAACATAGCTATGATTTGTTTAAAAGAAAATCTCCAGAATTTAAAGTTACACTCCAGCCAATGTTCTATTTCAAATTCAAACTGAAGGTCGGCATATGGGAAGTTCTTAATGCTGCCTGGCAACTTATCTTATCAATTTACAAAGATTTAAAAGTGGAATTTAGGCATATCAGAGTAACTAAACCAAGAATATCCTTTTGATTTTGAAGATTTTTCAAAATAAGCTTTTTTTTTAGGTACTCCCCAAAGACCAAATTGCTTTTGGAATACCTCTGAGAAGACCAGAGATCTCTACTTTCTTTCATTTTAAAGAAACTAAGTATGAATCAGTGTAACAACACAACAGAATTGTTTTGTTTTTCCCTGTATAGAATGCAGTCTATCCTAAAAGGAACTATTTCTAGGTCAAACACAGACAGTTGTTTCAAGGTACCAAGTATGTTATTTTAAAGCTATTATAAACTGTATACAAAACAGAATTTGAAAACTCAGAGCCTAAAAGCATTATCTGATGCAATGTCTTTAAGACTTCCAAAATGAGAATAACAACAAAAATTGTTTACAACAGGAGTCACAAGCAGATGTCTAGGTCCCAATTTTAGGATCTGACCTCATCTTTATTCTTTGGGATGGGTTCTACAATAGTTTTTTCCTTACCTAAACTGGTTTGTGTGTTTTCTGAAGAGTTACTAGAGCAGTTCTTGCTATCCTCATCCGAGGAACCTTTCCTTTTAACTCCTGAATTCTCACAATCCAGGCTTTGACATTCACTGTCCTCACCTTTTTCGAAAGACGGAGCATTCTCTTTTTTATCTAAGAGATTATTATTAATAGTTTTTTCTGGCTTAGAATTTAGACTTTCAGCACTGCCGTCCTTTTCACTATTTCTTGGCTTAGCAATTTCATTACCAGCCTCCATTCCAGGCCGATCTGCATTTTCTCCATCTTCTTTCAATTCTCCCTTATTTTCTTCAGCTGCTTTGCTACTTAAATGAACAGCTGTGGAGTTATTCTTAGACTCCTTGGATTTTTTGTGCATAGATTGAATAGTGTGACCAGAGACAGGAGATGCAGGGGTCTTTGCTGCTTTGCTTCCTTCAGGCTTTTGTTTTTTAGCAGGCCCCCAAATAAAATGATCTGGAGGGGTATAATGTTGCTGAGCAAACCGGAGGAGTTTCCTTCTTTCTCTTCTGTCTCTAATAGTATAAACAAAATATTCCAAAGCACTCTGCTTGATATTTGGAAGAGTGTTCTCTACCAGGGCCTCTTGAAGAATAAATTTTACAAGAGGGGATTTAAAATGTTCATATCCAAGCTCACCAAGGCTTTTCAGAATCCGAGTAATTCTTAAGTAGTTGTGCTGAGACCTGGAAGACATTATTAACAGCAATCAGCAAAAAAAGCAGATGGAAAAAACAGAGAACGAAAACTACTAGAGAAGGTTTATGGACAAGTAAGAGGGTGAAATGTCATATCTTGAAATAAGAAAGGACTCTTAAAGGAAAGAATAAATTAGGGTCTTTTATTTAGACTAATATAAGAAACAACATGGAACAGTGGGTAGTGAACTGACCTTCAAGCTACCCTCTGACATATGCTGGCTAATTGGGTAGGTCACTTAACATCTCAACGCTCTAGGTAACTTTCTGAGACTCTAAGTGGCAGAGATGTTGACTTGCACTGATGGAATTTCCTCACCTGAAAGTTCCCTATCCCAATCAAGTCACTGGCCCTTATTCCTACAAGGCTAAAGGTCATAGATTTAGAGCTGGAAGGAGTTCAGAGAGTCTTATGTTCAACCCCTTCAATAGCAAATGAGGAAAGAGATGCCCATAAACGTTGTGATTTGCCCAAGGTAACTCAGTATTTGAGCTATGATTCAAACCTAGGTCTTACCCCTATAACATTCTACAGAGCCTTGATGTCAAAATACATTTGCTGATTTGTGAGAAAATCAAACAAGTCTCTGCAATACAAACACATTCTTTGTTTAATGCTTTCTTATTAGAAAAACATACAGAATAAGAATTATTCCCAGTGCTGTTGGAGGAATTAATATTTGTTTATTAAGTACTTGGAGAATCAATAGTGTAACTAAGCACTTAATTGTAAAAACACTACTGTTTTTGTAATTGTGATTTGTATAAGCATAACAAGGGCTGACATGCCAGCTGCAGTTTGTAGGAGCTGATCAGCAAAATCAGCAGAATGAAGCAAATGGAAAAGAATGAAGGAAAAGATCATTTTACTTCACTCTGTGAGCAATTCTAACTGGTTAGCAAAGAAAACAATTAAGGAGAAAAAAAGGACTACCATATTTGCATCTGCTTCAAATCTAATGACATTATTTTTTTTCTATTCCACGGCACTCTCTCCAGCTTCTCCAAAAGTGATCACCACTATTTTGTCACATCCCAAAGATTGCTCTCATTTCAAAATCTAACACTTCTCTTTTCTGTACCAAAGTCTCTTTTTATAACTAAGCACACACAGCCTTAAGACTGCCTTTAAATATCTCTGCATACTTCTTCCAGGTTCCCAAACATTGTCTTATCTATGCTCTATGGCCCAATTCAATCCAATCCCTACATGTTGGCTTTTACCCTAAAAGTGTTTTCAATTAGTGCTTCTACACACAACTATGATCAGGGGGAACCTTGGTGTTCTATTTGATATGAATAATGGTTCTCTGAGATTAATTTTGTTGAACCATTTAGAAACAATCATTCCACCTGTGAATTCCAGAAGTCAAATCAACTAGCATTTACTAATTGCCTACAATGTGCCCAAAGGAATGTTAAATTTTGATCACTGAAACCTTACAAGATATTTTGGGATTTATAGGCTAGATTTCATTCTTAAAGATCATGCCTTAAACCAAAATCACTTTGACTGGCCAATAATAGCTCTTATTCCAATCCCCAGGAGTGGTCATTGTTTGCTTCCCCACCTCCACGTGCTGTTTACATAAATGGAAATAGAAACTGTTTGTTTTAGTCAGAAATCATGAGGGTCTTCTCCTCCCAGATTGATTTTTTTTGTCTCACTCCTGACCTAGCCTTAATCACTGAATGCATGTTACCTCAGTCAAACTGAGGCCCTTAAAAAGGCCAAGATCACAGAAACAGCAAGGTCCCACAGCTCCCACACAGCCACCCTAAACACCCATAAAAATATGACACTGGACAAATTCTAGGACTCTCAAACTCAAAAAATACAGAAAACACATCTCTTGTAGAAGGCAGCTCAGCAGCAGGGGATCAGCGCAGCAGGAAGCAAGCTGAGGCCAGCCCAGCCTGAAACTGAAACCATGGCCAGGCCCCTGGGCGGTAGGAAGGAGCCGAGCAGCAGCCAATCTACAAGAGAGAAGAGCCACAGCCTCCAGAAACTCCACATCTACCAAGGTGTGAAAAAGAGGCATTAAAGAGAGGTGTGAAAAATAGGGATCAGAGAAAGGCAGCTGGCTGGAGGGGCTCATCCCAGGCCAGGAGATGAGACCAGTCCAGCCGGAAACCGCCATGTGGCCAGGGTCCAGGATGGATGGGAGGAGCAGAGCCTCCCAAGCCACAGCATGAGTCTACTTCAGAGAAGATCTAAAGCACCTGGAGCAATCTGCATAAGCCAGGATTAAAGGTCAGTGAAAGTGAGTGAAGCTCTCAAGCTAAATTTGGGAGAGGAAAAGCAGTTTGGCCAATCTACCCCCGGGGAAAGGAAGCAGTGGGGGAAGGGCAAGGGCAAAAACTGCTGTAACCAACAGATGCCCCCACTGGGCTACTTCAGAGCCCCTGGCCTGAGGATTCTGCAGGGGGGGCTGAGTCACTTGATCAGGGTCAAGAGCTCTTGCATTGAGCAGCCTGGATCCAGGATCATGGTCTTGGGTGGTGGTCCTGGGGAGCACTTTCAGCAAGCCAAAGGTAGGGGAGGCTGCAACACCCCCCTAATAGCTCCAGCAGCTGGGAAAATCCCAGGGATTTGGAAGAAGGCTTTCCCCCCTGGAAGTAGAGTTTCACAAAGCTAAAAAAAACCCAACCAATTAATTGACTGGCCAACATGAGGAAAAGGAAGCAAAATAAGAACAGCAATAAAACTCTAGAATCGTTTTTTGTGGACAAAAAGAATCAAAGCATGGAATGGGAGGAAGACAACACAGTCAGAACTCCCACACCAAATGGTTGCAAGACACTTGAAGAATGCCTAGTAGCAATAGATAATCTAAAAAATGATTTTGAAAAACAAATAAGAGAAGTGGAGGAAAAATTGGGGAGAGAAATTAGAATGATGTGAGAAAACCGTGAAAAGGGAGTCAACAACCTGACTGAAGAAAACAACACTTTAAAAAATAGATTAACTCAAATGGCAAAAGAGGCCCAGAAAGCCAGTGAGAAAACGAATGCCTTAAAAAGTTGAATTTCCCAGATGGAAAAAGAGTCTCAAAAGCATTCTGAAGAGAATAATTCCTTCAGAATTAGAGTGGAGCAAGTGGAAGCTAATGACTTTATGAGAAACCAAGATGCTATTAAACAGTTACAAAGAAATGAAAAAATAGAAAGCAATGTGAAATATCTCCTTGAAAAAACCACTGACCTGGAAAATAGATCCAGGAGAGACAATCTGAAAATCATTGGTCTACCTGAAACCCATGAC
>CM053593.1:235826275-235865139 GCA_028646575.1 Pseudocheirus occidentalis | reverse complement strand
CTCTCTCTCTCTCTCTCTCTCTCTCTCTCTCTCTCTCTCTCTCTCTCTCTCTCTCTCTCTCTCTCTTTCTCTCTCTCTCTCTCTCTCTCTCTCTCCCCCCTGTCTCATATATTAGTTGTCTTAAATGAGCTCTGAACAAATGCAGAATCTCATTCAATTCACAGATTAAATAAAATACTTTTAGAAGATTTACAAATCCACCCAAAGCAAGGAAATCAGGGAGGCATTTTCTTAGATTGAACTAAATTGAAATGAAGCATGACCCACTTCTACAAACCATATGTTTACCAATTAAAATGACAGACAGTCTATCAGTCAACAAGCATTTATTAAACACTTACCATGTACCAAACCTTGTGATTGGCACTGGGAAGACAAAAAAAATTAATGAAACAGCCCGTGGCCTGAATTCACATAGATAAAGTATTTCTCAAGTGCTTACTATGTTCTAGGCACAGTACCAAACAATAAGAATATAAATACAAGCAAATACCACAGACCCTCCCCTCAAGACGCTTATATTGAAATATGGAAGATGATATACAACAGGATATTGAAACTCAGGGAGAACCCAAGTAAGGGAAGGAAAACACGGTGAAATGTCCTAGAAAGTGGCATGTGAGATTAGGCCCCAAGGTGTGGAAGAGCTAGAAGACCCAATGAGAGTACAAGATTCTTATAGAGATGGTCAGAGAAGAGAGATTTAGCCAGGAAGTAAGCCCCCTCAAAGAGCCTACATCTAGGGGCAGCTCAGTGGTGCAGTGCATAGAGCACCAGCCCTGAAGTCAGGAGGACCTGAGTTCAAATGTGGCCTCAAACATTTGACACACTTACTGTGTGACCTTGGGCAAGTTACTTAACTCCAATTGCCTTGCCTTCCTCTCTCATTAAAAAAAAAAAAAACCTACCTTACATCTGTTCTACTGGTCTAAATAACAGGACATTTATATATACCACACAAATATACATAAATAAAAGTGCATATTTATAAACATATACACACATATAAGTATGTGTTTACATATGTACTAGAAATGTGTTTATCTATTACACAAAACACATATATAAACATGTGTGTGCATACATATGTATATATACATACAGAGATACATATTCATGTGTGTACCTATATATGTTGTGTATATATACACACATATACAAAACAAAGACAGCATGGCGTAGTCAATAGAGTAGTAGATGTCCAGAAAGATCAAGGTTCTTGCCTCTGACCCACACTGGGCAAGTTACTTAAGCTCTCAGTCTGCTAGGCAATTCTCTAGGGAAGTGGTTCTCAACCTTCCTAATGCCGTGATGCTTTAATACAGTTCTTCATGTTGTGGTGACCCCCAACCATAAAATTATTTTCGTTGCTACTTCATAACTGTAATTTTGCTACTGTTATGAAACATAATGTAAATATCTGATACGCAGGATGTATTTAAGCTGAACATAACCCACAGGTTTAGAACCGCTGCTCTAGGGCTATAAATGGTAGAGAAGATGCCAACCTAAAACGGCAGAATATCCTTATTTGAGCATTTACAATATCAGTAAAACCAGGTCCAGAATCCATTTCTAGCCTATATAAAATTAATACAAGATCCTTTCTGGACATGGAATACATCAAAGCTAAGGGGACCAGAAAAACTTCATGTAGAAGGTGATATTTGTGGCTGAGTCTTGAATGAAACTAGAGATTCTAAGTATGGGGGTGGTAAGGAGGAAGTATCTTACAGGTAAGGGGGAGAGCCAGTGCTAAGAAACAGAGAGAGAAATGGGATGTCAGGGGAATAACAACACTGAGTCAGTTGTGAAAGTCCACTTACTTTATCTTGATTTGTTGAATCATCAACCTAAAACTTTGTTTTCAAAGGTCAAAAGCATCAAAGAACCAATGCTCAATTACCTGTGTGGTACTATTCATGTTTTAAAATATCTATAGCAAGTAATTTAAAAAGCTGACTTGTTCATGATACCCAGCAAGTTTCTAAACTGCAACCTGCAATGATAGATTCATGGGAAATGCAAAATCATATTTTCCATATTACTCTAGACAATTCAATTGAAGCTACAAATTGATACCTAACAAACAATAAACTTTCCCAAAAAAAAAACCTTTATAGAAACATATTTATATATAGGTTTTTCTTTTATTCAGCTGATCTTTTGGACCATTGATTCTCTCTAAAAGCAAGGATAACTGAGAGCTTAGTAAGTACACTCTCTTCTCTAAAAATGTTTAAATAAGACTAGGTCTAACCAATAGCCAAAGCACAAAATATGCATACTCATCAGAACAGGAGTTCTGATGGCAGGTAGAATCATTAGAGAGAGGGGATTATACATCAAAGGTTCCATTCTTAAGCAATTCACATAATTCAAGGGCAGATTTTTTTTTCCCCTTAATAGCATAGCATTTTCAGAGAATTACTTAATGTGCTTTTGGGGTAGATAGAAGAGACTTGTTTTTCTGAATACTGTGACACATTAAACTTCACTCATAAGGGATTCACTATCCCCTACTCTCCAACACTCAAAGACACATGTGTGCACGCACACACACACACACACACACTGTATGTGGGGATTTTTATTTTCTGTCTTTTATATTTCTTTGTTTGGGTCAGTGACTGTGGGTGGAAAAAAGGGAACAGTATATGAGAAAACCAAGAAGTGACAACTTTCAGGGTAGCAATGATAAACTGTAAACTTGGAAACTACTAAGTAATTGTAAGCAAATCACACTGGCATAAACTTTCAAAATGATTGCATCATATATCAGGATGGGATTACTAGAAAAATTCCAATGGAAGACTATTTTTTAAAAAAAGACTTTATGATGCCATTTAAAATTATTAGAACATTATTAACTTAATGCCATACTGGGTGTATACCTAATTTAAATGAAAGAATTGATATTTTAGAGTGTCTATTTCTTTTAAAGTGTCTTATTTTCCTGACCATAATAATTTTCCCCTTACCCCTTTCATTCTGGACTACTACTTTCATCCATGTATGTAAGGAACTCCTCATGTCATATCCTCCACTGATACAGAGCAACAACTAGTCTGTGACTTCTACTCTTAGAAATATTAAGTGATTTGCTAATGGTCACATAGCTAGTAGCAGGAGCCAGAGGAAGGACTTGAATTCAGGTCTTTCTAACTCCAAGTCCAGCCTTCTAGACACTATGCCAAGCTTCCTCTCATACATATGCTCCTAAGTTTAAATCCAGTATCATACCAGATCCAGATGTGTGACCCTGGACATTGATTAGTAAATGCTTGTTGACTGATTGACTCAAAAAAATCAGGCCTTCCTATCTCCTCTCCTTTAATTATACAACACATATACGAATTCCTCCTTCCTTCCCTTATGTCCCACAATGCATATACTTATAAAGACCCTGAAGTTCCCTTTGCAGTCCCAATTTATGGGGAAAAAATGTTGTAAACCCTGATGATATCTCCTTTTCTGCCCATTGGGGCAAGATTTTAGAAACAGTATGTATTGTGCAATGAAACATGCCCCCTGCACTGACACATACCACTGCTCCAGGACTACAGAATGCTACTGGGGAATGACACATACTCGGTCAACTGCAATCCAAATCTGTATCTTCACATTACTTATCAGTAGTGTCCATCCCTGGACCTTGTTTCTACTGCTCTTCTTTGGCAATCTGATTCCAAACTACTTGTCCAACTTTATCTACATCTGATCCCATCCTACCTATCCAACTTTATTTCTCATTACTCCCCAATACAAACTCTTCACTACAGCCTAGTCAGTCTCCTTTCTATTCCCCTACCCACATCCTATTCATTCTCACCTTTGTTCATGTTCTTTCTCTTGCCTAGAATCACATCATTCCTCAGCATTCTCCAAATTTTTCTCATCTTCCATGTCCTAGTACAAGTCTCACCTCCTCCATGAAGCCTTTGCCTACTATTCCCATTTAGACTGAGCTCCCCCTTCTCTGAACTCCTACAGTATTATTTATAAACAATAACAAACACTCTCAGCAAATCAGTAAGAATCAGTAAAATATATAGAGGATAGACAGCTTCAGAGTTTGAAAGATCTGGGTTCAAGTAATGCCACCTCCCAAAAATAGCTTGGAACAATTTTGTATATATTTCCATAAGTATGTATTGTCCCCCACTAAAGAACCTAAGCTAGTTGAACACAGAAGACTTTTTTTCTTTTGCCTTCATTTTTACCTTCATTAGCCCCTAGCATAGTACCTGGTATATGCTAGGAATTTAATGTTTATTGATTGATAGAGTAGTGCATTTCAATGTAAAGAGAGGATAATAAAATAGCTAACATATCCAGGATACCACAAAAATAGCATATTAGTTCATATACTTTCTCCTCCTACTTCTTTTTTTTTATTTTTTCCCTTAATGCATTTACTCTAAAATGAGGATAGATTAGTACTTATATCCAGATATAGATATGTCTATATGTATATAACTATCTATCTATATCTATATATGAGAGAGAGAGAAAAAGAGAGAAAGAGAGAGAGAGAATGCACAAAAGCATTTGAGTCCTAAGCTACAATCAAATTCAGTTCAATCTTTAAAAAGACTTTAAACCTCTTTGTGAGATAGAGGAAGAGAGAAATACTTTGAAGAGTAGTTGAAAGGTCTTGTTTAAGTATAAGATTTGTTTTCCTTTCAAGTTTTGAATTTGGAAAAGACCATACATCACAGCTCCTCTGTCTCAAACTGTAAGGGGCTTTGTAAGGGGCTTTGTCTCCTAATGCTTACTATACTTCATGCTAGTCAGGGGCCTGCCTAAAATTCCAGAGAAGATGAAAGGAAAAGATAAAAGATGGAAGACACGAAGGAAAGCAAAGCAGTAGGGGTAGAAGAAAGAGAGAATGTTACTGTAACATAATTTCTCTTCCCCTGACTAGAGTCAATAGCAAGCCACCCATTGCTCCTTCAAAGTACTCTGCTTTATATAAAGTGCCCCTAAGGGAAAAATTCTTTGTTTAGCAGTGAAACTGACAGTCTCCTAAAGCCCTAAGGACCCTAGGTTGACAGCCATTATGGCTGATGGAGAAGTGGGCTATTGTTCTTGTTTTGTTTTGAGGTGCTTTCTGTTGGTGGGGAGGAGGGGAATGGAAGGAGTTATGAAGTCTGAGGAAAAATGGTTCCAAAATTATATTTTGTATTTTGGAAATAGGGAAGGGATATTTAAGAATGGGAAAATTCTTGAAGATCTACTTCAAAGATGCAATTTTATTTTTTACACTGCTGGGTCCATAGCCTGACACTGCTAAAGAATAATAAATTAGTTCCACATAACTCTCAAATCAGTGGTTCTCAACCTTCCTAATGCTGCGACCCTTTAATACTGTGTGTGTGGGCAGACGTGCCTGGAGATGGATAGAAGAGCAATGTCTCCATTCCTAAGACTATTGGAAATATGTGTTTTCCAACGGTCTTGGGCAACCCCTGTGAAAGGGTCATTTGACCCCTAAAGGGGGCATGACCCAAAGGTTGAGAACTGCTGCTCTAAGTTTTCTACCAAATGAATTAAAATTTCATAGGGAAGAAAATTTGATCTACAAGCAGCTAATTGCTTGACAGGAAGAAACGTATATGCTTTGTTTAAAAGGTGCTAAATAAGTCAGGTAACCACATAAACTAAATTCTTTATTCTGCATACTTGTAATGTGCTTAGCATGCAGTAAGCACTTAGCAAATTTTTTATTCATTCATTCAAATGTATTTATTGTTCTCCTATTAGAATGTAAGCTCCTAGTAGTCAAGATTGTTTTCTTTCTTTGTACTTGTATACCCAGCACTTAACACAATGTCAGGCACATATTAGGCACTTAATAAATGTTTGTTGATAGACTGAGTCTTCTAATCAAGATCATAAAGTGTTAGACCTAAATATCGATTTTTTTACTATAATCTTTTTAAATGAAATTATATCTAATAATACTACAGAAAGGAGTTAATAAAAAACTTTTGCATATACCCATATTTAATAAATTCAAGACTTAGTGCATAAAATAAAGGCCTTAATAAAATCTTAATTTAACAATGCATAAAACTCTGAAGTGTTTTGGTGAAGAAAAAACGTTTAGGTTAGTGTTAATGGGTGTTTTTTTCCCCTTATCTCTACTTGTCTAGTTCAGCTAATTATAATGTTCTAAAAATGCTTTAAAGCTGTTTTTCAGTCTAACAAAGATGTCATCCTCCAATTAACATGAAAAATCAGTTTGCAAGCAGACCAAGAAAATATTAATAAAACAGGTCTTTGCTTGCAAGGATTAATAACAGTTCTAAAAATCTCAGCCAAAAAAATTGTGAGTCTGTCCTAAATATACTGATTTTTACATTTTTTCAAGGGTTCTCAAGTTAAAAAGAAAAATTCTTTCTTTTTTTTTCAGCTAAATAATACCAAGGGAAAATTTCCCTCTATCAGGTGGAATATACAAACAAATCACATGCTTTTAAAATAACTTAAACGAAAGGAGTTGGCTGTTACTGATCCAGGCTTTCAAGGAGCAAGTAACTGGAATGGTTGGAAAAGATGGGGCTCAAGATTTCTAAAGGACAGCTTTACTTACTCATTCAGATGCTGAAACCGTTCCTGCCAATTAGTAGCCCGAGTCACATTTCCAATTTTATCAGTCAGCTTCATTCCAAAAAATTCTAACATCATTTTATAAGCCAAGAAGAACCTTCTAGTTGCTTCTTTTGTTTTTTTGAATTCCTAACAGAGAAAAACAAATTCAGCTAAGATAACTCTGGAATACACATACTTTATAATTATCATATATTAAACACACATAAATTTAAAAATGAAGCTATAATATATATTACCTCAATTTCATATGTAGTTAGCTCTTTAGCATAAAAGTTCAAACCTTGTTCTCTCAGTGGGAAAAGCCTGTTTTAAAAAAAGAAAGAACTGAAGTTTTATTTTTATTCTGTTTGGTTAACACAAATAATTAAAGAAGTCATGCTTTAAAATAGCTAATAAGTAACCAACCATTGAATATAAGTGTGGTTATGCTCCAGTTTTTCATAATCTCCTTTCCATTTATTTAGGACTTCTTCAATGTAAACACCTAAAGAGTAAATATTTAGAAAACTAGTCAGATTCATTTGAAAATGTTTGAAGAATAAACTGTAAGACTCATGTCAGTCAAAGATAATAACTGACCAGGTTGTAAATTTAAACATAGTATGACTATAGATATAACTATATCTTTCTATATAGCTATATAGTTATGTGTACATAACTATAACTATATACACACATAAAATAAAAGATACAGAATGTTAGTAAAAATACGATAGTTCACTGAATAATAAAATGAATAATTTTTTAAATGTTGGAGCCCCCCCAAAACAAGCTTCTAATATATAATTCAATTTAATTCAATAAAATTATTAAGTGTCTACTACATGCCATATACTGTGGTAACACTGTGGATACAATGATAAAAACCAAAGTTTCTTTCCTTAAGGAGCTTACATTCTACTAGGGGGAAGTCACGTGTACATAAATAAATAAATATAAAACATAAAAAGATAATAGAAAATAATTCCCCAAGTGATAAATATGATTCTGCAAATATAAGATGCTATTAAACTGAAAATATATTCTCTGATATGAAAAAAAACTTCATTCATTTAAAAATCTTTTTCACATGACTCATGTTTATTCTCTTCCACCCCCACTGATATCTTCCTTTCTCACTCTCTCCAAATATTTTTGAGCGTATTCCTTCCCACCGCCACCCCCAAGGTTTATTCCCTCTTTGCTGTAGAAGCACTTCAGAAGCAATTCTAGTTGAAGATATGCTACAAATAAGAGAAAAAGTCTTCATACTTATCTTTGGAGCATTTTTCCTACATAATATCACCATTTTAAAGGTAACATTTACAGATACAATGTTTATTTTAAAAAGTAAGGGGGCAATGTCATGTGAATTAATTTATGCAATGAGATCCAGGAAAATGCCGTATATAAAATTTTGGCTGAAACTTACGATTCCACTAATATTGTCATGAACCTAACTTGGGTCTTTACTATAAGGATTATAAAATGTTTAACAACTCATTTAAAGATTCTCTGATTACAATCAGCTCAAGCAATAAATGTACTAACGGAAGAGACAAAAACAGGCTACTACTATAACTCTGTAAGGAAACTTATAATTTTACGTTCAGGGGTTTTCACATAACAATTTCCATAAGGATCACTAAATCTTATGGAATACTTAGCAGAGCTAGATTAAATATTTATTCTTTGACTCTTTTTATGTGTTTCTTGGCATTTTTTATTTTTTTTTCCCTTTTTGCTTTTTGGAGGGCAGTTGGGGTTAAGTGACTTGCCCAAGGTCACATGGCTAGTTTTTGTGTTAAGTGTCTGAGGCCGGATTTGAACTCAGGTCCTCCTGACTCCAGGGCCGGTGCTCTATTCACTGTGCCACCTAGCTGCCCCTTTCTTAGCATTTTTTAAAGTAAATAATTAGCATTTTTAAAAGCACAGCAATTTACCCTGAACCAACTGTATAGCCCCAAAAGAATTTCTAAGAACACAAGGTCAAAATAAAAATAAGTAGATGCAGCCACTATACCATGTGTCTAAATAACTAATGCACTTAAGTAGAATGCTCTAGAATAGAGGTATCAAACTCCACTTTCTGGATTAAATCAGATTAAAATGTAATTGGGAGATATTTAACAAAAATAAATAACACTACAATATAAAGTGTTAATTTGTGTTTTCCTAAGTTAATATACTGCCCACAAGAATCTATTTCTATTTACGTTTGATATTACGGCTCCAAGCAAAAGTTCTTTACTTGGCATCTTTGAACCACCAAGGGGTCTATGGATAGATTTCAGTGAGTCAATAAACCTAAATGGGGAAAAAATTATATAACCTTTAACTAAAAATACATATAACTTCTAACCGAAAATAACAGGCATTTAGGTGGTATAGTGGATAGAGCACTAAGGTTGTAATCAGGAAGATTTATCTTCATGATTTCAAATCCAGCCTCAGACACTTGGTATCTATGTGACCCTGGGCAAGTCACTTAACCCTGTCTGCCTCAGTTCTTCATCTGTAAAATGAGCTAGAGGAGGAAATGACAAACCACTCCCCTATCTTTACCTAGAAAAACCCCAAATGAGATCACAAAGAATTAGACCCAACTGAAACAGCTTAACAGAAATTTAGCATTTCCTTCAATTACTTGAAACTAATTCTGAGAAGAGGTCTATAGGTTTCACCAGACTGCCACAAGGGTTCATCACACACCAGAAAAGGTTAGGAACCATTACTCTATAGGGTCGAAGTGAGATTTGAAGAATACACGTGCTCCAGAGGGTTCAGGACTCAAGTCCATCCACCTCCACAACCACCCTAATCATCCTATCTATCTCTGTCTTCCACACTAGAGAGTACTAGTTAGCATGGCAAAAAGTTCTCCCTTCATTCATGAGACTTTGAAGTACATTTCAATCTGTGACGTAGAAAATAACTGTATTCTTGACCTAGATTTGTGATAGACTAGTAGGAGTGGTGGTGGTAGTAGTAATAATCATTATTATTACTATTGTTCTCATTTTTCTCATCTTTGTTGCTTTTATTTTTTATCTAGCTGTTCAATAAGATATTAAACATGTAATAATGTTAACAGGATATATACTTGTCAAACATCTTTGATATCTGAGCCCCAATGAAAAATATGAGAAGTCATTATTATCATTACATGTTTTAGGGTTTGTAAAATGATTTTACATGTATTTTTAAAAATCTTATCTTCACAACTACCCTGTAAGTTAGATTTTATAGATATTGTTATCTCCACTTTATAGATATGACAACTGAGGTGAAGGTACCTGAAGGGTCATTTAGGGGATTCCAACCAGTTTGTACCTGTCTTCAACTAAGTCCAACATTCTTTCCATTGTCATTAGATTGGTAGTAGAGTTGGCATCATGCCCCCATTTTACAGATGAAGAAAACTGAAGTTCAGATGTAGAAAATGATCTGGCAAAGTGGCACATCTTGCCACTGGAAGAGTTGGCCTGCACTAGGTCCTCTAACATTCAATTCAGTATGTTTTCTCCTATATCGCAGATAGATATAGATATAGATATAGATACACACATACACACACACACACACACACATATATATATATATAATGTAGGATTATTACTCTGATACTATTTCTTTTAGGACTCTGAGACAAGATAAATATCCTGTATCCCTCTTTTGTTCCTCCCCCACCCAAAAAAAAATATCCTAGGGGATTATGGTATGATGCTTCCTGGAAACTAATGCCATTTAAGCATACTTCCTCAGAAATGGTGACAGTAATTTCTCATAACTCAAAAATATTCTGAGAAAAAGTCAGAATTGTACACATTGCCTTGTACATGGTAGGTACTAAGTAAATGTTTCTGTAATTGTTACATGGTAGAAATGGGTGAGTTCAAGTTGGGACTTTGTTGGATTATTACTCTATAATTCTCAGCTAGGAAAAAACATAATAAGTAGACATTAGATTTTAAACGTATTTACAGATGGAACAATTCCCTCAGTAAAGGCATTTTGCTTATACTACATAATAAAAACAAGCAAAAATTATCAAATAAACATCTCTTCTTAAAAATGCTGTACACAATACAAATAAAGTAATGGATCATCATGTTTATTGCTGCTTGAAATTTTCTTTCTGTCAAAAGTATTAAATTACTTACCATCTGGTTTAAAGGGAATTTTATTCTTATAAAAACGGAGATTACTTAAGTCATTTTGATATCGGAGATCTTTAAAGTTCTGCTGAAAGAAACAACAACAACATATAGTAAATACATAGGTACAGAAAGAGGTATAGTCACACATTTTGCTCTTTAGTTAATTCATTGCAACATAAGAAAAGTAGGAGAAATATGTTATAGTAAGTTATGTTGATAATTTAATAAGACAATAAATAAGTTACAAAATACACTTAGGTTCATAGAATGAACTCCACAAGTACAGAATGAACTAGACATGGCTAAACAGTAAATTATATGACTAGACCTATGGCTATTTAGGAACTCTAAGTTCAAAGGATATTATTGAGGAAGCCAAAAAAGCAAATGAATTTTTAGGTTTTAGTAACAGAAATTTCATATTTAGATAAGGAAGGTATTAGCCATGGTATATCCTAGCTGTTCTTAACCTTTGTGTGTGTATGTTCTGAACCCCTCTAGAAGTCTAGGGAAGCATGTGGATTCCTCAAAACAATGCTTTTATATTCAAAAAATAAAATAAATAGTATTACAAAGGGAATCAATTATATTGAAATAGTCTTTTAAATATAAAATAAAACTACATTCAAGGACCCACTGCTCTACCCCAACAAAACCACCTCTGGAATATTATATTTAATTCTGAGTATCATATTTTACAAGGATATGGCTTAACTAGAGCCAATTTTGAGGAGAATAATCCCTGGATGATGAGGGTAAATAAAATCACATCACATGTAGATTAAAGGATCTAGGAATGTTTAACCTATAGAAGAGAAGACTTTGGGAAGTCTTAGTCTTTAACCAGCTATTAGAAGAACTATCACTTTTAAAAGGATTAAACTCATCCTGTTCAGCCCAAGAGGACCAACCAGGATTAATGAGATTAATTTATATTAAAGGGAAAACAATTATGGCTTTATGTAAGGAAATGATTCCTAAGGACCTGGACTTTCCCAAAAAAAAGGTTGTCCTCACAGGCAGCATTCTCCAACCCTGGAAGTGTCCATGAAGAGGCTGAAAAAACATTTATCAAGGATAAAATGAATGCTTCAAATTGGGTTCTGATGTTCTAGAATTCTGTGTAACACTCTTACTGGGTATTGGTGTCGGTATTTGTACAAATCTCTTGCAGCATAAAAGCTTCTCTTTGGTTTGGCAGCTGACTCAGTGGAATTGTCATTCTGAAATTTAAAAAAAAACCCAGACATTTACTGAAAGTAGATATCAATTTATGCCATTAAATATCATCATATATGTTTCATCAAACAATTTCCAGAATTAAAATGAAATAATACCACACACATACATACACACACATTCTCAAGATCATTTTGATTCTTCACATCTTTGCTAGTCAATATTTTTCTAATGAGAGGTCACTCTGAATTTGATACAAATTTTCCTGCTAAATAATAAAACTTCATAGTTAACCAAGAGAAGCCAAAGACCATGGAGCCAAATGTGACACATCAATATGCAGCAGATATATAAAAAAATAATAATTCATTACATATTTTATTGTAGGTTATGTAAGTGGTTACATGAAAAATTTATTTTTACTATTAAGAAAATAAATCAGTTCTATAAAGAAAATACTCATATCTGTAATACTTAGCTGTTCTTAGCAGTAAAGTCATATTTATGAAAGAAAGAGGGGCTTTTAACAAACCTAACCAGCATTATAAGATGCATATTTTATAGCACTACAAGGAAAATATGAAGGTATGAATAATTCTTACTCATTCAGTGATACTATACTTCATCATAAATCAGTGAAGTTAAAATACATATGCTAAAGCAATCAAAAGCTTTTCCACTGAAATTAGCCTACAAACCAAAATAATATATATGATACCTCTTGATTTTGTTCTTAGTAAAGTTAGAAGCTCAGATATCTAATTTCACAAATCTATGCAAAACAAGTTAATCTCTGTCCCAAATATAAATTCTTAAGCTATATGTCTTTTAAAAATTTATATGGGAATACTTTGTTCCAGCCTTCTTACATCTTACTCCCTTGCATGTATTATGATTCAGTGATTCTGGTTTCTTTGATTTTCCTCACACTAGCTTTACTCTCTAGCAACTCTGGGCACTTGACTCTTCCCCCAATGCCTGGGATTCCCTTCATCCTCATCTCCATTTCCTTGTTTCCCTAGCTTCCTTCAAGCCCCAGCTAAAAAGCTCACCTCCTACAAGAAGCCTTTCCTGATACCCCTTAATGCTAGTGCCTTCTCTTTGTGATTCTCTCTGATTTATCCTCCATACATACATATATAAAAATATATGTATATAGATATTTATCATTTTTATACATAGTTGTGCGTATGTTTGTATGTCTGTGACTTCCTTTTGAGAGCAGGCACTCTCCTCCCTTTCTTTTATCCTCAGTGATTAATACATAGTAGTCACTGAATAAATGCATTTTGATTTGAGTGTATTCTTAAGCTGGATGTCTTGTTAAAATGTATCTGGAAGGGCTGTGATATCTGAAGACCTTATACAAATGCAAGATATTATTATGTTTGTTATAAGTATTATTAGAAATCAGAGAGTTGGTGTTTAAGAAATGCAGATGGATAACCCACTTGCAGCATTAGCATTTGGTTGAAGCTTTGGCTTTACTTGCTTTTTTGACCAGTTTTTTCCAGCCTTCATCTGTAATAGCAGCCTGCCATCCTACAATTCTCACAATTAAGGCAAGTACATAGATTTGGACAGTAGGTTCTCTGGTTTTGAACAGTGGCACATGCAAGCTTAAATTCTGGCTCCTATCACACATCTGAAGACAGTTCTACCAAGCAAGTTCCCAAATGAATTTAGCCTGAGCACTAATAAGTCAAGAAAGGGCATTAGAATTAACAAAACAATGTTCATAGCTTGGCCTCAGTGAAAGTGTAAAAACCATTAGTCTCAGAAATTCCCAACATCTCCAGAAGCAGTATCTTCTGTTATAAATAAATAAATAAACAAACAAATAGATATAGATAGAGAAATGAATGAATGAATGAATGAATAAATAAGCAGATTAAATAAATAAATAAATGTGGGTGTGTATGCCAAAGAGAAACAGAACTTTGAATTTTACATATCCAAAATGTAGATAAAAGTCAAAAGAAAACCAAATGCCAACATATATAATACAAGGAGGAGCAGTGTAGTGTAGTAGATTTAAAGTCAGTAAGATCTGAATTTGAGTCCAGAGTCAGAAACAAGGGCCTGCAAAAGCAGACAAATTACTAACCCTCTCTGAGCTTAAGCAAATTTCTAAGACTTTAAGTCTCAGATAGTCACTAATTTCTATCAGTGGAAAGAATTTGCAAGCCAAGAATTCCATATGCCAATGAAATTATAGGTCTATGTAAAAAAATCATATAGGAGGGAGTCACCCCTATAATATAATAGTACAAAAGATATTTTGCTTTGTTAAATTATACAGCCCTCTTCTTGGTGCAGTAGAAAGGGCACTACTTCTCATGTTATAAGACATAGGTTCAAATCCTACCTCTAATAAACTACTATATATCTTTGGGTAAATTACTTCAGAACTCTGGACCTCGGTTTCCTAATTAGTAAAATGAGGGAGCTGGGTCTAGGGAAGGGGAAAAGAACTAGCATTTGTGTAGTGCCTGACATTGTGCTAAGCGCTTTATAAATATTATCTCATTGAACAGGAACTAGATGGTCTCTGAGGTACCTCTCATTTATCGATGTATGCTCTTATGATCCTCTCTCTTACATAAACATGGATACCAGATAATAACTCACTTATGTGGTACACGCACTTACCCTATGAAGACACTACTGCAAGTATCCTCATTTCATAGACAAAAGAGGACACTGAGACTCAGAAAATTAAAGTGATTTACTCAGCCCTTTAACTAATAAAGGCCAGAACCAGGAATCAAAGCCCAATTTTTCTGATTCAAAGTTCTTTGCTTTTTTCTTTGCAGACCAAAATAAAATCTGAATCAAAAGTTCGTATTAAATCCTATCACTTCACAAAAACAACAACTTCGGGCAACATAGAAAAAAGCAGGAATTGAAATATATTGAATGAAGTAGAAGAAAACCCAAAGTTTTTATTTAAACCATTTGTAGATTATTAGTCTCTAACGGCACATCCAAATTGCACATTCAAGTGGGTAAAGCACAGATCAAGGGGCAAGACCAATGTCTGAGGAAGAGGAATGGAATTTTCTAAACTTTTTAAAGTTTATAGGTTTAAAGAAGTAAGTATCTTTGATAGTAAAAGATTTGCCAATGATGTATACTTAATTTGCCATATATTTGTTAATCTGGACCTGTGATTTTAGCAGTATGGAGAACTCTCAATTTGTAAAATCATAAACCCCATAAACATGGGCTCCATATCTGTAACCTACAGGTATTAAAGAATTTCCCTGTGAAATTCTTGCCCAAAATCACAGCACTAATACATGTAAAAAGCAAGATTCATACCCAAGTCTTCCTGACTACAAGACTGGCTTGACATCCACCATACCAAGCTTGATATGTCATGGACTGATAAAAATATACCTTCTGTTGCTGCTCATTTATGGTCCATTTGGGAAACACTAATGTAGATAATACTAGCTGGTTACAATGAGTCACAGTTTTTGAATCTAATTCACTTTGATTATCCTGTATTAACTGGCTGGCACCCCTAAACTATGATAGAAGACTATGTTTTAAATGGAGGATAATGAAAGGGAGAAAACTGCAGAGTGGGAGATACATGGGTTATACATGAATTAGAGAGAGGGAGGCTGGAGAGACAGTTACAATACCCAAATACTCTCCACTCTTCAGAGTATCAAGAAAGCAGGACCAAGTAGATAGAAGGCCAGGTTGCTGTTCATCCTTCGTTCTCAAAACTGGAAGTTGAAAGTCTTAGGGTAGCTTGGGGTCATCAATGGGGTCATCAGAGCATTTACTATCCTAGGTCAAGAAAACAGGATTCCAGAGCCAAGTGAGTCTAAATTTATTCACTTGTCCCAGTTCACTACAGAGCACTATAACAGGTCCCATTAGAAGGGTCAGAGGAAACTGAAGTTCCTGTAGTCGAGGCAAAAGGATTCATAAACCAGAAAATTCTTTAGCAAGTTGGAAACTCTCCGCAATGTGAATGGTACTGGAAGAGGAGGTCTGGGGAAGGAGAGTGACCAACCCTTGGCCTTTTTTTCTTTCACTTTCATTCAACTCAGAACAATGGAAAGAGAACAGGTTATTATTGGCTTAATTTAGAGGCAGGACAGTATACTGGAAAGAGTAGTAGTTTTGGAGTCAGATGAGTTCTAGATCTTGGTTCAAGCACTTATTAGCTATGTGACCTTAGGCAAGTTACTGGAGCCTAAATTTCCCAATCAGTAAAATGATCAATAGAAATATACAATCCCTTCTGGTTCTAAAGTCTTATGTGCATGTTCCTTCTTAGTGAACAGCCTTTGGAGTGATGATTTTCCATGTGAGTAGTACATACCACTTCTCTTTTTCTAGAAGTTCCTGAGTGATTTATCAGAAATTGTTGAAGATTTTATTTATTTTTAAAAAAAGTTGACAAAATAACATGTGACATTCTCGTTCTAAATACAAAGAAGGTAGTGCTTACAACTATCCATTTTAACAGGTTTATTGGGTGAAATAATGTAATTCCTGGAAAAAACTCATTTGAATTTCTTAGATGAGATGTACTATCTGGGTAAGTGAAGAACTATTCTAATATCTTAACTCGAAGTGGGGAAATATTTTAAATAGCTTGATGGCAATACTCCTAACAAGAGGAAAAAGGGACAGACTTTACTGTGGTCTGAACAGTAGAAAGAGCAACCAACTTGGGGGTCAGAAGTTTCAGTTTTGCCACTTACTAGCCTTTGTGACCTTGGGCTTTCTCTCTAAACCTTTGTAAAATGTAGAGATCAGTACTACTAAGTACTGCACCATACAGAGAAGCCTTTTAGTTAAAGCCATAAAGCGACATATAAAGCTTTTATGTTTAAGAGAATTTCCACAAGTGTGAATAGGTTTTAGGTTTCATAGCCTTCTATTTTTAGCTAACTGACTGCCCCTTCTGTGTTCTATCTCCCTTCCTCCAGGTGCAGGGAAAGCACCAAACCAAGTTAGGTTTTCTCTTTGGAAGAACTTCCTTATACAATACAATTCGGGTACAGATGTACAGAGGGCCTGGGCCTCCAGCCACAACCACTGCCAACCTGCCTGCCATTGCAGGGCTCCCCTCAACTTCCTGGTGACTCAGAGAGGACAGTGCCAAAGGAGAAAAGAACCCCTGGACTGGACACAGTCTTGCGCAAGACAAGAAGGGAGGAATGGGGCTTAACGAAGAAGCACCTCCCCTCACCCCGCTCACCCCATAAAATAAATAAATAAAATATATCCAGACTAGGGCACTGAATGGAAAGCATACTCTCCTCCAATATGAGGGCGCTTCTTCCTTCACCCCCTCAGTGAGTCCTCCCTCCCTCCTTCATCGGGCTTTGGCAACAAAACAAGTGAGTCCACTCGGGGACAGAGATGCTTTCAAATCCTCCAGGAAGACGTGGGGGGAGCAGGGGAGAGGGCACGGCTGGGAAGAGGTCACAGAGGGACGAGACTGGACCGGACCCGAGCGGAACTAGCACCTTCCTCCCAGCCCCTGCCTCCAGGGAAAGGTCTGGGGTGTACCTGATCCCGGTTACCCGCGGCGTCCGCGTCTCCCTCAGGTGCGGCGGGGCTCTCTTCTGACCGCGGGCTGGCCCTAGCAGGTGGCCCCGCTGGTTGCTCGGGCTCGTGCCCCGGGCCCTCGCGGCTGCCGGGGCCGTTGCCGTCTCGGCCGTCCTCCTCCTCGTCCGCCTCGGGCTCGGAGTCCGTCTGCCAGGTGGAGTCGCAATCCTCCACGGTGGTGGGCTCCTTGAAGCTGGTCCCGCTTAGCAGATTGCCCATTGAAGAAACGGAGACGGAGACGGAGGTTGCAGAGGGAGAAGGTGGAGGTGAAGGAGAAGGAGGAAGAGGAGGAGGGCCAAAGGAGAGGGCAAGGGGCTGAGGGGGGAGGCAGCGGCGGCCACCCCAGCTCACGCACACGGCCCTCGCCGCTGCCCCCCACGGAAGCAAAAAGCCTAAGGGAAGCTGAGGGGGAAGGGGGACCCGAGGTGGGGGCTAGGGCCCAAGCATGGCAGCATTGGAAGTCTGGGGGTGGCAGGGGACGGGGCGCAGGGGCCTCCAAGAGAGCACAGGGCAGCTGCCACCAGCACCGCACTGATGCTAAGGTCCAGTCCTCCGAATGCTGCTGCTGCCACTGCTGCCGCTGCCTCCGCCACCGCCGCCGGGGCTGCTTCAGTGCAGAGAGAGGCAGACACACACACTCACAGGGAGGAGCAGGCGGTCTCGGGATTTCCACTGCAAACGTTTAAACCCGCCCATCTGATACCTTCTCCTCCCCATGGGCAGGAGGCTGAGTGCTGGCCAGGGCGATAGAGGAAGGGGCAGCGAAGGTGGGGCAACGAAGGTAGGCCAGAGTCCCTTCCTCCAGAGCTCAGGAGGCGTCACCCCTCAGAAACCTGGAGCTGGCATTTTTAACCCCCCCACACGTATTAGCCTGGGCTGCTAGGCCCTACTTCGCCTTTTTTGCCTAGTTAGTTTATGGAATGGGGCCCTTTATGAAGAGAAAGCGCTTTCCTTCCTGGTCCTGTGAGATTGGAACCCCAGCCCCCACCCCCCTTCTGTCCCAGACTGGCAGCATAGTCAAGAATGAAACATCTTCCTTCCCACGAGCCGACAGACCGACTTGGTCAGAGTTCTCCCAGGAATTTGAGGAGTTGACCTATCATCAGACATTTGTCTACACTTCCCCTCCCCCTCCTGCTGCTTGCTTAGGAGGAAGATAAATTAGCTGCAGCAGGAGGAAGACAAAAACTAATAGCGTCCCACCGTCATAAAACTGCAAGCAAAGTCAAATTACAACCGACACCTTAGGATGGTTATAGAATTTCTTCCTCCCCAAAACTCCTTCCTCTCTCCTGTACCTCAAGTCCACAGAAAACTCCAAACTTTCCAGTCTGTAATATGCTGATCTGGACCTGAGGCATGGGTATTCATGAGTGAAGTATACGTGTGTGTAGTGTATGAATGTGTAAGAGCTCTATTAAAATTATATATATATGTGTGTGTGTGTAGTGTATGAATGTAAGAGCTCTATTAAAATGTACTTGTTCCATATATAATTCTATCTAATCTTTAGAGCTTTCAGTCAGCAAGTATTTATTAAGCACTTACCACGGTCCAGGAATTAAGCACTGAGGATACAAAGAAAGACAAAAAAGATTCCTGCCTTCAAGGAGCTCATATTCTAATAGCAATATTGCATTGCAGACCAGTAGTCTCCAGTCTTTTGAGCCTGTACTTCTTCAGCAAGATATTTTTGAGCATATACTCCCAAATATGTATGTTTGGTTATTTATAATTTATATGAATGGGCTGCTATACTGATAATTTTATATATTATCCAACTTACACACAAAAAATAGAATTTGTAGAAGGATGAGATGAACATGTAATAATAGTTGATCCTGGAGTCAGTAGGAAAGAATTGAAGTTTATTGAACAGATGAGTGACAGGGTCAGAACTGCCTTTTAGGAAAGTCACTTTGACAGTGTGTGGAGGATAGTATGATAATGATTGATAATAATAATAATTACTAGCATTTATATCATGTTTTAAGGTTTGCAAAGCACTTTTCATATGGCACACTCATTTTTATCTTCACAACCCTGTGAGGTAGGTACTAATATTAACCCCTTTTTACAATTTAGGGAACTGAAAGCTGAGAGTAGTTAAGTAACATGCCCAGGGTCACATAGCTGTAAAGTCTGAGGCAGGCTGTAAAATCAAATCTTCCTGACTCCAAGTCCCATTCCCCATCCCCTATACTACCTAACTGATTTAAAAATACAATAGAGGCTTGAGGGTGGGAGACCGTTTGGGGAGGTTATAGTAATAGTCCAGGTAAGAAGGAATAAGGACTTGAACTTTAGTGGTGGATTTGAAGAATGGACAGAAGAGGATGGATTAGAGACTTGGAAGCAGAAAGGAGATTTGGCCACAAACTATGTATGGGGAGGGGGGGCAGGGGTAAGGAAAACTCAAGTGTCAAAGATGATATGAATGTTGTGAAAACCTTGATGATTGGAGGACTGGAAGAATGGTGGTGACCTTGACAGTAATAGGGAAGTTTGAAAGCTTGGAAGTGGGGTGTGGAAAGATAATCTAATGAGAACTGTGATTCAGACTCCAATCCATACACACGTGGTCATCCCAAAATGAAAAGTGAGGAATCAAAAATCTTAAAAGTCACCATCCCAGTATAACAGCCATGAGGGGATCTGAGAGTCCAAGTGTATAGGGACAGAATTTCACAGTGGCAAAAGGTGACTGCTGTGGTGAAAGTTAATTTTGATTATAACTGTGCTGAGATGCCTGGTCACACACAGAAGGGAGAAAAGGAAACCTGCACAGCAGAGGTAGGAGGTAGAGTACTGGGGTATAAGGATAGGCCATAGTTATGTTGGAGACATGCCCCATGATTGGCTATCAGTTGGTTATCAAAGAGACAATGGGATAAAATCTGTCTTGGTACCCTCTAGTTGGTTGATCACACAGTCTACAACAATTCCTTCCCCTCTTTTGAAGAGCACTGTTTTAGACAATAATTGGATAATTGCTTTCCTCACCCTCCAGAAATAACCTGTGTTGAAATGTGAATAAAAACACAAGGCTCCCTACTCCATACCCCATTTTAAAAGGGAAACCAGGTAGGTGTTATGAAATTCGAAGGATTTTAATGACATGGCTTTCCTCCACAAACCTCTTCTCCTCTCATATTAAGGCAGCATTTCTCCAGCTACCAATATCATCTTAAAGCAGGGATCTGACCACAACACTCCGAGGCTCATTAACTCCCAGAGGCTCCCCATTGCCAACAGAATGAAGTACAAACTCCTTAGTCTACAATTTAAGTCCTTCTTTCTCCAACTTTTAGTTCTACCCTACCGTCTTTATTTTGTAGTACTTTCTTATTTAGTCTCTATGCTATAAACAACTCCTGCTTCCACATCTGAACATGCATATGCACAAAGAATTCCCATGACAGGAATAGAATTCTCCCCTAATCCATCTCCACTTAATGGCATATCTTCTCCTAGCTCAGATGTCATTTCCTTTCCTGATATTGCCCACTACCACCACCACCCCATAGATACTTCCTTTTTTAAATCAGAATGCTTTGCAGGAATGTGACTGTGCACTTAGCATTTTTCTAACTGGTATTAAGAAGAGTAGCAGTTAGAGGTATCCTTAGAGTAAGGAACACTTGGGTTCTAGTTCCATCTTTTTCTGTCATATACTGGTTGTGTGGCCCTGGACAAGTCACTTAACCTCTCAATGCTTCAGATAACTGATTGAAGTTCAGTTGCCTATTTACATTGGTAGAGGGAGTTTCCTAACTAGGAATTTCTTATACCAATGAAAGGATTCAAATCACTCTTTTTTTTTTAAATAAAAAAGAATAGGGAGCCAAGATGGCAGGATATAAGCAGGAAATTCCTTGAGCTCCTGCCACAACCACCTCCAATAACTGTAAAATATGATTCTAAATAAATTGTAGAGCTACAGAACATGCAAAGTGACAGAGAGAAACAAATCTCCTGCTGAAGCCAGCCTTCCAGGCCAACAAGAAGAGTCTATCACACCATGTTAGGAGCCAAGCATAGTCCTGCTTAAACCATGCAGAGCCCTGGGGCAGTCCTGACCAGTGTTCCAGACTGGCCAGAGCAGACTTCAGAAGAGTAAATCACCAGCAGCTGTGGTAGTTTCCAGATTTCTCAACCCATAATCACCAAAAAGAAAGTAAAAAGTCAGTGGGGAACTCTGTTGGGACTGGGTGACAGAAGAGCACAGTCTGGCCCCTGTCTCCGGAGTGAGAGGTAGCAGAGGTGTCATGGCTGCAGCTGCTGCCACATGGCCGCCTCAGGAGCTCCTGTCCTGCAGATCATAGGGGGACCAAGCAACCATTCAGAGGTTAACTACTCTTGCTTTGACCTGCTTGGATCTGAGTCGCTCTCTTGGGTGGTGGTCCTGGGGTGAGAAACACCAGGGTGCCAGAGCTTGTGGTGGCTGTAGAGAAGGCACCCTCTTCAGATGTCTGACAACATTTGCAAAAAAACCCCAGCAGTTTGGGACAAAGCTTTCCACTTTGGAAGCAGAGGTCTACTATGGCAAAGAGCTCAAAAGTCAAGTAATTGGCTGACAAGATGAGCAAGCAGAGGAAGCACAATCAGACCATAGAATCCTTTTTTGGGGACAAAAAAGATCAAAACATGGAACAAGAAGAAGTCAACAAAGGGAAAACTCCTGTATCAAAACCTTCCAAGAAATATTTTGAAATCAAGTAAGAGAAGTGGAGGAAAAATTGGGAGGACAAATGAGAATGATGCAAGAAGATCATGAAAAGCAAGTCAACAGCCTGCTAAAGGAAACCCCCAAAATACTGAAGAAAATAACACCTTAAGAAACAGACTAACTCAAATGGCAAAAAAGACCAAAAAGCCAGTGAGAAGAATGCTTTAAAAACCTGAATTGTCCAGATGGAAAAAGAATTTCAAAAACTCACTGAAGAGAATAATTCCATCAAAATTAGATTGGAGCAAATGGAAACTAAGGACTTTATGAGAAATCAAGATACTATAAAATAGTTTCAAACAAATGAAGAAATAGAAGGCAATGTGAAATATCTCATTGGAAAAACCACTGACCTGGAAAATAGATCCAGGAGAAATAATTTAAAAATTATTGGACTACCTGAAAGCCATGATCAAAAACAGAACCTAGAAGTCATCCTTCAAGAAATTCTCAAGGAAAATTACCCTGGCATTCTAGAACCAGAGGACAAAATAGAAATTGAAAGAATTCTTCAATCACCTCTTGAAAAAGATCCCAAAAAGAAAAGTCCTAAGAATATTATAGCCAAATTCCGGAGTTCCCAGATCAAGGAGAAAATATTACAAGCAACCAAGAAGAAACAAGTTGAGTATTATGGAAAAACAATCAGGATAACACAAGATCTAGCAGCTTCTACATTAAGGAGCTAAGATTAAATCCAAAAATCACCTACTCAGCAAAACAGAGTATAATGCTTCAGGGGAAAATATGGTCATTTAAGGAAATAGAGAACTTTCAAGCATTCTTGATGAAAAAAAAACAGAGCTGAACAGAAAATTTGACTTTCAAATACAAGAAGCATGAGAAGGTAAACAGGAAAAAGAAAGCATAAGGAACTTATTAAAGTTTAACTATTTACATTCCTACATGGAAAAATGATAATTGTAACTTGTGAGACTTTTCTCAGTATGAGGATAGTTGAAGGGAATTTATATGTGTGTGTATGTGTGTATGCATACATATATATATATATATATATATATATATATATGTTTATGTAGGAGGGTGTATGTGTATAAATGCATATGTGAGTGTGTGCATATTTGCGTACATGTATACATAGAAAGAGGAACAGGATCAGTTGAATAGGAAGGGATGATATCTAAAAAATAAAATTAAGATATGAGAGAGGAATATAATGAGAAGAGATAGGGAGAGATAAAATAGAGTAAATTATCTCATATAAAAGAGGCAAGAGAAAACTGTTACAATGAAGAGGAAGAGCAGGAAGGTGAAAGGGAATGGGTCAACCTTACCCCTCATTGAATTTGGCTTAAGCGGGAAATAACATACACACTTGATTGGGTATCTTACCCTACAGGAAAGTAAGGGGGAAGCAGATAAGAGGGTGGATGATAGAGGGGAGGGCAGATTGGGAGAGAGGGCAGTTAGAAGCATATACTTTTGAAAAGGGACAGGGTCAAAGTAGAAAATAGATTATGTAGGGGGCAGGATAAGATGGAGGGAAATATAGTTAGGCTTTCATAGTTTATCTGCTATGGAAACATTTTGCATAACTACACATGTATAACCTATATTGAATTGCTTATCTTCCCATTGGGAGTGGGTGAGGAGGGAAGAAGGGAAAGAATCTGGAAATCAAAGTTTTGAAAACAAATGTTTTAAAATTTGTTTTTACATGCAACTGGAAAATAGGAAATACAGGTATACAGGCACTGGGGTATAGAAATCCATCTTGTCCTACTAGAACGTTAGACGGGTTATGGGGGAGGATATAAGAAAGAGCAGATAGGGGAAGGTGTATTCAGTAGGCTCACTATTTTGGGGTGGGGGTAGGGGGAAGATGGGGAGAAAATTTGTAACTCAAAATCTTGTGGAAATGAATGTTGAAAACTAAAAATTAGCAAGTAAAAACAATAGAATTTGAATAAGAGAAAATGAAAGGACCTTTTAGGTGAAGGGAATAATATCAGCAAAGGCAAGAAAGTAAAAATAAGTATGGGTGGGTAGGAAGTAGGAAGGAAGCCAAAGCTGACTAGAGTAAGGTCCTGAGAAATGGGACCCACTGAGATTGAAAAGACTTTTGAATGTCAAACTCTGAAGTTTGTAGTTGAATCTATACACACTAGAAGCACTATTGCAAATTCAGAAGCAAGGGACAGGTCTGATTAAAATGGTGTCTTGATAACATTAATTTTGTACTGGTGGATCGAATGGATTGCACAGAGATAAACTGAATGGGGGACCAAGTTAGAAGAGCATGGTGGTAATCTAAGTGCGAGATGATAGTATCTTGGCTAGGATGAATTATTTGCCAACAGCTTTAATAAATGCCACATTTGCAGAAGAAACTGTATTCTTAGTCTATCTACAACTGAGTAGTCAGAATTTTCAGAGTGCAATAACATTTAAAACATGTCACAGAGATCTGAAAAATTCATTAACAGAAATAAAGGAATGACAAAAAAGAAAGAGAAGGAAGGAGGAAAGGTAAGAAAAGGAAGAAAAAAGGGGGAAGAAAGGGAAAAAGAAAAGGTGGGGAAGTAGAAAAAGAAAGGAAGAGAAAGAAAAGGAAAAAAGAAAGGAGAAAGAAAGGAACAAAGGAACGAATAAATACAATCATAGGCTAAGTAAGCTGCAACAGATAATAAATATAAAGAACACCAGAGAAGAAATGGAATAAAGTATGTCATAAACAATAATTAATTGAATGAAAGAAAAAGCATTTACTAAGCATTGACTACATAGGAGACATTGTGTTGAATACTGGGGATATAAATATTAGCAAGAAAGTCACTGCCCTCAAGGAACTTACATTCTAATAAGAAGACAACACAACTTGGGAGTGAGGGTAACCAAGGAGGAGTGTTTTAGACAGAGAATTCAGAAAGAATAGTGAATGTATTCATAGGATCATTGATTAGCATATTCTTTCTATGACTGGTAGTGTTAATTTGATAACTTCTCAAAGGTAGAGTTGGAAGATGTGGGGAGGGTAGCCTGGCATGAAAAACAGTCAGAAAGTGGTGTGGTGAGCCTGAGTCCGGGCATGATAGAGCCTTTTGGGTGATCTCCCTGGCTCAAGTCTATCCCCACTCTAATCCATCCTCCACTCAGCTGCTACAGTAATTTTCTTGAAGTTAGAATTCTCTAACCGTGTTACACCTCCTACTCAATAAACCCCAGTGGCTCCCTATCGCCTTCAAGCAATACAAAATGCTCTATTTGGCTTTTAAATGTCTTCATAACCTGACTCCTTCCTTCTTCTACAGTCTTTTTACATCTTACATCCCCTCCACCTACTCTGTTATCTAACTATAATGGCCTACTTTCATTCAGTCTCCTTGTATTTTCACTGGCTGTCCCCCATACCTAAACTGTTCTTCATTTGGAGTTGTCAAAAAGTGGAATGGGATGCTTTAGGAAACAATATTTCCCATCACAGAAGGTCCTCAAGTGGTGGCTAGATCATAAATTCTTTGAAAGTAGAAAGTGTCACATTTTTCATCTTCCCATTCCAACCATCTAGCATAATGCCATGAACATGGTGAATGTAATATACGTTAATAATATAGTTGTTAAACTAAATTGAAACCTTAAGTATACAAGATTAAATTGGTACAAAGGGATGTCAGCAGGCAAAGCCCACCTCTCAAAATGCAGAGGAGTCCAAGCTGGGTTGAAAGCAGAAAAGTTTTATTAGGAGGAAAATCAGACACTAGTGCTAAGGCCCCTAGTATAAGGTACAAAGGAGCCCACAGCCCAGGAGAAGGAGGGGAAATTTATGCTTGAAAACCACAAAGGGGAGGTTCAGGGAGAGTTTGGGAAAAACAATGGACAGCTTTTCCCAGGGACAGGTGGGACACACAAGCAGTATGTTTTACAGGAACAGTTGACCCAAAGGCTGGTTTGGGCCAATTTGGGGTGGAGCAGATGGGTGGGGGAGGGAGGCACACAATAGCTCAGCAAGGTCAGTGGAGAACACCAGCAAAGGCATCTGGAAGTGAGCAAGACTTTGGCTCACTTTAGGCTTCTGATTGGCTCCTTTTGGCCAATGGGCTTATTCTGTGTCTAGTGTACCAGCCTGGTAAAGGAACCTTATAGGAAATAGATGTTAATTTTGGGAGGTATTCCTACAGGGATCAATGGGTTAAAAAAAAAAGAGCCACTTATAAAACTATTCAGTTGAAAGATAGAAACAGGCCATTTCTACCAGAAAATAGACCCCAGGTATAGAGAATGGGCATTCCAAAGATAAGCTGAAACTAGGTGAGATCCCTAAGGTGGATACCAGCATTACCACTCCCTGAAACAACAGCCTTTCAGGTAAGAATCTAGTAGGGTGAAAATTCAGTTCCACAAATTCCTCAAACACCTATTATGAAAACAACATACAGCATACCATGGGAACATGATTGTAGGAAGTTGCCTAAGACCATGACTGCAGAAATTGGCAATAAAAAAGAAGCTATGTCTGTTATTAACTAGGGAAGGAGAATGAGGAAATCTCACAGAAATATTTCTGTCCTGATCATACCAAAAATAACCCATTTTACAGATGAGAAACTGAGACTCCAGATGAAATTAGACAGTGCCAGAGATGAGATTTGAACCCAAGTCTCATATCTCCCAGTCAGTGCTCTTCCCTCTGTACCATGATGCATCTTGTGTTCCCATCAGACAGTTACTGAGTGAGTCATTGTCTCAATCGTGTTCATTAAAATTATTAACTCTAGAGGCAGCTGGGTGGCACAGTGAGTAGAACACCAGCCCTGGAGTCAGGAGGACCTGAGTTCAAATCTGGCCTCAGACATTTGACACACTTATTAGCTGTGTGACTTTGGGCAAGTCACTTAACCCCAATTGCCCTCCAAAAAGCAAAAAAAAAATTATTAACTCTGGAAGGGTCATCTGGATAGGTCATGAATAAATTTCTTATTATCTTATGACAGTGTTTTTTATTTCTGTACTGTTATTTCTATGAGTTAATCATTTATTTTTCACATTTAATTGCTAAATGAGGGAGAAGAGGGATTCCCTCACTGGCCAAGCAACACTAGCCCTATTCATTTCGATATGTTTCTCTTTCATGAGTAGCAGGTGGATGTGTGGGGTATAGATATCCTGCCAGGTCTTTGTTGAAGTAGTTCATAGACACACCCCCAACCCCACCCCACTCCAAAAAACTGTGAACTCCTAGCTTGAGTATATGAGACCTCTCAGACAGCAATAGAAATGTTCCAAGTCACTGAGCCTACTGGTTAATATGCTCAAGCACTATCTTAATAAGTGGTAGCCTAGAAATCTGAAGAACACACCATTTGGAAATGCTTAATTTATTCCCAGGGAGTAGTTTTTTACATGCAAAGGCTTGTTGTAGATCAAATATTAGTAAATATTTTCCTGACTGAGATTATAGAGTACCTGTTAGAGTAAATAAATTTATAAATAATGCAGAACTGGCAAAGATCATAAGCTTTATGAGTATTGGATTAGTATATAATGAAATCCTTGATGAGGACTAGTTAAAATCAATATGATGAGAATTTAGCAAGAAATCATCACATTTTTAACTATTCAACTCAAATGTAGGCAGCTGAATAAGATAATGGAGTTTTATATATAGAATGACAAAATAAATATTTAGGCATTAGTCCGTATTCACTAAAGAATAATATTTCACAAACATTTTTTGTTCTGACTCAGCAATAGATAATAAAGTAGCCTGGAGTTAACCTATTGCATTTAGTTTAAGGTGCTATACTAAAAAGGCAAATAGCAGAGTTGAAAGGGAAAATGTTTTTAATGTTTAGAAAATGTAGTTTATGGAAAACCTATGCCTGAGGGAAAGCCTAATTTCAAGAAAGGAAAAAAAGAGAGAAAATCTTTCTGAAAATAAGAAATCATTTGTGTCCATCAATGAAAATAAATAAGAACTTTGTCCTTTAACAAATTTTTCATTTATTAACTATTTACCTTTATTAAACTTCTACCTGCATTTAGTTTATTTTGCATATTCATTATTTGTTCATTTTTCTAATCTGCTTATTGATGATTTTATGTAGGAGTTTGTACTAATTGGAATCCAGAGATAATTATGGGGTTCATATAAAACTTAAAATATCCAAAAAAAGCCCTAAGGATGGGATACTTTCAGCTGTGGCTCAGACATCAAAGTCCCCCAAATAACTTACTATTATTGTGGGTCAGTTGTGAAATTTAATTTTAATTATTTTTTTCAGCATTGGTAGTTTTAGCTACCAACCCAATATCATATATCAACTTTGTTAACATAGTTATACTTTTGAACCATTATAAAAATTGAAGCTAACTTCAGTATACTTCAACAAAGGTAGAGATATCATCCTTTATCATTAACGTCTGTTCAAAGAGTATTTTTATCTATTCAAAATCCACAGACTGAATTCTTACCTAAGCCAATTAGAATTCATTCTTGGCATATACTGAGAAACTGTAAAGGATTTTCCCCAGGATTATGATAGTCAAATATTCCCAACTCTTCTCCAGATTTTGTTGCTTTAAGATTCTATAGCTTTGTAAAGTCTTAGAATGAATAAGGGGCCACCCATAATTTTGAAAATCTATCAGAATATATGGTTAATCAACTAATATTCATCAGTTATTCATGAAAAGTATGTCAATATTGACAATTTTATCTCAACCTAATACTATGTTATCATCTACTTGCATTCTTGAACTTCCCTTCTTCCCAAACTATAAATTATAGGTTTAGAGCTAGAAGGTACTTGAAAATCATTTAACCTACCTGCCTCCATTTTACAGATGAGAAAAGTGAGGCCCAAAGAGGTTAAGTGGTGTGTCTAAGGTCACACAAAAGTCAGAGGAGATATCTGAACCTAAGTCTTCTGTCTCTTAAGTCACTATGCTTCCCATCATAAATACTACCTACCTCCTGCCCATCCATAATTAATTCCCGTGCCTCAGTTTCATCATTTCTGTTTCAAGACTACTTCACTCCACTAAAGAAAGTTGTTAATCCCATTGATTTCACCCAGTATAAATTCATGATCCCTAAGCTCAGGTGGGATCTAGTGCCTTCTCAAAAACCCTTCTATTCTAAGTGACTCTTTCTCTCTTGGCATAATGATTGTTGTAAACTCTTCTTTTTTTTCCTCCTCTTCTTCCTGCTCCTCCTCCTTCTTCCTTTTTTCTCACCTGCAATCACACTCCAGTCCCAATCTAGTAGTTGTAGAATATGACTCAGCCTCCTTTTTCATTGAGTTTGTTGGAATCATTGAACGTGACCCTCTTAGCTCCCCTTCTACATTCTTCCTGACTTCTCATGATCATCACTCCTTTTTGACCACAGAAAAGGAATCTGTGTCTGTCACTAAAGTTAATCCCCCTACCTATGCCCTTAATGACAATAGAAGGATAGAATGACAAAAGGTATTAGATAATTGCCTAGAGTTCTGGAAGGTTAATTAACTTGCCCAAGGTTGTACAGCCAGTATGTGTCAGAGAATTTGCAGAGAATCTGGGTTCTAATCCTGGGCCTGCTACCTATGTAACCTTTGATGATCACCTTTAATTTCCTCATTTGTAAAATCAGTGTCAGACTGGATGTTCTCTAAGTCTTCTCTTTACCTTTACTGCTCCTATTTTTTTTTTTACTATTATATTTCTTGAAAAAAGTTTCTACTTTTCCTTCCAAGCCTCCACTTCCTCAGTAACTTCTCTCTCTCTACTCAGTGCTTTCTTTTTAGGCTTTTTTTTCTCCATTGCTTTACTGAAACCATTCTCTTGAAGGTGACCAATGACCTCCCAATCTCCAAATCCACTGACATTTTTCCAATATTCATCCTGCCTTGACCCCATGCAGCTTTTGACCCTGTCAGTCATCCCTTACTACTGGGTACTCTCTGGTCCTTTGGCTTCAAACACCACACCCTGAGAAAGTCACTGAACCTTTCTCTACCTCAGTTTCCTCATTTATCAAATGGGTGTAATAATGGCATTTCCCCACAGGGTTGCTGTGAGAGTCAACTGGGGTAACTTGTACAATGCTTTGCAAACCTTGAAGTGCCACATAAATGCAAGGTACTATTACCTATTTCCCTAGCTCTCCTCCCTCTCTTACTTTTCCTACTCTGGCTCTTTCTTTTGCTGTTCATCCTCTTTATGACCCCCTTATTTTGCATATTTCTCAAGGGTTTCTCTGTCCTTGACTTTTTTTTTCCTTCTCTCTAAAATCATTCAATCCCATAATTTCATATACTAATCTTAGGCTTATAACTCTCACATTTTTATCTCTAGCCTTGATCAGTATTTAGACCTGTTTACAAGCATCTCCACCAAGAGGTCCCTCAACTTCAACAAGTCTAAACCCAAACACAGTTTTTCCCTAAATCTACTTTTCCTGATTTTGATTCTTTCAACTTCATCTCTCATATCCAATTGATCCTTGGGATCAACCCTAATTCTATGTCAACTGAAAGACCCTGGAGAATGGGGAGGTCTTGACCAGAGATGATGTTTATAGACACTTTGATTTAGTTTTCTATATATATGTTGTCAATCAAGCCTCTCTTTTGCCCCATGTGAGGGCAGGGACTGTTTGGACTGTTTGGTCTTTGCCTTTGTATTACTTAGTGCCTATATTACAGTATGCCGGATTTCAAGACTCTGATTTAGTCTAATTTTTACAGATCCTCATTGTACAGATGAGAAAATTGTAAAATCCTCGTTTTCCAGATAAAATTGAGGTCCACAGATAGTAAGAGGGAGAACTGAGGTGTGAACTCAGGTCCTTTACGTGAAAGTCCATCATTCTTTCCACTGTACCATGTTGTACCAAAATATTATAACTTTTAAACACACATAACAGAGAATATTGAGTATCATAGCTACTTGTGTTGGTGTCTAGTCTCCAGTTTACTTTGTAAACCCTGTAAGGGCAGGACCACATCTTATCTATGCTTTGAACTTCCCCCAGCACCTGGAAGGTATTCTACACCCTGTGGACCTTTGTGGTTTTGTTCTATTACTATTTAGGTTGGTGGGGGGAGGGGCAGAGCCAGGTGCAGTAATGTTTTGATAGTAGATTCAGAGTTGTCCTTGGGAGTCATAAAGACTTGAGTTCAAGTCTTCTCTCTGACATAAACAGACTCTGTGGCCAGTGACAATCACTTAATCTCTCTATAAATGTTTTGGAGAAAATGCTAACCAACTTTGATAGAGGGTGTTTCCTTACCTGAGAGTTTCTTATACCAATGAAATCATATTGCTAATGATTTCTAAAAGTCATAACTCCTAATTACATAATCCTAATGCTTAAAACAATAGAATGAAGGAAGGAAAGAAACCAGCTTCATAATAAACATGAGATTCAACTGCAGAGGAAGCTCATGATTTCCATTGGTGCTTCTTTACTGTCCTCTGGAACTGGTGTCAAACAGCAGGTATCTATGCTGTATCTTTCAAGTCAAAGTTCAATAATGTTCTTTTTTCTTCTCCTCTCCTCTCTTCTCCTCTCCTCTCCTCCCTCCCTTTCCTACCCTCTCCTCTCTTCTCTTCTCTTCTTTCCTCTTTTTCTCTCTTCCCCTCCCCAACCCTCCCCTCTCCTCTCATGTTATCTCACTCCACAACACCTTCAGCCCCCCAAGGCATTTGCACAAGTGACTGGTAATCCATCTCCTAACAGAGAGGTTTTGGACTTTCTATGAAGAATGAAAAAAATGTGTTTTGAAAGTGGCTGATGTGGGAATGTGCAAGGATTTTGCTTCTATCTTTCTTTTCTTTTTCCTTTTTTTCAGTCAGGCAGGGAGATAGGAAGGAAAGAAAATAAATGTTTGTCAATTATTTAAAATTGTGGTGCTGTTAGATGATGAGTTCTGCAGTTCTGAGCCAAAGTAGGGCTAAAGCCAATCAGGCACTAAAACCAGAAATAATATGGTACCCCCGAGAACTAGGACCCCATGTTGCCCAAGAGGGAGCAAACTAATTCTGATGTGGGGGTCAAGGAGTCAGGGAGTCCAGGAACCCCAATAACCAAAGTCCCTGGAAAGCAATCTGAAATGAATTCACAGATTCTCTGAGTCAATTCAAGCATTCTCTGATTCAAGGTAGCAAAGATTTATTGTTATGCTATACAGTGGGCAAGAGTTCTTAGGGAATCTGCAAACTTAAAGGGGGTACAATTAAAGTTTTTATAGGATATTCTACAGTAAAACCTGTCCCAATTATGCTAACTAGGTGAGTCAGGACAGAATTAAAGAGGAGTTAAAGAGCGGTCAGTTCTTAAAGTAACATGCACTTTTAATATCTATTGCACAGGCATGTTGCCCAGAATTCACTGGGAAATAGCCCAAGGTGGGGCTGCATGGAGGTGTGGGTTTAAGCTTGAAATGTCACTAAGTCAGCTAGTGGTCAGAGCTGCCACCTATCAATGTCATGTTTGACAAGATGAATGTTGGGAGTATATGTATATCCCAAGCTAATGAGGGATTTAGGATGTATATAATGAGCGAGGGAGTATACATATGACTGAATCTAGGATACGTATGATAGGTATGACCCAGTACCCAGCTATTTCAGCCAGTACACAGTTGGGTTAAACTATTAAATTCTATAGGTGCAGCTGGCTACGGTATCAGGAAGAGAGATAATAAGTATCTTGTTAGGATATGCTGCCCTTGAGCTATAGAGAAACGGCTTGAGACAGTGTTTGAGGCTAGGGAGAAATGTGATTTTGGAACTGGATGTGATTTTGCAAACTCTGGTTCAAGCACAGACACCCGAGCACCCCAGCAGTCCAAGTCAGAAAAACAGAACTGGCTAAAGCTTCTGTGACAATCAATATCAGAATCAGGTCTATGAGCGTCTATTGCATTTCCGGTCAGGTTGAGATAGTGAGACCCAGTCTCAAAAAATAAAAATAAAATGAAAAATAAGTAAAATATAATTTTAAAAACAGTGACTTGTAATGACTAAAATGTAAGCTCCAATAAAATGCAGAATCTTTGAGAGCAGGTACTATTTTGTTTTTGTCTTTGTTTGCTTTTCCTATGCCTAGCACAGTGCTAGGAATGCTGTAGGTGCTTAACGGATCCATTGATACTAATTTTACTGTTTCTTTAGAGATAGGCAAATGTTCTGTCATATTACAAGAAACAGTTAAAGCTTCTGGTTTCAGGCCTAGAGAAGGAAAGGAGTAGAAGAAAAAAATTACAGAATCACTGAATCTTAAAGCTGAAAGAAGCTAATGATTTGTATTTAATTAACCTAATCTAATTTAATTAATCTAAATGCTTCCATACCTGTATAGGAATCCTCTCTCCAACATCTCTAACTAGCTGTGTGACCTTTGGAAAATCATGTAACCTCTCTAGGTCTCAGTTTCCTCAACTGTAAAATGAAGGGGTTGGATTAGGTGATCTCAGACGTCTCTTAAAACTCTGTATCTGTGGCTCTATGGTTATCTAAGAATATGCTCTTCAATATGCCCAACATATAGTAATCTAGACTCTCCTTAAAGACTGAAAGGTAGAAGAGGAAGAATAAAAGAAGGAAAAAGAGGAGGAGATGGTTAGCACAGTGCTGGCACATTAGCAGGCACTTAATAAATGTTTATTGATCAACTGACTTGAATGACAATAGTCTTCTGAGATATTGAAAGAACATTGGAATCAGAAGGGCTGCCTTTTGACCATCAATTCTAACACCAAGGAAGGGGAGTTCAGTGGTAAGAACTCTGTCTCTGGAGTCAGAGAACTTGTGTGGGTTTAAATTCCAGTTCTGAAACTTATCTGACCATGACTGAGTCACACCCTTTCTGGGACTCAGTTCTCTAACATGTAAAATGAAAGAGATGGACTAAATAGCAAGTTTGGTGGCTCAGTGAGTCAGGAAGATGAGCTCAAATGCTGCCTTAGGCTCTTACAAGTCACTTAACTTTTATGCCTTAGTTTGCTCGTCTGTAAAATGGATTTCTCAGGGTTTCTTACAAGAATCAAACAAGTTAATATATGTAAATCTCTTTGAAAACATATATAATTACCATTTTTTTATTATTAGATGATATTTGAGTTCCCTTAAAGCTCTAGAATAATAATCCTGTAACTTAATGGCTGCAGGACCTCAAGCAAGTAATTGGTCTTCTCCAACCCCTAATTTATTCACCTATAAAATGAGGATAAGAAATGCTTCTATTTGTATAGGGCTTAAGGATTATTTTAAAAGGGATTTTCTTTGCAACAACCTTTCCAAATAGATAATGTCTTATGACCATTTTTTAGAAGAGGAAACTGAGATTCACAAAGGTTCAGTGAATTCCCCATGGACCAAGGTCTCAATGCAAATCTTCTTATTCCAAATACCAAACTCCTTCCACTAACTCATGCTGCCTCTTAACAGTAGTATAACCTACCACACAGGGTCAATTGTGAGGATCAGGGAAGATCATGTATTTGATAGTGGGCAGCTAGTTGGTACAGTAGATAGAGCACTTGCTTAGAATCAGGAAGATTCACCTTCCTGAGTTCAAATCTGGCTTCAGTTGTGTGACTCTGGGAAAGTCACTTAACCCTGTTGGCCTCAGTTACTCATCTGTAAAATGAACTGGAGAAGGAAATAGCAAAATACTCCAGTATCTTTGCCAAGAAAACCCCAAAATGTGGTCATGGAGAGTTCAGTACAATTAAACAACAATTTGACATGACTGAGAACACTATATAAAAATATATCATTATAAATGGCATAATATTTAAATTTAAGATATATTTTTCATTAAGATTTTATCCTGAGTCTTTATGATATAAAGGTGGAGACCTCAACCACCAAAGACTGGAACAAAACTGGAGAGGTTTTGAATATGGCCTGGTCTTCAGATGATACATTTTTGGACCATAACGACTTCCAAGTTAAAAGAGGAATTATCGCTTATATTGATGGAGAAAAGTTTATTTTTGATTCTTGTTATTTTTTAAACCTTTTCTGAGAACTAATGAGGTGTTACCTGACAAGCAAAGTATAAAACAATTTAATTCTTGTATATTCTGCCTGCTCTTTAAAGCATGGAGGCAGACACAATTGGAGGGAAAGATGGGCATACCTTTGTACTATGAAGGTAAATAGAAGACATGAAGCTTGTAATATCTCACAGCAATTTCACATAGAAATAGTTGTCAAAAACACAAGTAACTGAGAAGATAACTTCTTAACGAATTAGTTGTCAATTATCATCTAGTGGGAATTGTGGGAAGATGGCAGAATAAGGTAGGAAACTACCTGGCTCTCCCAGATTCCCCCCAAAATATCTTAAAATAATGCCACAAAGTAAATTTTAGAGAGGCAGAAATAATTAAAAGTGGGGATAAAGCAATTGTCCAGCCTAAAACAACTTGAGAGAAAGTTAGGAAAGATCTGACCTCTGGGTGGTGGTTCACCTGATTGAAATTCAGATACCCTGAGGCAGATACCTCAGAGTCAACAAAAAGCAAGCCCTGTGGGCAACTGTGTGGGTGGCAACCTTAGCTTCAGGAGCTTTTGTCCCAGAATGGTGTGGGGATTGGGTGACCCATCAAGAAAGAATATGGGGTCCTCTGTTGGTGTGGGATGAGTGTGGGGGAGGCATGCTAACCAGTCTGTGGCTGCCCATGAGAAGTGAGCACATGCTAATGAGTGTGGTAACAGACAGGGCAGGGACTTTGCTGGTTGTGGTCACTCATAGGGGAAGAGAATCCCTGGTTTTGGTTCCAGAGGAGAGTGGTAAGCTGACTCTTGCAGCAACGTAAGGGTCTGCAGAGAGCGAGAGTCTTTGAAGTGGTAGCAGTGCTGAGGGCTAGGGCTCAGAGGCAGAGACGAGTACCTGAGGTTACTCACAGACCAAAATGTGAACCAGAGTAATAGTGAACACATCTGGCTTGGAATTATAGAACACTGGAAGAAACAAGAAGCTCAGAAAACAACAGCATGAAAAATTTGAAGGCTGAGACATTATCCCCCATACCCTGGGAGCAGAGTCCAACTTCAGGGCATCCCTTTTAGACCATAATGCAATAAAAATTATATTTAATAAAGGACCATGGAAACACAGATTAAAAATTAATTGCAGACAAAGTAATCTAATCTTAAAGAATGAATGGGTTAGGGAATGAGTTATAGAATTAAAAATTTATTAAAGAGAATGATAATAATGAGAAGTCATATCAAAATTGATGGAATACAGAAGAAGCAATAATCAGAAGAAAATGTATATCTCTAAATGTTAATATCAATAAAATAGAGAAAGCAGATCAATGAATTAGGTGTGCAATTTTTTAAAAAACTATTTAAAAAATTAAAAACTCCCAATTAAACACCAAATTGGAAATCTTGAAAAAAATTAAAGATAAAATTAATTAAGTTGAATGTAAAAATCTATTGAATTAATAAGTAAAACTAAAAGTAGATTTTATGAAAAAATAATAGATAAATCATTAGTTAATATGATTTCTAAATAAAGAAGAAAAAAACAAATCACCAGTATCAAAATGAAAAGAATGATTACACCACTGATGATTAAATTAAAGGAATTATTAGAAGTTATTTTGCCAAATTATATGCTAATGAATTTAACAATTGAAGTGATATGGAAGAATATTACAAAAACATATACTGCCCAGATTAACAGAAAAGTAAATAAAATGTCTAAATAAACCTGTTTTAGAAAAAGAAACTAAACAGACCATAAATAAGTTTGTTTGTTTCTTTGTTTTAAGAAAAATGGCTCAGGACCAGGTGGTTTTACAAGCAAATTCTACCAAACATTAAAAGAACAACTAATTCCAATATTTAAAAAGTTATTTGGAATAATAGGCAAAGAAAGAGTCCTACCAAACTCTGTTGATGAAATTAATATGGTGCTGTAACTAAACCAGGAAGAGCAACAACAGAGAAAGAAAACTAGACCAATTTCATTAATGAATATTGATGCAAAAATCCTAAATAAAACACAAGGTTTATGCTTTATGATGAAATGGGATTTATGCCAAGAATGCAATGCTTGTTCAATATGAGGAAAATATTAATATAATAGAATACATCAACAATAAAAGTAACAAAAATCATGATTATATTAATAGATGCAAAAAAGCTTTTGACCAAATGTAACAGATTCCTATTTTAAAAACATTTGAAATTATAGCTATAAGTGGATTTTTTTTATAAAAGGATAAGAAGCATTTACCTAAAACCATTAGCAACCTTTATCTGTAATGGGGATAAGCTAGAAGCCTTCCCAATAATATCAGTAGTGAAACAAGGATGATCATTATCATCCATATTATTCAATAGTATACTAGAAATGTTAGTGATAGGTAGCAATGGGGGAAGGGGGAGAAATTGAAGGAATCAGAATGGGCAAGGAAAAAGTCTTTTTGCAGATGATATGATGATATACTTAGAAAATATTAGAAATTCAACTAAAAAACAACTAAAATAGTAAATAATTTTAGTACAGAAGCAGAATATAAAATAAACCCATATAAACAATCAGCCTTTCTATAATTCACTAACAAAGCCCTGAAAGAATAGATAATTCATTTAAAATAAACATAGATAATATAATAAATATCAAAATCAGATTTAAATCATTGGAGAAATATTAATTATTTACAGGTAGACTGAGCCAATATAATGTAAATTGCAATTTTACCTAAATTATTCTACTTATTCAGTGCTACCTCAATTAAATTACCAAAAGAATAATTTATTGCACTAGAAAAAAAATTCATTTGGAAGAACAAAAGATCAAGCATATTAAAGGAATTGACTGGAAAAATGTAAAGGAAAGAGGTCTAGCAGTGTTGTATCTTAACTATCATGGAGTATCAATTATCAGAATTATATGGTGCTGGCTAAGAAATAGAATGGTGGATCAGTGGAATAGAATAGTTATATAATATATAGTAGTAAATAATAATCATAACCTCATGTTTAATAGATGTGAAGTTTTAAGCTTTGTGGATAAGAAATCACCATTTGGTAAATATTCTTGGGAAAACTAGAAAATAATCTTATAGAAACTAGATATAGACTAATATCTTATACCATTTACCAATATAAACTCAAAATGGATATATGACCTAGGCATATCATAAATAAATTAGAAGAACATGGAACATATTATCTAACAGATTTACAAATACTAGAAAATTTTGTAAATAAAAAATAGAGAGCTTTGTAATATGTAAGATGGATAATTTTGATTGCATTAAATTAAGAATAATTTGTACAAATAAAACCAATGTAACCAAGACTAGAAGGGAAGCAGACAATTGGGGAGAAATGTTATAGGCAATTTATTAGAATAAGGCTTCATATCTCGAATATACAGAGAACTATGTCAAATTTATAAAAAAAAATATATCAGTCATTCCCCAGTTGGTAAATGGTCAAAGAATATGAACAGGCAGCTTTTGGAAGAAGAAATCAAAGCTATTTGTAGTCATATAAAAATGTTCTAAATCATTATTTTTTTTTAATTTTAATTTATTTTCTTGGTTACATCATTCATTTCCACAAGGTTTTGAGTTACAAATTTTCTCCCCTTTTTGTCCCTACCCCCCAGCCCAGAACATTGATCACACTGTTAA
>CM053593.1:235802172-235825775 GCA_028646575.1 Pseudocheirus occidentalis | reverse complement strand
CCACCCTTGGCTCACTGAAAGCGCACCCCAGGACCACCACTCAAGACCACGATCCAGATCCAGGCCACTCAACGCAAGAGCCCTCGGCCCTGATGGATCGCGTCAGCCCCCCTGCTATGTGCAGGCCGAGGGCTCTGAAGCAGCCTTGTGGAGGCTGCTGCTGCTCTGTTCCTGCTGCTACAGCAGCCTCCCTCTGCTTCCTTGCCCTGGGAGCAGTTTGGCCGGGCCCGCTCTTCTCCTCCCCAGTTAGCAAAATCCACCAACCTTTCTCTTAGCCTTTTTTTCTTCTGGCCTGATAGATGTGGTAATTGTGCCTCCAGTGCAGCTGATCTGCTCTCCTATAGGTTCCAGACTGCTGTGAAGAGCCCCGCCTGCTGCACTGCCTGTGGCAACAGATATGCTTTCTGTCTTTTGGAGAGTTTTGGAGCTTGAAAATCTGTTTAGCGTCCCATTTTATGAGTTTTTTAGTATGTTTGTGTGGGAGCCGTGGTGCTTTGCTGCTTCTATGCCGCCATTTTGGCTCTGCCCCCCCATTTATTCTTAATTTATGAAATAAAACAAGAATTTCCATAACATAGCAGAATTAAAAAGATGATTGCAGGTGAAATTGCAAATCTATTGTGTATGACTTGTTATTCTTTTTAAACAGATAATACAATTATTATGTAAAGTTTTTCTTCTATTTTTTTGTGTCCCTCCCCCCCCATCCTGGAGATGATTGCCATTAAACATCCATTGCACTTTTGACAGTAATTCTTCTACTATAAATGGTTTTTTTGTGCTTTTTGGAGGGCAGTTGGGGTTAAGTAACTTGCCCAAGGTCACATGGCTAGTTTTGGTATTAAGTGTCTGAGGCCGGATTTGAACTCAGGTCCTCCTGACTCCAGGGCCAGTGCTCTATTCACTGCACCACCTAGCCGCCCCTACTATAAATGTTTAATAGATCTGCCATCCTTCATTCTCACAGGGGCCCTTGGAAATTGCTCTCTGGGGCCCATGTTCTCCACTCCTCGCAGGCTTTGAAGATACTTCTTACCTGTTTTACTTTTCTCCTCCCCTCACTATTTAGATCTTCTCCAGCAGATGATGCCAGTGCTCAAGCAGCTGGACCAGGAAGGGCTTGCCAGGGATCCTCAGTGGATAATGGTTCACCTGAGTGTCTCTGGGCTGTTTAAACTTTCTGTTCAGATGGGTATATTTTCTACTTCTAGTTGGCTCATAGTGAGTTCAAAACCATTTCTCACCTCCCTCTCCTCTAGTATCTGGAAAAGTGTTCCTGCAATCTCATTCATGGTCATGAATAAGGTCAGGATCCTAGCAGGCTTCATTTGTCATAGTAAAGGCAGGCAGATGGTGCAATGACTAGACCAATGAACCTGAAATTAGGAAGACCTTAGTTCAAATCCCAGCTCAGATATTTATGAGTTGTGTGAACCCTGGGTAATTTTATCAATCTCTGTCTGCCTTGCTTTCTCATCTATAAAATGGGATTAATGATATCATATGATTCCTAGGGTTGTTGTAAGGATAAAATGAGATAATATTTGTAAAGTGCTTTATAAACCTTAAAGGTCTATGTAAATACTAGCTATTATTATTATTCAAGTTGTCATGTTCAAGTAGAAAAATTCCTGGATTTAAAGTTAGAGGACATGGATTAAAATACTGGCTGTATGACGTTGGGTAAATAATTTAACCTCTCTTGACCTCTGTTTACTCTACTGTAAAATGAGAAGTTTGGACCAGATGACCTCTGAAATCCCTTCCAGAAAAAAAAATCCGTTATCCTAAGTAATTCATCTATGAACCTGTATAGTTCTTCCTAGGGTTTTCAGTAGCTCCCAGAAGGTGGTATTTTCTCAGAGAAAAATCTCTGCAGTGGACGCAGGTTCAGGATTGCAGAGGGTAGGATAACAGAGCGTTCTTGCCTTGGAAGGAAGCATCACATAGCTCATTCTGCCAAGCTTGGGGAACTCCACTGTGAATGTAATAGGGTACCCGTCCACCTGTGGCTTTGTACAAAAGTTAGTCAGAAACATGACTGTCCCTTTTGTCTCTGAATAAGTCATGGAATCATAGAATAACAGATTTCACTCTAGGAAAGACTTTAAAAGTCATTTAGTAGCTGAGCCAGGGTTTGAGCCTAGATCCTTTGACTTTCAAAACCATTAATTTTTCTATGGTATCATGTAACTGTTACTGATATTAGGTTGGGATATGATGACTCCAAAGTTACCTTTTCACCCAGTTTTTCCAGGGTAGGTTTCCCTCAAGAGTGGAATGATTCCTGAAATTTAAAAGCAGGAGGAAAAAGCCCAACTGTCTCTTAAGTCATGTAAATCCCTCTAAGGAAAACTTGAAGTGCTTATTCCAATTATCAGAGTCCACAGGCAGCAAGAATTGCAGAGGAAAAACCAAAAATTGCCTCCATTCTACTGTCATCTTCTTCATCAACCAATAGAACAACAAATCAATCCCTGGTTTGTAATTGTAGTGCCAACGCAATATCCACAGCACCAACAGTCACTATAAATATAGCTGTATGGTGCTTGATCACAAAATATAATAGACTCTACATATAGAGGACAGAAGTAAAACTTTATTCAGACACCAGAAAACTGAATCCCAATACTAGGAAACTTCAATTTCCTACTACCATTGCAGTAGTATTTGCCGATTTCCAAGTTGTAAGTTCTCATGTTGAAAATCAGATGGGTTCCCCCATGTTATGTCAGGTGACTCCAACATACTCCTGCCTTTGAGTAGAGCCTTTGTTCAGGAGATTAGAATGAGAATAACTTAGTGTTAAGGTATTGATGAGTCAATATGAAGATATGAGGTATGGCCCTTTTATTACTTCCATCCCAATGGTAATCTCTTCTTTCTTGTCTTCAGTGAAGGAGTATTAGAGATGGAATGAACTAAGCTAGAAGCTTGTGAGATCTAAGTCTAGGGACCAGAGTCCATATCAGAGCCTGCAGTAAGCGCAGAAGTGAATAACATTCTGCCCAGCAGTGAGACTGGCAATTTAAATAAAGTTTTCTTGAACAACTTCATCCATTATCTATGTTATATTCAAGGGTGGGTTTGGTAGAGTGAAAACTCTGTAGCAACTGTGTTAAGTTTGAGCCCACTCTCACCACGGACTGAGGGGGTACAAGGGAAAGCATAATCCTCAGGTGTTGGGGTGTATGTGTTGGTGGAGTGGGATATTGTACTTCTCTTCTTGTTCTGTCTTCTTGGTAAATGTCCCTTTGTAAAAATTAATTGATGTCAATTGGTTAAATGATGCTGGGGTTCTAATCAGGAGAAGGTATTGATGATATAAGTGAAATACTAACTCGTTGTGATTGATATTAAAAAGAAGTTACCAGAATGAAGGTTTGAACCAATGGTATTAGAAAAAAAGACATCCCTAAGCCCTCAGGGTACCCAAGAACCCTACAGGGGTGATGTATCTTGCAGTCCTGAACCTTACTCTGGAGTAGCAGTTGATGAGGAGTAGCGATAAGGACCCCTGAACTTAAAAGAGCTACATGTTGGGGTTCTTAGTTGTCTCTGTGAGAGTCTTCTGTAGGCACTCCAAATTCCAGCTCATCAGTTTACTAATAGGCAAACAATAGAACACCTGTAAAAGCTCTAAAGCTCTCTTAGGGACTGAATCTGCTAAGAATGCTGGGCATGCACATAAATATTGGATTTGTCCCATTGTTTTGTGTTACCAGTTGTGCTACTTACACATCAATTCACTCATTCAATGATTCCAGTGAGTGAGTGAGTGAGTGAGTGAGTGAGTGAGTGAGTGAGTGAGACCTCAGCAAAAGACACTGAAATGCATAAGAGAAGACCAGATTCAAAACAGAAATTCCCTATCCTAGAAAGGGCATGAGATTCCAATAGTTTGGCTGCATAAAAATAAGCCAGTGAGGCAATGAACTTGCCTCCAAGGCAGAGAATACATTCCTACCTTTAGCCTCAGTCACACATCTGCATAGGTTTCCCAGAGGACTAGGAAAATGCAATTAATTGAATTGATACTGATTACCATATGGAAAGGGAAGGCACTTTGTAACCTGGGAAAGAAGAGTCTAAGACTCCCTCACCTACAGTCTGGAGGTGATAAGAACCTCAGAGTTAAATCCCTGAGAGAGTCAAAGGAACAGGTTTCTACTGATCCTAAGCTAAGGGTTATTATCCTAGCTGAAAAGAACACTGTAACATTCTGGCTAAATAAAGCACAGTATCTTTCAAATGAGTTAGTGGCTAACAGTGGAAAAAAACTTCAACTGCCCATCAAAGGATAAACCCAACAGACTGACCTATCTAGCAGAGATACCCTGAGAAAAGCTGAATGGTCAAGAGGCAGACCTGACCCAGTCTGGCAGAAGGATCTCAGGGTCAGAGTAAACGGCTTGCCACTTTTCAATAACCCCTGCCCCATGAAAGAAAGGCAGGACTAACCCAGAAATACCTGAGCTTGATGCGGGGTCAATTCAGCTGTGAACTAACCTGCTTGACCCAGCCCAACAGAAGACTGGTCCATGCCCTGGAAGGATCCAGCCAAGGTGAGAAAGAAAATGACTCACCCAACAACGAATTTCATAAGGACCCTCCTAAGAAACAAAGGACAATATGACCCTTTGCTTGTGGAGCTGTGACTTGCCTAGTCATACATATCCTCTATATATGTGCATCATTCTTGTTATATTTTAAAATTTGTACCCACACATCCCCCCACCATGAACTCTGTCAGAGGGGAGAGTTTGCTCCTGCTATTAAGGGGAAATGCTTCATAACTACTGTTGGGCTGTGGGAAATACAAAGATGAATAATATGTTATTCCTGCCTTTGTTTGCAGTCTAGTAGGGAAGATAAAACATATACACAAGGAAGAAAGGAAACAAGCATTTAATAAGTGCCTACTATGTGCCAGACCCCATGCTGAGGGCTTTAGAAATCTTAGCTCATTTGATGCTCGTGCTCACAACAACCCTGGGAGACAGGCATAATAAACATTGGGGAAAATGAAGCAGAGGGTAAGTGATTTGCTCAGGGTCCCATAGCATGAGCTTTTCCCAACCACTCTAGTCAACATTGTTCTGCTTTGAAATCCTATAGCACTTAAGTTCTGTATCACTTATATGAACACTTAATCACATAAAGTCTTGCATATTAAGGTCACAGACTTAAAACTGGTAATGTTATTTAACTGTTCTACAGGTATGTTTTGTCTTCCCTGAAAGATATCAAGCTCTTGGAAAACAAGAATGTTATCTATGTTTCTTTGGACCTTCCTCAATATCTAGGCCCATGATAAACACATAATAGATAATTCTGTAACCCTTCTCCCCACTCACTTAAACCCTCTTCACAATTCTCTGCTTGATAGAGGTGCTCAATAATGTTTTTTTTTTATTTTTTTTTGGAGGGCAGTTGGGGTTAAGTGACTTGCCCAAGGTCACACAGCTAGTTTTTTGTGTTAAGTGTCTGAGGCCGGATTTGAACTCAGGTACTCCTGACTCCAGGGCTGGTGTTCTATTCACTGCGCCACCTAGCCGCCCCTCAAGAATGTTTTTAATGAATGAATAGAAGCAAAACAAGCTGAGGTTTGGGATGGATAGGATCTGTGTCAACACTTGCTTTTGTGGATGATACCACCTCTGGGTTTCATTTCACTAGCCCCATGTATACAGCACTGATTCTGTGTACTTTTGTATTTCTTTCTGCTCTTCTGGGCCCCTACTTGGGTCTGGCTTTCCCCCTTGCAGGTTACAATTTCTTCAGGGAGAGTTACTCAAAAGTTCATCATTTTATACCAAAAATCTGTGTTCATTCATGGTTCTCACTTACACTTGACTCAATGAACTGTTTACAGCAGTCTTGGTACAGTCAAATTACTTTGGAGACCTGTCTGATCTCATGCCGGATGCGCCTTGCTGAACTAATAGAATCCCTGTCACTGAAAAAGCATGTATTGAGCATTACATATTGCTACAATCCATGATGTGTCTTTGGAGGAGAATTGTGCATTTTATACAATCTGTTAAGGACAATTTCAAAATGCCTAACATCATCAATCTCTTTGACAATATCTCTAACAGTTTCCACTCTGCAGTAGGAATTTTGCCAAAAAGCAAGATATAACCAAGACGATCACACACCTGTTTCTCTACCTATTGTCTCAAATGCATCATCTGTTGAAAAGTCAACCTAGTTTAAAGAAGGAATTCATTTCTGAAACTTGTTCATCTTTAATTAAGTCAACAGATGTTCTGCAAGGTCTTTAACTGGTAAACTCATTACTTGGATTTTAAAGGGGAAAAGAAGAAGGAAGAGAGAATTAGATTTAACAAGAGTAATTGTTATTTTAGTAGAGTCACCTTACTTGACCTTTGACAATGGTTTGTGACAAATAAGAATAAGGATTGGTGGTCATTTTGGATCATTTGGGTTAAAACACTGAAGAAATATTGATTTGAAATAATTGCCAATAGGACTGGACTTTAGTGGTGAAATTCCCCTGCAACTGGGGAGGGTGAAGCTAGTGGATCATTTGAGCTCAGGAATTCTCAGCTGCAATTCTCAGCACCATTCTATGGTCTGGCACCTATCTGGTGAGCTATAGTGGCCTGAAGAAGGGTAATTTTGACCAGAAATGGAGCAGGCAAATCTTCCATGCTGCTCAGCAATGGGATTAGATGCATGAGTGGCCTGCTGAATTTCCAGCCTGATTGAGACAGGGAGATCTGGCCTCAAACAAAAAGAAATATAGGCAATATACAAAAACAAAAACTGGGAAAGGAAAAATGGATGAGCTTCTCATGTGGAAAGAGAGAGAGAGATAGACAAAGATAAGTAAGAGACTCTGAAATCCCTTCTACTCTAAAATTCTATGATTCTCTAATACATTGGAACTATCTTGATATCAAGGAAAAGCAAGGAATTCTCTCCCCATGGCAAATATATGGAAGGATATTGACATGATTTACACAGAATAAAAAAGCATGGATGGATTGTGATCTACAAAGTCATCAGACAGTGGGGAGAATACTAGCATCCATGAGATCACAGATCAGTCGATCAATAAACATTTATTAAGTGCCCACTATGTGCCAAGCACTGAATAATTAGGATACTGGAATCAGAATAGACAAAATACTTTATTAAATATTCTTCTTTAAGCCAGTCTCCTTTACATGGTTCCCCCCAAAACCATTAAATTAATATCTACTCATGACTGACAAGACATTTGTGATACTGGCCTGTAAATGAACAGATTATATTGATTTTATTCTCTCAAAATCTCAACAAGTTCAGTGGTCCAAATGCATATCACTATGGGAAAGAAGCAGAGGAAAATCCTGAGATGAAAGTAAAAGCCTTTGATGCCAGGTTTCAAATTAGCCACCTACCATTTGACAGTTTTAGAGCCTTGATTAAATATTTTATGATGATACTATTTAAGAGGGAAATGTAAAGTCTTACTCATAATGACATCTCTTTATGTAAAAGCATCCCAAACTGATTTATCACCTATTTGAGTCATTCTAGCCACTGCTGAATTGCAGCCCCCACTAACCTAAAGAGACACCATAGTCCTTCATACTCAGGTAAACAGCTTCTGTTGAACATTTTATTTAAAAAAAAAACAAACAGAGTGCCTGCCTTTTCTGATAGTATTTACCAGTTTCCACATTTTACAACTAAGGTTTTTTTTGCATTCCTTTCAGTTTAATCTTTCATTGTAAAATTAAAAACACATTTATGCTCAGTTATAATTCACTTTCAGACTTGAAATCTAAAGAAATTTAATGGCGAGGATGTTTTACTCAACTCTAATCTTCAATTATCATCCTTAATAGAAAATCATTTATCAGCTGACAAATTAACAGCGATTTAAAAAAATAGCTTTTAGGTGCTCCTCACCAATTCTGATTTTATTTTTGCTTCTTCCATATCTAAACTGAACATTAGTTTAATTTTGTACATCTTATTTGAAGTGGCTTTGGTAAGTAACAATAATTAATACCAACCATAATAATATGCACATATGTGTTTAAGAATGCAAATAGACAATTGGCATTGGAGTTACTAAGACCTGGGATCAAATCTCCCAACTGACATACTATGTTATGGACAAGTAAATCTCTTCATCTTAAAGTACTTCAGGCAACTAAAGCTAAATAAGTTTCATAGAAGTCACTTGTCTATATACTACATGGTGAAAAGAGTTTTCAGGCTGGAGAATTCTTCCCCCCACACCCCCCAAACACACACACATACAGACATATACATATCAGGGATGAACCTATGTAGGTGGAGTGTAGAGAATGTAGGCACCTACACCACACTCCCTTCTCTTGCTGTGAGCTGGTTTATTCCTATTAACCTGCAGGACTAGAAGGGTGTTGGGTTGGAGGTGCAGGCAGCAACCCACATTCACCATAGCTGCCATGAAACTACAACTTCTCAGGATCCTGGGGGTAACCTTGGTATGGGAGGGTATATGCCTGATATTCACCATTCTAGCTCCTGATCTCTACCAAAGTGCTTCCCATTTACACAAATCAGTCATATTAATATCATTAACTCATTTTCCTTCCATTCCTATGACCAAATTTTAAGTATCTACATTAGACTCACTTTTAGGAGAATCACTGGAACCATAGGAAGTAAACATACATTTTCAAACAAAGATGTATCTTTATAGTCTGTAAGAAGAAAACAAATTCTGAACCCATATTTTAAAAAATAATTCTTTTAAAAATACTTAAATAAATATATTTCTTCCCTTAGTGAAGGGATAATCTAGGATCCATTCTGAGAGTAGGTTATTCTTTTGCCATATAGTTGTTCCTCTTGCTGATTCATCACTATTTCCAACAAAATTTTAATTAGCTATGGTGATGTAAGGACAGGAAAGGCCTGGAAAACTGAAGTTCATATTCATGATAGGATTGACAGGACAGGTAAATCTCTATCTATCCATTTCTTATATTTTAAATTTTATTTTTTATTACAATTTTAATAAATATCAAAAAAGAATGAATATTTTCATGTAAAAAGTAGCATATAAAGAGATTGTCTTTAAAAGTTTTATTAATGACTCTCTTATTTTTATATTACTATAATTTCTGGACATATCTATCCTCTAGCTTCTCCTTTACCCTTCAGTTTTATTTTCTTATTATTTTTTCAATTAATTAGCATTTATTTGCTATCCCTCCTACTTTCCCCAATGGGGGAGAAGGGCAAGAAAAAGGAAAGGAGAGGAAATGACAAACCATTTCAGTACCTTTGCCAAGAAAACTGCAAATGGTGTCATGAAGAATTGGACACAGCTGAAATGGCTGAACAACAACAACAAAGCTTCAAATGAATACATGACAGAAGTATAAAAGGTCACATATAATTAACAAATTAGAGGAAGGAGAAAAGAAATTATCTTTTCAACCTATTGATAATGGAAAAGTTCATAACCAAACTAGGAATAGAGAAGATCACAGAAGATAAAAATGGACAAATTTTTTACATTAAAATATTTTTGCACAGACAAAACCAATGCAACTAAGATAGAAGGGAAATAGTTAAGGGGAGAACATTTTGCAACAGGTTTCCCAGATAAAAGTCACCTTCTCAATAGGTATGTTCAAACACAAATTTCTATTATGCACATTTTAAAGACTACAATAAATTTAACATGTTAGTTTCAAAACTGTCCAATTTGTGTTTCCTTCTGGATTTTGTTCTATCCTCTTCTGTGCATGGTTTAAAATGCTTCAGTAACGTTTTATTAATTTTTCTTTCTTTTTTTATTAACATTATCATTAGCTTCTTTCACAATGCTAACATCTAAAGCATGAAACATTATGAACTTTGAAGACAAAAGCAAGAATAAATTGTAACAGAATGTTTACTTAATAAAAGACAAAAGCAGGAACAATAAAAACATAATAGGTCATCGATAAATCTAGGTCACACTCTCCCATCAACCCATACAGTGTCCTTGTGGGAGAATGGGAACACACAGAAATCTAGCAGTGAGGTACAGGAATAAAGGAACCCATGTGCCTGGGCAACTCACATTTGGATTGTAGGTCTGAATGTCTGCTGTCTCTTTAGGGAACAATCTTTATAGCATATCAATCCTGGGTTAAAAGTCTCCTCTTCTGAATCTTTCCATTCAAATGAAATAATACTTGTGGGGTGGATTCAAGATGGCAGTGTAGAAGCAGGAAAACTCCACAGCTCCCCCCATAATCACCTTAAATACCTATAAAATATGACTCTAAACAAATTTTAGAGCTCCAGTATTTACAAAATTACAGAGTAACAAAGCTCCCACTGAAGGCAGTCCAGCAGGCTGACAGGAAGGGGTTCATCACAGCAAGCTGGGAGCCCATACCAGCACCTCATGAACCTGTGGCTGAAGCCCTAGGGTGGCCAGAACAAGTCATGGATGCAGCTTTCAGGAGAGTGGATCGCCAGCAGCTGTGGCGGTTTCCAGAATTATCAAACCAAAGGAAACCAGGACTAAGTGAAAGGTCAGTGGAACCTGGCTAAATTCAGGGGAGAGAGTCCAGCCATCTGCCTCCAAGATGAGAAGCGGTAGTGACTGCCCTACAGTCACCACCATATGGCTGCTTCAGAGCTCCTTGCGTGCAGACTGCAGGGGGGCCAAGTGATCATTCAGAGGCTAAGTGCTTTTGCCTTGAGCTGCCTGAATTGGGATTGCAGTCTTGCATGGTGGTCCTGAGGTGTGTGATCAGTTAGCCACAGCTGGTGGGGGTTGCAGAGACAGCAGCCTCCTAATAACCCTGGCAGCTGTGAAAACCCCAGAAATTTGGGACAAAGCTCTCCTGCCAAAGAAGCAGAGTGCCACAGAGCTAAAAAGTCAAGTAATTGACTGGCAACATGAGCAGGCAACAAAAGCAAAGCAAGCCCAGCAATCCAACTTTAGATTCCTTTTTTAGGGATGACAAAAAGGATCAAAGTATGGAACGAGAGGAAGACAACACAGAATTCCCACACCAAAAGCTTCCAAGAAAAATGTAAGCTGGTTACAGGCCATAGTGAAGCTTAAGAAGGATTTTGAAAACCAAATAAGAGAAGTAGAGGAAAAATTGGGAAGAGAAATGAGAATGATGCAAGAAAATCATGAAAAGAGAGTCAACAACCTGACTGAAGAAAACAACACCTTAAAAAATTGATGGCAAATGGCAAAAGATGCCCAAAAAGCTAATAAGGAGAAGAATGCCTTAAAAAGTAGAATTTTCCAGATGGAAAAAGAATCTCAAAAGCTTTCTGAAGATAATAGTTCCTTCAGAATTAGAGTGGAGCAAATGGAAGCAAATTACTTTATGAGAAATCAAGATACTATTAAACAGATTCAAACAAATGAAAAAATAGAAGGCAATATGAAGTATCTCCTTGAAAAAAACCACTGACCTGGAAATTCAATCCAGGAGAGACAATTTAAAAATTATTGAACTACCTGAAAGCCATGATCAAAAAAAGAACCTAGAAAGCATCCTTCAAGAAATTCTCAAGAAAAATTGCCCTGATACTGTAGAACCAGAGGGCAAAATAAAACTTGAAAGAATTCACCAATCACCTCTTGAAAAAGATCCCAAGAAGAAAACTCCTAGGAGTATTATAGCCAGCTTCCGGAGTTGCCACATCAAGGAACAAATATAACAAGCTTCCAAGAATAAACAATTTAAATATTGTGGAAACACAATCAGGATAACCCAGGATTTTGCACCTTTTACATTAAGGAACCAAAGGACCTGGAATATGACATTCCAGAGATGAAGGGAGCTAGGATTAAAACCAAGAATCACCTACCCAGCAAAACTGAGTATAATGTTTCAGGAGAAAATATGGTCATTCAATGAGGTGGTGGACTTTCAAGCATTCTTGCTCAAAAAAACCAGAATTGAATAGAAAATTTGACATTCAAATACAAGAAGCATGAGAAGGTAAACATGGAAAAGAAATCATAAGGAACTTATCAAAGTTGGACTATGTATGCCAACATGGAAAAACAATAATTGTAACTTATGAACCTTTTTTCGATATGAGGAAAATTGAAGGGAATAAAAATGTATATATGTAAACATACACATATGTCTACATAGGAGGGTATATATGCATATGAATACATATGTGAGTATGTGTATATATGTGTACAGGTACACCTAGACAGAGGGCATAGGATCAATTGAATAGGAAGGGATGATATTTTTAAAAGGTGAAATTGAGACATGGGAGAGGAATAGAATGAGAGGAGACAGGGAGAGACAGAATGGGGCTCATCATCTCATATAGAAGGGGCAAGGGATAACTGCTACAATGGAGGGGAAGAACAGGAAGGCAAAAAGGGATGGGTCAACCTTACTCCCATTGAATTTGGTTTAGGGAAGGAATGACATACACTCTAAATTGGGTATCTTGCCCCCACAGAAGAGTAGGGAGCATGGCAATGAGAGAGGAGATGATGGAGGAGAGGGAAGTTTTCGCGGGAGGGTTGTTAGAACCACATACTTCTGTAAAGGGTCAGAGACAAAGTAGAGAATAGAACAAGTGGGGGGGACAGGATAGGAAGGAGGGAAATTTAGTCAGTCTTTCACAATATGTCCATTGTGGAGAAGTTCTGCATAATTACACATGTACAGCCTGTATTGAATTCCTTGTCTTTCCAGTGGGGGTGGGTGATGAGGGAGGTAGGGAAAGAATCTAGAATTTAAAGTTAAAAAATAGATGCTAAATAAATATACTTATTATTATTATCATTATTATTTGCATGTAACTGGGAATTAAGATATACAGGCACTGGGGTAAGGAGATCCATCTTGCCCAACTGGAAAGTCAGAGGGGTGATGGGAGAGGATATAGGAGAAAACAGTTTGGGGAAGGGGTATAGAGTGGGATTGCTATTTTGGGGTGGTGGGTAGGTGAAAGATGGGGAGAAAATCTGTAACTCAAAATCTTGTGGAAATGAATTATGTAAACTAAAAATAAACAAAAGTTAATTTTTAAAATATCAAACATGTCATGAAATTTAAAAAAAGAAATACTTGTAAGGCACTTAGAACAGTGTCTGGCACATATTAGGTGCCATATAAGTTACCCCTGTCTTTCCCTTCTCTTCCAATAGTGAATGAAGTAATTTTTCTGCCATTCTCAGGTCATTAAAGTCATGTTCATTATTTTTATCTAACAACAACCTTATGTCTATCACCTGAAGAGCTTCTCAGGTAGGCTTCCTTGGTTAGGCACAGAGGCAGTATGACATTCTTGCGCTGAGAAGCAGATCTCCTTAATTCTAAGATCTGTGATAATAATTTGGTTTTGCTTTGTATAGGCTTTGAGGGGTTTGCCCCCATCCCAAGCCACAGTGGGCAGTAAAGAGCAACCTTGAACGATGGATGGCTCTAGAGAAAAGTGATCCTTACCTATGGAATGGTCTTTTAACACGCTGCACAAGATTTTTTTCTTTGCTTTTCTTCCTTCCTTTCTTCCTTCTTTATTTTTCTTTCTTTCTTTTTCTTTCTTTCTTTCTTTCTTTCTTTCGTCTAATAAGCTTCTTCACACAGCACAACTTTCTATGGTATAGTCGATAGAGTGCTGGACTTGGGTTCAGGAAGACATGAGTTCAAATCTTGCTTTAGTTATTTATTCGCTGTGTAACCCTAAGTAAGTCATTTAACATTGTTGAGCCTGTTTCCTAGATTTCTTTATCTGTAAAATGATGGAGTAGGATATGATGTGATCTCTAAGATACCTTCCAGTTTAAAATCTATAAGCTCATTTCAATCAGATCACCTCTCTACATCATCTCAAAAGCTTCTCTATCAGCTGTTCTCAGTCTCTGTTGGCCCCCTTAACTCCATAGCTCTATAGGCATCCCTGCTTTGGTTTCTGGTATTTTAACTTCTGAAAGCAGTTTTCCTTGTCTCTTCCTAGTCAACCTCCTGTTTCTCCTCCTCTCTGGATTCTCATTTAGCTTCTAGTACCTCAAACCATGTCCTCCTCATGAATACTGACCCATCTTCAACTTAGGCTGACAAACCCCCAAATGCATAGTTTGATCAGGTATCTAATAATAAGTAGATATTAATGATCCCATAGTCCAGAAACAGATTTTTGAGGCAGAATTTCCAAGAAATTAATTACTAAGTCTTGAAAATAGTCATATTTAAATTATCTGTTGGAAAAAAATGTGCAATAGCCACTTTTATGCCCATCAATGCTATTGCCTCCGAGCTTCCTTCTAGCAGATCAGAGTACATTTATCTGAGAAGTTGTTTTCTCTTAGGTTCTCAGAACTGATTCAAGTTGCTTTCCCAATACAAATGTCCTAGTTTTGCCTCTTTCAGTAAATGGAACATCCATGTAAGAAAAGGAGCCGTATGTTACATATGTGTATATATAGTTGTTCAGTCTTTTGAGTCATATCCAAATCTTTGTGACCTCATTGGGGTTCTTGACAAAGAAACTGGAGTTGTTTGTCATTTCTTTCTCCAACTCATTTTACAGATAAGGAACTGAGGCACACAGGATTAAGTGACTTGCCCAGGACTACACAGCTAGTAAGTGTCTGAGGCGAGATTTGAACTCAGGAAGATGAGTCTTCCTGGATCTAGACCTGGCACTCTGTCCACTGTGCCACTAGCTGTCCTCATATGTATATGCATGAGTGTATACATATATATATACACACATACATTCATATACTTGATGTATGCTTATGACATATTGGATGATACAGATATAGATGTAGCTATGTTATAGGTATAGATAAATAGATATATTAGATAATACAGCTATAGACACAGACATGGAAATAGTATACATACTATACTGAGTATATTTATATGGAACTATTTATGTGTATATATTCACAAAATATATTCACTATATATGTATATATATTCACAAAACAGCATGGTATAGAGATGAAGCATGGTATAATGGATAAATGTTTGGATTTAGAATAAGGCAGACCTAGGCTTAAGTCCCAGCTCTGGTCGTTACTAACTGTGTAAACATGAACAAGTCGCTTAGCATTTCTGAGCCTGTGGCAGCTCCCTAAAACCAAAATATTTGCATGGTATGTGATTTGGGTGAAGAGAGGAAGTTCACACCAATGGTAACACAATATGACCAATAACACATAAGTCATATAAAATGAAATCCCAAAATAGCAATATTCATATAGGGAAGATGGTACTGAAGTAATACTTTAAATTATTTATTTATATCATTACACATATCCCAATAAAAAGGATAAAAATACTTAATGTTGTTAGTGGTCTAGTGGTATGAATTCAGAATAGATGTGCGATAATAAATTTATTTATTATTTCTGATTATTTCTGAAAACTAAAAAATTTTCACAAGTAGAAGAATTGTATGAGGCTAGTGGGGACAAAAAGAAAGGGATATTGTTAGATAATCATTTGTGGTTTGTATATGAGACAATTTGAAAGGAGTTGTAAAACATAGGAGAGAGGAGGAAGCCAAGAAGCTGAGATGAACAGAACAAAAGAGAGGAAGCAAAGAGAATGAAGCTAGTAAGGCTCATGTAAAAGAATCATCTGTACAGTGGACAGTAGGGGACCTAGTATCAAGATACCAGGAATTGGCAGCAATGGTAATAGAGGAAGAAAGATGACCTTGTAGGAGGCATTTTGGTGGGAGGTAAGAGGAAAGAAAAGAGAGACAGCTAAGGACAGGGAACAGATGGTGCTAATGTTGGAGCCAAAAAAATAAATAAATAAAAATCAGAACATAAGCCCATGAACTGAGGATCTTGGCAATAGAAAATGGGAAGAAATGGGAAGAAAAGAAAAGTAGGAATAAATAGCAGATTTGGTAAATGTTAGAATGTGAAGGAAGAAGAGAGTTGTACAATTTCTGGGATTTTAACTGTGTCATTAATAAAATATCGTCCATCTAGGATCATAGATCTAGAGCTGGAAGGCACCTCAAGGGTCACCTAATCTTAATCTCCCTGTGCCACTTAGAAGTTAGGTAGCCTGTTCCTTTGAGCTTAGAGAGGAGCCATAGTCCTCTCTACAGTAAACTACATTCTTTCTGAATCCCAGTAGTTTCTTCTAGTTTGCATCATTTATGATAGCCTTAAGCAAATCACTTCACCTCTGTGGGCCTGATTTTTCCTATCCTAAAAATGAAGGGTTTGGGTTTAATGACCTCTAAAATCTCTTGCAGCTCAGAATTGTGCTTTAAGAATATCATGTTGGTTAACTAAATGGACGATGGATTGGAGAAAGAAGAAACTAAAGAAAAAGAGTTTAAATATGGGCTATGCAAAATGTGATAAAGGATAAGGGGTCACCATATGAATAGAAAAAGGGGAGAGAGCTTCTGTGGAGGTAAAATTGACAACTGATTCATATGTGGTGGTGGGAGAGAATAAGAAGCTGAAGAAGACACTGCGTTATAAACTTGAGTGATTGGAATAATGACTGTACCTTGGATAAAGTTCAGAAGAGGAGTGGTTTGGGGGGAAATGATAATGAGTTCTATTTTGGATATGTTGATTGATCGGTTGTCTTGTGATCCTATTAAAACAAGCATTCAAAACTGAAAATATTATGTTTTGAGCAAATAAAGAACTTCTGTTTTTCTAAGTAAAGTGATACAAATTTTGCCACTATTTAAAATATCTTATATGTGTGAAAAGGGATTTTCTGCTACAGCTGTTATTTAAAACAAAAAAGATACTGATTTAAATTAGTGTAGTTAAAAAAGTAACAAATAGCAATATCATCAATGGCACTATGCTTTGAGAAACTTTGTGCCAAAAAAGCCTGACCATCACATTAGTAATATTATTACTATGGTTATTATAAATCATAAATATGGAAACTGGGAGGGATTTTTATCAATAAATAAATATGTGTCATATTATTTATTGCCTATTTAATATTTATTTGTTATAAAATTCTAATAAACTGTTGCTATTATTTCAATAAAATATGTGTGAAAGTAATTGTTTGCATAAGGTTTAATAATGAAATGTGGAAGGGGGCAATGATTTTCTTTAAAAATTAGTATTTTATATGAAATGTGGAAAGAATTTTGCCATGATGGCTCCTGGAAACAAAGTACAATAGCAGTCATAAGGGAGAAAGTTTGACTTTTTCTTGAAAAAGATCCTCAAAGATTACTAGACTTATAATTGGAAATGATCTTGAAAGTCACCTAGTCTAATCAATCCCCTCACTTTACATATTGGGAAATTGGGGACTCATAGAGGTTGTGTGCCCAAGTTCACATAGTTAGCAAGAGATAGAGCTGGGTTTTCCTCATAAGCTTTCCAGTCTCAAATCTAGAGCACCTCCCAATGTAGTACACTGTCCCTCTAAGCAGAGCTTACTCATCCTTAGCTTCCTCTTGGTCTGTCTTCTGTAATTATTTCAATGTGACCTGCCTTTTTCTGGAACTCCAAAGGTGATAGATACCTTAAGCACCCATAGGCACTTGAATCTCCAGGAATTGGCCCATTTCTTTACCATCCAGTGGTGGGGAACCTGCAGCCTTGAGGCCACATGTAGACCTCTAGGTCCTCAAGGGTGATCTTTTGACTCAATCCAAACTTCACAGGATGAAGGAACTTGGGATCAGGAAGACATGAGTTCAAATCTTGCTTTAATCCTCTATTAGTTATGTGACCCCAACCAAGTCATTTAATATTTTTGAGTCAAAAGGGATTTGTTCTGTGAAGTTTGGTTTCACTCAAAGGGCTGTACTTAATGACCTAGAGCAGTGGTTCTCAACCTGCCTAATGCCATGACCCTCTAATATTCATATGTGGGCATGTCTGCATGTGGGCAGACCTGTCTGGAGACTGATAGAGGAGCACAGTGTCCAGTGCGGAAATATGTGTTTTCCGATGGTCTTAGGCACCCCTGCGACCCCTGTAAAAGGGTCGTTCAACTCCCAAAGGAGTCGCGACCCACAGGTTGAGAACCACTGACCTAGAGGGTCACATGTGGCCTCAAGGGCACAGGTTCTGCACCCCTGCTGCATACACAGTATCTAACCCAAGTCATTTCTATACCAAATTTTCTAGTCTAGTAAGGGGCCTGAGATTTTTTTTTGTTTTTGTTTGTTTGTTTGTTTGTATTTGTATTTCAATGGCATTGCTTTTTAACCTTTGCTTTAGTGATTCTAGGCAGAAAATGCTACCTTTTAATGACAGGTATGGCATTCTTAGTTTTAAGATCCTACCTCTCAAAATCTAGTTGTCTCTATCATCAAACATGTCTATACTCCTGTGAATCAATCCATCATCAACAAAAACAGGTGATGGGGCGGCTAGGTGGCGCAGTGAATAGAGCACCAGCCCTGGAGTCAGTAGTACCTGAGTTCAAGTCTGGCCTCAGACACTTAACACAAAAAACTAGCCGTGTGACCTTGGGCAAGTCACTTAACCCCGACTGCCCTCCAAAAAAAAAACAACAGGTGAATATTTAACAATGGAGCCTATTCCATTTTCCATTCATAGGCTCATAGTGTTAGTGTAAGAAGGGACCCTCAAGGTCCAACCTCTTCTTTTACAAAGGAGAGAGTTGAGGCCCAGAGGAAATGAAGTGACTCATCTAAGGTCACACAGATAGTAAGTGGTAAAGATAGGATTTCATAGTCAGTTTACTTAATCATAGTATCGTGTGTTGTTTGCATGTCGTTTCTCCCATTAGGTTCTAAGTTCCTGAAGGACAGAAGACGGTCTTTTGCCTTTCTTTGTGCCCTCAGAATTTCTTATAATGCCCAGCACGTAGAAGGTATTTAATAAATGCTTATCAACTAACTGACTTAATCTAAAACTAGAAGGGACTTCAGAGGCCATCTAGTCCAACCCCTTTGTTTTTACACATGAAGAATCTAAGGCACAGGGAGGTCATACCTTGTTTGGTGTCTCTCACGTGGGTAATGTTAGACCGATCTCTAATCAGAAACTTGTCGGGAAATAGAATGTCTTTCCTTATTTACAAGCAACTTAATAAGTAGGAAGTAGAAAAAGACATTTGAGCTGTGAAATAATCAAAATCCCTGTAGTGCAGCTACAAACTACACAGGAAATCCTTGATCAAATTCCTAAAACTGAAATCTGTTGTGGTAGTCAGATTGCCAGACTTTAATAGCTAAAGGCACCATCTTACCCAGCCCTAGAAACCATTAGGCTCTGTTCTTTCAAGTTCCACAGTCTCCCTGGCACATTCACTATCACATAGTAGCTTAGGAGGTTGGGAGGTGGGTAGGAGAAAATAGACTCTCTTTCCACTAAACATGCTCTCTTAATGGTGTATATCCAATGTATCCTTATATACTCCTACCCTGGCCTGATTGCCCTTGTCATACCTTGGGAGAAAATTAGACTTCTCAGTTTGTAAAAACAAGCAAAATGAACTATAAACAGTAGACTGTAGTTTAGAAAAGATTATATATGAGCTGAAACCTCTCAAATAATAGACCTCCAGGAAAAAGAAACTTCATTCAATCCCACTGTGTCATTTAGTTTCATTTTGCAGCTGTCCCAGTCTTCTTGACTAAATGTTTCTCTTTTAAAAGTCTCCTAATATTTACCAAGAAAAAATAAAGTTACAAAGAACATGAATACTACTGGTCCAGAAAAATCTCTTCCTGAAAATGTCCCAAACCTAGCAAATGTTTATAATTACAACCAAGCATTTTCATTGCAGAGAAGGCTGTCGCTAGCAGAGAATCTCAGTGATTTGTTTTTGGCCTTGTATTTTTTTTTATCATGACAGCAAACTTAATGTATCAACAGATGATACAAAATTAAGAGCGATAGAGAGCATTATAGATCATACCAGACTCTGAAAAGATCTTGATGACATAGAACATTTAGATAAAATTTTTCAAAGATAAATGTAACATCTTATTTTATTTTTAAATCAAACTTGCAAGTACAAGATAGGGAAAACCAGATAGAGAGTGATTTTCTGAAAAGAAGCTAGGGGTTTTAGTGGACCATAAACTAAATATCAGTCAACAGTAACATTTGGGCATTTTAGTTTCTTTATTGGTATAATTCCAAATTGCTTTCAAAATAATTAAACTTATTCATAGTTCTACCAATAATGAACTAATGAGCATATCTTCCCACAAAGCTCTCATATTAACTATTTCCATCTTTTGTCATCTTCGTGTATGTGATGAAACCTCAGGGCTACTTTGATTTATATTTCTCTTCTTATCAGTGAATTAGAACATTCTTTCATATCATTGCTAGTAGTTTGCAATTCTTCTGGGAACTGTTTGTTCAAAGGGCCTGATATTCTGGACAAGGTCTACATAATATAGCAGTGCTCTTATGGTACTGTCCCAATTCCCACTCAAACTGATGAGTCAGGTCTTAAGTATAGGACTATTAGATTCCTTAAGTGCTCTAGCAGTAGCCAGAGGGGTTGTCTTTTTAGGACTGGAGTTCACAAGCCCCACTACCCCAATGTTCTTTCCACTGTGATTATCAGTCAGACAGCATCCATTTGTTTTTTGAGAGAGGATATTTAGGATATTTATTAAGTGGTATGAAATAAGCACAGTTGGTACAAAATAACCTCCCCCCAAGTCCATAATTCACTGTGCCCCAAGTACAGAGTCCAAGGCAAAGCAGGCTGGAGATACAAAGAGCACATGTGGCAAAGTGCTAACTCACAGTTCCTGGTCTGTTTCACTCTTTAATGGGGTACTTAAGAAGTTCCTCTTCATTGTGGTATATTATTTTTCTTGGGCTATTTGTAGTGCTGTAAATCTTCCTGGGTCCAGATGCAAACACTGCCACCACCCATTGCTCTTCAAGGGGGCAAATGATAGGATATGAATGAGAAAATGCAAAGTCCCAAATCCTCCAGATTTTTTTAGGTCAAAAAATCCTTTTGACAAGAGGGGATAAGAGGAGTTGGTAAAGGAAACTAAGGCCAAATTTAAAGTTTTCCCTCTCACCCCTACCAAAAATTCCTGGGACAGGGTGAGGTGATGGGGAAGAGTGCTAGTTGAAATGTTCTCTCTTCCTTTGCCGCTCTGGAATCCAAATTCTACTAATGCTTGAAAACTTGGTTTCTGAACTATTCCTCTATTCTATAGATAAACGACAGGGCATGACTTAAGTTTTCTTTGCTAATCCAAACATTCTTCCCATCAATGTCACTCCAGTTTATCCAAGGACATTGAGTACTTAATCTAAAATGTTTGATTGATTGGTAGATTGAGATTTATTCTCACTTCATTAATATATCTGGGCATCTCATCATTCACTCTAAGTAGTATGAGGTGAATTGACTGATTTATTCAATCAACTCCACTTTTAGGTATGTAAGGCTCAATATATGTGTATAATCCCTGACCTCAAAAAGTAATCTATGATAAAATAATGGAATTCACACAGATAAAAATACATTGACATGAGCAAATCTTTATTTTATCATAGATTCCTAGAAGTGGAAAGTATTTCAGAGGTCCTATTAATATAAATAGCATGGCGCAGAGGAAAAAGTGATATAATGGGTTCTGGAGTCAGAGAATCTAGGTTGAATCCATCCTCTAAAGCTGACTTATCTATGTAACCTCGGCCAAGTTCTCTGATCTCCTTTTCCCTTCAGTTTCTTCATCTGTCATATCACAAAATCAGACTAGATAGCCTTTGAGCACTCTTCCAGCTCTAGTCTTACTACCTTGTGACTAAGGGTTAGGAAAGAACCGAGATTAAAAGCCACCTCTGACATTTATTAGCTATGTGACTGTTGGAAATTCATTTAACTTCTTTGAGCCCCAGGCACTTCATTGGTAAAGTGTGTCTAATATTATCTGCAGTGCCTACCTCATGGGTCAAATAAGATAACATTCATGAAGAACTTTGCAAACCTGACAGGGTTGAAGAAATATTAAATATGTGGTGCATACTTGAAGCATGACATCCCATCTACATCCCAAACAAGTACTTATAGGATCTCTTCTTAAAAACCTTCATGGATGAGAAAATCACTATCTACTAAGGAAACCTATTTCATTTCCAGAAAGTTCTAGGAAGGTTTTTATTATCATTTTGTATTTTTCCCTGGAGACAAGTAAAATAAGTGTAATCACTAGAACAAACTATAATGATTAGAAAGAAAAGTCAGGTCCTAGTGAGTTTTTTCTTCCCCCAGCTAAAGAACCCCAGTTCCTTCCAATCACGGTGTATGGATTGGTTCTGAGGTTCTCTTACCATAGGAGTCAGTCCTCTGAATTCACTCTGATTTGTCAAATGTCCTTTTTCAAATGTGGCAGCTAGAAATGAATATAGTATCACCTGTCCTATCCTAAACATAATATTTCTATTAACATAGTCTAGAGTGACATAGCTTTTTTTCTGGCTGCTATTTCACAGTGTTGATTGCTATGGAAATTGTCACTAAAATCCTCAGGTCTCTTTTCTACTGAATGACTGAATAGCCAGAATAGCCAAAGTTTTGTCATGCTTTGTTTGTCTGATTTTTTAACAAAAGTTACGGATTTTATGCAGGGGTATGCTAGTAAATGTTTAACGACTAGCTCTTGTAGGGAGAGAAAAGGAAGTGCATCCATGATGTGCTTTTAAGTTTAACCTGCATTAATAACTTTTAACCATCGCTATCTTAACTCTAGACCATGAACAACAACAAAAATAAATCAAGTCCTGCTTTGTAGCACTGACCAATTTCTAAGGTGTAAATGCTCACGCCAAAACAATCAGCTCTCATAAATTAATACAAGTTGGCTCCAGGACACCCCTAATTATATATTTTTAAATTTTAATTTATTTTCTTGATTACATCATTCATTTCCACAAGGTTTTGAGTTACAAATTTTTCTCCCCTTCTTTCCCCCATCCCCAAGCCCAAAACAGTGATCCCACCACAAAGCCCCTCCCACAATCTGCGCTCTTCTAAGTCCTCCTCCAATGCCCCTCTAACTTTCTGGTAGGACAGGGAGGGTCTCCCTACTCTAGTCCCTGCACATCTCAATTCCCAGTTGCATGTAGTTAATAATAATAATGATACATATATATTTGTTTGTTTATTTGTTTTTTTAACATTTGATTGTATAGCTTTAAATTCTAGATTCTTGCTGTTCCTCCCTTGTCACCCACTCCCACTGGAAGGAGCAGCAATTCAATACAGTCCGTACGTGTGTAATTATGCAGGACATCTCAATGGTGGACATATTGTGAGAGGCTGATTGTAAGTCCCTCCTTCCTATCCTGCACCCCCCCCATTGTTTTGTTCTCTTCTCTGTCCCTGTCCCTTTACTGAAGTGTGTGCTTCCAGTATCCCTCACCCCAACCCCGCCTTTCCCTCCATCATCCCTCCTCACATCCCCAAACCCCCACTTTCCTGTGTGGCAAGATACCCAATTTAGAGTTTATGTCATTCCTTCCCTAAGCCAAATTTAATGAGAGTAAATGAAAGTAAAGTTGTAACAGTTATCCCTTGCCTCTTTTATATGGGATGATTAATCCCATTTTGTCTCTCCCTGTCTCCTCTCATTCAAGTCCTCTCCCACCTCAGAATTTCTCCTTTTAAAGTATC
>CM053593.1:235760883-235801672 GCA_028646575.1 Pseudocheirus occidentalis | reverse complement strand
AAAGAATCTAGAATTTAAAGCTCTGCAATACATGCAACTAGGAATTAAGATATACAGCGGCTGGGGAAGGGAGACCCTTCCTGCCCTACCAGAAAGTTAGAGAGCAGATCGGTGGAGGGGCTACACAGTGGGATTACTGTTTTGGAGTTGGGGTAAGGGAAAGATGGGGAGAAAATTTGTAATTCAACAATCTCATTGAAATGAATGATGTAAACAAGAAATCAAAAAAATTATTTAAAAAAATTTACATGGTAACTTTTAAGGAATACCAAGTAGTACACAACAGATTTGTAGTTTCATGTGCAACCATCTTTTATTATACTATTATGAAAATGCTTGGTTTTTTCACAAATTAAAAATAAATAAAAAATTAAAAACTGACTTGCCAAAATATACAGAGTTTGAGAGAGATAATATAAAGCCCAGGTGAAATGTAAAATGCATAATTTCAGGCTATTCTCTATTATGAGACTTAGGTATCAGCCTCCCATCCTAATAGATTGTAATAGTATTTATAAGTCATTATTGAGTCCTGGTTTGAGTCATTCTGTCCGTGAATATGTTTAGTATTTCTTTTTTCTGTGTAATATCCGGGAAGACCTGGGTTCAGTTTCCACCTGTGGTACATATTTATTATATGAAGCTGGGAAACTCACTTAACTTTTCAGTACTCCAGTCAATGTTCTAAAATTTTAAGTGACAAAGTGCCAACCTGCATTGATAGAAGGGCTTTCCTCACCAGGGAATTCCCCATACCAGTGAATCATAGATGCAGTCCCTATCCCTTTTTAAAAGTAGAATATATGTCCCATACCTGAGACATAATGTAAATGAATACTTTCTTACTGCCCCTCTTTAGGAAAAGCTAGATATAAAGCCAAACCCAAGCTTTAAATAATTTGTCCCCAGTGCACTAGGGTGGAAATTTAACAAACAAAAGAGAAGGAGAAAAGAGAGCCCAGTCCCACCTTTCGGTACCTGTATCAGCAAGCACCCTAGCATACCCAGGGTGTCTGCTAGCACAGGTTCTTAGATCTGCTTTTCTAAAGGAAAGCAACTCAAAACAGGTTAAGAATCTTATTTTAATCAAACAAACATATATCATTTACCTAGTTTAGGGGAAAAAGTCAGCACCCTGAACTTCAGAGAATACAAACACAAGTTATAAGCACAAGTTACAAGCAGACAGAGAAACAGATCAGCAGACAGGCTTCCAACCATCTGACCATTACATCCACGCCAATTCAGTTACCAGAGATTGAAGTACCAACATCTGGGTTTTTCAAAGCCAGGGGGCTCAACAGCTTCCCAGAGTCTCGTCTGGCCACATCATACAACTCTTTCCAAAGTGATCCCCAAAGCAAAACCTCACATAAGGGTGTATATATAGTCTTTTTCTGGATCAGAGAATGTCACAGCCCTCTTGACCCACTGCCCAATCACAAAGTAATAAGGTGTGGGCATTCCTGGAGAACAAGCCTCCCCCCACAGGCTCCATGTGATCACATTTAGCCTATTATGGGGCAGAGTATACTTTCAAATCAGGAAAGATTCTCAGAGCCACTTTAACCTATCAAAGAGCCAAGGGGCAGGGAAGATCTTCAGATTCCCATAACAATACCATAGGCCTGGATCCAGAGCAAATAACCCCTTGTGAAAGAGAATGAATGAGTGTAATGCCTCAATTTCCTGAAGCCTACCAGAGGTTCTTTAATGTTATATATTCATTTGTTAATCTATAGAACACTTAAAAATCAAAATCACACACACACACACACACACACTGTTGAGTCCCACAGACCAAATTAATCATCCCTGCAATTCTTCACTAGAGACTTGCTTCAAGATTAACACAGATGCATTATTTACCACTCTAGTCTTGGTCATTTACAAATCCACCTGACAAGTTTGCTCTGTAACCTATATTTCTCCATCTATTCTCAAAAGACATAGTGAGAGGTCTTGTCAATTGCCCTGCTGAAATCTAGGCATGCCATGTTTATGTCTTCTCCATGATCTGCCAGCCTGGTAATCCTATTCTAAGAGGAAATGAGGTCAGTCTAGCATAACTAGTTCTTCAAGAACTCATGCTGCTTCCTAATGATCACTGCTTCCTTTTCTAATTACTTGTAAGCTATTTCTTTAATAATCTGTCCTAAAATTTTTCCAGGAATCAGTGTTAAGCTTTCTGTGAAATAATTTAAAGCATCTACCTTCTTTCCTCTTTGGAAAGCTAGCAAAGTATTTTCCTGCCTCCAGTCTTGGAACACTTCTGTTCTTCATAATTCCTCAAATTATCATCAGCATTTATTGACATCTCCCAACATGTGTAGGTATAGTTGTGGTTAGATATGGTTCCTGCCCTCAAATTTGCTATCTAACAAACATGTTAGATTTTATACATACATACATACACATATACATATGTATGTGTGTATGTATATATGTCAACAGATTTAGGAAAGAGTTCATACAGTGATTGCAAAGAGTACATACATTGAATTAACACAAATGTAAAAATGAGAGTAGATTGTTTACAATGGGCTGGTGAGAGGTAACAACTCATTTTGAAATAATTAAATAAGGCTTCCTGGAGGAAATTAATTTTGTGTTGCTTTCCAAAGAAATGAAGACTGGTGAAAGCATGAAAAATATTCATCATCCCATGTCTTGAGAATTGCATTGACAATTTTGCAAATCCCTAATAGAATGGGCAGGAGAAAGGAAAGCTATTTGTTCCTGTCTCTTAGTAGTGCTGGTAAAAGTTTTGATAAGGAAGGAAGTAAAAATAGGACACTAAACTGAGATTTCTGTGTTATGATATGCTGTTTTGTACTATGTTTAAATTTAATTAAATTTACATTTGATTTAATTTGCTCCTGCTGTTACTTTAATCAGGGAGGCAGGGAGAGGAGGAGAAAGCCAGCAGCTGCTGCCATTAGCCCTAAAGAGGGTGTTACTTTCTCTTCTACCCTGAGGCTGCCTCTAGGAATTAAACAAAAACAGAAACATGCACAACTTGTGCACTAGTATTACTAAACTGGAAGAAAGAAAGAAAATAAGCATTTATTAAATGACAACTATGTGCCAGGCACTGTGTTAAGTACATTGCAATTATTCTCTCAGTTGATTCTCACAACAACCCTGTGATGTAGGTGCTATTATTATTATCATTCCCATTTCATATCTGAGGAAACTGAGGTAAACAGAGATTAAGTGATTTATCTAGGGTCATGGAGTTAGTAAGTATCTGAGGTTGGACTTGAACTCAGGTCTTCCTGACTCCAAGCCCAGTGCTCCACCCTCTGCACCACCTAGCTGCTCCAACAAATCTGTTAACATATGTGTAGGCAAAAAAGGAAGTAAAGCTCCAGAGGGAATGGTGATTCCTGATTTCCTGAAGGTCCATGTTTGTATTCCGCAAATATTGTGTCTGAGCCAGGAAAAGTCTGTCCATACACTGACCTATGCCACCAGATGCTTGAGGGCTCAGGCACAGGAACAATCAAAGGGAAATTACAAAGTGTTTTTCAGAGAACAGATTTTACTATACTTAGAGTATGTATAAGACATATCCTATCAGCAGATAATGGGAATGTGGAGCTTACAAAATTCAGCTAGTAGTCTTTTTATGTTACTTAAAGCAAAGAAGCAAAAAAAAAGATGGCTGCTCATTATACAAAGAAATATGGCAATGGCAATTTTGTGGCACCAGGTCAACAAAAGCAAGAATCCTTGAAAAACCAATATCTCAGACATGCCAGGACTCTAACAATAACTACTTCGTTTATCTTAGCATAATCAGAATTATTGCCAACCTTCTACAGAAAGGATTAGTAATGCCAAATGTATGTGTGTATGTATGTATGTATGTATACATATATGTATATTGTGTGATGCATATATGTGTTTCTTACATATATATATACATATATACACATATACAACACAGAAATTTTCTTGAAACTAGAAAAACTAGAAAACAAGAAGCCTACAATGGACAGATTAAAATTCATCATTCTTAAATTCCAATCTGTTGCTTTGCTCAATAAACCATGCTACCTATAAATATGATTTCATATTTTAAGGGAAAGAACTAAAAACAAGTGAATAGCTAGACTCGGTTAGACTGAAGTATAAATTTTAATTCATGATCAAAACATGTAAGGGAAAGAAGAAAAGAAGAATTTTGCAGAATATGGCATTAGAGGTGATTGTATATGCTATTTTTATGGTGAAAAGATTGCTGAAACATTCAAGGACAGAAAGAGGATCCTAGAGAATGAAATTTGAAGGATCAAGAGAATGGAGGGAAGTCAGGGAGTGAGGGAATTAGAGAAAGAGGGGAAAGGAAGGGAGAAGAAAGGTAGAGAAGGGGAGAGGAGGAAAAGGAAGAGGACAGGGGAAAGGAGGAGAGAAAGAGAGAGAGGAGAGGACAGGAGAGAAGATGAAGGAGAGGGGAGAGAGGGGAGGGAATCTTAGAGTTGGAAAGGATTTTAGATATCATCTAGTTCTACCTCAGAAAATTGAGGAAGAATTACTTATCCAAAATAGCACATTAATAAGCCTGTTCTATATTCCAAGTCTGCTTACTCCTGCCCAGTGCTCTTTTTACTTTATCACATTAGATTCTTTCAAATTCCTGAAGCAGATCATTGTTTAAAAGCACAGTATTGTTGTTCCAATGGTCTTAAAGTCTAGAACCTCGGATCTAGAAGAAAAACACACCTGTGCAAAATGTTTGTCATTTAATAGACTTTACTAATATCAAATAAACAGTGGTCCTAGCTGTGTGCTATGCCTTGTTCTGCAAAGTATGGGCTCAAGAAAAATTACATTTCAATTTTGTTTCAACTGCTAATTTCAAAGGGAAATCCAAACCAATGGCTTTTGTAACATGATAAAGCTCTGTGATGTAATTAACTTTTGACTTATCTGATTAGAAAATTTGAAATTTTGTAGTTTTTAAAGAGAAACACAAGGATAGTCTTTCTTAATTTCATTTTTTTCTTCAATTTTCTTTGGTGTATAAAAATTTTCCAGTTAAAAAAAGAAAGTCATTCTCTCATCTTTTCTGGTAGTTTAGCTAATATTTTCAGAATTGCACCCAAATAGATATACTTACTTTTCACATATTAGCACTCAGCTGCCATCTCTTTCATGAAGGAAGAATCTTTTCCTGCTGCACTCCACATAGTTTCTTTCCTAAAAGATGAGAAAATAGGAGCAGAAGTATATTTCAATAAATTCTATAAATATTTCCATTAAATTTTATGATGATATCCTCTGAGCCCTTAAGGTCAGAGTGCTTACTCAGAGTGCTTACTCCTACACATAAGGTAATGAAACCTTCATTTAAATGTCTGGTTTTAATTCTTCCTGAAAATGTTCTTTGAAGTGTTATCCTGTGTAAACAGGGTACACATTGGGGACCCAAGAATAAAAGGCTTCAGAACAAAGTTTTGTTAGATAATACAACAAAATTTACAATTCGGGATATGGGGAATCAGATTCATTCCTATTTCTAGAGGCAGGATATATTTTACTAAACAGTAATTTTCACAAGTATACCATGAGGGAGGATAGAGGTGGGGGTGGAGCCAAGATGATGGAAAAAACATAGAGACTTGCCTGAGCTCTCCCAAGTTCCCCTCCAATAAACTTTAAATAATGCCTCAAAACAAATTCTGGAGCAGCAGAACCCACAAAAGAATGGGGTAAAACAATTTTCTAGCTCAAGACTACTTAAGTCAGCAGGAAAGGCCTATCATACCAGCATGAGAGTGGAGGAGAGTCCAGTGCAGGCTATTCCAGTACAGCTGGTGCCCCCAGGAAATGAGCAGCAGGCCTCAGGGGCAACTACATTGGTAGCAGTTATGGCTGCTTCTTCCTGAGTCCTCAGTCCAGAGATGGAAAGGGGCTCAGATAACTGGTCAGAAAGAGATTACAGGGGTTCCTTTGTTGGTGCTGTGTGCAGGACTCTGTTGTATTGCCCATATTCGCATTCAGGTTGCAGTCCTGGGTCACAGTCCCAGGACAAGTATTATCACACCAAAGCTTACAGCCACAGAGAACTGGGGACTCTGTCACAGTTACAGGGCAGAAAAGAATGCTTGTGATCACTCACAGACAGAAGCACAGGCCAAGAAAATAGTAGACACACTTCTCCTTAGATCATATAACCTTGGAAGAACTGAAAACTTACAGATCCCCAGACCTATCTCTGGGCAGAGCTGCACAAAGTCCCTGAAGCTTAGGATAGTGCCCCCTCTACTTTGGGAGCAGAACCTAACATTAATATAAGGTTGAAAGTCAAGAAATAGGCTGTGAAAATGAGCAAGCAACAAAAAATGCTCCTGATCATAGGAAGTTGCTATGGTGATAGGGAAGATCAAAACACAAACTCAGAAGAAGACAACAAAGTCAAAACTGCTATATCCAAAGCCCCAAGGAAAAATGTGACTTGGACTCAGGCCCAAAAAGAATTTCCATAAAAGCTCCAAAAAAGGATTTAAAATGCAAATAAGAAAGGTAGAGGGAAAAATGGGGGTGGGGTAGGAAGATACAAGAAAACAGCAATACAAGAAAATCATGAAAAAAGGTCAATAGCTTGATAAACAAGGCACAAAAAAAGACCAGATGTCAGCTAAATTCCTACCTGCTGCAAAAACCTTTCCAAATCCTCCTTAAAGTTAGTGCCTTCCCTCTGCTTTTATTTTCATCTTCTCCAACATGTGTTTGCTTGTGCAGAATTATTTAATGTTTGTGAACCTCTTTAGGGCAGGGATTGTCTTTTACATTTCTTTATATACTCAGTACTTATACAGTACCTAGCACACAAGGTGCTTAATGAATCCTTGTTTACTGATTGATTTACTGGCAGTATAGCCTTGGTCAAGAGGTTCAGTTTACCAAACTTGTTTCTTCTACAAAATGGGAATAATACCCTGTACAATTTAGTTCACAGAATTGTTGCATAGATAAATTGAAGCAATTCAATTCAATAAATATTTGAATCAGTAAACATTTATCCAGCCCTTATTCTGTATAAGGACCTGTGCCACCGTGAAAGTGTTTTTTATAATGATAAAGTGCTATTTAAGTGTAAGCTATTATTATTTCCCCCTCTTTCCCAGGAGTTGGTGGTTACTCCCCTCAGAGTAGGAAGAACAGCTTTGAATTTATTTTAAGGCAGCTTGAACTATAAATGAATATAAATAATTGCAACAAAATAATAATGCTTTTTAAAAACCCTAAAAAAATCCTTTTCTACCTTCCAGAAACTAAACAGAATAGATTTAATCATAGAAAAGAATTAGTAAGAACAAGAACAATGAGAGGCTAACCAGATCTCTTGAGACTTTAATTTGCCTGCATGGCATCTTGAGAACCATTCCTTAAGTGACAATGGCTCTCTTCTCATCTGTACATAAATTACTCTCAATAGTAAGTTATGAGTTTAGATAGGCTCATTAAGTCTTTCAAGCCACAAGTGCACCATTTAGTGCACGAGGGCAGGAATGAATGCACGTTGGAGATGCTGTAAGGGAATTTTTAGGTAGAATTAGACAAAAAGCCCCCCTAGAGTGACTCATACAAAGGATATAGGAAGGGAATGTACGCCACACTACAAATTTCAGAGCTGAGTAGACTCTTGTGGTCAAAGTAAATAGGAATTGAAAGATCCAGCATTTGCTTTACAAGTCATCAGAGAATTCCTCCTACTACTGTGATTTGAGCTGGTTCTGGAAGACCTACTCTGTTCCTAGTTCTTTTGTTTGTTTGTTTGTTTTTGTTTTTCCTTTAACCTTGTAGCGACTGAAATTTCATTATTCAGGAGAGGTAGCATAGGGTACAATTCAAAATATACAATAAATATTTGTTAAACACCCATTGGGTTATGTTTGGAAGAAGGATAGGAAAGAAAACCAGCAGCTAAGTGGTACAGTGGATAGAGCACTAGACCTGGAGTTAGGAAGACCTGAGATCAAATCTAGCCTCAAGACATTTACCAGCTGTATATTCCTGGGCAAGTCACTTAACCTCAGTTTCCTCAACTGTAAAATGAGAATAATGTAGCACCTACCTCCCAGAGTTGTTGTGAACAAAGAAGATAATATTTATAAAGTTCTTAATACACGTAGCTATGTAAATATCAGGTGCCTTTTGAGCCAAGGGACTTGAATTCAAGTCCCTCCCTTCATAATTAAGTCTCTGTGTGTCATTCTGCAAGTACCTTCACGCTGTGAGGACTCCATTTCTCCCTCTGTAAAACTGAGGGTGTTTGATCGATGACTTCTGATGTCTCTTCCTTGCTCTCAGTCTATGATCTTCTTATCAACTCTCTAGGCCTTTTTTCAAAAAGCAATTCCCTCATGGGATGAGAAAGAAATTAAGTCTCTAAAACCTTAGTGTAAATTAGTGATCAGATTACAGATTTTTTTGTTTTTTATTTTTGGAGGGTAATTGGGGTTAAGTGACTTGCCCATAGTCACACGGCTAGTAAATGTGTCAAGTATCTGAGGCCTGATGTGAACTCAGGTCCTGACTCCAGGGCTGGTGCTCTATTCACTGCACCACCCAACCACCCCAGATTATAGATTGTGAGCTTCATTTTGCAGATTAGGAGACTGAGACTCAAAGAACTGAAGTTGTCCAAGGTCACACAGGTGCTCATTGCCTGACCTAGAAATCAAACCCAGTTTCTCCAATGCCAGGTAGAGTTTGCTTCCTAACATAACCTAGTAGGTTACTGTATGATGTGGTCTGTATTTAGTAGAGAGCTTGCTATATTGTTTTGTTTCTTGTAATATATTTTTCCTCCCTGAGAAGAGATATTTGGGGTAGTCAAAGAACTAGGTTGTTGGGATGAGGAAAAATGCCAAAATTAGGGGAAAGTGGGTTCATAAAGGAGAAAGGCAGGTGCAGAAGGCAAACTTTGCCTACTTTTTAATTGCCTGGGCCCAGCCCTGATCAAAATAGTTATGTGAATAAAGTTAATGTAGAAGATGTGAAATAAATGAATGTAATTCTTAATGTGCTATAAAAAGCAGAAATAATTTAAAGACAATTTTATGACTAAAAATTATATGGCATTTTATTTTCTGTATATAGGTAAATTTAATCTCCTGAAGCAATAGGCAAACTTTTCCAAATAGGGAAATCTTTTATCCCTTTGTGAAGCTCAAAAAAACCTTAAGATCCAATTTTCTTTTAAGGTAGGATCAAGGGTCCTTTTTGAAATTACCTTACGGATGTCTTGCTAAGAAATTCTTTTGAATTGCTTGCAGCCAAATTACTCATCTTTCTCTCTGTGTGTTTACTCAGGAATCTCAAGTCAAACAAATATCATTGCAACAGGAATAGCATATGCTTCTTATTTGAATTTTGTGGGACTAGCATATGAAGCAAAAGTCAGGCCTCAATTAGGAGCTAGATTTGGTGACTTGAAATCCATCTGGGTCTATGTGATTTGAGAGTTGTTGGCTTTTTCCCCGTCTTCTTGAATATATGAACAGAATTGACCAGAGTTAGAGATGATCTGGAAGGAAGCAGATCTTGGCAGTAATATTAATTACAGGTCACTAGAGTTAGCATCTCTTACAAGATTCACTATTCAGAATTCCCAATGTCATTGTTCAGGCCAAATGTATGCAGAACTGAAAACTGCTATCCAGCCCGGTTTTGTGAGAACACAGCAATGGATATGAAGACAACCTGATGTTTTTAAAATGGTGCATATCGCAGAATCACCATATACTTAGCAAAAATTCTAAAAAAGTCTTTCCCAAGATAAAATCTTGGAAGGGGAAAGGGAAAAAAAAGATTCCAAGTAAAAAAAAAATATCTTATGTACTGTCACATCATAGGCTAAAAGAAACTTTTTAATGGTGTTGACAAAGACAAAATAAATTTCAATTCACAGGCTCACAGAGGAGCCCATTCCATTTTGTACCACATTAATTCTTAGAAAGTTTTTTTCTAATTTTTATTTTATAGTCATTAGAGCTGAAAAGAACCTTACAGATAATAAGGCAGCATGATAACAGTGGAGATGGGACTGAATTTGAAATCAGAGGACCTGAGGTGGCTTACTTCTTACATGACTTTGAACGAAGTATTCCATACCTTCTGGGCCTCAATGTCAACACCTGTAAAATGAAGGAATTGTCTCTGAGGTTCCCTCCTGATCCAAAATTATGCTTTAATTCAATACTCTCATTTACAGACGAGAAAGGCTCAGAGAAGAAATGTGAACTGCTGGAGGTTAAACATTTAGTGACTAGCCGGTCCAAGATTTATATCCAGGAATTCTAATTCAATTTCTGTTTGGCTCCATTTGGACACCCATCCCTTGATATAAGAGTATAGATTCACCAAATACCAAAACTGACCATTTATCATTATTTCTTGTTTCTATTTATCTTTCCTCCCTCTCTCTCTCTCTCTCTCTCTCTCTCTCTCTCTGTCTTTTTCTGTCTCTCTCTCTCTCTGTCTCTCTCTCTTTCTGTCTCTGTCTCTCTGTTTCTCTCTGTCTCTGTCTCTCTTTCTCAATTAATAGTTTGTGGAAGCTCATTTGGGTGCTACCCCTCAGTAATTCTTCCCTCTGGAGCTACACAACATACATCTAATTTGTCTTCCAGATGATAGCCTTTCAAATAAGCCCCAAATCATTACTTTTTCACACTAAATATTCCCAGCTACCTCACATGGCTCATATGGCGAGGTTTCTAGTCCTCTTCCCATCCTGCGTACTCTCTTCTGGATGCCCTACAGTTTATGGATTTCTCTCTTCAGATCTAAGCCTTGCAGAACATTGCATACCTTATCAAATGAAGTTGAGGTATCCTGTGTGTGTGTGTGTGTGTGTGTGTGTGTGTGTGTGTGTGTGTGTGCTTGTGATTTGTAACTAAGGAAGGTTCAGTTCTGAGAGGAAAAAAAAATATCCAGAAATTACGGTGACATAAAGACAACAGTCACCAATAATACTTTTTCCTCCCATTTTAATATAATCCCCAGCATTAAAAAGACGTGTTCAAACCAGGGCAGAATTCTGGATTCTGGACTGTATTTTCTTCATGTAGCCTAACACTGGGTTTGCCCTTTTGGTAGCAGTACATTGTTGAATCTTAATGAGCTGCCAGACAATTAAAATTCTGCTTTTTTCCAAGAGTTTCTGTTAAATCAAGTCTACCTCATCCTATATTTAAGTAGTTTAAATTTAATAGGCATAAATGTAAAGTTCAGTACTTGGTTTTATTCTAAAGTATCTTATTAAATTCAGCTTTCTGTTCTAAACTGTTGAGATATTTGTGGATCCTGATTATGCCATATAATGTATTAGTGCTTCTTTCCCAGTTTGTGTTCTATCCATAACATTGCTTTTTTGTTGTTTTGTTTGTTTTGTTTTTATGTTGAGCAAGACAGGGCCAAAGATAGAACCCAACCTACAGCAAAACATTAGAAGTTTCCATCCCACCAAAGACCCTCATGACTGCATTCCTGAATTTTTAAAAAGGGCCTCTTGATTGGTCTATCCCATCTCCAGTCATTTCCCACACAAATGCTAAAATTGGTATACTAAAGTGCAGGTCTGATCGGGAAACTCCAATGATTCCCTTTGTCCTCTACCAAAAAATTAAAATTTTCCTGTTCTTCAGCATATAAAGCCCTTCACAATCTGACACAAGCCTCTCTTTCTAGGCATATTAGATGACACATTATTGCACTCCATACTCAAATTGCCCTGTTTTTCCTAATATAGTTATCCTTTCCACCTTGGGGGAGTTAGGGGCGTGATGCCTCTCCCCATCCACCCTTGATCTGGAAAATCTGAGTAAAAGTTTTTGACCCTCCTTTAGTAGCAAAGAAGTTTGAATTTTTTTTCTTTTGGCACTATAAACTATACATATATTTTATGCATTTCCGAGTTTCTAAACTTTTTCAGTGTCATCTGCTGGTCTTCACATATTGTCTGCAGATTTCACAAAACTCTCCAAAAAAATCCCCTTTAATTTCTTATGCTGACCTGTGATATATCTAAACCACAACAGAGAAAACTGAGATGTGAAAAGGATAGCTGCACATGCTATTCAATCTCTTGCCTCCCTGTCTTTGTATGGGATATCTGTCCTCAGAAAGTATGTTAGAGCCAAATCTAAGGAACCAATTTTTGCATTTTCAGTGTGAGAATTTACAACAGGGAAATTTATAAATACTATACCAATCATGACTTGATTGATTGTTTTGTTAATTTCTAGGCTTAAGAACGTGATGAGGAAAAGTTAATGATACAGATTAAATTTAAAAGTGCATCCTGTGTGCTTTCCACCTCCCCCCCACCAGGCAGCTATTTGTTAAATATATTTACCCAGCACATACCTGCATTCTTCATACACATAGAAGGATTCCTCATCAATGCTGCTTCTTAGGATTCCTAGTTTCTTTCCTCCAAAACTTAATTTAATTACTAACTCTTATGAAAGGTCTTTTCTAATTCCTCCAGTTAAATTATTTAGTATATGTTTTGTATTTATCTGTATCATGATGTTTTCCTCAATCAAATGTAAGCTTCTTCAGACAGGGACTCATTTTTTGTTTTTGTATCCTCAATGACAAGCCCGCTGGGGTCTGTGGAATATTCAGGGAGGACGAGCACCTCTGCTGTGAGGGCTTATGGAGTCCTTTTCAGGGCTGTTCATCCACTTTTGGTGCCCACCTCCACCCAACTCTCACCTGTGGCTCCAAGAAGTTGTAGCATGGGGGTGGGCTAGGTGGCACAATCAAAAGAGCACCGACCTTGGAGTCAGAAGGACCTGAGTTCAAATCCGGCCTCAGACACTCTACCCAAAAACTAGCCATGTGACCTTGGGCAAGTCACTTAACCCCAATTGCCCTCCAAAAAACCAAAACAAAACAAAACAAAAAAAGAAGTTGTAGCATGTGCAGTGGCCACACCCTAGTAAACCATGTTGACTGATAGACCTCAAACCCATTGGTGAGTTAGGGATGTGTCTTCCCCAAGAATGTGACGAGTTACCCTAGCAAAATGAGTGGATGACAATTTGTTCTAACAGACATGAAGGAGGCTGAAACCAGAGCCCTTAGAGCTAGGTCTGACATCAAAGATGCCTAAGTGATCCACCACATAGTGGGAACATCATCCTGATTTTTTTCTTGCTGCTTTGATATTTCTGTGGAAAAGAGTGAGACTGAGGACTTTGTGCAATTCTGTCTTACTTAAATCCAATTCACACAGAAGTCAAGACATTACCCCACGATGTCATCGGCCCTCTTTGAAAATGAAAGACAAACAACTAGTCCAGTGCCTGATATAAAGTGTTTCATAAATGGTCTTTGAATAAATGACTAAATCATTTTCTTCAAGTCCAGTTGTTTAAAAATCAAATCTCTCCCATCAACAAACCATCTTCCATTCACAAGGTAAAAATTGCCTGATTGTTATGCCACCTAATCCACCCTAAAAATCACCTCATTGTAGTATCACCTGATTCACCCTGCTTTATCCTATTCAGAAAGATATCATGTGACATCACCAAAAGTATTGCTGGAATCAAGGTGCCCAGATCTACTAAAAACATTTTTTTCTAGCAAAAAAGGAGAACATCTAACAGCTCACATTTATTGTGGCATTTTCCAAAGTACTTTTTTCAAAAAAAATTTGTGAGGAAAGCACATATTTACTTTATTCTAATCATTTTGCAGATGGAGAAAAAAAGGAATTGAGACTTAGAGAGATTGAATGACTTACCCAGGACTCCTTCAGTATAGTAAGTATTGCTGGTCAAGTACGGACTCGAATTCAAATTTTTTGAATCCAAGTGCTCTTTATCAATGTTAGACAATGGAAAATAGGGCTGGATTTGGAGTCAGAGGACCTAGGTTAAGATTCTGATTCTGCTCCTGTGTGATCTTAGGCAAGTCACTTAAACTGCTCTGGCTTCAGTTTCTTCACCTGTAAAATGAGGTTAGGCTAGGTAGCCTCTAAAATCCCTTCCAGCTCCAAAAGGATGAAACTACTATATCATGTGTGTCCACATGCACAAAAGAAAAAGACAAGTTGCAGCCATTATAAAAAATGGTTGAAATATATATGTGTATATATATATATATATAAAATTTTAATTGCCTTTTATATTCTTTAACTATTTGAAGCAAAATTGGGGATGGGGATGGGGGAGGGTTTACCTTTTGTGTTGGTTAAATTTTCAATTAAATTGACCAGCTAATTGCTGTGATTCTCCACTTCACTTGGTACAACTAGATCCAAATTTATAGGAATGAATTGATATTGGAATAAATAAATAAATAAATGAAGTAGCATTTATTGACTACTTCCTGTGTGCCAAGCAGAGTGCTTAGCACTAAAAGTGGAAAGAGAAAAAGCAAGATAGTTCCTGCCCTCAAGGAACTTACATTTTAAAGAGAAAGATAACATGCATATGTCTTCCTTTATTAAAGCTTAAACCAGCCTGCTAATAAGAAGCTACCCACAATTCCCTAGAACTGTGCCCTGCCTGTGGACATCTATTTTTACTCTATCCTTGTATTTGCATGGTACCTATAGTCTTTTTAAAGGAAAGGAACAATCACAAAAATTCTATTTAAAACATGCCTATTTACTCAGAATTTCAAGAGATTTTTCCAGATGTGGTTAGAGATGCAAATTGAATGAGATTTTTTTTAGTGAAGAAAAAAATATGTATGAGAGCTAAAGAAAATGAAAAGAGGATAAAATAACATATAATCATAAATTGTACTGATGATATCTTTAAAATTAATAAATAGAAAATGAGAAAATACACATCAATAAATTAAATGCTTTGTGTGACATGATGTAGGGCTTGGAAATTCTCAGAGAAAGCTCTCAGGCAGGGTCGGGGGATCTCTAGGCTAAAGGACAGATCTTTAAATTACCTGCCTGGCTCCTGACTCTGTTGGAGGTCATGCTATTTTTCTAAATAAGTAATTTATTATGAGCTTATCTTTTTTTAAAAATCCATTAAAATTAGATTGGCATCTTTTATGCTTTAAATATAAACATATTTTAAATATGTTTATTATTAATTAAACATATTTATAAACATAAATTAAACATATTTTAAATATATTAAATATAAACATATTATAAATATAAACAACCTATAAGTATGTTTATCAGATTATCAATTATCTCCTTCCTTCTGTGTCTATTCACTCCTGTCTATATTTGCATGACTGTATTCCTTTTATAGATATAAATTGAACACCAGAAGGACCTTAAAACTTCTCAAGTACAAATTTTTACAGATTTACAAAACTTTACAGATCAAAGTTTTACAGATGAGAAAAGTAAGGATGTAGGTAGAAGTGATATGACCAACATCATCCTACTAATTATAGATGATAACCAAAATTAGAACCTGAATCTTTTGACTCCAAGGTCAGGTACTATTCCCAGTTTGGCAAGCTATGTCTTTGTAACAGCAATCAATTTAGCAAATATTTAGCACTTAGTAACTTGGGGCTAAGTATGGAAGGTGTGAACCTGTCCCGCTGTTGAGAGGGTGTGAATTCCCCTGTTGAAATAGAAGGGGAATGGCTGAGATAGGAGGCCAGTGTGTGTATATAAGCAAGAATTCCAGAGACAGAGAGAGAATTAGGTATCTTCCTCCTGATGGCTACCATTGGAGGAAGCAGGATTGCCCCAGCATCTGGGAGCTGGGCTGCTAGACTGAAGAAGTGAATTGGAGTTTTCTTGAAAGAGAGTTTCTCGGGCGGCTAGGTGGTGCAGTGAATAGAGCACTGGCCCTGGAGTCAGGAGTACCTGAGTTCAAATCCAGCCTCAGACACTTAACACACACACAAAAAACCTAGCCGTGTGACCTTGGGCAAGTCACTTAACCCCAACTGCCCTCCAAAAAAAAAAAAAAAAAAGAGAGTTTCTCTCTCAGCATCTGGAAGCTGACTGAGAACTGAGATGGAGTTTTCCTGAGACCAGAATCTGGTGAAGGCCTCCTGGGAGGCTGAGAGGACTTGCCTGGAAGTCCTTCTGGAAGGCCGAGATTCTCCTCGGTCCTAGGGCCAGCTGAACTGCTGGAAGACTGAATAAGCATGACCAGCATAAGACTTTGTTGGTTCGTGGCCTGGCTGATCCTTGAGTTCCTGGGAACAGAAGTGGTGAAGGATCTGAGATGTGCTGGACCCTTTGAACTTCAGTGTGTACCAGGAATTGCCTGGAGGACTGGACAAGGACCTGGGAGCTGTCTGTTTCTGAATCCAGGTGACTGTTTGGTGGGTTCAGGAGGGAACTGGGACCATGGAAGGGGATCCAGGGAATCAGAGAGAGCACCCTGAGTCAAGATGAAGAAAAGGCCTCCCCTTGGAAGAAACTGAGGTTTGCTGGACACCAAAGGGTACAGGGTTTGTGTGGTTTTCTAATGACTGTACTTGTGATTAATGATATTTAGTCATTGTGAATCTAGATTAGTGACTGATTGAGTTGATGTATGATTGCCCCATGAGTGGAAGATTGATTATTGTATTGTGAAGGAGGGTTTCCCCCTTAGAGAAGCCAAATGATTATTCTTTTGTTCTTTGTTCTAAATATTGTGGCCACTTTGTGGCCATTCCAATGTTAAGCTGTTGTGAATATTATATTGTGATTTGTAATGAATGTTTGCCTTGATTTGTAATGGGATAAACAGTGTTCACTGTACTGTGTAATCTGAACCTTAAAAGCTATTCACAGTAGCATTCTTTTGGGAATCTGCTGGTGCATGGTGTTACAGTCTTCCAACAGAGTGGAGGTTGCATTCATCTGGTTCAGCTTTCTTAACTTTGCTTTGCTGAGTAAGTTGAGTAAGTCTTTCCTTATTCCTTCATATTCTTCACATGTTATTTTTAATTGCATTATATTTATTATGTTGGCATCATGTTCAACCATTCAGTGCATTATTCCATTATACTGAGATATATATGTGTATGTATGTATGTATGTATGTATTCCTTCAGTCATTACCTAATTAGTGTGAGATGTTTCCTCTCTCTTTTTTCAGTCATAAATTATTCTTCTATAAATATCTTTGAAAAGATAGCTCTTTCCTACTCCATCCCAAAACCATGCTCTTTTTAAAATAGAAATCATGAGATATATTCCCAATAATAGGATTAAGAAGTAATTAGCTAGTGCAATGGATAGAGCACCAGGGCCTGACATCAGGAAGAACTGAGTTTTTTAATCTGACCTCAAATGCTTGCTAGCTGTATGACCTCTGTTTGCCTCAGTTTCCTCAATTTTGAATTTGGGGGTATAATAGTACTCCCAGGGTTGTTGTGAAATAATAATTTAAACACTTAGCACAGTGCATGGAACATAGTAAGAGCGATATAATATGTTAGTTATTATTATTAAATAGATTTATACTTTATAGTAACTTTTGCAACGTACTGCCGTATTGTCCTCCAAAAAGAGTCTACCAGTTTGTAATTCTACCAGCAATATATGCATGTATCTGTTCCCCGATAAGCAGTTTGGGTCACTTGGACCTCTATTTCAAGTTCTATCTTTTTGCAAGACTCTGGAACATATTCTGTCCCTAAGCTGAGGGCAGACACTCATGTGCTTAGCACTGAGTCAGTTGAAACTTCTCTGAATGGAGTTCCCAAGTGACTGGGCTCCTCCTTTATCCTAATTTTCTCTCTTTTTTCTCCAGTAATTTAATTCCTGCCTTGTTCCCTCGTGACTGAGTCAATACTAGGCCCTTACCCCATGAAATTCAGTCACCTTATGAATGATTCCCCAGGATCAACTGTTTGGCTTCCATAACAGTAACTATCTTCCTAGACTTCTGCTCACTGTCTACTGTTTGGCCTTCTGTTGATCACTTTCTATGTGCTTTTCTGGGCAAACACCTTCATTCATGGACCATTGGTTAATGGTAATTGGTTCTCACCTGTCCTTTCCCCTTTAGAATGATCTCTGCTTTTGGACCTCCCTTTGTTCTGTCTCTGCATTCCTATCTCTTAAATCAACAACCCTCTGTCCTCACTCTTATGCTTCAAAATCCAGGTCTTCCTGAATTTGCAGATCTATAGAAATTATTCAGCCCAGTTTTGTTCGGTCTCTCTATCCTGCCAGCAGTAGAGTCATGAAAGATTTATTCTTTGGGTTCATTTCACTGGACTTCCAGGGACAGTACTAGAATGAAGTAGCCCTTTCTGTGCCTATAGTTCCAAAGACAAAAATAGTAATATTCTATCTTTCAGACTCTGAAAGTCTGGCAGGGCATGTTACTTCGTAAATGTCTGTCTTCACTTTTTTGGTCTCTCCTATGCTTTTGTGTGTTTATTTTTGTGATATTTTATTTTCCATTACTCTTGCCCTGCCTATTTTTCATTCTTTCCATGCTGCTTTCTCTTAGTGTAAATCCATCTTTATTTGTCTCTCTTTTTTTCTCTTCTTCCTATAGTCTGTCCTGAATTTGTGTCTTTCTGTTCTCCTTTTTGTCCTTTTCTTCTCTTCTCCAACTGTTAACTACCAGGCTACCATCTTTTATCTTTGCATGCTCAGTGCCTAACACATTATCTGGCAAATAGGAAGTGTTTAAGATACGTTTGTCTATTAGCTATATTCCTATCCCTGTTTTTTATAAAGACTAAACTATCGGTTATTAATTTGCATGCCCCCCCCAGTGAATTCTCCATTGCCTCTACTCCCCTCCCTTGAGCCACTGATCCTAAAGAGAAAAGTGTTTTAGCTTAGCGGACAGCAGATAGTCTATTATGTTTTCTATTTTTGGTGAATTTCACAGGTAACAAAGTAAGAAGTCTGTATCTTGCATAGCATTAAGATCGATCATTTTAACAAGGCTCAAAGGAATTTAGAACAATTTAAAAGAAAAGAAGAGCTACCTGAAATGTCAAAAAAAGAAAAGTAAAGATCATTAGAAAAAAGAGTCAAGATTATTGCATTTGATTAGATCGCTGCCCATCAATATTGCTGTTGTATATGAGCATAAGATCATAGATTTAGAACTGTAAGGGACCCTAGAGGTCTAGCACAACCCCCTAATTTAACAGATGAGTACACTGAGACCTAGAAAGCTTAAGTCACTTGCACACAATCACTCTTCAATAAGTATCTGGGGCATGCTATGAGCTCAGATCTTCCTGACTCCAGGATGAATACTCTATTTGCTATGCAACCAACCTACCTAAAACTGTGTAGAAATACACAACCAGGAACTTTACAGATCATGTAAGAGCCCAGGTAGACAAAGCAAGGTCATTTCTGTATAATGTGGCTAATGAAGGGGTGGGGGGAACTCATAAGCCTAAATTTCAAGGGGTCTATGTGAGGGAGGATGAAGATGGTTTAGGGAGGAGAAACTTTTACCAAAAGGTCCTTCATCTATTTGAGAACAACTCTCCCTCCTATAGAGGGGACCAAAAAGCCTAAATCTTCTTAAGTCATGGTACTCACATTTAGAACATTGTACTCAGAGTTGAGATTGGGGTTTGGATCCTACCTCAGATACTTAACTGTGTGACCCCTGGCAAATCGCATAATTTCTCTGGGCCTCAATATCCTTACTCATAAAAAGGAGATTGGATTTGATTACTCTGGAATTAGAAAACACAGGTTCAGATCCCATCTCTGGCACATTCTACCTGTGAAGCAGTTGGTAAGGGCTTCCTTAGGCAGCAGTGCATGGGAGTTTCATGTGGCCAGAGAAGAGAGATACAAAGACTAAATTTTTCCAGGACAAGAAATGGTAGTAACTGGGACTTCGACAGAATTCTTGCAGAAGCATATGGCTGAAGCAAGAATATGCTTGCCCAAAAGGGTAGTTTATGGAATATATTCCTACATACCAATCTTTTGTGTAGGGATTTCAAAGTCCATATGCTACGTGACCTAGGAATCTCTCTATGTAGATAGAGAAGGGTGAATTTCTAGGTACTGTCGGTCTTGAGGTTTTAAAAGTTCTTAAGATGAAAATTTTAGGGATTGTCAGATCAGACCTTAGAAACCAACTAATAAATTTTTGAACAAGAAGATGATTTCTTGAGTATTATGGTTTTTTGGTATGGTTTTTTGGAGAAGGAAGAAAAGTCCCAAATTACCCCCAATGACTAGAAGAGTAATGAAAGAGTCCATGAAGGTGCCAAACCACTCCAGCATCTTTGCCAAGAAAATTCCAAATGGGGTCACAAAGAGTCAAATATGTCCAAACAAAAACAAAAACAGGATGAGTTAGAAAAATTCATCCAACTTTTTCTTTTAATTATTCAATGTAGTACAGGGATCTACTGGATAAATTTTCATCCAAATTTTTTTATTTTGGATTCTCTCTATAAACCCTGACCATCCTATATCACTTTTCTCTGACCTAATAGGAGTGTGTCACTTTTGTCTTCTGTGGATGTTAAAATGTAAAAAATGGGAGAGTCATACCTGTATTACCTAATTTGGAATCAAGAAGACCAGAGTTCTTTGATTATGTTTACTTAAAAGGGATTGCACATACAAAAGGCAGCCAAAATTAGAAGGAAAGGGAAAGGATTCATAGGTACAAAAATACTTATAGCATCTCTTTTTGTGATGGCAAAAAATTGGAAATTAAAGGGATGCCCATCAATTGGGGAATAACTAAGGAAGCTGTGATATATGATTGTGATGGAATACTATTGTGTTATAAGAAATGATGAAGTGGATAATTTCAGCAAAATCTAGAGAGACTTATATGAACTAATGTAAAGTAAAATGAGTAGACCCAGGAAATAATTCTATATAGTAATAGCGGTACTGTAATGAGGATCAACTACGAAAGACTTAGCTTCCCTGATCAATATGATGGCCCAAGACAGTTCTGAAGGATCATGCTGAAAAATACTATCCCCCTCCAGAGAGAGAACTGACAAACTCTGAATATAGATAAAGCATATTTTATTTCACTTTATTTTTCTTGTTTTTTTTATTTTTCTCTTTTGCAACATGGCTAATAACGAATTACGTTTTGCATGACTCCATAAATATGATGGGTATCATACTTCTACTTTCTCAATAAATGGGAGAAGGGCAAGAAGGAAGGAGAGAATTCAGAACTGAAAATTTAAAAAAACACTTTAAAGAAAAGAAGACCTGGGTTCTAATATTACCTGTCACTTATTAGATATTTGATCTTCAGCAAGAGAGTTAACTTCTTAGAGCTTGAGTGCCTTATCTATAAAATTGAGTCAATATTAGCACCTACACTATGGGGTTATTCTGAAGATCACATTGGGAGCTCGTTGCCCAGCTTGAAAGGAAACATGCCAATTAGCTTTATAATAATCACTATTAACACAACATTTTATCACTTTATGTATATAAATACCAAAAAAAGATGAATTACATTTTACAGTCCTCCACTAATACTAGTAATAATGAGAAAGAGTAATGCTATCTTCAATAAGTGTGGAGTAAAGACTCCTTGAGCTTATTCCTGCTGGTACCAGATTGGTGTTTATTTTGGCAGAGAAGCAAAAGAGAAGGGATGAGGTGCCAAGAAGACATAAAGCACCAGGTAGCATTTTTAATATCCTTGGCAAAACTAGCTGGCAGTAACAGAATATAAGGTAGCATCCAAGAAAAGGAATTAACTATGACTTCAAATAGACTAACTAAGAAAATAAGAAGCAGAGACAAGCCTGTGTTTGAAAATTTAAAGGCTGTGGAATTTATGGGTTAAATTCTTCCCTTCCTTTTAATAGACAGTAGAACCCCATTCTAACATAACATGTTATTACATGAATGTAGATGTTATTAAGTATACAATCATGGAATTATGGACTTTTAGAGCTGGAAGATTTGAGACATTATCCTTCTCAAAAAAAATGAATAAACTAGACTCGAGGAGAAGTGATTTGCTTAGATCTATGTAGTTAATTACTAGCAGAGCTAGGAATAAAATATTTTTCTAATTCTCTGTCCAATATTCTTTTCTATATTTCCTATATTGAATATTTCCAATATTCTTTCTAGTCCTTAAAATATTAAAATAAAAACATGACAAAAAATTTCAGTAAAACCAAGTTAATCTGTAAAGGGACTGTAAGTTCTATCCCCAAGTATCAGCATTATAAATGGGCTCAAATGTACTACTCAGGCACTTGCGCATCTATGCAACTAGGTGGCACAGGAGGTATAGTGCTAGACTTAGAATCAGGAAGAACTAGGTTTGAATTCTGACTCAGACACTTACTAGGTATGTGACCCTGGGAAAGTCACTTAAATTCTCTGTGCTTCAGTCTCATCATCTGTAAAATGGGGATAATAATAGCATCTGCCTCCTGGGGTTGTTGTGAGGATGAAATGAGTAGCACATAAAGCTATGTATAGGCTAGCTATTTTTATTGTTGTAGTTGTTATGTGCTTGATGAGTTGTCCTGTTCTGTAATTGGCCACTGGACCCTGATGGCTCCAGAAGAGAAAGTGAGGCTGGTGACTTTGTACAGCCCCCCCCCTTACTTAAATCCAATTCACTTGCAAGTCATGGCATCACCCTCCTGATATCATAGTCCTCTTCAAGAACAAAGGACAAACCACACACACAATGTGCTTGATAAGACCTATATGGAGATGATAGCTTCCAATAACCAAAGTAAGTGAAAATTGTTCCAAAGCAAATTAATTTAGGCTTCATGTGATGAAGAAGGAAGAGGCAGATGAGGAGATGGGGAAATAAGAGGAAGAAATAAGAAAATGAAAGAAAAAAAGAAGAGGAAGAAGTTTTTAATAGATGTTGCCATCTAGGCAGTTAGTTGGTATAGTGGCCAGGAGTCAGAAAGACCTGGGTTCAAATCCAGTCCCAACAACCATCCTGGGGTTGTTCTAAGGATTAAATGAGATAATATCTGTAAGGTTTTTAGTATAGTACCACTTGATAAATGGTTTCTTCCTTTCTATTTTAAGTACTCATTATCTCTGTGCTACGCTGTAAAAAAAAAAAAGGCTTTCAAAATATAGAGACCTAAAGCAAGTAAGAAAATCGTTCTTGTTGTCTTGACTGATACTGGAATAATGGGTCAGTACACCAACAAGAATTTATTAAGTGCTTAGTCAACATTATCTAACACCTATACCCTAAATAATTGTATTCATCTAGAGGAAGCAGTTATATTAGCTATCTTCTCAGTAATACATAAAATATTAAATTTAAAAGAATGATTTATCCTAGGAGCATTGCTATCTGGAGCCCATTGAAAAAGACCATAACAGGGATAATAATGATGATTACAACAATGACTACAAGGTGTAGACATGACTTCACCAAGCAATAAATAGTAATGACTGACAACAGATCCAAACTGCTGGATTTGCAAAATGTAGCTGAAAGTCTGGATGGAGCTTATACAACAAGAAGAATTCAGGAGTGGACTCAAAAGGTCATTCATGGGTGACTTAGATGAGTCATGAAGAATTGTTTTTGGAAATGTTTATGGAAATTGTTTATGTTGGCAATTCATGAATAAGTCATCACCACAAGAGATTACAGAAGGGTTATTCTTAAGGAGCATGGGCTTACTGATCAATGTAGATAGTATTACGAAATGATAGAGGCAACACATCCCTCCCTATAGGCTGCAAAAATTAAGCCCTGGCCAAATATTTAGCAGAACATGACTTAGTATCTAGAATTATACACCAGAAGCTTTGATGACTTTTTTTTCATGGACTGAGAGATGACAAATCCATATACTATAAATTTATACCCCAAAATAGCTTTAAGAACTCAACCAGTTAAACTCTAGCTGAATAAAAGTGTTATTAAAGACTGAACCATTGCCCACAATTACCTGAAAATAGAATTATTTCATGAGAACTTAAGAACAATATTTTAATGGATGTCACCATATCTAGTACACATAATCTCAAAGCAGCATGGAACAGAAAGATTTTCAATATCTAACTGAAGAAATCATTATCATGGAAGAACAGGATAATGTTATATTGTTGCTTAGTTGTTTTGTCATGTTTGACCCTTAGTTACCCAATTTGGGGTTTTCTTGGTAAAGATAATAGAGTGGTTGGGCATTTCCTTCTCCAGTTCATTTTACAAATGGAAAATAGGGTTAAGTGACTTGCCTGGGGTCACACAGCTAGTGTCTGAGGTCAGATTGAACTCAGGTCTTCCTGACTCCAGGCCCAGCACTTCATGCATTATGCTACCTACCTGCCCTATATGGAATATAAGGTTATATACCATTCCCATCATCTTGTCCACTTCTAGATTTGTACCAAAGATACCTAGAACAAGCCTAAAGAGGATGAGCTTATATTCTGACCCTTTTATTCAACTACATATGTTTCATTAAATGTCAGCTTAAGTATATTGCAGTGTCTGTGAGATTCTGAAATTCTTTTGTTGGGAATCCAATAGCAAGAAGGAGTTACTTTTTCCACTCAAACAATCGTCAGTAGAACAGCATATATAAGAGAATAAAAGTAAAATAGAGACTTGCCCTAGGACCATTTCCATCAGAGCATCATTGAAAAAGGTGAAAACAATTTCTCTATGTCAATAAATCAGTCAATATGCCCTTATTATTCCCTATGCTTCAGGTATTGTGCTGTGTGCTAGGGATAAAAAGACAAAAATGGAACAGTTCGTGCCCTCAAGGGGCTTACATTCTCTAACAGGAGCCCACACAGACATATATAAGTATTCACAGAATAAATACAAGGAAGTTTGGGGAGAGGAGGAGGGCCCTAGCAACTGGTGGGAGTAGGAAAATCTTCGTATATAAGACAGAATTTGATCAGAGTCTTGAAGGAAACAATATAATAATGATGATAATAACTAAACTCCATCAAAACCAATGAGAATGAGATTATCGTAGCTTATATTTATATAGAGTTTTAAGATTTCCAAAGCATTTTTGCTCCTTACAACAAACCCTGTGTCATGAGTTCTATTAGAAGCCCCATTTTACAGTTGAGGAAATTGAGGACCAAAAAGGTTGTTACTTGTCCAGTGTCACACTGCCAGAATTTGAGCTCAGATCTTTGTGATTCCAACTCCAATGCTCTGTTGTATCATTCTGTCTTTCTTATCCTGCCAGGCTTGTATTTTTTGTGTACTCTTGGATTGGTTCTAGTGAGATGTACTTATAAGAGGCATAATAAGTAATAACAACCTGGAAAAATGTGCTGCATCTGTAATGGTATAGTAGATTATGAATATTATGTTAATTAGGAGCATTGGTGGTGATGAACAGGGCCATGGGTAAGGCAAGGCAATGAAGGCTTTTTCTCAGGACACCAAGTTTAGGAGGTACCAACAGTACTTCAGTAGCATAGAAACAACAGAGCTCAGCCTCTAGTTAACAATAATAATTAGTCAAAATAGGAAGGTACTAAAGGATAAACTACAGTCAACTTCTTCCCCTCTCTGGCTTGATCTTTCTCCACATGATGCAGTGTTCCCTTCCCAGTTCAATTGAAAACATGTTTCATGTTGCTTTCTTTGGGCTTGAAAATTCATAATTGTGGTTCTGATAATGTGAAGGCAGTCTAGCCTACCATTTCTCTACCTAGGAACAAAAAAAAACTTGAGATAAGATCAAAGAGAACTGGACTGATAACTCACTAGACAACCAGCTTTATCTAAGGGAGAATTCCTGTCTCAAGTTAATTCTGTTTACAGAATCTGCCTGCTCCTTGGCCTTCATTTGTTTACTACCTGGAGACTGGTGTTATCTCTTGTGTAGAAATGGTTCAGCGGCTTCTAACCTATCTGGGACTGTCAACCTGAAAAAAATCAAGCCAAATGGTGATAGTAGCATTCCAAGTGAGAAATTCTGCCAATTGGGGTTTGAAGCTCTGGAATTAATTGACCAATGCATCAAGGAATCAAGAAGGCAGCAGGTATGTGAAGCCAAGACACTGCCCAATATTCTGAAAGGTAGTAACTCTGTCCAATACCATAATTTAAATGTATTAAATATTTTTATTAGACCTAAGGTTCATTCACAAGGATGGTAACCCAGATTATGCTTTCTGTTCAGAAATATTTAACACATTAGTTGCTTTATTATGAGTTCAAATTAGTTCCCATAGTAGAAGTCAAAAATTCAAAGGCCCTAGTGTAGTGTTCTGAAAACTAAATAAGCATCAGTAATAGTATAGATTATCTTTCAAAGTATAAACGAAGCAAAGAAAAGTCTATGAACAGTAAGTAGTGGATAAAAAGATGGTGTGAACTCAATAAGGAACAATACTATTCCGTAATCTTAAAGAAATATACTTTGCCTCTCCTGTCTTATTCTTTGTGGGAAAAAAATCCTCAGGGTCACTAAATTACAGATAAATCCTTGGGTTTTCCACATCATCTTTAACAAAGATTATTGAATGCTTCTGCTAGGCACTTAGGTCATAGAGTTGCAAGATATAACCACTGCCTACCATTGGACTTGCAGTCTACTTGGAGTGGCTCTGTGTGTATACACACACACACATACATACACATATGTGTGTATATTTATGTATACATATATATGTACATATTAGACAGACATTAGATGACAGAGATAGATACATACATAGACATATAGATAGATACATAGATAGATATGCACACAATAACATGTACAGCCCACTGTACAGAACTGTGATATTCCAAGGGATGACAACCCAAATCTATGTAATAATAAACCAAGTCACCATGAGAAATTATTATTGTTGCAATCTTTTTATAAAGGTGAATGTGATAATTATGGTCTCAAAATCCTTAAAGCCTCCTGCAGAAATGTAATCTCTGTGTATGGGTTACTGTTCTATTCTATTCATTGGTCCCGTTGTCACACAAAAGGAAAGAGACTTGTGAAGAATTGCTTTCTTAGTAAGAGAATAGGTAAGGAGAAAAAAGAACAGACATTTGTAAAATGTATGTAGAGTCCATAAAAAAAGTTTGTGGGCTGAAAAGGATGTTTTGCAAGGTGAATGATTCTGGGAAGTTATTAGCAAACCTGTTAAAGGTGATAGAATAGTAAAACTTAATTAATTAGAATTATATGAGAGGTCAGTCTGAACTGATGGAGAATCAAATTAAAAGCTGGTTTTGAGGAAATGTAATTTTTATTGCTTTCTGGAGCAGTAGCAAGTATAAGGGAAATAACACTGGACTGGATGTCAGGGAGGCCTGATTCTATACTCATCTCTGCAATTGTCCTGCTTTGTCACAGGATGTCTTAGCTTCCCAGTTTCCTCATGTGTAAAATAACAAGGTTGGATCAGAGGACCATGAAATATTTATTCCTTCAAATTTCATGATTCTAACTACAACCATGCAACAAATAAATGACTTTTAAAAGTATTATCTTTTTAGGTTAGGTAGAGGTCCTGATATGTCTGCTTTGGTGAACTAATAGATATATGTAGTTAATATCTTGCTCACATATAAATGGATACTAAATTATTGGGAAAGCAGCCTCATCTTTTACGTGGCCTTATAGATTCTTGAGAGACCATGATGACATAGTAGACAGAGAACTGACTTGAGAGTCCAAAAGATGTGGGTTTAAATCTCATCTCTGATCCATAAATGTTGTGCAATCTTATCTAAGTCACTGAACTTTTCAGTGCTCTAGGCAGCTCTCTGAGATGATAAATTGTGTAGCAGTCTTAATCTGAGATGGAGAAATGTCCTCACCAGGAGTTCTTTACATGGATAAAAGGACAACTCTGCTCTGGGGGAGCAAAGTAGACAAACTTTTAGGATAGTCTCATTCAGTGATTCTTAATCTTTCTGAACTTCTCTGGCAGTCTTCTGAAACCTATGGACCTCTTCTCAGAACAGTATTTTTAAATGCACAAATTAAAATACATGAAACTACAAGAGAAACTAAAGGTTAGTGAAAGTAGTAATGTATTTTTTTTTCCTCTCCAAGTTCATGAACCTCCAGAAATCTATCCATGGATTCTGGGATAGGTGATATAACAGTAAAACCTAATTATATAAAATTGTATGAGATATCTGTGGGCCCCAGGTATAGAAGCCCTGGTCAAGAGCAGGACCTCTGTTTTACAGATAAGAAAACTGAGACTCAGAAAGGTTGGGTGACTTTCCCAAGGTAACATAGCTTAACTGTGGCTAGTATTTTCTCATACTTCTTTACATTATTAATTCCCTTTCATCCCTGAACCTCACCTGGGGTCATGTTATTTTCATTAGTATTAGGAACTTTGTAGTGAAGAAATGCCCTCTCTCCATGCATATCCTGCTGCTGCTATACTCTTTATAATTTTATAGATTTGCCTGGGAGCACCAGAAGGTTAAATGACTTGCCCAGTGTCAAACAACCAGTCTGTGCCAGAGGAAGGATTAGAATACAATTCTTCCCTTCTCGAAAAATCATTTATCCATCACACCACACCTCCTCCTCTGTTAGTTCTATTGGAAAAGCAATTTATATAGTGTAAAGGTCATTTTCTGCTGAAGCCACATCCAAATTACCTATTACAAAATCAAAATTAGCGGGGGCCAAAGCAATGCAGCTTTACTGTACTCTGTAAATATTTTTAGTGAACTCCTATCAAATGACTCCTACTTCTCTGTTGTTTTATTGTCTTTTTGCTGTTGTTGAAAAACAGCCTGACCCTTTGGTTTTATTCCTCTATCTGAAAAGCTCATAAAATTATTTAATTTAAAAAAAACATTACTGTCTGGAGCCAACCATGAATCTTTATTTCAAACTGAGAAATAAAGGGAGTTCTCTTTGGTTTTTTGACAAAGATTGTAAATTCTTTAATTCTTTTCTCTATAAACCATTTCATTTATGGGCCTAGTTCAGGGATTAATGGATCATCTAGAATGAGCTATTTCTTGCCTCCAGGTAAAAGTGTTTTTCACTAAAGTTTAATAGTTGGAAAGTGATTCTTAAAGCCTTAATGTTATTAGCACTATTGAAGAAGATGTATTTATTTGAAAAGTGTGAGAGGAGCTTCTCCCTGTGGAGGTCCCTTTCCAATCCCTCTGCAGTTGTTTTTAAGCTTATAGTAAAGTTTTTCCTGCAGGGGTCATTTTCATGAGCCACTTTAGTGCTTTGTTACCCCCACCCTTTTTTTCTGGCAAAGGAAGATGGACTTGTTCCTGAGCCACTATAATTTTTGCTAATGGATATATTCATTTCTGAAAACAATCCAGGTCTCTCAGAGACCTTTGTATTTCGACTTTTGGCGCCTCGCCAATTCTTCTCTGATGACATGTGTTCATAGGACACACCAGCTCAATCAGACCAATAATAAACATTGCAAACTTATTTATCAAATGAGTCACTGATGTTTGCAGTGCTAACTGACTTTCTGATTTTGCTATTTTATTTATCTCTGTCATGCATAGTAATGATATAACTGAATAATAACAGAAAATATTCAGCTCTGGAAAGCATTGTAAAATACAATTTGTCAGCCTATCCTTGAAGTCAATATACATTTTCATTTCCCTTTGCAAAGTTTATAGAATCAAAAAGGGGCTAGAATTAACCTTGAAAAGAAATACCCTTAAGACACCCCCAGAAAGATAATTATGCTTCCTTTCCTTGAAGACAGGCAGAAGAAAAGCTTTAATAATAATGCATTAACAATGTCTACCAGCCTTAATGCTAACATAAATCTTTTCTTCTCCTTTCATGTTTGTCACCTTCTCCTATTTTCTTTTTCCTATTTTCTACTGTCCTTATAGTATCCCTTCACTATTTAAAACTAGTCTTGTCTTTACTTAGAAGAATTGACCCTTAGACAAAGATGCATTTCCTTTAGGAATGTTAACAAAAGTATTTGCTTATTAGAAGACTCCTTCTAGATTCTATTTCTTAAGATAATTTTTTCCTGAGTCTGGCCCCCTAGAATCGAGACCTATAACTCTCTATCTTAGACTTTCTACTAATTAGGTTTAAGAAAAGAGAAGGGTTTATTGGGTGATAATTTGTGGCCATCTTAAATAGGTTGGGTCCTCAGAGACATTAGCCCAATGACAAGCATTCTTTTAGAGATGGAAAGATCTAGAAACATAGATTTGGAGCTAGATTTGGAGCTAGAATGGACCTTAGAGGCTATCTAATTCAACCATGTGATTGTATATACATGAAAAAATAAAGGTTAAGTGACTTGTCCAAGGTCACATGGTTGCATCTGATGTGGTTTAGTCCTGTGTCAGAGAACTGGGCTTAGATCAAGTAGTCACGGGCTGAAATCCTGTCATGAGACACTATCTGTGTGTCTCTTACAAACTCTTTCATTTTCCTTATCTGTAATGTCTGTGTATACATATACACATATTTATATATGTATATATGTGTATATGCATGTATATATACATGTGTGTATACACATACACACACATATATACCTAAGTTCAAATCTGGCCTTAGATACTTACTGTGTGACTTTGGGCAAGTCACTTGACTTCTCTTTACCTCAGTTTCTTCACCTATAAAATGGGGATAATAATACCTCCCAGAGTTTTTGTGAGGATCAAAACCATCAAATAGTCGTAAAGCACTTAGCACAGGACCTGGAACACAGTAAACGCTAAATAAATGTTAGCTATTATTGCTATAATCAGTATTGCATGATAATGCAGCTTCTTGAATATAACTTCTCTTAATAAAACTATGTCTGTTTCTGATATGCAACCACTTACAATGCCAAGGACTTTGGTGGGGGAGAATTTTTTTTCTGGGTTTTCAGAATGTTTTAAATATCACTATTCATTGAATCTCCTGCTCTCCAACTGGACAAATCTCAGGCTGAGCCTTTTTCCTGAGCCGATGAGGAAGAATATTTTCCAGCTCTGGTTATTGCTGTCCACTGCTAGGTAACAAGCATAGAAATGATGAGACTGAAGGCTCTCTCCTTGGAGAATTAACCAGTCATCAAATCAACAAGCACTTAATTTAGCATCTACTATGTAAGAGGTCCTGTGCTAGGTTTTAGGGATGCAAAGAGAAAAATTAAATACTCCTGCCTTCATTGGGCTTATATTCTATTAAGGGAGAACACACGCACACACACACACATATATTTACATATGTACATATATATGCATATATACATGTGTGTACGTATAATATGTATAGGCATATGCATGCATATATTTACAAGGGTGTTCCTAACGTCTGGACACATAGGAAATCTCATTAACCATGCATATTTTCAAGAAATTAAATGAATGAAATTTTCAACAATATTTTATTTAATTAGCATAAATGAGATTTCATAGGAAGACATAGAAGACACATAGGAAATATCATTAATTAATTAATTTAACTTAATTAAACTCATTAATATGGAAAATAGTCCACAATAGCCGATGAAAGCTTTATTCCACATGAAACTGTCCTGGCTAAAATTTGTCCTCGTTATTTTTTTAAAATTTTTGCTCAACCTATGCTTTTATTGGTATAGGGAACTCCTAGTAAGAAAACTACTTATTCAAGGCAAACCTATGTTTACTCTTAGAGCAAGGGGTTCTTAAACTTTTTGTGTTCCAGATCACTTTGGCAGTCTGGTGAAACCTACGGGTAGCTTCTCAGAATCATGTTTTTAAATGTATAAAATAAAATACATAGAATTATGAGGGAAAATAGTTTGTTGAAATCTAATTATTTAAAAAAACAAGCTCACATGCTCTAGGGTAAGAACCCCTATTCAGAGTCTTCAAGGACAGTGAGATGTTAAATGACTTGTCCAAGGGCATGCAGCCACTATCTATTGGAGGCAGCATTAGGACCCAGGTCTCGACTCCAAGGTTGGTTCTCTGTTTGCTATGCTAACCCCAATCTTAAATTGCTCCTGGCATCTGCCATCTCTGCTTCTATTCATGTTCTGCTGAATGGTGCTGAAGGAAATCATACAACTCTGTGGTTTTGTAGAGTACTGTAAATTCATGTTATTTAGTTTCAAGTGGACCCTTAAGGCAACAAGGCAATCCTTTTATTCCTCCCTAATTGAATTCTCTATCTTACTCACCCCAAGAGCAATTCCAAACCTGGTCCTCTCTTCTCTAACCTCCAATGTACCACCTTTCTACCTTCATTCTCTCAGTGGAGGACCTCATCTCTTCCTTCTCTGAGAAAAGTAAGGTCATTAGATTTGAATCCTAAAGGCCGCTAGGTGGCACACTGAGCTTAGAATCAGGAAGACTCATCTTACTGAGTTCAAATCTGACTTCACATACTTACTAGAGATTATGACCTAGGGCAAGTCACTTAACCCTGTTTGCCTCAGTTTCCTCATCTGTAAGATGAGCTGGAAAATAAAATGGCAAACCATTCTAGCATCCAATACCAAAGTATTATTTTTCTATATGTTGAATATTATTGTACATCTACAGCCTATATCAGATAACATGCTTTCTTGGGGAGAGAGGAAGGGAGGGAGGGGGAAATTTTTTGAAATCAAAATCTTATAAAACTGAATGTTGAAAACTAAGACTAAATAAATAAATACATATTTTGTAAATGAAGTATTCATTTTCCTTGCCAAGGACCACTCCTGTATAGGTGTTCTTGATCCCATCCTTCCTGTCTTCTCCAACTATTTTGTCTCCTTAAACGTCTCTCCCACCCTCTCTTATTTTCAATCTTACCTTCCTTCCCTTCTTCCTTTAAATACACCTGTCTTTCATCCTTTAAAAAAACCTTTCTCTAGATCCTATCATCCCCATCAGCTATTCTTTTATATCTCTTTTCTCTCTAAAATTTTTTTAAAAGCTGTTGTCTCTACTTTCTCCCCTTTCACTTACTTCTCAATGCTTTATAATTTGACCCCCAACCTTATAACAATAGAAATTACTTTCTCCAAAGTTAGCAGTGATATCTTAATTACCAAAAATTATGCTTTTAAAATCTTTAACCTTCTTGACGTCTTTGTTTCATTCAACACATCTGACTACTCAGTTTTCCCAAATGTCATCTCTTCTCTTAGTCTTCATGGCACTACCCTCTCCTTATTCTCATCCTACATATCTGACATATTCCTTCTTAGTCTCTTCTGCTGATTCGTCATCCGTAGTCTTCCCCCAGCTGAGGGTATTGTCCAAGGTTCTGTCGGCACAGCACAAAACATGAACACTTTCTGAGATATTCCTGACAAATCATCATTCGTCCTTTAGTTAAAGAAGCATTAGCAAGAATGAGACAAGCAGCAGCAGCAACAGCAAATATTCAAAGATCAGACATTTCTTAAGTCCTCCTCTACTATCATCATGGGGCAGAGGTGACACTTATCTCCATCTCCTAGACTCCTTCAAATCAAAACTACAATTCTACCCCTTGCAAGAAGCCTCTTCCAAATCCTCTTACTGCTAGTAACTTCCTTCTGTGATTATATCCAATTTATCTTGCATATATCTTGTTTGTGCATAACTGTTTCCATATTTTCTCCCTCATTCTTTAAGAGCAAGGAATGGGTTTTTGCTTTCTGCATCCCTAGTACTTAATATATTGCACTTAATAAATTATTCTTTTGGAGGAGAAGAAATCAGGGTTAAGTGACTTGCCCAGGGTCACACAGTAAGTATCTGAGGGCAGATTTGAACACAGGCCCTTCTGACTCCAGGGCCAGTTCTCTATCCACTGTACTACCTAGCTTCCCCTTAATAAATGCTTTTTGACTTGACTTAATTGCCAAAATTACTTTCAATCTACCTTGCATATATTTTTCATATGCTTTTTTGCATAGAGGTGCTTTCCCCACAAATGTAAGCTCTTTAGCAGGGCAAGGATTGTTTTGTTTATTTCACTGTATCCCCAGCACATGGCGTGCACTTAATAAATTCTTATTGAATGAATGAGTGAAGTAAGCTGGATCTTGGAAGATGACTGGGACTTAGACAAATCAAACAGAAAAAGAAAAGAAGTTTGTTTGTTTTTTAGTAGGGAGAGGCAAGGCAATTGGGGTTAAGTGACTTGCCCGAGTTCACACAGCTAATTAAGCATCAAATGTCTGAGTCTGATTTTGAATTCAGGTCCTTCTGACTTCAGGGCCAGTGCTCGATTCACTGCACCACCTAGCTGCCCTGAGAGAGCATTTTAACAAAGAAGAACAGCTTGAACAGATATACAAAGGTAGGAATACAAGCAGCATGTTTGGGAAACAAGTTGACCAGTTTGACAGAAGTCGACCATTAACATAATGAAAGTGGGGATTTAGTGCCATCACTGACAGATTAAGGAGTAAATAGCAGGATATCTTAAAGTAGTCATTAGATTAAATCAATGGCCACAGATTCACATGGGAATTAAATGACAAGCAAATAGATATGTTTTAGGGAGGTTAATACATAGACCTAAGATTTCTGTGCCCTATATACTATGGATATGCTCTTCTGAGCAATGTTATACCTTTGCAATCCTGTTTAAGAGGGTGTCCAAAGAGGGTTAGGGCTGCCTGAGACCCCAAAATTCCAACATGCCAGGTCCTGCTGAAAGAATTCCTCCCAAGTCTTCTCAGCCAAAGAAAGAGTAAAGTTTATTGAAAGATATGGGGTAGACTCTCACAGAGCAAGTCTCTGCTAAGCTATTTTATGGCCCTCTCGTGGAGTTAGAGGGAAGATGGGGTCTTATATACAGAGGAATCTAGGGGTGGTTCAGAGGAGGAGCCTGGGGAGGGTCTTCAGGAGGAGTCAATGAGTTCAGACTCCAGTAATGATTTTGGGGAGGGACTTCAAGTGGAGTTAATGAGGTCAATGCCAGATATCTTGATAGGATCCAGGGTGGGAAGCAGATGGACAATGGAGGGCCAGGCTAGCAACAGGTTTGGGCCCAGCCACAATGAAATACTTAGGGCCTCTGAAAATGCCTCCTAAAGATTCAATCAGACTTGAAGAGGTTTCCCAGAGTATGCACCTCAAAGATTCAAGGAGAGCTCAAAAGGTGGGGGTGGGGGTCCCAGAGCCTACACCTCATCATTGTCACCTCTATGTCCCTGCTCAAGTGTTAAGTTTGGTGCAACTACCCTATTTGCCCTTCCCTAGGTAAACCTATGGACTAAGAGGTAGCAATCTTTTTATGATTTTTTTCAAACCAATGCTAGATGATAATATAAAATGATGGCCTTTCCCAGGCTCTTATCTAGAAACATTTTTTATTTCGTCCAGGTAAAACCTTAAGGATGACTTCTTTAAAACTTATTTGCTGGGAGCAGCTAGGTGACACAGAGCACTGACCCTGAAGTCAGGAGGAAGTGAATTCAAATCCAGCTGCAGAAAATTACTAGCAAGTCACTTACTCCCACTTGCCTCCAATGATAAATAACCCCCCAAAAAACCAACTTATTTGCTACTTTGAACTTGGTCATGCTGGGTCCCACTGAAGGCCAAGGTTTTTATCAGTTGAATTTCAATTACAAACAGATAGTAATGAATTCATCTTTGTATGCTTATACTTTCAAGTGCTATATGTTCACATCATTCTTATGTATCCTGAGGAGCCCTTCCAACTGAAACCAGGAATTGCACAACTTTATCTCAACAGAGGGGATTAACATCCTTTTTAACAGTCAATAAGATTCTACCATTTTGATTTGTAGATGTCTATCAACTACCTATCCTAATTATATCAACTTTTAAAAATTCTCAACTTGACCTTGAAAGAGATCTCATCTTGCAAAGCCTCAGTTTCCCCATTTGTAAAATAAGTACATTGACCTTATGATAAGATGACCTTAAAGTTGAAAGCAATCTTTACTAAGAAGATTTAGTAAAAAAAAAAATTTACTAACAAAATCTGAGCTACTTCTTCTCCCATTCTCTTTATCTCAAAGCTCCTTGATAACACCTCCCACACTTTCCTTCTTTTTCTTGGCTCCAACAAAAAGACAACCCTTTTCCTTACAAAAGCTAAACCCTTTTCGTGTGCATTTGATCCCATTCCATCTTGTCTTCTGAAGATTGCCTCATCAATTATCTACTGGCTCTGGAATCTTCAACCTCTATCTATTGGTTCCTCTCTTCCTGCCTTCAAACATGTCCAATGCTCCCCCATCCTTAAAAAATCTTCACTAGATTGGATCATACCTTAAAGCTATATCTCTCCTCCTCCATTTCTCTCCCCCCATCTCTCTCTCTCTCTCTCTCTCTCTCTCTCTCTCTCTCTCTCTCTCTCTCTCTCTCCCTATTATATGTGTGTATCTATATATGTGTGTATAAGTTTGTATCTGTGTAATATGTGTACAGCCAAAAAACCAAATTCCTATATTGACAATGTTCAATATATCTATATATAACTAATATTTAGTTATATGTATGCCTATAACTCTATAATTTTGATTTCTGTATATATGTGTGTATGTATATTAATATTTGTGTGCAAATATACATAGTCAAAAAACCCCAAAATTCCTGCATTGGCAAGGTTCAATATATCTAAGTATAACTAATATATATAGTTGTAGTTACGTATCTATATATAATTCTGCTCTATGTATATGTGTGTCTCCCCCTCTCCCCCAAGGGCTTTGTTGTTGTTAATGTCGTTTTTCTGGGGCATGAGGAAGGGGAGAGAGGAAGGGAGGAGAAAAATTGATTGTTAAGTGACAAACTAAAGGAATTTTAAATGAAAAAAAAATCCATCCACACTTGCTGCCTCTACTCCCTCTACTTTTACTCAGTCCTCGGACCTTTGCAATCTGATTTCTTATATCACTCAGTAAAATTGTTCTCTCCAAACTTACTAATGACCTCCTAGTTGCAAAATCTGACAATCTTTTTTCCCCAGTCTTTATTATTTTCCTTCTAACAGCTGAATTTTAGACTCTTGGCCATGTTAATTGTCCAAATACTCTCTCCTCCTTGGGTTTTTCATGGCACTGCTGTCTCCTGGCTCTTCCACTTCTCTAAGCACTCCTCCCTTTTTGCTGGCTCATGGTCCATATCTAGCTTCTAACTGTGAGTGTTCCCCAGCTATATGGGAGCTCTATGCTACACTCCCATTTCTCTTGGTCACTCTCTTGGTCACCTTGTAAGATTCTAACTATCATCTCTATGCAAATGAGTCAAAGATGTACCAAATAGTATGCACATATGATACATAACACAAAAATATCATACAATACATTTATGTATTATATACATATATTGTTTATATTAATATTTCATTATATATTATGTGCATATATATTATATATAATGTATTCATTTGCAATCTCTTCCCTAAGCTTCTATTCTACATCACCAACTGCGTATCAGACACTTCAAATTGAAGGAGCTGAGATATCTTAAGTTTAAGATATCCCAAATTGAAAGCATGATCTTTCTTCCCACACTCTCCCCTCTTCCAAACATCTCTCAGAGGCAGCTAGGTGGCACAGTAGATAGAGCACTGAACCTGGAACCAGAAAAACCTGAGTTCAAATTAGACCTCAGAAATTTACTAACTGTGTGACCCAGGAAAAGTAATTTGGTCTCCATTTGCCTCAGTCTCCTCAACTGTAAAATAGGAATAATGTCACCCACCTTGCAGTTTTGTTGTGAGGAATAAATGAGGTGATATTTATGGAAAATATTTAACACAATACCCTTTGACCCAGCAATACCACTTCTAGGGCTATATCCCAAAGAGATCATAAAAATGGGAAAAGGACCCACGTGTTCAAAAATATTTATAGCAGCTCTTTTTTGTGGTGACCAAGAACTGGAAATTGAGGGGATGCCCATCAATTGAGGGAATGGCTAAAAATATCATAGTATAGGAATGTAATGGAATACCATTGTGCTACAAGAAATAATAATGAGTGAACTTCAGAGAAACCTAGAAAGATTTATATGAACTGATACTGAGTGAGGGGAGCAGAACCAGGAGAACATTGAACACAGTAACAGCCACAGTGTTCAAGGACTGAATTTGATAGACTTAGCCCTTCTCAGAAATGCAAGGACCTAAAACAGTTCCAAAGGACACATGATAGAAAATGTCATCCACATCCAGAGATAGAATTATAGAGTAGGAATTCAGAATGAAGCAGACTGTTTTCACTTTTGTTTTGTTTTATTTTGTTGGGTTTTTCTCATGGTTTTTCCCATTTGTTATAATTCTTCTATGCAACATGACTTATGTGAAAAGGTGTTTAATAGGAATGTATGTGTAGAGCCCATATCAGATTGCAAACTGTCTTGGGGAGTGACAGGGGAGGGACGGGGAGAAAATTTAAAACTTATGGAAGTAACTGTTAAAAACTAAAAATAAATAATTTAATGAATTGAAAAAAAAAGAAAAGAAAAGAAAATATTTAGCATAGTGCACAGCATATAGGAGGCCCTATATGAATGTGTATTCTTTTCTTTCCCCGGGAACTCCCAGGTTCCTAACCTTAACATTATCCTGCACTCTCTCTTTTTCAACCCACATATCCAATCAGTTGCCATATAAATGCCATTTCTACTTTTAATATTTCTTGCAACTGACCTCTTCTCTTTATTCTTTACTTTGTTCAGGCCATCATCACCTCTTGCCTATATTATTGCCTCAGTTTCCCAGTTGATCTCCTTTCCTCAAGTCACTCTCCATTCCATTTTGTCCTTCATGCTACTGCCCAAGTAATTTTCTTTAAGGGCAGATCTGACCATGTGACAATCAATTCTAGAAGCTTTATTACCTCTAGGTTCAAATATAACCTGCTTTGTTTAGATTTTTAAAGCCCTATACATACAATCTGGTTTCAACTTATTTTTCCAATCTCATTGGCATTACAACCCATCCCATACCCTGTGATCTGGTCAGACAGACTTTATCTCTGTTCATCACATAACACTCCATCTTCCATTTCTATGTCTTTCCACAGGTGATCCCACATGTACTCCCTCCATACTACTACTTCATGGAATCCCTCTCTTACTTTAAAATTCTGCTCAAAGACCATCTTCTACATTGAAACCTTTCCTGATTTCCTTAATCACTAATGCCCTCTCACACAGGCTACCTTGTTTGTATCTATTTATATTTATGATGGACATATTTCTATATTAAATATTTTCTCCCCCATTAGGATGTAAGTTCCTTTCAGTTGTGTCTCTTTCTGAACCCATATGGTGTTTTGTTGGCAATGATACAGGAGTGGTTTGCCATTTCCTTCTCCAACTCATTTTAGAGATTAGAAAACTGAGGCAGAGTTAAGTGACTTGCCCAGGGTCACAGCTAATAAGTGTCAGAGGTCAAATTTGAACTCATGTTCTCCTGGCTCCATGCATGGCACTCTATCCACTGTACCACCTAGCTGCCCTTCTTAATAAATACTCGTTGGTTAAGTGTATTGTTGATTGCATATTAAACTTTTCTGTTCTGGGTCTAAAGAAAATAGCAGTTGAACTCAGTTTGGTTGATGTTGCCTAAAATTTGATGTTGGACATTTGTACTCTAAAAACAGGGAAATATTATAGCAAAATTCAAGGAAATATCAGGATATAACATAATAATAAATTATCTTGGAGACTGGAGAGTGCAATTTGATCTCTGAGAAACTGGCTCTTAACTATTCAGCTATGAAGAAAAGCTTTAGTCTGACCTTCTGCAATCTCTCTTTAACATTGATGCACATTTTTTAAGCAGCAAACAATAATGTAGTCTCATGCTAGAATGGCATAGCTTAATGGGAAATGAAATAGGAACTATACCTAAGCTATATCTGGAGATTTTCCTGGAGTTAAGTCCAAGTGAGAAGAACAGTAGACAGTAAGTCATAATGGCTTAAGGGCTGACCTTTGAAGTCAGAAGTGAGTTCAAGTCTCACCTCTGACATATATTGGTTGTGTGACCTTGAACAAGTCCCCTAATTTCTCAGTGCTCCCAGGCATTATAAATTGCAGCACAAATGCTTATTTGCATAAGTAGAAGAAGTTTCTCACCAGGAGCTCCTTACAATGATGAAATCACAGTTTTGGAAAACAGGCAGAGGGATAGACTAGAAAGATAGATAGATAAATAGATAGATAGACAGATAGACAGACAGACAGACAGACAGACAGACAGACAGACAGATAGATAGATAGATAGATAGATAGATAGATAGATAGATAGATAGATAGACAGACAGACAGATTTCAGGTGGGGGGCAAAATTTATAAAGTTTATGAAAATACATGATTTTTTTCTTATATTTATAGACAGACAGACAGATTTCAGGTGGGGGGCAAAATTTATAAAGTTTATGAAAATACATGATTTTTTTCTTATATTTAAAACCCAGTCTGAACCTAAAGCAGAAATTTTGAACTCTTTGGTGTATCATGGAGACTTTTGGCAGTCTGGTAAAGCCTTCCTTAGAATAAAGTTGTTTTTTTCTTTTGTGTACATATGAATTTATTTGTATGTCAAGCTGGACAATGGTTTTGGAAGCAATGAATGTGCCTTTGGTAGTCCCAGTTCTTTACAATTTCTGTGACATTTCCTTGGCAATACCCACAAAATAGGTTTTTTTGTAGGGTTATAAGATTTCTATACTGGGTCACATGGGAATTGCAAGGACTTTCTAGCCCTAAATCTGAGATTTGTCTGGGACAGCAGATTTTTATTCAGTACCAGAGAAGCAATCCAAAGAAGATACTTAATCTTAACCTCCATACACTCTGCCTAGCCTTTACTCAGCAGTCTTTTTTTTTAATTTATTTTTTTATTTGTTTTCTTGTTTACATTATTCATTTTCATTACATTTTCGAATTACACATTTTCTCCCCGTCTTGCCCCTGTCCCAACCTTAAAAGAGCAATCCCACTGTAAATCCCCTCCCCTGCTCTGCTCTCTTATTTTCTGG
>CM053593.1:235727746-235760383 GCA_028646575.1 Pseudocheirus occidentalis | reverse complement strand
GAGTTTTATGGGTATTTTTATTTTGCCTCCTTTTCCTCATGTTGGCCAGTCAATTAATTGGTTGGTTTTTTTTTAGGTCTGTGAAACTCTGCTTCTAGGGGGGGAAGCTCTGTTCCAAATCGCTGGTGTATTCCCAACTGCAGGAGCTATTAGGGGGGTGTTGCAAGCCCCCCAGCTCTGGCTTGCTGAAAGTGCACCCCAGGACCACCACCCAAGACCACGATCTGGATCCAGGCCGCTCAACGCAAGAGCACTTGGCCCTGATCAATCGATTCAGCGCCCCTGCAGAGTCCGGAGGCCAGGGACTCTGAAGAGGCCTGTTGGGGGCCGCCGGTGGATCCAGCAGTTCCCTTCCCCCACTGCTTCCTTGCCCCGGGGGCCAAATGGCCAAACTGCTTTTACCACCCCAAAATTAATTTTCAAAGTTTCACTTTCACTAACTGACTCTGACGCTTTAAAACTCCCCTTAGGCAGGTGCTTTAGATTTTCTTTGAAGTAGACTCAAGCTGCGGTTTGGGAGGCTCCTTGGGGCCACCACTGAGGTTTTGGGCTGGCTGGGTCTCTCCTCCTCTGCGGTGTGAGCTGCACCTGTCCTGTCCCGATCCTCATGCCTTGGCAGATGTGGAGGTGCTGGAGGCTGTAGAACCTCTGCAGGCTGGCTGTGGTGCCCGCTCGCTCGGCTCAGCTTAGCCTAGCTTCTTCCCACCATCCCAGGCCTGGCCGCGGTCTTGGCTTCAGGCTATTTCAGTCTCTGCTCCTGGCCTCCACGATGAGCCCCTGCTGCCGAGCTGCCTTCAGCAAGAGATGGGTTCTCTGTATTTTGTGAGTCTGAGATTCCTAGACCTTATCTGGGCTCATAGTTTAATGCGTGTTTAGGGTTGCAGTGTGGGAGCTGCGGGACCTTGCTGCTTCTATGCTGCCATCTTAGAATAAAGTTTTTAAAGGCATAAAATAAAATATGTATGATTATGAAGTAAGCCATTTATGTTGAAATACAGATTTCAAAATATTTTTTAAATCAGCGTCACAAAACTCCTTGAAATTTATGCATGGATGCCTTTGGGGTCCATGGATCATAGGTTAAGACTCCCTAGTCTAGAGGAAGCTTAGACAGGGCAGAGACGCAGGTGCTTGCTGTAGTTGGGCCAACTGTCAAGTGATCTGCAATCACTGCCTCAGGGAAGGTTGCTTAACTAATCCTCCTAGAGATAAGTGCACTTATCTGTAGTCTTGCTACCTACGTTTGGGCCTGAGGATCCAAACCTTTTTTCAATAAAACTGTGATGAAATTGGGACATGAGTTCTTTAGACCAATGGAAAACTTTTGGAGGCAGATAACAAGTAATGCATCATTGTGAAGAACTTTTAGACACTTGAATATTGAGAAATGGATTCGATTTACAAGTAAGTACCTGGTAATACTTTTTGAGGAAGATTTAGGAGAATCATTTTATCAAGAGAATCATTGTATCAAGGGAATCTTAAATCAGTTAAACTTTATGGGAAAGGGTCTCTTTCTTCATTTTACTGCAATTTGAAATGATGAGTAGAGATGCAGTGGGGGAGGGGGGAAATAGTATAGTGGGAAGAGCACTGGATTTGAAAATCAGAAGACATGGGATTGGATCCCAGATCTACTCTATTAATAATTTTGGTCAAGGTATTTTAACTATCTAGTCTTCAGTTTCAAACTTTAAATCCTATGCTCTATTTCTCTGTATACAAATATACATCCTAATGTTGCTATATGTCGAGTGAATAAATATAGGCATCAATTGACCACACCACTCAACTCAAATTGCCTTTTTTACTCTTTAATAGTATGTTTTTCAATTACACGTAAAAATAGTTTTCAACATTCGTTTTGGGAAATTTTGACTTCCAAATTTTTCTACCTCTCTCTTTCCATCCTTCTTCCAGCAAGCAATCTGATATTGGTTATACACGTACAATTATGCTAAACATATTTCCAGATATAACAAAAGGGGAAAAAACATCAAAAAGTGAAAATACTCTGCTTCTATCTGCATTCAGACTCCATAGCTCTTTCTTTGGCTGTGGTTAGCATTTTCCATCATAAGTCTTTTGGAATTGTTTTGAATCATTGTATTGCTGAGAAGAACTAAGTCATTTAATTATAGTTGATTATTGCAAAATGTTATTGCTGCTGTGTACAATTTTCTCCTGGTTCTGCTCACCTTACTCAGCATCAATTCACATAAGTCTTTCCAAGTTTTTCTGCTCATCATTTCTTATAGCACAATACTATTCCATTACATTCACATACCATAACTTATTCAACCATTCCCCAGTTGATGGGTATCCCCTCAATTTCCAATTCTTTGACACCACAAAAAGAGTTGCTATATTTTTGTACGTATGAGTCCATTTCCTTTTTTATATGATCTCTTTGGAATACAGGCCTAGTTCAAATTGCCTTTTCCAAAGTTACCAATGATGTCATAACTACCAAATTTTGTAGATTTTTCTCAGGGTTATCCTTCTTGATCTCTTTGCAGTGTTTAACACTGTTGACCATCTTGTTCTCCCAAGATTCTTTCTTCTCTGAGTCTTCATGACATTGCTCTCTTGGTTCTCCTCTTGTTTGTCTGACTGGTCTTTTTCAGTCTCTTTTGCGGGTTTATCATCTATGTTACTTCCTCTAACTGTAGGTGTTCCCCAAGGATCTATCCTGAGTTTTCTTCTCTTCTTTTCCTATACTTCCTCAATTAATGAATTTATCAATTCTCATGGGTTTAATTATCCTCTTTATTCATAGACTGCCATAGTTATCTCTATATCCAGGTCACTGTGTCTTCTGAGCTCAAGTTCTGCCAATTGCCTTTTGGACATTTTGTACTAAATATTCTCAAACTCAATATATGTAAAATAAAATCCCTCTTTCCTCTCAAACCGACCTCTCCTCAGAACTTCTGTTCTCCACAGAATATTCTATCTCCATCATTCCTCTTGCTTCTCTCCACTCCCTTTTACCTATCCACTTAGTTCAGGTTCTCATCACCTCTAGTTTTTTTCCATTATTAAATTTTATTTTTAATTTAAGGAATAAAACAAGCATTTCCATAACATAGTACAATAAAAAGATTGTATGTAAAACTGCAAATCTACCATTGACAACTTGCTGTTCTTTGCAAATATGCAACAAAATTGTCATGTAAATATCTTTTTTCCCTCCCCTCCGCCAGCCCTATAGATGGCTATCGTTAGACACAAATAGACATATTACATATGTGTAAAATTATACTATATATACTTCTATTTATCAAGTCTTTCTCTGGATGCAGGTAGTGTCTTTCTTCAAATGTCCTTTAGAGTTAATTTGGGTATTTATAATAGCCAAAACAACTTATTCATACAAAGTCATTCTTAAAACAATATTGCTTTTACTGTTCCTTGGTTCTGCTCATTTCACTCTTCATTATTCATGCAAGTCTTTCCATGTTTTTCTAAAATTGTTGATCTCATCATTTCTTATAGCAAAGTAATTTTTCATCACAATAATATACCACAACTTGTTCAGCCATTCCCCAATTGATGGGGAATGATATCACATAGAAAAACTGCTATGAACATCTTAGAACATATAGATTCTTCTCCTTTTTCTGTAATTACCAAGTAGTGGTATTGCTGTATCAAAGGATATAAATAGTTTAGTTACTGTGGGCATAATTCCAGATTCCTCCCCAAAATGGTTGAATCAGTTCACAATTCAATCAACAATGAATTAGTGTCCCAATTTTTCCACATCCCTTTTGACGTTTCTCACTTTCCTCTTCTATCATTTTAGCCAGTCCTATAGGTATAAAATGATATCTCAAGGTTGCTGTAATTGGCATTTCTCTCATCAGTAATGATTGAGATCATTTTTCATATGATCATAAATTATTTTTATTTCTTCATTAGAAAGCTGGCTGTTCATATGTTTAACGATTTACCAATTTGGAAATTATTCATATTCTTATAGATTTGACAAAGTTCTTTATATTTTCAAGATATGGAACCTTTATTTTTAAACTGTCTATAAAATGTTTTCCCAATTTTCAAATCTCTAGTTTGTACTATCATAATAACACCCAGCCCTCCATGCCAGCCTGGTGGACTTCTGTCTACCACCCCAATCAGCAGCCACCATAGTGGAAAAGCAGTCCTAGACCTTCACTGAGACTTATCTCCCCTATAATGGTGCTACATTCTCAGCTACTATCTTCAGCTGACAACACCCCCCCCAATCCAGACACACATATATTCTCATTCCTATTCTTGCATTCTCTCTCTCTCTCTCTCTCTTTCTCTCTCTCTCTCTCTCTCTCTTTCTCTCTCTGTCTCTCTCTCTCTCTCTTTTTTTGTCTACATAATCATAAATTTTAATTCAATCCCAATTATGATCTGTAGTATACTAATGCTCCAGGTCATCATCTGTCCCTTTTCAGAAACTCAGCAATCAGCTCATCATCTTCCTCTCCTCCCAACTTCTGTCCTTATACTGAGGGACTTTGATAGCCATGTGGATGCTCCCTAAAGGTCCCATAAGCTCCCAGTTCCTCAATGTCCTTAATTCACTAATTTCACCTATTTATTCACTCCACCTCAGTCATATGTACAGATAATAACATACTAAATCTTGGCATTTCTCACATTTGTTCCACTTTTCTAATTAGAAACTGATATTCATAACTTCCTATCACTTCTTATCATTGTATGCCTTATCCCTTCAAAACATATCAAGACCTCCAGTCCCTCTAGCCCTGAATACTTTCTCAGTTCCTTATCACTACAATGAATCCTCTTTCTTCACCATCCAGTCTCAATCCAGTAACTAGTCATTTTGACTTTACACTGCCCTCTGCTGACATCCCTTGTACCTTTGCCGTTTTGCTGTTCTTCTCTTAACAGAGTCTCATCCCTGTTATTCTGACCACTCCTCTACTCTGTTCCTACTCATAAACTACTGAATGTAGCTGGAGGAAATCTAATACAGACTGAGTATGTGACAGTTTCTTGTTCACAACCTTAAATGGGTCCCCATTGTAGCAGGGAAATCCTTTTATTCCTCCATAATTGATTTCCTATCCCACCTCCCCCTCAAAAAAATTTCTCTCAAACCTTCTATTTCTCCCTCAAGCTTCCCACACCTCCCTCTCCCCTTTACTCATGGCTTCAGAACTTGCCTCTTCCTTTACCAAGACAATTAAGGCCATTTTATGTAAGCTACCTCTTTTCTCCATCTCTCCATCTCTCCATCTCAAAACCACTTGATATCATCACCTACTCCTTCCTCCTTTCCCCTCTCTCTGACAGAAGCAGCCCTTATCCTTTCAAAAAAAAAATCCCTCCATATGTACCCAATCCCATTCTCTCCTGTCTTCTTCAGCAGACTGCAACCTCACAGTTTCCCTTCTATCTTTTGAATCTTCAACTTTAGTCTATGTACTGGTTGCCTCCCTACTGCTTTCAAAAATGCACTAGACTCCACCATAAAACTTTGATTAGATTCAGCCATCCCTTCAAGCTATTGTACTGTATTTCTCCATTTTTCCTCAGCCAAACTTCTTGAAAAACTCTATGTTAAGTACCCAAACTTCCTCTCCTCTCACTCTTCAGCACTTCACAATCTGCTTGCCAACTTCACCACTCAGCTGAAACTGATGATCTCTTAATTACCAATCTAATGACCTTTTGTTTTTCAGTCCCCAGCCTTCTTGACCTTTTGACAGAATTTGTATGCTATTGATTGCCCTCTCCTTCTAGATAATTTAATCTCTGGATTTTTGTGACATTCTCTCCAGGTTCTCCTCCCAGCTGTCTGGCTGGTCCTTTCAGTCTTCTTTGTGAGTTTATCATTCTTTTATAAACCCACATGTAGGTGTTCCTCTAGGTTCTGTCCCACAACCTCTTTTCTCTTCTCTTGGTAATCTTATTAAATCTCATGGGTTCAACTATTATCCCTAAGCAAATGATTCACAGATATTCATATATGCATGTACATAAGTATGTGTGTACATATATGTAGCTGGGAATTGAGTGAAGCTAGGGAAGCCAAAATGCAAATAAGGAGGGAAGAATATTCCAGGTATGGGGATTATTTTCAATGAAAATATCCAGAGTCTGGATATGAAGTGTCTTGTTTGAGGAACAAGGAGGCTGATGTCATTGGCTCATGGAGTACATAGTGTGATGTGGGGGGAGGTATGAAGTAAGAAGACGAGAAAGGAAAGAAGGATCCAGGCTGTGAAGGACTTCGAATGCCAGAGAATTGTATACTTGATCCTCCTAAAGACAATAGGGAGCCACTGGAATTTCTTGAATGGGGTGGAGGGAAGAGAGGTGGGGGGCAGGGGAAAGAGAGAAAGAGGGGGGGAGAATATTTACACAGAGCCTACTATGTGTCAAGCATTGTGCTAAACTCTTTACAAATATTAACTGATTCTCACTATAACTGAGAGAAAGGTGATATTATTATTCCCATTTTACAGAGGCATACAGAGGTCTGGTGACTTTCCCAAGGTCACAGAGTTAGTAAATTTCTGAAGCCAAATGTGAAATCAGATTTTCCTGATTCTAGGTCCTGCTCTTTACTCATTATACCACCTAGCTGCACCTTCAGAGATTAATTGGGCAAATGAGTGGAGGGTAAATTGAAGAGGAGAGAAATTTGTTGGAAGGAGACTGGCCAGCACACTTTTGCTAATAGTCTAGGGGTGAGGTGATGAAGACCTGCACTAGAGTTGTGGCATTATCAGAAGAGAGGAGGTGTATGTGAATAATAGGGATGTTTGGAAGAGAGGAGAACTTTAGAGGAAATAAAATGAGTGCAGTTTTGAATATGTCGGGATTAAGGTATCTAAAAAACATCTAGTCTGGTATGTTTAATAAGCAATTGAATACTCAAATCTGGAGATCAGCAGAGAGACTGGGACAGGAAAGGTAGTTTTGCAAATCATCAGCATAGAGACAGTAATTAAATCTGTTGAGAACTTATAAGATCATCAAGTGAAGCAGTATAGAGGGAGAAGAGAAGAGGGCCCAAGACAGAACCTTAAGTGATACCTATAATTATAAAATGTGATCTGGAGGGGGTGCTATAGGAGACAGAGAAGGAGCAGTCAGATTAGTAGAAGGAAAGCCAAGAGAGTGGTATCCTGAAAAACTAGAGAGAAAAGGAGGTCAAGAAGGAATGGGATGAACAGTGTCAAAGTCTACAGAGAGGTCAAGAAACATTAAAAAAAATTTAAGTCATTAATTTCAAAATTGAGAGAACTTTGAAGAATGCAGTTTTAGTTGAATGATGAGACTGGGAGCCAGACTTTGAAGAGGTAAGAATAAAGGGAGAAGAAAGGAGGTAGAGAGCCTTCTCAACGAGTTTAGCTACAAAGGGAAGAAGAAATGGTTTGTGTGCATAGACTGAACAAGTGAGGGATTTTTTAAGGATAGGGGAGACAATAATGTTTGTAGGGAAGAATGAGAGAGTATGGATGATGGAAGGGCAAACTTCTGGAAAAGCTTGCATGGAATAGGATCACTTGTACAGGTAGAAGGATTTGCTTTGGCAAGAAGAGTGGCCACTTCTTAACATGAGACAGTGGTGAAGGGGGAGATAGTGACAGAAGGCAGATGGCTGATATGAAAGAAGGCATGGGGGTGTTAAGTATTTTTTAATAGCTTTAATTTTTTCAATAAAATATGAGGTAAGGGTCTCAGCTGAGATGCTGAGGAAGGAGTCATGGGACGTTTGAGGATGGATGAAAAGGTTTAGAAGCGGTGCTCTGGGAAGAAGGAAAGTGAATTAAGGTGAGATATATAAAAGATTGCTTTGGCATGGTGGGGGCCCAGTTGAGATTATATAATACAAATTTGTAGTGAACCCAGTGAGCACAGTTTCATGCCACAGTTTGGTTAAGCAACATATGTGCACAAGTAAAAACAGAAGAGGAGGCAGCGATTGAAGGTTAAGGCTTGGCAGGGCAAGATTGCAATACAATGAGGGACCAAAAGATTCAAGAGAAGAGGACAGTATAGAGATGAACTAGTTTACCAATGAGTCAAGAAGGGGTAGGGAGGAGAGTATAACTAATTCAAAGGTGATAGTCCAGGAAAGAACCGATGAGTTCAGGGATTAGAAGCAATGGTGAGTTTAAATAGGAGGGTTTGGGGTTGTAAGAGAGAGCAGTGAAATTAAACATATTGTGATCAGGTAAGGGAATTTCAGAGTTCATAAACGTGGAGATGGTATATTTGGGGGTGGTGACAGAATCAAGGCTATGACTATCTTTGTGTATGCCTGAGGTGGGGAAGAGAATTAGGTCATGTAAAATAAATTGAGGAATTGTGAGGCTTCTGAAGGAGTATCAATATATATATATATATATATATATGCTGAATACCACTAATGTGGTGTCAGGAGTCAGGGAGGAGAGAAAAACTGTGAATTGAGCTCTGATCTCACTCAGGAAAGGAGAATGTCCTATAGACACTAAACAACAACTACTGGAAATTGTATTAGATTGTAGATTTAGATTGAGTCAGTCTCAAAGAAGGAGAGGTTACTTGATGATAGGGGCAGAGGAAGAATTTGGAAGTGGTAATGGGAGCAAGGAATATTCTAACTCTCCTGCTTCAACTAGTAGAGGCGGTGGGGGAAGGGGGAGTGGAATGAATAAAAGTATAACCAGTGCTAGAAAGGCAGGCCAGGGAGATGGTATCATCAAGAGGGAGCCAGGTTTCAGCAAGAACCAGGAGTGGAAAGGAAAAGATTTAAGATGAAAGGAAGTTTCTTAGCTACAGAGCAAGCATTCTAGAGAGCACATTGGAAAGTGTGAATAGTTTTAGAAGGTATTCTTGGGAATGGGGATTGGGTTGAAGGGAATGAGAATAAGCCATGAGGCAATAAAGGGACAGAGAACCAGGGATAAATAATGATGAGGGAGGAGTCAGAATCATTGGGATGAAGAAGGGGGAAGGGGGTGGGGGCTATGACCAGGAGAAAATTTATTAATTAGGAGCATACATTCTATCAGAGAGAGGGAAATATAGTATGTTTACAGATAAGAAAGTATAAGATAAAGCAAAATAAATTCAAAAAATGAAAGAGCACTAATAGTTGAAGTAATGGGGGAAGGGAGGTGTCATGAAAAGTTTCCCCTGGAAAATGGAATCTGTGCTGACCTTTGTAGAAGCCTGAGTTTTCTGAGGCAGAGGGAAGAAGAACCATCTCTTTTCTGAGGGAAAACTCATTTAAGGATGCCATCTCACATGGCTTAGGCTAAAACAGCTCAAGACCTGAAAAACACAGAATGGTAGTGATGAGGTGTAGGCTCTGGGACCCCCCCCCCTTTTTTGAGCTCTCCCTGATTCTTTGAGGTACAGGCTCTGGGAAAGTAAACCTTCCCAGGGAAGACATTTGCCTGAGGTTGTGAGCCTTAAGTTGTGTCTCTGCCCAAGTCTTTAGCCCCCTTTTGTTCCATCTGCTTCCCACCCTTGAGCCTATCAAAATATCAATCCACTCTTGCATTGACCTCATTAACTCCACCTGAAGACCCTCCCCAGACTCATTACTGGAGTCTGAGCTCATTGGCTCCTCCTGAAGACCCTTCCCAGGCTCCTCCTCTGAACCACCCCTAGATTCCTCTGTATATAAGAACCCATCTTTCCTCCATCTGTGTGAGAGTGCCATAGAATAGCTTAGCAGAGACTTACTCTGTAAGAGTCTACCCCATATCTTTCAATAAACTTTACTTTTTCCTTGGCTGAGAAGACTTGAGTGGAATTCTTTCCGCAGGACCTGGCATGTTGGTATTTTGGGATCTCAGGCAGCCCTAACCCTCTTTGGGCACCCTCTTCATTTTTATGGGATATTTTGATAGGCTAAGGGTGGGAAGCAAATGGAACAAAAGGGGGCTAAAGACTTGGGCAGAGACACAACTTAAGGCTCATAACCTCAGGCAAATATCTTCCATGGGAAGGTTTACTTTCCCGGAGCCTGTACCTCAAAGAATCAAGGAGAGCTCAAAAAAGGAGGGGGGGTCCCCCAGCCTACACCTCATCAGTAGAACTTAAAAGGAGGGGCTTTCCAAATATAGTGGGCCACTTGTGCAAAGGCAGAGAGGAAGGAAATGATTGTCAGGTATGAGAAATAGCCAGCAAGCCAAATTGCCTAGAATACAGAGCATGTGAAGAGGAGTATTATGAAATGTGAAGTAATGTTATTTTTCCAGAGATAACTTTCCAGAGTCTTTCAAAGCAATGGGATGAAATCTGTTAGAACCACACCTTTATCTAATATTTAAAGTGTGAAGACTGGCCCCTTCCCCAACCTGAATTCCAAGCATTTATTCACAAAAGTTTTAGGATCCAAAAAAATGCAATCGAAATTCTAAAAAATAAAATGAAAACTGAATATTGAACATTTCAGCAAACATAGTAGCGCAAAAGAATATAGGGTCTAAGTACTTTTTACCCTCCTTTTCATTGATTGTTTTCATACAAGGAAAAAGTCGATAACGCTCATGCTTTTTAAAACTGCCAATAATGTTGGTCATTTGTTCAAGTCCCAGCTGAGGAAATCTTGCTAACCTCCCCACTGTCACAACTCACAGTTTATAAATAACGGGATGAATATAGTCTCTTTTATTTAAACTGAATGATGGGGACAGCTAGGTGACACAGTGAATAGAGCACTGGACCTGGAGTCAGGAGGACCTGAGTTCAAATATGAACTCAGACACTTGACAAACTGTGACCTTGGGCAAGTTACTTAAATCCAATTGCCCTGCCTTCCCCCCTCCAAAAAATAAATAAACTGAATGATGAACATTTGAATAACAATAAGAGGCAAACAAAGGGAGGCATTTTAATGACTAGGTGAGTTAAATGGTTAAGGAGTTGGAAGATCTTTGGTTCTAATCTTGTTGCTGTTGAGACATTTTACAGTTTTTCAGTTCTGTCCAATTCTGTAACCCAATTTGGGGTTTTCTTGGCAGAGATACTGGAGTGGGTTGCCATTTCCTTCTCCAGCTCATTTTACAGATGATGAAACAGAGGCAAACTGGGTTAAATGAATTGCCCAGGGTCACACAATTAGTATGTATCTGAGGCCAGATTTGAACTGAGGAACATGAATCTTCCTTAATCCAGGCACAGTGCTCTATCCACTACACCACCCCACTAATTCTGACAAGTCAACTCACTTCTCTGAGGCTCAGTTTCTTCATCTGTAAAATTATGGGTATGATGTAATATTCTTTGTGGCAGCAAAAATAACGCTAACAACTCTAAGATTTATTTTGATTAGCAGCCTTGGTTTTGGAGAATAAACAAAATGAAAGATGTATCTTTTATCTCAGAATAGGAATACAAGTCTATAGATTCAGTGTGTGGCACATATTGTCAGAAGAGCTTGCTTTATTGGTTATTTTTGCTTAATTATTTTTCTTTGTTGTAAGGGAAGGTACTTTGGGACTGGGATATGTTGTTAAGTAATTGTGAATTTGAAAAAAAGTGAAATGAAAAAAATAAAGGGAGGCATTTGGACTAAATGACTTTTAAGATACTTTTTCAGTTCAGCATCTATGCAATTTCCTTGAAAACATGAACAAAGAATAAATGGAGGTACGGTTTGAAAAAGAATATTCAATTTAGATGGAAACAATTTAGACCAAATAGTATTAATTGCTTCTTTCTTTACCCCTGTTCATTTCACCATCATAATTTGTAATTTAGCAAAATTCAATGGTGGAAAGTTTCAATTACAATACTTGCCTTGAATATTCAGGCAACATTTTTTAAAGCATTCTCTAAATTTAAAAAAAGAAGGGGGGGAACATGAAATAAGTACATAAAAATACAACAACTTATTAAGTCTATTTTTCACAAATTAAAATTATTCCTTGTATAGAAAGGATCCTAACAACAAAATCCTGCAACAATGTGCCACCCACATGGCACTCAAAGTGCCAGTCACCATCAGCAAGCAGGAGGAAGGGAAATGTTCTAACAAAAAACCCAGCTCATTATTTCTCAGACCAAAGACTGTTTAAAAATACTCTTTATTTTTGCTTTGTGGGGAAAAACTTACTCTGGGAGAAGACTTGTAATCAGTGTTAGAGAGTGACAAAAAATTGACTAATTTGACTTCCCTGAGTCCTCTTGGAGGTTCTTACCCATACTCTTGCTGTGTCTGATTATCTCAGTGTTTCTATTCATGGTTAAAACCATGGTGTTCATATTCAATCTTAGTTGGTAGCAGGGAAATAAAAAGGAATGAGGATAAAAAGCCCAAGTGTGCTGTCAGAGGTTAGCTGGAAAAAAACATATACAATTCCACATAAATACTTACTGCTTATAAAACACTTTTTGAGATCATATCACTTAAGTGAAAGAAGGGGCTTCAATGGAGAATATATGAAACATATATCATGAACAAATCCCCCAAATGGGCTCATTTAGACATACATATCTGTGAATCATTTCAAGTTTTCCTATACTCCTTTAAAGCTCTCGTCTACTTTGACCATTTAAATTGTCATCTTTAGATAGAAAGGACACAAATCTTCACCCTTAGGAATGGTTTTTACTCATACTAGCCAGAGTGCACTGCTAGCTCTACCCACCTCGTCCATTTGGAAATATATCTGGGAGGCAGCCTGGGATAATTTGTATAACCCAACCCAGTTGCCCTGGATAAAGATGGAAAGACAACTTGAAATAAAGAACAACTTTCTGAACCTCAAATGACACATCTGAATGACACAGGTAGCAGGTATTACATTGGGGAACTAGGTGGGGTGGGAGGATATAAATGGCTAAAGACTCACCATTTTGGTCCAAACCTTGATTTCATTGGTTTGAGAAATTCCCTGGTGAGGAAATTATTTTTATCAAAGCAGATCAACAACTGCTATTGAACTTGTAATTTCAAAGAGCTGTCTGGAAACCTGAGAGATTAAATGACTTGCCCAGAGTCACACAGCCAGTATACATCAAAGAAGAAACTTGAACTCACTTGTTCCTGACTCTGCATTTAGATCTCTGTCCACTCCACACAGATAACCCAAAGTGGAAAGAGGTATTCCTAGAGCCATTTTAAGAAATCTCTTTCTTTGTGTCATGAAACTAGTTCATGAAACTAGTTCATAAAGCAACAGGCAATTTTAAAATAGCCAGAAGGCATTTATTATACCTAAGGAAACAGCTGTAAGATTCTTAGCTGAGTCTGTATCATCCAGCTGATAGAGCTTTGGCAGTGTGTACTGGTGGAAAGCCAGTAGAGTCATCAATGAAGAAGGACCAGCAACATTGTCTATGAACAGAGAAAAGGAAAAGACATGGAAAGGACCCAGGAACTCAGTGAGCAAATGAGGTCAGCAGCAGTAACAGAGCAGTGGAATTCTAAAGAGATCAGCAAGGCACAATCACACATTCCCATAAGAGGGAATAGATTTTCCCATTCCCCCTTGTTTGAGTCACATCTAAGTAAGAAAAGGAGGCTATAAAATTCCTCTGAAGAGGAATGCCAAGGACCATGCCTGAACTCTAGCTGGTAAGGGCAGGGGGAAGCTATGAGGGGTTGGCAGATTCTAGGAGTTCCATGAAGGTTGAGTGCTCTTTAGTTTAGTCTTAGAGGCATACTGGGCTAAAATTCAATCTACCTTTGCTCTGCACGCGCACACACACACACACACACACACACACACACACACACACACACACACACTTAAACTTTTCTGATCCAGGGGCATGAGTCTGGGATCAAAAGGAAAACCATTTTTCTTGTAAGTCATAAGTGGGGGAGGATTGTTCTTGTTGTTTATTCATTTAGTCATGTCTGTCTCTTGGTGACCCCATGGATGAGAGAATGCCAGGCCTTCTATCCTCCACTATCTCCCAAACTCATATTCATTGTTTCCATGACACTGTCTATCGATCTCATCCTTTGTTGACTCCTTTTCCTTTTACCTTCAATCTTTTCCAACATCAGAATCTTTTCTGATGAGTCTTGTCTTCTCATTATGTGGCCAAAGTATTTATACTTCAGCTTCAGTATTTGTCCTTCCAATGAGTAGTCTGAACTAATTTCTTTATGTATTAATTGATTTGATTTCCTTGCTGTCCAAAAGACTCCCAAAAGTCTTCTCCAGCACCACAATTCAAAAGTGTCAGTTCTGTGGCACTCAGATTTCCTTACATTCAATTCTCACAGCCATACATTGCTACTGGAAAAAACCATAGTTTTGACTATAAAGACCTTTGCCAACAAGGTGATGTTTCTGCTTTTTAGTATGCTGTCCAGATTTCTAATAGCTTTCCTTCCAATGAGTAAGAGTTTTTCAATTTCATGGCTGCAGTCACTGTCTGCAGCAATCTTTGAGCTAAATAATATAAAATCTAACACTGCTTCCATGTCTTCTCCCTGTTTGCCAGGAAGTGATGGGACCAGTTGCCACGATCTTTGTTTTTTTAATGTTAAGCTTCAAACCAGTTTTTACACTCTCCTCTTTTACCCCTCACTGAAAGGTTTCTTATTTCTTCTTCACCTTCTGCCACCTAAGTGGTATTGTCTGTGTATCTGAGATTGCTGATATTTCTCACAGCAATCTTAATTCTGACTTTTGATGCATCTGGTCTGGCGTTTTGCATGATGTACACTGCATATAATTTAAATAAATAAGGTAACAATATGCAGACCTCTCATACTCCTTTCCCACTCTTAAATCAATCAGTTGTTCCATATTCAGTTCTAACTTCAGCTATTTCTTGACCCATGGAGTCAAGAGACAAGGGACAAGTAAGATGATCTGGTACTCCCATCTCTTTGAGAACTTGCTGCATTTTGTGAAGGGAGCATAACCCTTAGCTTATACTCACCAGCTCATTTCCTTCAACAAAGCAAACCTCAAGCATAAGTCAAAACAGTTTTAAAGATTAGAATATACCAAAAAATACACAAGAGTGAATGATCCCTTTAGCTGGGTGTGTGATGAAATCTTAGCTCAAACCAGGAAGAAAAAAACAAACCACTCACCCATAAGGAATTCATCCTTGCAGTCTCTAGAATTTCAAGCAGATACAGAGGAATGATGGAAGCAGCTGCCAGTACATGTCTACTGTTTCCACATCTTTCTCATTTTTCTTCCTAGAGTGTCCTCTATTCACTTTTCTCTTCTGAAAAATGTCTGCAACCTACCCAGTAAGTCCCTTTTGCAGATATGCAGCACCAAACTCAGCATTCTCTCCCCCAACCTAGAGTCATGTCTCTTTCTGTATTCATAAAACACTGAGGTGCTTGGTATAAGCTTGGATGCAAGCCTAGTTACATATATTTTGAAGCCTTATAAACCTGAATAACTGGTAGCTATACTTAGGACAGGGACAGATGCTGAAGTTCCAAAGTTTCACCCATATAGAGGCAACAAATCAGATATATGAGATTACTCATAAATGCACATGTCAAGATATGATACAAAGCTTGTATCTATTATTCTTTAAGTCCTTTACAACTGAAAGTACTATGAGTAAATAAATCAATGAAAAAAGCATTTATGAAGCACTTAACTTGTGCCAGACTAAGTGGTGGGGACATAAATACAAAAAGTGAAAGACAATGACCACATGGAACTTAAGTTTGGATAGAGAGAGATACATAAATACATTGGCCGAGGAAGGGAGTTGTGGTTTGGGATATCAAAGGGATCGTGAGTGGAGTCAAAGGGCAATAGATTGGCACACCCTTTCCAGAAGCAACAATACTAGTGACATAGTGATTTGACTATTATGCCCAGAGCAAAAGATGGGGGAAGTATATATGCTCACAGTGTCAGTGACATAAATTGACCTGCATGGGATGATTGGACTGGCATGTGAAACATAATATAGTCTGATGCAGGCTAAATATAATGAACTAGATAAGTATGTACTCAGCAAATAGAAGTATGATTTTCTCACTTTATTTCTCTTGCTTTTTGTGACATGACTGATATGGGAATAAGTTTTATATGACTTTATGTGTATAATAGGTATCATATTGCTTGTCTTCTAAGTGGGTAGTGAAGAGACCGAAGAAAGGGAGAGGAATTGGAACTCAAAAATATTTTTGTTAATAAATAACAAATAAATTATAAAAAGAGTTAAGTTTGCACTCAATCACTGGTCAAGAGAACTCAGGACCAAAGCAGGAATTCCAGAGCTGTGTAGATTAAATTTCCAACATTCATGGCATCTGGAGGTCCATTTTGGAGTTTGCCCGTCTGAGTAACAAATGCAGGGCAGGTGGCAAGATAGTCTGAGTGAAACAAATGGATGGAATATTAAAAAAATCTGGTCATCAAGATACAGTTGACTAGATAATTTTATACTCAGTCACCAACAATGACAGTTCAATATCAAGAGATCCAAAAATAAATGTGATATATATGGTTACCAAAATTCCTTCTCTAGACCTTTCTTATGAGCACTAGAAAAAACAGGACTAAAACCATAGATTTAGTGATCCATTTGAATGGATCTCAAGCTCAAAATAAAATCAGTCAGTAAGTATTGTCAGACACATGTTAGACACTTAATAAATGTTTACTGATTCATTATTAAGTACTTTCTATATGCCGGGTACTATGCTAAATACTGGAGAAACAAAAAATTAAAGGTCTCTGTCCTAAAGGAGATCACATTCTATTGGGGAAGACAATATGAAAATAACTATATGCCTACAACATATTTACATAGTGTAAATTTGAGGGAATCTCAAAAGGAAGTCACTAACAATTGGTGGGATGGAAGGGACTTGGAAGGTGAAATTTGAGTCAAGTCTTAGAAGAAACCAGAGAAGCCAGAAGTGAGAGGGAGAGAATTCCAGGCATGGGAGACAGTTGATGCAAAGGCACAATGAGAAGAGATGGAGTGACGTGTCACTGTAGTTGAATTGTAAGGTAAATGGAAGGGAGTAAAGTATAAGGGATTAGAAAGGTAGGAAAAGACCAGTCAGGTGGTTATGAGCTCACATAACAAACAAAGGAATTGAATTATTCTTAGCATGTATTCAAAGGCAACAAGAAACAGCATTTCATTGAAACATTTGATTATCTTGTCTTACTATTCTCATAAATGTAAACAGACAATGATGATAATAATAGCAAATTGTGCTCTAACATCAGTTACACGGAATAAAAAGTAGAGAAATTTTATGAAAACTAAGTCTCTCCAAACTAAATCAACATACTTCTTAATAGAGAGGTTATGGAATAATACTCAGAACAAGACACATTTTTGGATAAAGGCTATATAGCAATTTGACTATACTTGACTAATTTGCTATAAATGTTTGTTTTTCATTTTCCTTTTAAGGGAAAGGAAGGAAAATATGCTGCAGCTAGCAGGTCTGGGCCTAGCTACCAGCTGAGTGAAATAAAAGGAGAGAGAGAGACAGAGAGAGAGAGAGACAGAGAGAGAGAGAGAGAGAGAGAGAGAGAGAGAGAGAGAGAGAGAGCTGAATAAGAAAGAGGGAGAGAGACAGGGATGTATTGCATAGTCTGTTTATTGCAGAACAATTTCATACAGAGCCAAAGATACATGGAAGATACAAGGTTTATATACCCTTAGCAGAATGCAAGGAACCACTCTTGGTCTCCATCTTTCTCTACCCCAGCCCAAAGCCAATCACTCATTAAGCTCTTTATCCTAGGAGGATGTCCAGAGGCACAAACAGGGTGTTACAATCAAGACTTGCAAATTAATTAAGTACTTTCTTTAGATATTCATGAAACCAATGAGAGCATCCACCCAACAAGATTATACTCTCCTTGCCGTATCATCCTAATGACCTTTGTAGAACTGGGGAGCTAACGTGGCCAAGGACCCTGAAAGTCTTGGCCTACAACAAAAATATATTTAATAATTGAAAAAAATAAAACAATTTGAAAATCATTTTTAAAATAAACTTTGATATTCTGGAATTTCAATGGGAAAATGGGCACAGAAGAAAGTAGCAAAAATTATGTTGGAAAATGTGATTAAGGATTAAGAAATAAAAGAAGTCATAGACTAGTAGACTACTTGTAGTACTAATAGTACTGCTTGTAGTACTAGCAGATTAAATTTCTTGTATATACATCATAAATTCTTTCTTCAAAAAGCACTTAGTCAAAAAGGCAAATATAAGCAGTGAACACCAAATGCTTTTAATGCAAATTGACTGCATATTAACAGACAGGAAACAACTGGCTCTCAATGTGCAAGCTATATCCAGTTAAGCTGTCTGTATGCAGTCAAACCAATGAGTAGTCAGAGAAAAGATCAAAATTAACAGTAAATTAGAAGTCACAATAAAGAGTAAAACACTGGCTATGTTTACAACTCCCACCTGAGTTATTTAGTAAGCCATTGATTTCAGAAAATGGAAAGCAGACAAAAATGGAAACACTGGCAATATCATATTTTCTTGCAAATGTAAAAATGGTGGCTGTGGGAGGGATGAAAAAGTCATCACAGGGCCTGAAAGAACATAGAAACTTCTTCCAGCAAACACTTGATTTCCTTGTCAAGTATAGAAAGCCATTGCAGTCAATGCCAACATGATTAAAAGCAAATATTTACTGGAAAATCATCATAGCAGAGAATGACAGAAGGTTTCTGGTGGCCTCACAAAGCAATAAAAGTAGTTAGAAGTAAAAAAAAAAAAAGGGGGGGGAGCTTAGTATGAGGCCCTACTAATCCAGATCATCCTTAGAGGATTTGTAGATGAAACTGGAAGAACAACAAATACATGGATGTGAATTGGAACAGATCGCTGGCATTTCAATGGGTATCTAGTCTTATCCACGGCAATAGTAGAGCAAACAAATTTGGACTCTAATACCTAAGTGCCTGATGATGAATTGGCAATTGATTTGAAGAGATGAAGTTGGAAAGGGCAACCAGACATGAACATACAAAAGAAATTCATTCTGGAAGCAATGCACTTTTAAAGGGACTCTGGGTTAGATTTTTAAGATATCTTCAAGAGGGAAAGATACAAAAAAATGGAAAGTATCATAAAGAGTAGAAGAACAAGAAGATAGTAAATATTGATCTGTTTGAATGCTTTCTTATAACTATAAAATATTTACAGTCATACGGCTTACGAAGAAGTATTAAAGGATGTAAAATGTTGCTATGTCTGTTGATAAGGATTTTAAGTATTCAACTTAGAACAATAAAATTCTTTCATGTAGGATTTCCTCAAATAGGAGATCTTCCACTCACAAGATAAAATCATAAGTGATTCAGTGATAGAAGTAAATACAGATTACAGTGACTATATAAACTTATTTGTTTGACCATCCACCAAGTAGGAAAGTAGACTAGCATCTCACACTATATAGTACAATAAATTCCAAATGAATAAGTCTGGTGGTGGTGGTAATTTTTAATCATTCCCATCTAACTCTTTTTTTACATCATTTGCAGTTTTCTTGGCAAAGATGGTGTTGTTCACCATTTCCTTCTCTATTTCATTTTGCAGATGAGGAAACTGAGGCAAATGAGGTTAAGTGACTTCCCCAGGGTCACACTAACTGTCTGAGACCAGATTTGAACTGCAGAAGATAAGTCTTCCTAACTCCAGGTCCAACAGTCCACTGTGCCACTTACCTGCCCTGATGAAAAGATTATCTGCATGTAAAAAAAAAAATCACACTACAAAAAGGTTTGGAGGGAAATGAAAGATCACATCTTTCACAACTGTATTTAGAGATGAAGTTCTAACTAGATGCAACAAAAAAATTAAAATTTGGATTATGCAAAAAATGAGAGGTATTTACCAAAAATTATAGTTAATCAAAAATAAATAAAATGTAGACTGGGAAAAGTCATGGCCTTATATAGCTCTGATAAAAGTCTAGCATCAAAAACCCATAGGGAATTAATACAAATCTATGTTATTAAGGGCAATTGATCAATGTGGTAGAGAGACTAAGTATGGATTAATTTGACCATGAGACCTTTAAGTACTCATGTGCATTAGGAGATTCATTGTTCTATGTAGATTCTCTGATCTGAAAAGCCACATCAAAATCCTTAAATTCTGAATTGCTTTCTTCATTTTTGAGCATGTGCAACAATGATCACTCTTTTGGAGCCAACATCCCCATGTGCAGACCAAGTGAAGAACCTGGGCCTGTCTGCCAATCCCACCATTGTAGTGATAGAAAAAACACTTTCCTTTACCATAATATCTTTCAAACATTTGGGAGTTTAGAAATTATGCCTCACTTTGATAGCTTTGACAATGTCATAGGTGATCTTTCAGTAGACTGAAATTTGAACAACTTGATTTGCATTATTTGGGAAGGGGCTAAGGGCTGTGCAGACCAAGTGAGATATGGACCATTTTTGAGTATTACATTAGGGTCATATAGGGGAAGAGGAAGGCCATGGATGGACTTTCTAACCAAAAAGAATATAATATTCCTTATATTTGCTCATCACCTCTACATCACGTGACCTCCGTACATATGTCCTCCCAAGTTTCTTTAAACTCTTGCTATTTGTCATTCCTTACAACACAACAATATTCCTATTCATTCATATCACACAACAACAGCAGTTCAAGTTGAATTGAACTGAATTGACTTGATTAATCTGTCATCCTTCCCTCTAGCTACATGACCAGCTCACCTCCTTTTCTGGTCATATGTGACTTGCTTAAGAGGAACAGTATAAATGACAGAAACAGAATTACAGCAACCTACTGACCACCACTGTGAGTCTCTCTATTGACCATATAAAATTTTGAATCATTTGCAATTGTAGTGGTAAGTGATTTGTGGCATCACCGCTTCAGCATCACCAGGATCATATTGGTGTTTCAGATGGGTCTTTTGAAGTTGAAACTGATGTTTGAAATTATAATTACCAATTTAAGCCCAGAGGAGAGATATAAGGGTGCACTTCCCTCCATTCTTTCCAGAGGTAAAGGACTATGGTTAGTGGACACTACATATAATATAAATTAGTTTGCTTGATCTATTACTGTTAGTGAACTTTCTTCTTTCTCTTTTGTATTCTTTATAATGAGGAAAGTCTCTCTGGGGAAGGGAGGAATAGAGGATATATTAAGAAGTGAAGGTGATATGGAAACAAAGACACCAATAAAATTTTAAAATGAACGACTGATGGAAACAAAGACACCAATAAAATTTTAAAATGAACGACTGAATAGATAATTAGGTAAATAAATGAACAAAGAAGTAGATAAATGAATGGATAAGCTGATGAATAGAGGATAAATAGGTAAATGAGTAAATAAATGAGTAGCCAAATCAATATAAAATTATATGTGAATGGATGAATTTTTAAAATGAATAAATAAGGAATGGGTCTTTTGGGCAGAAATATCTGGGAATGTAATGCTGTGTAATTTCCCAAACACAATCCAGCCTGATCTCCTCCTCTTATTCACTTCTGGGCACAGTTCATTTTCCACCTGCAGCATCTTTTCGGTATCAATATAGTGATGGAATAATTCCATAGGTTTCCTATACAATTTAATACTACTATGCAATCTGGGTAATCTAAGGAGGCTTTGTAGCATTTCAGGATTAAGGGAACTAATTCAATGTTATCTATGAACCCTCTTATTTAACAGATGAGGAAACAGTAGCCCAGACAAGTTAAATGTCTTTCCAATGATCACACATCTAGAAAGTAAGAGAAATAGGATTCAAACCTAGATCTTCTAAGGTCAAATCTAGTAATCTTGTTACTATACATGGAAATGATAGAGACTATCAGTTGAACAAGCTCTTTTTTCCTCATAAAATCACTTGAGTTGAGAAAAGTTTGATTTTAACTTGGTCCAATCCCTGCCCCAAGTCCATTTTTTAAGGAAATAAATGTGAATTTAGGAACGATCCCTAGTTATATCTTTGGATTTAACATTAGACAGAGGAGGTAAGAGTAGGTCACTACCATGACCTGTTGCTATTAAGTACTGGTACTCCCATGTTACAGATGAGAAAACTGAAGAGCTGAGAGGTTAAATAAGTCACAAATTGTCACAGCTGGTAAGTGACTGAAGCAGAATTTGAACTCATCTTCATGATTCCAAGTTCACAGTTCTATTTACTATACCACATTCCCTGTCTCAATGTTCACAGCTAGTAAAGGTTGGATTCTGGACTTGAACCCCAGACTTCTGATTCTAGCGCCTCTCATTAGCAAATGAAATTATCAGGAACAGTTCTCAATGAAGAATACCCATTTCTTGTTGTTATTCAGTATTTTCAGTCATGTCTGACTCTTCATTATCCCACCTGATATTTTCCTGGCAAAGTTACTGAAGTAGTTTGTCATTTCCTTCTACAGCTCCTTTTGCATAAGAGGAAACTGAGGCAAACAGAGTTAAGTGACTTGCCCAGGGTCACATAGCTAGGATTTGAACTCATAAGCTGAATCTTCCTAGCTCCAGGTCCAGCACTCTATCTGTTGTGCCATTTAGCTGCCCATTAAAAATGCCCATAAGGTGGCTTAAAGAAGAAATCCTGAGAAGCGTCTTGCTGTTTAAAAAAAGTTCTCTAGTGTGCATGGTTACTGACTAATTGACTTAGATATAAGTTGCATAAAAAGGATACAAAGATATTCCAGATTTTCAACTTTCTATCTTATGAAACTCATGTTTTTAATTAGTTATGCCATTTCATAGTAGTTACTATGACTAGTAATTATACTGATATCTTAAGCTCCTGGTATAGTCCCAGAAAGATGTCAGCAAAAAATCTTTCAGGCACTAACAAGGTAGAGGCCATGCAATGCAGTAGAAAATGTATTGGAACTGGATTCTGACAACATCTGAGTTAAAATCCTGCCCTTGACCTATGTCACCACAGCAAAGTCATGAACCTCTCTAAGTCTCAGTTTCTTCATTTATAAATAAGGATGTGGAATTAAAGGGCATCTCACTTTACTTCCAGCTCCAATCTGTGATCCTTAAATACTTATAGTACATATTTTTCACAGTCATTGTAAGGATCAAACAAGATATTTGTATAAAGCACTGTGTAAATCTAAAGGTGCTACATAAATGTCCTCTCTTGTTACAACAAAGGCAAAATATTAGTTTCTGAGACTGAGCAAGCCTTTTGTCCACTGAAAAATAAAGCACTTGTAAAGAATGTGCTTTATCATATTAGGGAGTAGATTCACCAGTGGAATGAATGAATGAATGAATGGACGGACGGACGAACGAACGAACGAACGAATGAATGAAAAATTTCCTTCTGCCTATTCAGCTAAAGAATGGAGAAAACAGGTAACATGTTAATGACACTGATTAAGATGTCTGTGAGTGTCATCTCTTCTCTACAACAAATGGCACAAAATTAACTTTTACAATTTAACTCTAAGTCTGGGAACATAAATTTTCCAAATGAGCAAAGCAACTTTTTAAGAAACCATGAGCACTCAGTGTCTGACACAAAGTAAGCAGTTAATAAATGTTTGTTTCCTTCCTTTCTTCTTTGAACACAAGAACGCTGAATTTTAAAATTAACATTTTGAAGGATGAAGATAGATTACTTTAAGAAAAGAAACAGCAAAACAATTTCTAATAAATTAGTATGATAAAATTACTCCAAAGGGAAAGGTCAGGGTAACATTGGACAATCACCAAAAACACACATACAACTTATTATAACTGCACTATGCTCCCACAACAATTTACAGAGCAGACCCTAAGCCCTTATTTGTTCTAACTAAAATGAAAAGCAACATAGTTTCTGTTAGGAGTATCTGTGGGCTAAGAATATCCTTACACCATTTGCTCAATATGCTATATTGTCACGGCCAAAGAGACGGACAAAATGCCAATTATCAAGACCTTATATTAGGAATGAGATACATTTTCCTCTTGAACAAAAGCATGATGTAACTGAATCTGAATACACATGCCAATTTTGACTTCTTCACTTCAAGACCTCATTCAACTGGAGAAGGTCCAACTATGGGCAAATAAGATTATCTTTAGTAATATGCAGCAAAGGGAGGAGTCAAGATGACAGTGTAGAAACAGGAAAACTCCATGGCTCCCTCCATAACCACCTCAAACAGCTATAAAATGACTCTAAACAAATTTTAGAGCTATAGAACCAACAAAGGGAGAGAGAGAAACAAATCTCCTGGTAAAGACAGCCCAGCAGGAGGACAGGAAGGGTTCATCGAAGCATGCTGGGAGTGGAACCCCACATGAGGCCATGGTTTTTGCCCCAGGGTGGCCTGGACCAGCAAAGGCTGTAGCATTTGGGAGAGTGGATCACCCACAGCTATAGTGGTTGCCAGAATTATCAACCCATAAATGCCAAAGACAAAGTAAAAGGTCAGTGGAACTTTGCTAAATCTGGGGGGACAGAGTGTGGCCTCTGTACCCAGAGTGAGAAGCAGTGGCCCTGCAGCTGCCTCCAAGTGTCTGATTCAGAGCTCCCGGCCTGTAGATCATAGGGTGCCAAGCAACCATTCAGAGGCTAAGCGTTCTTGACTTAACCTGGCTGTCTGGATCACAGTCTTTCGTGGTGTGTGATCAGTAGACCAAAGCTGGTGGGGGCTATAGAGATAGCACATTCCTAACAGCTCTGGCAGCTGTGAAAAACCCCAGTGATTTGGGACAAAGCTCTCCTCTCTGGAAGCAGAGTTCTACTGTGGCAAAGAGCTCAAAAGTCAAGTAATTGACTGGAAATAGGAGCAAGCAAAGGAAGCAAAGCAAGCACAGGCATCCAACTTTAGATTCCTTTTTTGGGGACAAGGATCAAAGCATGGAATGGGAAGATGACAACACAGTCAGAACTCCTATGCTGAAAGCTTCCAAGAAAAATATAAACTGATTACAGGCCATAGAGGAGTTCAAGAAGGATTTTGAAAGGGGGCGGCTGGGTGGCGCAGTGAATAGAGCACCGGCCTTGGAGTCAGGAGTACCTGAGTTCAAATCTGGCCTCAGACACTTAACACACACACACACAAAAACTAGCCGTGTGACCTTGGGCAAGTCACTTAACCCCAACTGCCCTCCAAAAACAAAAAAAACAAAAAAAAACAAAAAAAAAAAGAAGGATTTTGAAAATTAAGTGAGAGAAGTGAAGGAAAAATTGGGAAGAGAAATGAGAATGATGCCAGAAAACCATTAAAAGAGAGTCAACAACCTGACTGAAGAAAACACCACTTTAAAAATAGACTAACTAGAATGGCAAAAGAGGCCCAAAAAGGTAATGAGGAGAATGCCTTAAAAAGCCAAACCTGCAAGATGGAAAAAGTATTTCAAAAGCTCACTGGAGAGAATAATTCCTTCAGAATTACATTGGAGCAAATGAAAGCAAATGACATTATAAGAAATCAAGATATTATTAAAAAGATCCAAAAAAATGAAAAATAGAAGGCAATGTGAAATATCTCCCTGAAAAAAAACCACTGACCTGGAAAATATATCCAGGAGAGACAATTTTAAAATTATTGGACTACCTAAAAGCCATGATCAAAAAAAGAACCTAGAAAGCATTCTTTAAGAATATCTCGATGAAAATTGCCCTGATATTTTAGAACCAGAGGGCAAAATAGAAATGGAAAGAATTCACTGATCACTTCTTGAAAAAGATCCCAAAAAGAAAACTCCTGGGAATATTATAGCCAGGTTCCAGAGTTCCCAGACCAAGGAGAAAATATTACAGGTAGCCAAGAAGAAAATTTGAATATTGTGGAAACACAATCAGGATAACACAGCATCTAGCAGCTTCTACAATAAGGGATTGAAGGGCTTGGGATATGATATTCCAGAGATCAAAGGAGCTAGGATTAAAACCAAGAATCACCTACCCAGCAAAACTGAGTATAATGTTTCAGGGTAAAATATGATCATTCAATGACATGGAGGACTTTCAAGCATTCTTGTTGAAAAAAACAGAACTGAATAGAAAATTTGACATCCAAATACAAGAAGCAAGGGAAGCATGAGAATGTAAACATGGAAAAGCAATCATAAAGAACTTATCACAGTTGAATTATTTACATGCATACATGAAAAAACAATAATTGTAACTTATTAAACCTTTCTCAATATGAGGATAGCTGAAGAGAATATAAATGTACATATATATATACATATATATGTGTGTGTGTATACATACATATATGTCTATATATGAAGGTATATAAGCATATGAATATGTATTTGAGTGTGTGTATATATATGTACAGGCATACATAGACAGAGAGCACAGGATCAATTGAATAGCAAGGGATGATATTTAAAAGGTGAAATTGAGAGGTAAGAGAGGAATATAATGAGAGGAGACAAGGAGAGATAGAGCAGGGTTAATTTTCTCATATAGAAGACGCAAGGGATAACTGTTACAATGGAGGGCAAGAACAGGAAGGCAAAAGAGAATGGGTCAACCATACTCTCATTGAATTTGGCTTAGGGAGGGAATACCATACACTATAAATTAGGTATCTTGCCCTACAGGAGAGTAGGGGGGAAGGGGATGAGAAGGGGGATGATGGAGGGGAAGGCAGGTTGGGGGAGAGGGTAGTTAGAAGCACACACTTTTGTAAAGAGACAGGGACAAAGTGGAGAATAGAACAAGTGGGGGAGATAGGATGGAGGGATATATAGTCAGTCTTTCACAATATATCTGCTGTGGAAATGTTTTACATAACTACATATGTACATCCTATATTGAATTGCTTGTCTTCCCAGTAAGGGTGTAAGATGAGGGAGGAAGGGAAAGAATCTGGAATTTAAAGTTTTAAAATAAAATGCTTTTTAAAATATTATTATTATCATCATCATTATTATTATTATTTACATGAAACTGGGAAATTAGATCAATAGGCCCTAGGGTATGGATCCATCTTATCCTACCAGAAAATCAGAGGGGGAATGGGGGATGATATACGAGAGAGCAGATTGGGGGAGGGGGTACTCAGTGGAATTGCTGTTTTGGGGTGGTGGGTAGAGGAAAGATGGGGAGAAAATTTGTAGCTCAGAATCTTGTGGAAATGAATGATGTAAACTAAAAATAAAAACAAAAGTTAATTAAAATAATAATAACAATAATATGCAACAAAGAAAAGTGCTATATTTGGAGTCTGATTACCAGCTCTGCCACTTAATATATGTCTAACTTTGAAGAAATCAGTTCCATTTTCTAGGTCTTAAGTTCCTCATCTGGAAAATGGGAGAGGGAGGTCAAGAGAATCAAGAGTAAATGGCTTTCAAGGTCTCTTATAGCACTAAGTCTATGATCCCAATAATGAACATTTATATGATATTTTAAGGTTTACAAGAAATGCTACCTGGTATGAGACATAGAGAGCAGACCACAGAGTCAGGAAGACCTTTGTTCAGGTCCTACCAATGATATATACTGGCTTTGTGACTCTGGGCTATTTGCTTAACTTTTCCATGACCCAGAAATTTCTCTAAGAATTCAATTGTAAGAGTTGCCAATGAGCACTGGTAAAAGGAGCGTCTTCATTAGTTCTTCATACCAGTGAAATCAAAGGTCTAATTTTTTTAATGTTTTTAAAATCCTTTAAAATATCAATCTATAAATAAACATTTAATTAAGCACCTGCTATGTACTAGGTACTTTGCTAAGCACTATGGGATACAAAAAAGAGGCAAAAGACAGTCTCTGACATAAAGGAGCTTACAATCTAACGGGGAGACAACATGCAAACAAATACACAAAACAAATAAATAAAGAATAAAAGAAATAATCAATGAAGACAAGAAAGTGAAATTAAGAGGGGTTGGGGAAGGTTGAGACTTGAAAGCCAGGGAAGTCAGTAGGTGAATTTGAGAAGGAAGAACATTTAACAGGCATAGAAAATGCATGAATTCTAGAAATGGATCATATTGTTCATGGGATACCTGGATGGCAATATCACTGGATCAAATAGTATATGGTAAGGAGTAAGGTAAGAAGACTAGAAAGTTAGGAAGAGGCTAGTTTATGAAGGATGTTGAATGCAAAACAGAACTGGAGGTGATGCAGAGCTACTGGAGTTTACTGAGTCCAAATGGTTGGATCTTTGAAATTTATAATAACCTTGTAATAATATAATGTAATAGAAAACATCATAATAATATATAACATGATCTATGTACTCTAAGTATATTTATAACTTTTATAGAAGAGAAAACTGAAATTTGGAGAGGTTAAATGACCTTACAAATGGACATATGGCTAGTCAGTATCTAAGACAGGATTCAAACTCAAGCCTTCTTGACTCCAAGTCTAGAATTATCCATTGTACTGCCTCTCCATAAGAGGACAGAAAAGCTGCCTCACCAAGATTAAGCCTTCCTACATTAATAAGTAGCATATTTGGACCCCGATATAAAAATGTATTATAATCGTTTTCATAAAATAATCTGACTAGTTTTGATTGTTTTTGTCTCTTCTTGCCATCAGAGTGACTCAAGGTTCTTGAAACATTTGTCAGTACAGCACCAACTCTGAAAATTTTTACCAAGATGGCCTTCATGCTTGGACCCAGGTGTGAACTGGACAATTATCTTCCTAGCGCCAACTTTGCCAAATTTGGAGGAGCTCATTACCAGAAGGCTATCCACAGGGTGATATATTAACTCAGTTATAAAAACTCATGAGATCTTATACTAAAGCATGAAGAATGACATGGTGGCTGAAGCACTTGCTCTAGAGTCAGGAAGACCTAAGTTCAAACCTGACCTCAGACACTTACTAACTTGTGACCCTGGGCAAGTCATTTAACTTCTGTCTACCTCAGTTTCCTCATCTGAAAATTGGGATAATAGCAGAATCTACCTCCTGGGGTTGTTGTGAGTACAAAATGAAATAACATTTTAAAATCACACTTTGCTAATCTTAAGGCACTATATAAATGCTAGCAATTGTTATTATTAATATAACAGAATGACAAAATTTAAGAGTTCGAAGAGACTTCAACAGCCACCTCACCCAACTTTACCTGAAAAAGAATCCTCACTACAATATACCCAACAAGTGGTCATCCAAAATTGGCCTGAAGAATTCTAATTGAAGGTAATCCACATACATAGTCAATTCCATCTTTTAATATCTTTTATGGTTAATAAGTTTTTCCCTATATCAAACTTAAATTTCTCTACCAGGTGATTTGATAGTACAGTGAATGGAATAATGTGGCTAGAGTCAGGTAGATTCATCTTCCTGAGTTCAAATCTGGCCTCAGACAAGTACTTACTATATATGTGACCCTGGGCAAGTCATTTAAGTCTGTTTGCCTCAGTCATCTGTAAAATGAACTGGAGAAGGAAATGGCAAACTATTCCCTTATCTTTGCCAAGAAAATCTAAATGGAGTCAAGAAGAGTCAGGTGACTGAAACAACAAGAACAACAACAAACTTTCATCCATTACTCCTACCTCTTTTCTATGGGGCCAACAAGAGAAAGCAGAAATCTCCTGCTACTTGATAGCCCTTCAAATATTTTAATACATCTATGTGCCCCTTCTTTGCCCTCCCTCAAATATTTCTTTCATTTAAACATCCCAATTCCTTCAACTGATTCTTATACACTGTAGATTCAAGGTCCTTGGCCATTCTGGTAGCTTCTCTGGATGGTGTATAGTGGTTTAATATTCTTTCTTAACTATAGTTTCCAGAACAAAACACAACATACTAGATTTGATCTAACCATAGCAAAGTACAACTCTTCATTCCTGGAAGCTATGCCTCTTTTAATGTAACTTAAGATAACATCAGCCCCATTTGATAAATGGAAAAAGGATAGGAACAGTCAGTATTCAAGGGAAGAAATCTAAGCTATCAATACATATATGAAAAAAATGCTACAGATTATCAACAATTATAGAAATGCACATTAAAGTAACCCTGAAGTTCCATCTCACACCCATCAAATTGAAAAAGTTGACCAAAAAGAGACTATTCTCTTTGACAAAAAAACGGAAATAAAATAATAATTGAGCAGCTCTATCTCATCTCTATCATGAGCTGTCATCCTCCCATTTACTTCAGTCATTCCCTTCTCTTCCTTGATTTAGCTTTTCTTTCCATCTTTCTTTCTATTGTCCTTTAATTTCCTCATCATTCTAACCTTATTCCATCTTTGGCATTTCTGACCATATTTTTTATATTTGTATTCCAAGCTTTCTTATTCATACCTGTTCAAGTTAAGTCAAAGGACATGTATTAAGAACTAATACTGTGCCAACCAATGTAATAAGCAATGAGAATGCAAAGAAAGTTTGGGGAAAAAAAGTCAGTGCTCTCAAGGAGATCACAGTCTAATGAGAATCATGCAAATAACTATGAATAGACAAGCTAGGGAGAGGATAATTTGGAGATAATTCCAGAGAGAAGGCAATATGTTTAAGGAGGACTGAGAAAAGTTTCTTGGAGAAGTTATGATTTTAGATGGGGTTTGAAGGAAATCAGGGGCACCAGGAAATGGAGAAGAGGAAGAGAATTTCAGGCATGTGGGAAAGATAGTGAAAATGGATGGAATCAGGCAATGGAGTGCCATGTCTGAGGAACAGCAGAGGAAGGTGTTTGTTTTTCAGAGTATCCTGCTCAAAGTTGTTTTTATTTTGACCTCCAAGTACAGTGACCCTTCTCCACATTTTCTGTATAACTTTTTCCATTCTACAATCTCCTGACATGATGAGAGTTTCTCCTCTGCCATTTCAAATCCTTTTTCTACTTTTTTACTCTACCATATTTTATAAAGAAATGTTCCTCAAACCTTTTTTAGACTGTATGTTTTTTGAAAGCTGGAAATGTATTTTTGCCTTTCTTTGTATCCTTAGCACTTAACACAATGCCTGGCACATCATAGATACCCAATAAATACTGGTAGACTGGCTGGTTGACTGATTTCACCTTCTTTGTAGGGAAAACAATTTGTGTTTTGATGATCCCTCGCTGTTGCAGAAATATACCTCTAGCACACTCAGTGCAGGTCACTGCAAAATTGTCCCTCATATTCATTCCTACTGATAATGAGAACCTCAGTCCTATTCTATCAAAACTATTTGTGGCTGTTTACAGCTCCATATTATTTAAAATTCTTAACCTTTTCTGATAAGAAACAAAGCACTGGATGAAGCTGATGTAATGCCAAGGGAAATTCAGAAATAGATTTAACCACTCCTGTCTCAGTCTCATTTTGTTGTCTCCTTGCTGTGACCTCAATAGTTAACCATGGGTTCTACTAAGCCTAAGCTATAGATAGCTTGGACTTCTCAACACAGTAGAGTAGCCAAGTAAGTTTTTATAGCCTTTTCTATGAACCCTTGTCCAGTTCCCCAAATAGGACTAAGATAACATAAATGTGTTGGCTCAAAAAATTTGTCCAATTCAGCCTAGTGTTCTGCCAGACATAGGCATCAAGAAATGTATATGCGACAGAGTAACAATATATTGAGCTAAAAATGTCAAAAGCATTCTCCCATGAGCATCCCTAACTTCTCTTAATCACCCATAGAACCACAATCCATGAATCTGCCTAAGCCTCTCTTGAATATACTTATTTTAACATGAACTGCCTTTTTATTTTCTTATCACCTGATGAGATAGTTTAGCATAGTGCTTATAGGGTTGGACTTGGCTATAGAAAGAAAGGGGTTCAAGTACTATTTCTAGCACACACACTATTTGCCATACTATCTCAATACAATCAAGAAACTCTCTTATGCTGTAAATTGTAGAGGCTTTGCTCCTTTGTATCAGCAAAGGGTCTTTCTAGCATTTTCCACACCTGGAGTTTCCCAGGCTGATGAAATCACAGGTCTGAACCAAACAACAACAAAAAGATTCACCTGCAATGAGCTGTATGGAAGTAATTTTTTTTGTTGTAAAATGATCCATTACACGTATTACGGAGCTCCTTAATTCTATTTTTCAGGTTCATGTTCCCTCTTCCATACATTTTGCTATCTTTTATATCTCACTTTGGCCACCCTAGAGAGAAGAGTTCTCCTCAGAATGGCAGCCTTTCTAATCCTTGATCTCTCTGTCTTCTAAATCTCTAGACCAATTAGGTCTTGATCAATTAGCCAAATCTGTTAGATTCACCTTTGAATGGTTGCATTCAAAGAGAATGTGGTTTGGTTTCTAGTTTCTAGTTTGTTTAGATTCTAGTGTCCTCCCTAAGCATCACTGTTCTGTTTGTCTCTTTGATCATTGAACCATAATAGGCCAATGGCTCAAGAAAACAAACTACAATTAGATTGCTATGCCCATGTGAATGCAAGAACCTTAAGAGGCAAGGATCATTTTTTTTTCGCTTTTTCTTTGTATCTTCAGTGCTTAGCCCAGTATCTGGCACATAGTGAGTGATTACTAAATACTTGTTAATTAATTACAAATAGTTTGTCAAAAACTGGATTGCTTTTAGTTTGACTTATGGTGAGTAAGGAATTGTGGTTTAAATAGCTCTTGTAGTATGCAATGGGGAAAGTATAAAAGTTTTGATACTGTAAAGCCAATCAGCAGTAGATTCCTGAGAGAATACTACTGTGAACAGCCTTTAAGATTTGGATTACACAGTATTAGTGAACACTCTGTTTATTCCATTACAAAATCAGATTCAGTACAATGTTCACAGTTTCAACAGTTCACA
>CM053593.1:235711420-235727246 GCA_028646575.1 Pseudocheirus occidentalis | reverse complement strand
AGAGCAGGGGAGGGGCTTTACAGTGGGATTGCTGTTATGGGGTTAGGGCAGGAGCAAGACGGGGAGAAAATGTGTAATTCAAAAAATGTAATGAAAATGAATAATGTAAACAAGAAAACAAATAAAAACTAAATTAAAAAAAGAATATGTAGAATAATTTTACATATATGTGTATATGTGTGTGTGTATACATACACCTACTTGTGTCTAATGGTAGTAATCTCTAAGGTGGTGAGGAGAGAGAGGAAAGAAAAAAATAAATTTACATGATTATTTTATTGTATATTTGAAAAGAATAGCAATTTGTGCATAGTAGATTTGAAGTTTCGTGTACCATCATTTTTTAATTGTACTATGTTATGGAAATGCTTGTTTTATTCCACAAATTAAAATTAAAATAACACCTCCCCCCCCCCCACAGTTTCAGAGGAATCATGATGAAATGTGCAATCAAATTCCTGATAGAGGTAGGGACTCAGAGTATAGAATGAGACACGCATAGAGATAGTGAGGAAATTTCTTTCACTATACACGTTTGCAATGGGTTTTCTTTTCTTTCTCCATTGGTGGGGAGGGGTAGAGGAGAGGGTAGGAGGGAGAAAAGGTGGATTTTCATTAGCTGAAAAAAATAAATTTTTTATAAAGCTTTTTCTGAATCATAGAATTTCAGAATTTTAAAGGACATTGTATGTCTTGTCACTGAACTCAGCTGACTCTGGAGGACAGAATGAGGCTGATGATTTTGTACAGCTCTCCCTCACTTAAATCTAAGTCATTTGAAAGTCAAGACATCACATTCCTGATGTCATTGGTCCCCTTCCAGAATGAAGGATCAACAAGAAACAACAAGGGAAAATTTACCTATCATAACCCAAAATGCTAGAGGCAGAGACTGAGGAAATTCAAGGAGAAGACTTCCAAGTCTTTCAAACATACATGGGTGTGAATGCAAAATTGGGAACTTGATCACTGGATTCCATTATGACATATGTGGCCCACTTCTAAGACACCAGACAAACAATAATGGAATTTGGGACTACCCTCCTACCTTCTTGCCAGGCTGCTTACTCTAATACCAGAAAACAACCCAGCTGAAACTCAATTATGAAATGACAGAAGGGTCTCAGGTGTTACCACTGCAGCCTAGGCAGATATGGCATGAGCTACTAAGGTGAAAGAAAGTTTTCAGGAACAAAGGGCCACATAACTTTAAATAGATCAATTGTTATAATATTCATGTAGAATGAAGGGGGAGGCAGCGTAGTTTTTGTGTGAGTTCTTGCTTTTAAACAGTGTTTTTCAGCTAATTAAATGAAAAAAGAAAAGGATATTTGAGTTCATTATATATGTCAATCATGATTTTACACACCTCTTTTTTAAAAAGCATCTTTTTATTATGAACTTAAACATCAAACATAAGCATTTCAATTTACAAAGAACAAAAAAAGGATTATGTATAAATATGTGAAGTTAGGCTGTGTATAATTTGTTACTTATAAATAATAATAGCTAGCATTTATATGGCACTTTACATTCTTCAAAAATTTTATAAATATTTTCTAATTTATCCTCATAACAACTCTTAGAGGTAGGTGCTTTTATTATTCCCATTTTATAGATGTAGGGGTTTAGGTAGACAGATCAAGTGACTTGTTCAGGGCCACACAGCTAGCAAGTGTCTGAGACATGATCTGAACTCAGTTCTTCAGGACTCCAGGTCCAGCATTCTATCTATTTACTGCTCTACCTAATTGCTTCTAATTATAAACACATGCGCGTGCGCACACACACACACACACACACACACACACATGCTACACACACACACACACACAACCTATTAAAGTATGAACTAAATTTAACACAGTAGTAACAAAATTTCCCTGTTCATGTCTTTGTGAACTTTTCATTTTATTCCATGTATCTTTTTTTCCATATGTTCTTTTCCATAGGAATACAAACTAAAGAGAAAGAAAAAAAAATCAAACCCAACTTTATAAATATTGAACAAACAGTGCAAGCACAAAACCCTTATATTTTCTTCCCTTGGAGGTGTCAAAATTTGCTTCCCTCTGTTAAACATTTGTAGCTTTTGAGTTCCTACTTTTAAAATATTTAAGTAATTATCTCAACTAGAAATCTGTTTATTTTCTAATCAACCAAAGCCAAAGCTTCTCTCTCTAACTTTTGACTCCAGGGTCTGGAATTTTAACTCACAGAACTGACTAAGCGACTCTTAAGATAAGGGATAGTGTTTTGCTGAATATGTACACATTGGGAAACCAAAATATTTGATTACCACTTATTAAACACTATGTAGTTTCAAAGTTGAAAGAAAGATCCAGCATTTCATTTTGAATGAAATTCCATTCCTTTCCCCATCTTCTCAATGAGACAGATTTTGTTTTGATTTTATTTTTTAAATTCTGGGATTCCAAGAATATTAAGCACAGGGATTCTTAGCCTTTTTGTGTGTGTCATGGAACACCTTTTGAAGTCCATGGAATCTGTCTTTTTTAAATACATAAAATAAAATACATAAATTCTATTGGTTATGCAGTTATCAAATGTAGCTACCAAAATATAAGTTAAAAGTCAAAGTCCATAGACTTTAGATTAAGAATCCCCAAAACATCGGAAGGCAACCAGGGTACCAAGTGGTCTGGGAATCAGGTCATATAAAGTGTTGAGGGAACTAGAGATATTATTCCAAAGAAGAGAAGACTTAAAGGGGGTATTGAAGCTGTCTTCAAAAACTGTATGTTGTCTTGTAGAAGATAAATTCCAGAGGGAAGAAATTAGACTAATGGGTTGAAATTATAGGGATATTCTAGTGTAATATAAAGAGTAAATTTCTAACAATCAGCACTCCAATAATTAGCCTAATTGCTATTACATTGTGAGCTCCTTGAAAGCAGGGACTATTTCTTGCCTTTCTTTGTATCTCTAGCACTCAACATAGCATATGGCACATAAAGACTAGTCTATTGACTGTGCAGCAATAGAAGGGTTACATGAAATTAGCTCCCCATAACTGACAGTGTTCAAGCTGAGACTAGATGGCTATCTGTAAAAGAGATTCCTGCTTAGGAGATAGAGTTGACAAAATCGACATCTTTAAGGTCCATTTCATGGGTTGCTGGGCCATGTGGTGGGTGTGAGTAGACTGCAACATATATTGGATAAGGATCTTTGAAGAAGGCCTGTAGTAAAAGGTGTCTTTAGGGGAAATATATAGTGTTGAAAGAAGATGGGCTGGTTGTATGATAAAACTAAAGAGTAACAAGGGGAAAAATCTGTGTTTTTCAGTGATATAATGCCTCTCACCTAAGGAAAATAAGTCACTTGGTCTATGAGTGAACTCCTTGAACTCCTCGAATATATAGAAGGACATAGACAACAGTCACGAAAAATGGGTAGAAACAGATGGGTTAACAAGTACATCCTTGGAAGGAATATCTTTATCACTAAGGTCACAGATGCATTTGAGCATTCAAGTAAGATCCTTTTCAAGAGTAAGATTCTGATTCTGTCTTAGAAAATTAGAAAGCTATGTTGCATGTCATTAAGCTGAAGTGATCCTGAAGGCCCATATTGGCTATGGGAGGAAATTAATTAGTTGTTGAATATATATATAAACAATATGAATTAATAATTTGCTTTTTTTCATCGACTTTTCATTTCCCTGGGTACTTAACAAAATTTAATAAATCAAAGCAACAGAATAATAATATGCCATGGAAAGAAAATCCATTAACCAAAATGAAACAAAAAATACTTGTAGCGTGGGTCTTCAAGGTTAAAATTCATACCATGTTTCTCTTTTTGGCATGGGCAGAAGGGTTGTAAGTGAATTGGAGTTTCTAAGTAGTTATACCTTTGCTTATAAGTAAAAATCAAAATCACTCCTGTATGTGCATGGCTCAGGGGACTCTAGGGGAGCTGAAATAAGATTCATTAGTGCCTCCTAATTGACTTTACCATATGGAAACAAGAATTTAATTTTCCTTACCAAATGGAGATTTAAAAAAGAAACTTTGCAAAGCAATTTAAAATGAGCAACCAAGAACTTGGTCGTCATGATTATTAGCAATGAAATTAATTCTTTGTTCCCATAGAGTTCTCCAAAGATAATAAGTAACTCAGAATCCAAATCCTTACCACTAAGTCTATTTTTTGTTTGTGTGGTTCCAATAATCCCCTAAAAGGGGCTAGGGATTAATAATGTTATACACTTAGTGCATGTAACTAATACAACTGAAGGATGAAGAGAGGCCTAAAGCAGATTTCCCCCCCCCCCCCGCCCCTTCTTTCCAGAGCACAGTACTAAGAGCCCAAATATAGGTGTTTCATTGCTTGTCTGTATCAGTCTAATATGCCAACCACATTGGGTGTCCAAATGGGAAAACTTAATATTAAGTGACAATAGTAGTTGGCAGTAGTTCCCTGGTTACTGTCTCTTATTTGTCCCTACGGGATTGTATTCTGAGGTGGAATTGTCTATTATCACCTGCTTCAGAGCCCTTCAGCTCTTTTTTAATCATCAGATTTGGGAGGAGCTTGATGACAGCTCAGTATGGTTTATGTCAAGTGAGCTGGTTTCTTTATTAGGAAAATAATAAAAAAAGAAAACAATGAAGCCTTATAAACAAGTATATTGGAAAACTCAATAAACACCCTTCCATACTTCTTCTGAGACTTATATTCTATGATATTATGATCCTATGTGAATCAGAAATAGCTCGTTTGATGGGATGGGGGCCCTCAGAACACTTTTTCTAGGTTCAGATGTCATTGAATCAAAGAATGTTGAAGCTGAATGGAATCTCAAAAGTCATCTCTTTAAATCCTTTTATTTTATAAATGAGGAAACTGTGTCCTAGAGAAATGAGGTGAATTGCCCAAGGTCATGCATTTCATGGGAGAAGTGACCTTCTAACTACCAATCCAATCCTCTTTCTACTGGACAATCTGCTAACGTCAACGCCATTAACAGGGGCATTCAGTGAATCCATATCCTCATGTAATGCTTGGGGTGACAATCTATGACAGACAACCCAGATATTAAAGGGCAAATTCATATTTTAAAAATAAACCCAAAGCATCTGCCCTGTCTAGCATGGGTCATGAGGGTTTCCTGATTCTCATTAACATTTTTGTCCTTCCTTCATCCCCAAGCCACCTATTTCCAACTCCTAGAAACCCCTTGACTACTTGTCCTTGACATATTTTTTTTTACACAGCTTCCTCTTCAGGCTGCTTATCTTCACCTCCTTACAGAGCTTCCTAAGGCAGTTCATCTGTCTTCACTCATTATCTGCCAAGTGAAGCCTGTTTCAGTACTCAGTGACTTCAATGTAAAAATGACAGGGAAGAGGATGGTAAAAATTAAATTGGAAAATAGGGCTAGGGATCAAGAACACAAAAGACCAGAATGTCGACATTCAGAAATTTTGTGCCTATTCTTTTTGAATGCTTTATTCAATACTACTACTCATTATCAATAGCTCACATTCATGTTCTGATTTAAAGTTCATAAAATGCTTATCTACAGCAATCCTGTGAACAAGGTTATCATGATCATGTTATTATCCCTATTTTATAGATGAGTGAACTAAGGCCAAGAGAAGTTTAATGATTTGCCCATGGTCCCACAGCTAGTAAATACTGGATTGTGGATTCAGACCTATGTCTCTTTCAAAAATAGCCATTGTGTTGAATTAATTTTGCTTGTCTATTTTTGAAGCTCATCTGAACTTCTGAGGATTCTTATTTTAGAAGCCACTATCACAGACGAATCTCACATTCTGGAGAAATGCTATATCTCCTCTCAAATCAATGATCAACAACAAGCATTTATTAAGGGTTTTCTCTGTAAGGATTGTACTTATCATTGAGAGTACAAATACAAACAAAAAGAAAGCTGGTCACTGCCTTCAGAGAACTTTCATTCTAATGGGGAAAAATCACATGGAAAAGGAAGCTGAAAAGGATGGAGTGTGGTGGGGGGAAGGGAAGGTATCCAGTCCAGTCAGGGGCGAGGGAAGAGGATGATGATGGAGGAATCCCTATTACAGTCTGGTAAGAAATGAAGAGATGGCTGATCTGTGTGTCTTCTTGAAATGGAAGTTCTGGGAGAAGCAATCCAAATAGAAGGGGGTACAGGGAGCTGAGGGTATATCTAAGTAATGAGTTCCAGAACAGAAATGATTTTCCAAGAGTTTTCTGGGATATGAGGTAGGAGATTGGATTGAAGCCTAGTGAGAAATGAAAACTTCTAGGGGTAATTCTGAAGAGTTGGGGTAATTCTTTAATGCTGTCAGCTTGAGTCACCACAGGTGTGCTTCATACCAAGATGATGAATTCAGAATTAATTAGTCAGCTTTGGGCAGTTTATAGACAGGGGTATTTACTAATAAGGTGGTATGATAAAAAAACAGTTGGTATAAAACATTCCTTCAAATGTCTGTGACCACTCTCCCATAAGTATATACAGACTCCAGATGAAAGTGGGCTCAAGCTTAGGGAGTACAAATAATAAAGGGATAACACATAACTCCTGGTTGCCAGAAATCCTTTTCTTCCCCTTATGATAGAGAAGTTCAACTTGAGTGTGGTGAATGTGTCCAGTTTGAACTTGGGAGACTGATGCAGACATTGCTTAGAGCCAATGCTTTCCTGCGGAGATGATGCTAGGATGTTGATAAGACATCCCAAATCCTCTGAACTCTGAAGCTCTCCAAGTCCTCCTCTGGTCAAGGGGGTGGTGTAGGAAGAAAGAAGAGTCAAAGTTGAACCTGAGGCCTCTCCTTCTCCCAGCAGGCATAAGGAAATTCTCCAGCCACTTAGAACATACTTCATCTATGTAGTCATTTTACTTCATCAATGTCTTTCCCAATTTTAATTTTATTTATTTTAGTTTTTAACATTCATTTTCACAGGATTTTGAGTTCCAAATTTTCTCCTCATATCTCCCCTACCCCCAGCCCAAGGCAGCAAGCATACTGATTATCCCTTATCCCAGCTTGCCCTCTCTTCTATCTCCCACACTCCCAAACCCCTTTCCCCTTACTTTCTTGTAGGGCAAGATGAATTTCTGTACCCCATTGCTTGTATATCTTATTTCCTGGTTGCATGTAGAAACAATTTTTAAACATTTGTTTTTAAAACTTTGAGTTCTAGATTCTCTCCTTTCTTTCCTTCTCACCTGCTCCCATTAAGAAGACAAGCAATTCAATATAGGTTATACATGTGTAGTTATGCAAAACATTTCTATAGTAGTCATATTGTGAAAGACTAACTGTATTTCCATCCATCCTATCCTGCCCCACCATTTAATCTCTTTTCTCCTTTGATCATGTCCCTTTTCAAAAGTGTTTCCTTCTGACTATCCCTTCCTCCATCTGCCCTCCCTTCTATCATCCCTCCCCCTTATACCTTTTACCCCTACTTTCCTGTAGGGTAAGATACCCAGTTGAGTGTGTGTTATTTCCTCCTTAAACCAATTCCAATGAGAGTAAGGCTGACTCATTCCCTTTCACCTCCCTGTTCTTCCCCTCCATTGTAATAGCTTTCTCTTGCCTCATTTATGTGAGATAATTTACCCTATTCCATCTCTCCCTTTCTCTATCTCCCAATATATTCCTCTCTTACCTCTTCATTTTATTTTTTAGATATAATCCTTTCATATTCAACTCACCCTCTACCCTCTGTGTATACATATACACATACATATATACACACACACATATATATGTGTGTGTGCATATACATACATGCATATATATATATATATTCCCTTCAACTATCTTAATACTGAAAAAAGTCTCATGAATTACAAACATCATCTTTCTTTTTTTTTCCTTTTTTTTGGAGAGTGGAGGGCAGGGCAATTGGGGTTAAGTGATTTGCCCAAGGTCACATGGCTAGTAAGTGTTAAGTGTCTGAGGCCAGATTTTTAACTCAGGTCCTCCTGACTCCAGGGGCCAGTGCTCTACTCACTGCACCACCTAGCCACCCCCAACTATCATCTTTCCATGTAGGAATGTAAACACATCAACTTTAATAAGTTCCTTATGATTTCTCTTTCCTCTTTGCCTTTTTATGCTTTTCTTGATTCTTATATTTGAAAGTCAAATTTTCTGTTCAGCTCTGGTCTTTCATCAAGAATGCTTGAAACTCCTCTATTTCATTGAATTACCATGTTTTCTCCTAAAGTATTATACTCAGTTTTGTTGGGTAGGTGATTCTTGGTTTTAATGCTAGATCCTTTCACCTCCAGAATGTTGTATTCTAAGTCCTTTGATCCATTAATGTAGAAGCTGCTAGATTTTGTGTAATCCTGATTGTGTTTCCATAATACTTGAATTATTTCTTCCTGACTGCTTTCAATATTTTCTCATTGACCTGGGAACTTTGAAATTTGGCTATAATATTCCTAGAAGTATTCTTTTTGGGATCTTTTTCAAGAGGTGATTGGTGGATTCTTTCAATTTCTATTTTACTCCCTTTTTCTAGACTATCAGGACAGTTTTCCTGGAGAATTTCTTGAAAGATGATATCTAGGCTCTTTTTATGATCATGGATTTCATGTAGTACAATGATTTTGAAAATGATCTCTCCTGGATCTATTTTCCAATGAGATATTTTACGTTGTCTTCTATTTTTTCATTCTTTTCCATTTGTTCTTATATCTTGATTTCTCATAAAGTCATTAGCTTCTATTTACTCCATCCTAATTCTGAAGGAATTATTTTCTTCAGTGAGTTTTTGGACCTCCTTTCCCATTTGGCCAATTCTACTATTTAAAGGGTTTTTCTCCTCATTGGCTTTTTGGACCTCTTTTGCCATTTGAGTTAGTTGATTTGTTAAGGTGTTATTTTCTTCAGTATTTTTTTTTGGGTCTCCTTTAGCAAGATGTTGACTCATTTTTCATGATTTCCTTGCAACACTTTCATTTCTCTTCCAAATTTTTCCTCTAATTATCTTACTTGATTTTTAAAAGCCTTCTTGAGCACCTCCATGACCAATTTGTATTTTTCTTGGAGTCTTTTGAGGCAGGAGTTTTGACTTTGTTGTCTTCTTCTGGTTCTATGTTTTGATTGTCTTTGTCACCAAAGAAAGATTCTATAGTCTGATTTCTCTTTCTCTACTTGCTCATTTTGCCAGTCAATTACTTGACTTTTGAGCCTTTGCTATCACAGAACTCTGCTTCCAGAGTTGAGAGTACTGTGTCCCAAATATGTGGGGTTTTGTGCAGCTGTTGTCAGCTACTTCTAGGCACCTTCCCCAGAACTGTGAGGAGGACTCCCTTTCCACAGTTGCCACAAGCTCTTCCATGCCAGCACTCCTCCTCACCCCAGGATAACCACCCAAGACTGTGACCCAGATTGAAGCTGGGCAAAGCAAGAGAATCCTGCCTCAGTGCCAGCAAAGAGATTCCTGCAATTGCCCTCTGATCAGTCACTTGTTCCCCCTACCATCTGTGGGCCTGGAGCTCTGGGAGCAGTTACTCTGTTGGGGTAGCTACCAATACCTCCACTGCCCTGAGATCAGGGGGAGACCTGTGCTCTTCTCTCACCTTCAAAGGCCCAACGAAGCTTCCCAAGTGACCTTTCACTTTCTCTTTGGCATTTATAGGTTGAGAAGTCTGGAAAGTGCCACACTTTCCAATGATTCAGGACCCTGAGGACTGTTCTAGGTGGTATGTGCCGCTGATCTGTGCTGGGGTGGCCCATGTAGGACTGTGTTCCACTCCTAGTCAGGTGTGATAGACCCTTTCTTGAGGCTTGTCAGGCTGATTTCAGCTGAAGATATATTTTACTCCATCATCTTGTGGGTTCTGTAGCTTCAAAATTTGTCCAGAGTAATTTTTTTACAGGTATTGTAGGTGGTTGGAGCTCATCCGATATCTTTTGAAGACTTTTCATATTTAATAAAACATCTATAATTAACGTAGAGGTATATTCTGATCCAGTTAAGGTATTAGGTCTAAAATGGAGTGAGATGGTCCCAATCCCATCTCACTTATTTGTAATGTTGAGAGTTAGTGGGTAGTGTTAAAGATCACCCTCTCTCCAAAGTGAGCATCAATAAAACATTTTAAAAGTATATGAGGGAAAAAAATTTCAAGAAGAGATGTAAACAGGGCATTTAAAATTACTACATTACATTTATTAAATTAATATTTAAAAACCGAATGTAATGTTCATGGTTTTGCTTATAACTTTTGTTTTCTTTGTTGAAATATTTGTGTTTATTGATTATTAAATTCATTATTTTTAAAAAGAAAGAATAGAGAAAAATGAAAAACAATACAAAACCAAACCAAACAACCAAAGTCTCCCAAGTTTATAGCTGTCATCACTCTAAAACCACAGTCCTTTCCATTGCTTTTCTAGCTACATGTCACACATATTTGTCACCCAATGACATAAGGAAGAACTAACTGCATCTTAATGTAGAGTAAGCAATAAGTAATAGAATTACCAGTGGTTTCAGAATCAGATGAATGCCTGGTTATAGAAGAGGAATTTGGGAGGAAACAGTATTTATTTAACTCCTAACACATGCTTGACATTTTGCTATGGGCTTAACAGTATTATTTTATTTGAGCTTCACAACAACCCTTTTAGGTAGGTGCTATTAAATTAAATGGAATTAAAAAAATAGAATAGAATTAAAAAATAGAATCATAGAATTACAAAACTTAAAGAGACAGATGTTAAATGACTTGCCCAAGGTCACATAGCTAGTAAGTGTCTGAGGCTGGATTTGAACTTAGGTTTTTCTGACTCTAGACTCAGTGTTCTATCCAGATTGTACCACCTACCGCGTCAATAACTAGAATTCATATAGTGCTTTAAGGTTTGCAAAACATCTTACATATATTATCTCATCTGATCATGCAACAGTCTTCAAAGTAAGTGCTTTTTTGTTGTTTAGTCATTTTTCAGTCATGGTCGACTCTTTGTGACCCTATTTTTGGGGCTCTCTTGGCAAAGATACTTGAGCAGTTGGGCATTTCCTTTTCCAGCTCATTTTACAGATGAGGAAACTGAGGCAAACAGGATTAAGTGACTTACTCAGGGTCACACAGCTAGTAAATGTTTGAGGCCAGATTTGAACCAGTGAAGATGAGTTTTCCTGACTCTAGACCTGTGCACTTTATCCACTGCACCACCTAGCTGCTCCATAGGCTCTACTACTATTCTTATTTTGTGGAAAGGGAAACTAAAATTAAATGAGATAAAGTAGTTAGAGCAAAAGGTCCATGGAAACAGCAAATTAGAAGGATAAAGATGAGAAGATACAGTGTGTATTATTATAATCCTCATTATGACTTTTTTATTCTACTAAGAGTACACCTGACTGATCTCATCTTATTTCTTCTAAGCACCTATGGTTGAATCTGTCTTCACCTACCATTGTTGACATCATGGAAGTTGAGAGCCTCTCTGGGTGTTATATAGGAGAGAGGGACTTTTGTTGAGTTAGGATCCCAACTCGTCATCCCCTAAACTTTTTCTCTTTTACTGGAGTGTAATCCCCAAGTACATATTACTATGAACATAGTGTATTTCTAATTGTCTCATTAGACACGAGCCAAACGTAGTAACCCCTAAGCTTACAAACAGATGGCAGCTCCCCAAAATCTTTAAAAAAAACCCAAACAAGGTAAGATTTGCCTACAGGACAACAATGAGTACATTCTCTATGGACCACTTTTGGCAACATATGAATGAGAATTACAAAGGAAAACAAGATGGACAGTTTGTTTTTCTCATCAATAGAAAGAATACCTATACTGTCATAGATCCACCAGACTAGGTAATCTGCAGAGACCAAATGCCAACTTGGCAATCAGGCCAGAGTGGTCATAGACTACACCAAGAACATAAACCTTGTAGGGCCAGAAGAGTCCTTAGAGAAAAGCTAGTTCTTATTTTACCTTTCATTTTCAACGTTAATTTCCCCCATGGCATATTCCTTTTCCATGACATTTGGTCCACATCTTTTCCAACCATGTTGGTATGAATTCCCAAAGTTAAAGTTGTTTTTCTGTGTTTTTTTTTAAATAAGGAGTGTTTTAGAGGCAATGTACCCTAGAGAATGGAATGGTAGATCTTGATTCAGGAAGAATTGACATCTAGTAGCTGTTGTGACCATGGGTAAATCACTGAGTCTCAGCTTCTTCATCAGCCAAAATGAAGATAAATATACATGGAAAACCCACCTTTCAGGATTGGTGTAAGACTCTGTGATCCAATGACATTTGCCTTCTGGCTGTTCCTCAAATTAGACAGTCTTACAACTCTGGACACTTTCAGTCTCAGCTAAAATCCCAGATTCTAGGGGAAACCTTTTCTGATCCCTCTTCATTCTAATGCCCTCCCTGTGGTCATTATTTCTAATTTATCCTGTGTGTAGATTATACGTAGTTATTTGCATGTTGTCTGCCCCATATAGTAAGCTCCTTCAGAGCTAGGATTTTTTCCTTTCTTTGTATCCCTGGAACTTAGCACAGTGCCTAGCACATGGTAAATGCTTAATCAATGTTTACATGCTGACTAACTGGTTCCAGAGAGGTTATGTATGAGAGCACTTTGTAAATTTTGAAGTACTGGATTATCTGAGTAGCTTCTATTTTCTTGTTCAGGGATTTAAACTTTAAGAACTTAAAATTGCACTAAGACTTTTGGGACACTGCTTTCATTATATACAATAGATGAAAGAACAAAGTTTATTTTAATGTGGACACAGTCTCATTATTACAATCAATAAACGTCAGTTTCATGGATTGCCTGGAAGAACAAGGACCAGGGCCGATCAGGATTTGAAAGGACATATGGGCTACAATTGGTATTATTGGAGACAACATTCACATTGATGTAATCATGGATCCCTTTGAGTATATGAGTTAAGTATAAATACTAGTCACTGTTACTGAAATGTCGCTAAAAGATATTTGTGGAAAGCCAGGCAAGCACTACCATATATCAACCATGGAATGCTGCAGCAGCAGCAGACACAGAGGCTTTGGCTTTATTCATTGGTCACTTGATATATAATTTATGACAATATTCAGTAGTTCACCCATCATGTACAGTAGAATATGGAAGGAAATGAAATATTGCTTTCAAAGTAGTTAACCAAGCATGTTTCCTATCTTGCTTCTTGGTAAGGTGACAATTTTTAGGGAAGATTCTAAGTAACTCTTTTTTTGGGGGCTTCTGAGTATATTCATGCTGAAAGGTGAATCACTTGACATTTCAGTATGTGACGTGAAGAGCAAGTATACATGTTAAAATACAGTAATATAATACATGTGGGAGAGGAATCGCGTTCATAATTGCCAGCTATATAATCTATAAGGTGTAGGAGACATGTTCTCTATGGGGGTCTCTGTCCTGCTTGGATAGTTCATTTCTATTTACTCTGTGGTCTCTCACTAGAAGAAATATATCCATAGAAATTGTTTCTGTTGCTCTAAAAAATAGTATGGATGATCTCTGAGGGAGGGCCCTTCCACCTACGTAAAAATTTACAAATTTCCTAGTCATTTGTTCACATGTTCTTCTACTTATTTGCCCTCCTCAATCTTGGTTGGAAATAAAGTAATTGAGATTCAATATGGATAAGTGTGGTGGGCCAAGGCAAGGAGGCCTGGTGCCCTGCAGCAGGACTGAGAGAATTCGAGGGCCCTGCTATCACCCAGCAGGGTTGAGAGAGTTTTGGGGGCCCTGCTTTCACCCAGCATGGTTGAGAGTTTTTTTACCCAGAGACTGAGTTAAAAAGAGAGACAGGTGCTCAAAGGATGGTGGAAATAGAGTTTCCTTTATTGTTCTAAGTGCAAGGCTTTTATAGGGTGCTTCTTAATGGCTTTCCCCTGTGGACATTGGGCACAACAGTGTTCCTAGGCCAGGGGTGGAAAAACACCACATTTATCTCAAGGATCCAATCCTCATACCTATGTGCTTGAACTCTTCCCTGGGGATGGGGAATGGATCCAGGCCTGGCAGCAAGTCCCTTCATCTGAGAGGGCTTATTCAGCCATCAGGGTCAGAGTTCCACTGGCCTGTGGTCCTCAACAGGTAAGAGAAGAGTTTACTGATGTAATAGTGAAAATGTGATTCTGTGATCCCCTTTATCTGAAATATCCAAATTCTCTCTCTTTTTGAAAGTCCTACCTCCTCCATAAGAATTTTATGAACCAGTAATCCTGACCCTTGGTGACTGGCACTCTTCTCCAAATTCCTGTGACAAAAATTATATATGATTCCAATTTGGCAGTTAGCAATGCTACTTTGAAATAAAAAAAATGCCATTTTGCCAACTAGATTTTGAACTCTTTGAGAATAGGGATGGTATCTAGGTAAAATTATGACATATTCTAGATTCTAGTCTATGAACTCCTCAGACTGCTTTTAAACGCATAAGATAAAATACACAAGGTTACAAAGAGAACCAAATATTTTTAAATATAGTTACCTGTTTTTGTTTTTAAACAAGCACATGGGTCCCAGGTAAAGAATCCCTGATACAGTACAAACCCCTCTTTGAGGAAAACCTCTCCTGTCTTTTTTCTTCCTCTTACCTCTCTGATCAAAACCTTTCTCTTTATTTCAGGTATTAATAACCTTTTGCTTTTTGGTCTTTTTCATCAAAATAGAGAATGATCTGTTTTCTATTATTCAAGCAAGCAACTTGATTGCTGACTGTTTACAATTTAATATGTATGAGTTTTGTTCATGCATTCTTTCAACTAGGACTTTAACTTATAAGCCTTTTACACTGCCTCAACCAGTCATAAGCCTTAAAAACAGAGGAAAACAAAGCTGTGACTTTGTTCACTGGTAAAATGAATTTCCAGAATCATCTAGCATTCCTGAAGACATGGAGAAAGTGGTGTCTGAACTGTGGAAAAGCACTGTGATTTTCTCCATCTAGACCAATATTCTCTGTACAGCACCCTTACACTGAACCTTTAGAATTCATATCTTACTCCCTGGGGAAGTTAATCTAATCGTCTTTGGAACTCTTACTCTAATCTTACATGATTTGTCACTGAATGCAAACTTCCCTTATGGGACCTATCCGGCCCCAGATACCTGACCAACCATGCTACCTCACATCTCATCCAGTTATCCACCCTGAGTACTTTGCTATCTGCCTATGGTCAAGTGAGTATACTTTCTCTCATCCCTTTCTACATTTCACCTACTATTCTGGGAATCAAAATCAAATAAATGGTACCACTGCTTCTGAAAAGAACATGTCAGCTGACTACTTTATGAATCAACTCATCGTCCCTGTGAGTCTTCAGGCCAAAATTTTCCTTGACCATCACTCCCCTATATTTGTTGTTTTTCCTTACTAGAATGAGGATGACTGTATCACTTTTTTATTATTTGTATTCCTAGTGTTTAACACATTGCCTTGTGCTGCAGCTAGCACAGTCTGGGCCTAGCTACCAGCAGAGTGAAATAAAGGGACAGAGAGAGAGAGAAAGAGAGCTTCTACCTGAATAAGAAAGCAGGAGAGAGAGACAGGGATGTATTCCATAGTCTGTTTATTGCAGAACCATTTCATACAGAGCCAAAGATACTTGGAAGATACAAGGTTTATACACCCTTAGCAGAATGCAAGGAACCACCCTTGGTCTCGATCTTTCTCTACCCCAGCCCAAAGCCAATCACTTGTTAAGCTCTTTATCCTAGGACCATGTCCAGAGGCACAAACAGGGTGTTATAATTAAGACTTGCAAATTAACTCAGTACTTTCTTTAGATATTCATGAAATCAATGAGAGCATCCACTCAACAAGA
>CM053593.1:235685416-235710920 GCA_028646575.1 Pseudocheirus occidentalis | reverse complement strand
GTAGAATGGCCGAACTGCTTTACCCCCCCCAATTAAGTTTCAAAGTTTCAGCTTTCACTAACTGTCTCTGACCCAAGCTCCCCTCAGGCCGGTGCTTTAGATTTTCTTTGAAGTAGACTCAGGCTGCGGCTTGGGAGGCTCCGCTGCTCCTCGTGGCCGCCCTGGGGCCTTGCCTGGCCACACGGTTTTGGGCTGGCCGTTTTCTGCTCCTCTGCAGTGCAAGCTGTGCCTCTCCGTCCTGCTCCTCACGCCTTGACAGATGTGGAGGTGCTGGAGGCTGTAGAACCACTGCAGGCTGGCTGCAGGGCTTGGCTCAGCTCCTTCCCACCATCCCAGGCCTGGCCGGGGTCTCGGCTTTGGCTGTTCCAGCCTCTGATCTGGATGCCTCGATGAGCCCCTGCTGCCGTGCTGCCTTCAGCGAGAGCTGTGTTCTCTGTATTTTCGTGAGTCTGAGAGTCCTAGACTTTCCTAGACTTTGTCTGGGCTCGTATTTTATGGGTGTTTAGGGTGGCGGTGTGGGAGCTGTGGGACCTTACTGCTTCTATGCTGCCATCTTGGCTCCGCCCCCCTACATATTCTTTTTATCAGTTCTTTCTCTGTATACAGATAGTGTCTTTCTTCATATGTCCTTTATAGTTAACTTGGATATTTGTAAGAGTCAAGGTAACTTATTTACCCAAAGTCATTCTAAAAGAATTGCTATTACTGTACACAATATTCTCTTGGTTCCACTCATTTCATTCTTCATTATTTTAGGCAGATCTTTCCATGTTTTTCTAAAATCATTCAATGCATCATTTCTTATAACACAATAGTAGTTCACTACAATTGTAAACCACCACTTCTTGAGCCATTCCCCAAGTGATGGGCATCCCTGCAATTTCCACTTCGTTGCCACCACAAAAAGAGCTGCAAGAAACATTGTATAACATATAGGTTCTTTTCATTTTTCCCTAATCATCTTTGGAAACAGACCAAGTATTACTGAGCCAAAGGGTATAGGTAGTTTAATAACTTTGGGGGCATAATTTCAGATTGCTCTCTAGTTCCAAAGTCATTCAAAATTGTTTGTCTTCATAATATTGTCATCATTTTATACATTCTTATGCTAGTTCTGCTTATTTCACTGAGTCCACTCATACAAGCCTTTCCAGATTTCTCTGAAGCTTCCCTTCATTGATTCTTACAGAAATAGTATTCCATCACATTTACATACTGCAGCTTCTTCAGTTATTCCCTAATTAATGAACATCTCCCCAGTTTCTAATTCTCTGCTACCAAAAAAAGAGCTATAAATATTTTTATATTTTTAATTAGAGTTTGTTTTAAGACTACTCGCTCCTATTTCCTTTTCTCCATTCTCCTCTTTCCTTCTTCTTTTCCTGATGAGTAAAATAAATTTATGTGCCAAAGTAAGTATGTGTATTCTCCCCTCTGTCAACCAGTTCAGATGAGAGCAAGGTTCAAGTATTGGTCTCTCTTCTCACCTTTTTCTTCTCATTTGTATAGACCTCTACTTGTAAACTCTGATTATGTAAGATCATTTTATCAACCTTCCTCTGCTCCAGGATATTTTTCTTCCCCTCCCTTACCATTAAGCTTTTAAGACCATGAAGAAATAATAGAACTGCTGTAAGCTTTCTATCAAATTAGATTCCTTTTATGACCCCTGATGATATGATGATGATGATGATGACAGAGTTCAAATAGGACACATTCATCATCTCCCCATATTAAAATGTAAGCCATTTATCCATAGTCCCTTATGATTGTTCCCATATGTTAGTTTTTTTGTGTTTCTCTTGACTCTTGTATGTGCATTTCAGAGTTTCTATATATAGCTCTTGTCTTTTCATCAGGAATGCCTGCAAGTCCTCTATTTCATTCCAAGGTCAATCTTTACCTCTGTACAATTATACTTAGTTTTGCTGGTAAAGTTATCCTTGGTTGTAAGCCTATATCCTTTGCCTCCTGAAATATCATATTGCAAGCTCTCTATTCTTTTATAGTAGTAGCTACTAAATTGTATGTGATCCTGTTCAACTATACTCCAGGGCTAAGCTTGCTCAACATAAATATACAACAATTAATTTTAGTTTAGTTCTTCTCATTTACATTGTTGTAATAATCTATATTGTTTTCCTGGTTCTACTTACTTCACCCTGCATCAGTTCACATAAGTTATTCACACACTTCTCTGAATACTTAGTATTCATCATCATTTATGCTGTAGCAATATTCCATTATATCCATGTACCACAACTCATTTAGTCATGCTTCAATGAGTAGGTATATAATTTTTTAATTCTTTGCTATCACAAAAAATTTGAAAGTGCTTCTTTGGATATTTTGGCATATATAGATCTTTCTTCCCATCTTTGACCTCCTTTTGGCATATGCTTAATTATGATTTTTGATTCAAAGGCTATGAATATTTTGGTTACTTTTTATCATAATTCCAAATTGCTCTCCAAAATAACCTAGTCTTGTTGCAAAATCTACTAACTGGCCACCATAGCTCCTTCCATTTATAACTCAAAAATTAGTCCATAAAACTGAAACCTCATTTTGAAAATGAAATTCAGGAGGTTTAAATCTTTATCTTTGAATAAAAAGATGTGGCTGCTTTGTGAGACACAAGTGAGAGGTGGTGATAGCTGTTCTAAACCCAAAACTCAATTTTAAACAGTGACAGCAATTTTCTCTGGAGTGTTTATTAAATTAACAAGACTATCATTCATCAAGAAAACTTCTGTTTGCCTAATTATGTGTGATGGTGTTGCTGCTAAGGAGAAATTTTAGAAATCTTTGGAAGAAGAATTTCTTTTAAAGTGGTAGAATACCTTTTGATTTAATGAAAAACTGAAAAGAACACCTGTAACAGTGCTGGTTTTGAAAATATATGTGGACCAAAAGGAAATACAGCAGATCTCATCTATTTCTTCCTTGTCTCTTCTACTGGTACTCCACAGAAAGTTTAGAAATAAAAAAAATTATTGCTATTCCCATGAACTCAGTACATTGATATCTTTATGTGCATTTTGTAAAGCAAAATAATAGATGTTTGAGAAGAGATGATTAATATATTTATGAGGGTGTGGCTAGGTGGCACAGTGAATAGAGCACTGGCCCTCGAGTCAGGAGGACCTGAGTTCAAATCCAGCCTCAGACACTTAACACAAAAACCTAGCTGTGTGACCTTGGGCAAGTCACTTAACCCCAACTGCCCTCCAAATAAAAGCAAAAAAAAGATATTTATGAGAAACAATGGTGAAATACTGACATAAAGAAGAGAATGAAGTATAACTCTTGGGGGCCTCACTAAATTGCTTCTCTAAAGGGATTTGAAATCAACTTTGCAATTTTCACAATAATCAGATGATGTACCTTCAAAAATTAGTTGTTCCTCCTAATTTGATATGACCAAATTAAAGGTCATGCAGGGATGTATTTTCTTCCATAATAAAAAAAATATTTATTGTAACCTGCTTACGTAGCATGGATAGAATCAGTCAATCAAAAACATTTATTGAGTACTTACTATGTACTGGGTATTTTGCTAAGTACTGAGGATCCAAAGAAATGCAAGACAGTCCATGTCTTCGAGGAGTTCACAATGTAATGGAGGAGACATGTAAGCAACTATGAACAAACAACTACACATAGGATAAATAGGAAATAATCAACAGAGGGAAGACACTAGAATTAAGAGGTGTTGATGTGAAAGACTTTGTGTAGAAGATGAGATTTTATCTGGGCTTGAAGGAACAGGAAAGTGAAGACACTGAGATAAGGAGAGCATTCCATGCACGGGAGATAGCCAATGAAAAATGCCCAAAGTACAGGAATGAGTTATCTAGTACGAGGAACATACAAGGAAGCCAGTATCACTGGACTGATGAGTATGTGGTGAGGGAGGGGATAAGATGTAAGGATACTAGAAAAGCAGGGGAAAGGTATGAAAGGCTTTGAATGTCCAAGAGAGGATTGTATTTCTGATCCTAGAGATGGAGGGTAGTCACCAAAGTTTTTTGAATAGGATGGTAGCATATTAGGACAATCACTTTGATAGCTAAAGGATGGAGTAGAACAGAGAGAGGTTTGCAGCAAGCAGACCAATGGACAGGCTATTGTAGCATATAGGCATAAGGTGAAGAGCATGAGTTCAGGAATTGGGGAGAAAAGAAGATTGTTAGCAGGTACTGAACTCATTGAGGAAAGAAGGGCAATGTCTTGGAGGTCTATAGATAATAACTACCAGAATTTTTATTGGGGGAGGGGTTAATGTGTATTTAGTGAACCACAAAAGAAAGAGACAGCTGAATGATGGTGCCTAGAGAATGGCTGTGAGGATCAAGGAATATTCCAACTCTCCCACCTAGATCAGTGAGAGAAGGAGAGGATACAAGTGAACTTTTATACAATACATACAGTAAGGGATTTTATGTCATCTAATAACAACAACAAAATGAACAACAATAATAACATAGCAACTACTAAGTGCCAAGGCTGTGCTAAGCACTTTTAAAATATTATCTCATGTGGCCCTCACAACAAACCTAGGAGGAAAGTGTTTTTATTATCCCCATTTTTGAATTGATGAAACTGAGGCAGAGTGAGACTGAGTGACTTGCCCAGAGTCATACAGCAAGTGTCTTGGGCTGGATTTGAACTCAGTTTTTCCTGACTCCAGGTCCAGTATTCCATCTCCTGCACCATCTATCTGTCATCTGGAAGGAGCAAAGTCTCACTGAGAGCTAGAAGATGGAGGAAGTGATGAAGGGGAAAAAATTTAAGATGAAAGCAATTTTGTTCACTTTGGAGCAGGTGTTCTAGATGGCAGAGTGGAAGGGTGGGTAGCTGTGGGATGGGATATAGTTAAGAGTCTTTGGGGAAATGGGAATAGAAAATTGAGCAATGGAAGATGAAGAATGGGGTATGTATGATTACTTACTGGGTTCAGATGAAGAGGGTATAACAAGGAGGGAGAAATTTTTAGACAGATTTTCAGTGTCCTTGGAGATTTGACCTCAGGGTGGAGTCCTTTCAGAGCCTTGGGTAATTCAAGTGAGGGAGCAAGAACCTGGAGCAAAAGGAACATTGTTACTCTCCTTCCTCCCAAGGCAGGACACCAGACTGGAAATTAGATGTAATGATACCTTCTCCTTTCCCCCCAGAGGCAGCAGACTGATATGGCAGAATAGTGCTTATGTTCTTCCTTTAAGAAGTTGTAGACCTGCATTAGTAGTTAGTATGGTGCCGTTCTCTATTCTTCTAAAGAGATGCACAACAAACAAAGTAGGATAAGCACTTAGGTCTTTTTACTTTCCAGGAAGAGGTTGTTGGGTCATAGGCTCATGTATCTAAAGGTGGAAAGAACTATGCAGGTGATTTAGCCCAATCATACCCATCACATATAAGAAATCTAAGTCATGCAGATAAAATGCTTGATTTGCGTTTCTGGGTAACCGTGAACCCAAATCTGAAACATTTGCATCAGACTCTTCTCATTAGTAAAGAGAAAGATGTCTTGATGCTGTACGCCAGAGTGAGGGGCTGAATTGGCCCAAGAGCATTGAAGAAGAGACTTCTTACTTTCCTGCTTTGAAAGATGACATATATGGGTCTCATACTCTCTTTTGGACTGACTTCAGCTCCAGGAATAGAAAGAAAAGACTTTGGAAATTGGGAACATATTGAGGAGGCTTCTATCTTCCAAAGTCCTTTCTCTCCCTCCCCAGAATCAGCCCCAAAGAGATTCTAGGACTACACATGTGCCCTGGAAAGAGGAAAGAAGAAAATCTTTCGTTTACAAAGTTTTCAGGGCAATTCTTTGCCTCCTAAAAGCATGAATCATGAGGTCATCATTCTCCCCACTAATGAGGATTGTCTTGTGAAAATGCTGCAAGCTTGAGACCTGGTTTACAGTTGTTTTGTGAAAGGCCTAAAACCTCTGTCTAGTGAAATTAGCTCCATTTAACTGTGATATTATACCACCCCCCAATGCCCTCCAGCCTCATCCCTTCTGACCATGAACAAAACATATAATGCTCCTCTGAAAATGACCAGGAGCATGATAGAACTGAGATTAGTGGAAGACCCTATTGCAGACCTCTGTCCTTAAGCCTTCATGAGCAATGCCAAGTTCATGGTTTTATAAACATTTACCATTTAATAGATATGCTGGAGAGAATGCGAAGGAAAAACAGGGACTGGGAAATTGCCTCTTGTTTTATATAATAAAATATTTATCATGATAAACTATCTGGATGTTTTGACAAAGCACATCAAAGAAAGCAATGTACGTATAAGATCAATTTGCATATTTACAGAAACAGTGTTATCAATGTCAGCCCTCATATTTCTGTCCAAGATTACATATTTAATGTAGTTATAAATATGCCAAAATAAGAGCACGTACACGTTCTCCAGTCTCGTTCAGTCTTTGCCAAACATGACTTGTTACTGTTCTGCTTCTTTCTGGACTAGGATGTTTGCTAGTTTCATAAAAATATGTAAGGCTAATAGATCTTCAAATTTTCTGTGCATTCAAAGTGAGAATATTTTTTCCTACCCAAATGTGAACTTTCACATCCTAGAAATAAAAGATAGAGAAGACCCATAAACCTGCCTACCTTTGTTACTGAGAATTTGTTCATTATTAAATGTCAGGGCATAGTGAAATATCTATATAAGGAGCTAATTTTTTGCCTGCATGTTCTGACCATGCTTTGTAGTCAGACAGATGCAACACTAGTGATGGATCTGACAGCAGAATTAAGATGGACAGTAAGGCAGCTGGGTTGTGCAATGGATAGAGGACTGGGCCTGTAGTCAGAAAGACCTGAGTTCAAATCTAGCCTAACCAACTGCTGGTATGATCCTGGGCAATTTAGCCTCTGTCTACCTTAGTAAAGTGCTTTGCACAATGCCCAACACATAATGGGTACTTAAATGCTTGTTTCCTTTCTTTATTCTCCCAGATGTGCATCTGCTTCTTAATCTAACACTGAGCAACAAAGTATGTTTGTTTTGGTTTTTTGGGTTGTTTTTTTTTTGCTTTTTGGAGGGCAATTGGGGTTAAGTGACTTGCCCAAGGTCACATAGCTAGGTTTATGTGTGCGTGTGCGTGTGCGTGTGTGTGTGTGTGTGTGTGTGTGTGTGTGTGTGTTAAGTGGCTGAGGATGGATTTGAACTCAGGTACTCCTGACTCCAGGGCTGGTGCTCTATTCACTGCACCACCTAGCTGCCCCCAACAAAGTATGTTTGGCACTGTCCTAGTTTCATTCTATTTCATCCTACCCATATAGCCTCAGACTTCATCCCTTTATTATTTTAACGTCTCTATAATTCTTGCCTTGTGGTTTTTCTTTTCAAATTGAACTGAATTTAAATTTTTTTCCTTTTTTCTGTTTTTAGTTAACAAAAATCTACTTCTTTGTCATTCCCACTCTTAAAGAAAGAAGAAAGAGAGAGAAAAGAAAGAAGGAAGGAAAAAAGGAAGGAAGGAAGGAAGGAAGGAGAGAGGGAGGGAGGGAGGGAGGTAGAGAAGAAGGAGGGAGGGAAAGAAGGAAGGAAGGAAGGAAAGAAGGAAGGAAGGAAGGAAGGAAGGAAGGAAGGAAGGTAGGAAGGAAGAATATGCAACATGCATAGTCAAGGAAAACAAATTTCCTCACTGACTATGTATAGAATGAATAAGTGTCATTCTATACCCTAAATCCATCACCTCTCTTTCAGGATATGAATATCATACTTCATCATGGGTCCTTTAGAATCATGGATGGCCATTTCCTTGGCCACAGTTTTGCTGCCTTCAAAGTTGTTTGTATTTACAATGTTCTTATTGTATAAAACTATTCTTCACATTTGGTTCACTTCACTCTGCATCAGTTTACACAAACCTTCTCAGATTTTTGCAGCACCAATGCAATATTCACAGTGCCCATGATCACTATAAATATGCCTGCATGGTGTTTGATTGCAAAATATAACAGACTCTCCATATAGAAGACAGAAGCAAAACATTTATTCAGATACCAGAAAACAAAATCCTAAAACCAGTAAACCAATTCCATCATAGTAGCAAAAAAGTTAATAAGAGCACAGAGAAGCACAACATCCTTTAGCCTTCACACAATATAATACCAATATTTACTCACAAACCTATCTGTCTCCCTGGGAAGCATGCTCTCCTCCCAACCATCTAGTATGGCTCTGACTCCCAGCTTCCTGTAGGTTCTGCTCCACTCTTCAGCAAACTCCTCCTACCTCAGGCTCCATGTGATTACATTCAGCCTATTAAGAGAGAGTTTATTTTCAAAGCAGGGAAGGTCTTCAAATTCCCCTAGACTTATTAAGGGGCAGGGAAGATCTTCAAATTCCTTTTACCATTACAGTTCTCTGAAACCATCCCTTTCATCATTTCTTGGAGCACAATAATATACTATTACCTTCATTATCATCTAGTCATTCCCACTTATCTCATTCGTTTCCAGTTCTTTGCCCCCATAAAAAGACCTGCTATCAACATTTGTGCAACTATGAGTCCTTTTCTTCTTTCTTAGATCTCTTTGGGGTATGTTGTCTCATGATTCTTCAAGCATCTCTGTCCTCTAACCTCTATCCCCAACTTCCCTACTTCTACCCAACAGCATCAGTATGACCATCACCATAAACTAGGCACACTTTGATGGCCAAGGAAGGCATTAGTCCATTTCTTTAACAGCAGGGAAAGAGGTTTGTTGACTGTTTCCATGGCAGGCACTCTCTCCTCAAAAGCCATGAATAAGGTTCATTACAGAAAGAACTAGCTTGGAAGGTAGGGTAATTGGACAGGTGAAACAAGTAGCAAATAATGCCAGCTCAAACCACTTTCTCCATGAAGCCTTTCCTTATTATAGAATTATAGGATTGGAGAATTAGGTCTAGGAAAGGACCTTAGCCATCATCTAGTCTAATCACTTCATTTTAGAAATGAGAAAACTGACAACCAGGAAAGAAAAGTGGCATAGAGCATAAACAACAGAACCATATGCCAGGCACTCTGCTAAGGGCTGGGGATACAAAGAAGGAAAAAAAACAATCCCTGCCTTCAAGAGCTCATAATGTACTGGAGGAAAATACATGTAAATAAATAGGTCAATGCAAGTTCAAGAGGAGTCAAGAATGTGATAAAGTTACTATAAAACCAAGCAGTACTAAAGTGATCTTAATTTATATTATAGCATTCATATCAGTAGAACTAATAATCTGACTGTAATCAGTTCTCTAGTTCAGTATCTACATCAATGTCTAGTTCAGACTAGAAGCCAAATGTTAAGGACATTGACAAACTAGTGAGCATGTAGAGAAGAGCATCAGGGATAATCAGGAGTGACAAATTATGACCTATGACAAAGGGCAGAAGGAACTGAATAAGAAATGAATTAGGAGGAGAATACGATAGTTGCTTTCAAATACCTGAGGATCTGTCATGAAAAAGTATAAAGCCAAGCATGAGCAGCTTTCCAGAGGGCTGCTGCTGTGAATAGCTTCAACGTTTTAATTACGTAGTATAGTGAACTCTATTTATTCAGTAACAAACTAAGACAAAACTTTGACAGAAACCAAAGTACAATGTTCACAATGTCATAGCATGACAAGTTATCACTAAAGGGGCCACATTGTTTTCACAAAAATGGTCACCTAGTTTTAAATAAATGATATCATTCAGTAAGTCCTTAACTCATCCTTAAGGACCAGGCCTCCTTAAGGGACACAAAGTACAAAGGTCAAATTTCTCCGCCTCTAGGTCACAGTAAATCATGATCTTCTCAGTAAGCATTAAGTACCCAAGGAGAGGTCTTTTCATCTTGACTCAATGCTGGCTCTCAGATTCAAGGTTCTTCTTCCATAGTCCCGGTTTCTGCCCAAATCTACCCAATTGTCACCTGGATTCAAAGGCAGGCAGCTCTCAGATACTTGTCCAGCTCCTCGTCCAGTTCCTTGTCCAGTTGCTCATCCAGTTCCCATTCCATATTGAAGCTCACAGTGTCCAGTCCACCTCAAGTCCTTCACAGTTCCTGTTTCTGGGAAGACAAAGCTTAACAGAGCCAAAACAACATTTATACACATTGCTGGCACCATCATCAATTCACTATTTGCCTGTGAAATCAACAGACCCACAAACAAGGTCTAAGATGTCAACACAAATCATCAGTATAGAAATCAGCACAGACCCACAAACAAGGTCTAAGAGATCAACATCATCAGTAAAGTCCCAGGACCTCCAAAACCCTCCTCCAGGACTTCTGTAAACAGACAACCAGAAAATCCTCTTTTGGGACTTCTGGTAAGGTCCCAGGGCTTCTGTACAAAGTATCACAAACAAATATCAACACAGCCAGAGGAGACAAACAGAGTGCCAGGATACCACAAGTTTTCTCCTTCTTGACTCGGCCACCACAAGAGTTCTTTTCTCAGTTCTGCCACCACAAATTCTGTTCTCAGTTCTTCTCAGTTCTGCCCTCAGTTCTTCTCAGTTCTTTTAAGTTCTGCCACCACAAATTCTGTTTTCAGTTCTGCTTGCTCCAGCCTGGGCCTCTCCTTATATAGGGTCATTAGCTCCTCCTCTTCCTGTTGCATTAGCAACAGAAGTTCACAGGTTCTAAGGTTCACAAGTTGTGGGGTTCACAAGTTCTGCTTCTCAACAAAGACTGATGGTCAAGGCTCAAAAGAAACTTGAACTGAAACAAGATGTCAACTAAATAGCTGAAAGAAGGTGTTTACTACTTCTTTGCTTGCCACTACAGGAAGAAAGACCACATTGGCATTATGTAAATATGATTCTAAAGAGCAGAACTAGAACCATTTGGTGAAAATTTACAAAGAGGAAAATTTTAGTGGAACTTTCTAAGAATTAGAACTAACAATGAATTGGACTTACAAAGTAATGAATTTTCTATCCCTATTAAGCAAAGGACAGATGATATCTACTGAAGAAAGGAGTAAAAGGAATTCCTGCATTAAAATATAATAGGATTTAGAGCTGGCAAGAACTTTTTGGAGAAAGTATGGTACAATGGGGAAAATGTTGCCCTTAGAGCTGCAGAATGTAAGTTCAAATATTAGTTCCATCACATTCTACTTTTTAGCTACGTTACCTTGCACAAATCACTTAACCTCTGTACCTCAGTTTCTTCATCTGTAAAATGAGGGAGTTGGTTTAGTCAACCTCTCAAGTCCCTTCTAGCTTTGGACCTTTGATCATCTATGCCAACATTCCCTTCTTAGAGTTGACTTTCCCGTAGTTGAATAGCTAGTCAGTGGCAGAAAGTTTAAATGAGACTGTTACCTGCCCAAGGTGACAGAAGTAACAGCTGAAAAATGAACCCACCTCCTCTGACTCAAAATTAATTGCCTTTTTTGCTACACCAAACTGCCAACCCTACCCAATGAAGTTGGATAAACTCCTTTGAATTTATTTGAATTATTTCTAAATTCTCCTTATGGGCAAAGAAAATCTCTCGTTTTTATCCCTGTTATTCTCCAATTCCTTCCTAATAGACAGCAGAATAAATGTGAATATTATTTTTCCCATATCCATCAATCTAAAAAGCTAAGTCATTACATGATAAAGCTAGAAAAATCCATGCAATGGGCAACAAATGTTATATCTGAGTAGTTTTCCCTAATATATGACCTGAGTTTTACTTTACCTTATTTCATTTGCTGGGTTTTTTTTCTTTCCTTCCAGTAGAATGTAAACTCTGTAAGGTCAGGCATTATCTCATTTTTGTCTTTGTATATAGAGTTCCTAACTCAGTGCCAGAGAGCATGGTAGGCATTTAATAATCTTTTGCTAAAGCAGAGGCTATGAATAGCACAATGGAAGTGCCCTATGCTTGAAGTCATAGAACTTAAGTTCCAATCCCAACTGAGCTACTTACTACCCATTTGACATTGGGTAAGTCATTTAACTTCTCTGGGCCTCGGTTTCATCATCTGTAAAATGAGAGAGAATTGTATTCATTTATCACTGAGGTCTCTTCAAGTTCCAAATCTACAACTGTCTGAATTTCTGCACAAAAAAAATCCTTTTCTTTTTAATTTATGCCCTCAAAATATTTAGAAATATTATGACTTCCCTACCTGAACAGACTCAGCATCAAAAATTTAACGATTTTTGTTTTTCTTCTTGGAGTTTTATAACCAACAATCAGAGGAAGTCATTAGTATCAAAGTACTGATACACTTTGGTATATTTCAATCATTTTTACATTGTTTAATGTTATTCACTACCTACATAGGTTATGTAGAAAGGAGCATTCTAATAACCATTAGAACCATGCAAGTGGAAGTTAAAACTTATGGATTCGATTTTCCACTGACTTCACTACAACCTTGGGAAATTCACTTAATATTTCTCTGTCTCAGTTCACCCATTTGCATTACCAATTTTATAATAATCTTAATTCACTTGTAATGGCAGTGTGAGGCCTAATTAATGTTAGTAAACTTCCCTGAGATTTTGAAGGTAAGGAAATTTGAGAACTATAGTATTCTTAAAAATAGATAATATATTTAAGATGTTTGGGTGATTCAATCTTCAAACTTAAAAGAATCTTCATTCTTTTAAATCAGTTAAACCTTAAATTTTTCATTTTAAAGCAGAGATCTGGCCTTTCATGGAAATAAACTGAGATTACTTTCATTCAAGTGAAAAAGGAAAGGAATTCTTTCTGTGATTAAAACCCACTGGCACCTCATTTCCTGGGTATGTTGCTTTTGTCTTTTTTTTCCCCATTTTTCTCCTTTAATTGTCATTTTAAACCCTCTGGAGTTAGGAAAGAAAGGTAACAGAGTGTAGCAAAAAGAGAGGTATCCTTGGAGGCAAAAAAGAAGTGGGTTCAGGTTCTTCTCTGACACATACTAGTTGCACGACCATGGGCAAGTCACTTAACCTTTTCTGTACCCAGCCAATTATTTTTTAAACTCAGAATTTTTTTCACTGAAGCTTTTATAATAACATTTATTTATGAATATATATATGTATATGCATGTAAGGCAATTCTTTAAGACTGTAAGCTACAATAAAGGGGACAGTCTCAGAGAAACGTAGAAAACTCATCTGAACTTATGTAGAGTAAAACAAGCACTACCAGGAAAACAATTTACATAATAAATTATATAATAAAACATTGTCAAATTAAACAATTTAGAAATATTTAAGAACTCTGACCAATATAACAATCAATCACATTTCTAGAGTATTAATGCTGAAGAATACTACCCATCACTTGTCAGAGAGGCAACAGACAAAATATTCAAAGTGAGATACACATTTGGAGGCACAGGCAAGAAGAAAATTTCTTTTGCTTTACAATGCATATTTGTTATGAGGGTTTTCTTTTTCCTGTGGGGAAAAAATGAATTTTCATTCATTATGAAAATAAAAAATCAATTTTTTTGAAAAGACTAGACTATTGATCTGTTTCCATGGGAGAAAATTCCTTGCCCAGAGTTCATGAAGTCACAAATTTGAGGAAGGAAGGAAGGAAGGAAGGGAGGAAGGAAGGAAGGAAGGAAGGAAGGAAGGAAGGAAGGAAGGAAGGAAGGAAAGAAGGAAAAGGAATGAGGGAAAAGGAAGGAAGAAAGAAAAAAAGGAAGAAAGGAAGGATAGAAGGAAAGAAGAAAAACAGAAAAACCTTCACTTTTCAGGTATAGTAATGCTTGATAAATTTCAAATGAGCTTATCTATTCATCAAATGTAGCCTATTCTACATAACAACATACCAGAAAATATAGATAAAGATATATATGGTAAGCTCAACATAGACAAGTTGGTTAGACATAAACTTTGTTTACATCACAGTTGTGTAATTTTTGCCAAGTAGAATGAGTAAACTTGGGGAGAATTTCTAATGTTCAGGAACATTACAGCCTCACAGTACCCTTTCCTCCCATAGGGAAATGTATTTCTTAAGTATATTTTACCATTTCTAACACCCTCTTAATGCCCTATCCATCATTCAGTCTGATGCATTTCCCTTAGTTCCTTTTTCAGGCCTCAAATGATCACATCTGATTCTAAGAAAAGGTAATGTAGAGAAAAACGGTCTTAAAATTAGCTTTTCTCAAGAGATGACATAAACTAGTATCAGCACAGAAAAGAGATAATAAGAGAGTAAAGGAAAGTATGACAGCTTAGTTTTTTTGGCATGCCATCCTCACCCACCACCCTTGCTAAGTTTCAGTGTTCCTATACTGATGTTAAAGGACTCATATACAGTCTAATTGCAAAATTTCTTCAAGGAAATTTTTCACTCAACTACTTTCTCCCCTGTGGAATGAATTTGAGTTGGCTCTCAATTTATCACATGAATTAAAGGATTAGTTCATTTTGTCCAGTTTCCTCATTTTAAAATTGAGAAGGCTGAGGTCTGGGGACTGAATGACTTGCCCAAGATTACAGAGGAGGTAAGTGGAATAGCTAGGATTCAAACTTAGGCCTTGTGACTCTAAGCTTGGCATATTTTCCCTTGCACCACAAAACTTTTTTTTAATGTATTTTTATTTCATTAACTCTTCCCCAATTACATTTGAAATTTTTTAATATTTATTTTTTTACTTTGAGTTCCAAATTCTCTCCCTCCCTCCTACCCCTACCCCACCCCTGAAGAAGGCGAACAATATATCAGTTATACCTATGAAGCCATGTAAAACATATTTTCATATTAGTTACATTGCAAAAGAAAACACATCAAAAAAGTGAAAAAAGTATGTGTAAATCTGTACTCAAAGTCGTTCAGTTCTTTCTCTAGAGAAGGATGACATTTTTTCATTATGGGGTCCTTTATAATTGTCTTGGATCGTTGCCTTGATCAGAGTGGCTAAGTGTTTCACAGCTTATCGTTCTTACAACATTGCTCTTCCTATGTATAATGTTCTGGTTCTGCTCATTTCCCTTTGCATTAGCTCATATAAGTCTTCCTAGGTTTTTCTGAAACCATCCTGCTTGTCATCTCTTAGAACATAATAGTATTCCATCACAATCCTGTACCATAAACTGATCAGCAATTCCCCAATTGATGGACATCCCCTTAATTTCCAGTTACCACAATATTTCTAATGATGATTGTCTGTATTTTGGGTTACCCAAAATGGAACTTGCTTTATGTTTCTGCTTTTACTTCCTCTCCACCTGCCCCCACCAAACTATAAAATGGGTGATGATAGGGAGCTGCCAAAAACTGTCTTGACCCTGGACCGATTGAGGGACAGGGAGCCTTAGGATACTAGGTTTAGAGTCTGAGGGCCAGGATTCCAACCCTATAGCTCTATTACTTACTACCTATGTGACCTTGGGCAACTCACTGCACCTGAATTAGTGGACAGAGCGCTACATAAGTTTAGTCACAAAAACCTGGGTTCAAATCTTCCTTTGACACTTAGTAGTTGTGTGACCCTGAGCAAGTTACAATCTCTTCAATTTCTTCAACTGTAAAATGAGAAAGTTAAACTTTAAGGTCCTTTATACCTCTAAACTATGACGTCTCTGAACCTCTGTTTCATCACCTGGAAAATAAGCGGGTTGGACCTGAAGATCCCTTTTTACTCTAAGTGCTGTAATTCTATGAGTGGAGATTGGGAACCACAATATTTCCAAAAATTAAACATACGCCACGTACTAAAATAAAAGGCCTCTTTGAGACTGAGCTAGCCTGGGCTTCTACGGCAAGATTTCTACCTACAGTGACTCTTCTTAGAAGAGCGATTTGCTTCTTGTAGTAAAATCACATCTAACCAGCTGGATGAATTTCCCAGTTCTCAATGGACTTTGTCAATACTCAGTGGCAAAACTGAGCATGGATTACAATGACCTACTCACCCTCTCCCTTGGCTTGTAAAATAGACGGTCTTTATCAAATTCAAATGGTGAGATCAACATTTGGGAGAGGGCTTAGACCTGTGATTTCATTGGCTTAGGAAACTCCCAGTAAGGAAACCTACTCTACAAATGCAAGCTGGCACCTTGTCTACAGCTTAAAATCTTAGAGAATTGCTGAGAATCTTTAAAGATATTTTTTAAAAACCTGACAGCCTGGACAATAATGCATGGTTACCAACTGCCCAGACCTAAAGAACACTTAAATTTGAGTCCCTCTTGGAAGGGTAAATGACCTTTACAATACTAGACCTTAGGTTTCCTGGAGAAGGGGAGTGGGAACTACTATTTATTATAAATGTGAAAGCACTTTTTTAGGAGAAAATGACCTCTCTCTCTCTCTCTGGGGATCAAATGATCTACCCGGAAGAGGTCATTTGCTGTAAATATGTATGCACTTTGCTTTCATTCATCATTATCTAACCTAAATATCATTGTCCTTTGTAAGCAAAGGTGACACCCCTATCAGTTTTTTCTTATGTGGGTAAGGAAACCTTTATGGTGGTTGATATGTGACCATTAACCCTTCTCGATCTTCTTCACCTACCTCAACTGCTTTAAATATACAAGTCACCTAACCTGGCAGAGAGGATATTACTGCTATTCACTCTTCGTTAGCCTCTCTGCCACAGCATCTCTTGGACTATACCCTCTTCAAAGACCCAAATACTTCCAAGGTCTTTCTTCTTTGTTGCTTTCATCACAGAATCCATTAATTCACAAGCATTTAGTGGATACGTAGTACAGTACATGCCAAGCATTGTGCTTGGTTTTGGAGATGCAAAGACAAAAATGAAACAGGTTCTGGTCTCAAAGAGCTTAAATACTCTTAGATGGCAGACATGTGCACATACAGGTATATACAAAATAAATCCAATGTAATTTGTTGAGAGAGAAACCCCTTATCTACTAGGGATGGGAGGATATCAGAAAAGGCTTCGTGTAAGAGATGGTACTTGAGCTGAGCTCTGAGGGGAGCTAGGGATTCTAAGAAGTGGAGGCAAGGAGGGAGAGTATTTCAGAGAACATAGACTTTGGGAATTCCTAAGCTGTTTGCAAAGGTAGATTATTCCTTCCTTTTTCTGCTACCTGACTTTTGAATATCTCTACTTTATTTTATATCCACCAGGGGGTAGAAGGTGGGGAACAGGGAAGAATTCAACCCTGTCTTTTCATTATTTATTCACAACTCTGCTTAAAAGGCTTGATAAAGAAAAGGAGTAAAAAAAAAAATAGAGTTGAAGAATCGTAAGTGGATTCTCTTTATATGAAATGAGACAATCCTCCAGTTCCTTCAAAGAGCCAGCCTTGAAGTCAGGAAGTCTTGGGTTCAAGACCAGCTTCTGACACATGTAACTATACACAAGTCAACTCTCCAATTAAAATGAAATTATTACTTTTGGTATAAGGTTTAGTTCTCTAAGAGGAAGGAGGATTCCGAGGAAAATCTAGATAATATAAAAATCAAAGGGGTAGCTAGTTGGTGCAGTGAATAGAGCAACGGCCCTGGAGTCAGGAGGACCTGAGTTCAAATCCGGCCTCAGACACTTAACACAAAACTAGCCATGTGACCTTGGGCAAACCCCAATTGCCCTTCAAAAGAAAAAAAATCAAAAGAAAAAAAGAAAATCAAAGATATCAGTTAAAAAATCTATTTTGAAACACTTATTAAGCATCTGCAATTATGACACAATGTGCTAAGCACTGGGAATGCAAAGACAAAACCATCACTCTAAGAAAATGAATTATGGGTAAGTTGCTGATCTATATCAGTGGGGGCAATTCTCAGAACAGTCACAATCACTGGTCCAGACCTTGTCCTATTCTTCCCAGATGACTGAAAGTTGATGATAACATCGCTATTTCATTTCCAGATTATCATCAGTGTCCCTCCTTTCCAAATTGGGACAGGGCAATTCTGTGTTGTTCATTTCCCTGTCCTCTATTCATGTACTCCACTGTGGAAATTTTATGGTCAAAAAGCTGGAGACGGGAACGCTGCTCATTAATTCAGCTTTAGCAGTGGGGTGGGTGGAGGAAAATCTTAGCACAGTGTGACCTTTTTCAGGCAAGTAGTTCCCTCCATCCATGGGAGTGACAGCCCCTAAATTCAATCTTTCTCTGGTAGAGCAGTCTTCTACTGGTCTATTTTCAGGATGGATTCACATAAATTTTTCATTCTTATTAAAAGGCAAAATTGTTTTTTTAAAGGCTGGTAACATTTGAAAAGTCTCCATTCCAATGAGTAGCCAGAAAAATGGCTTTCCTAGCATGCACAACTGGTCTTACTCCGCACTTAGCATACTTAGTATATGCAAAATAAAAGAAAATGTGCCATGAACTTGGAAACATCCATTAACCTTCAGTTAATTTGCTTCCCCTCCCAAAATATAGCTTATGAATTAATTTTTTTTTTAAATTTGGAAGGGAGATACCTGGTAATATAGGGAATTTCTTCATATATTAATTTTCATTTTTGGTGAGATGAAGTCTGAAATTAGATTCGGATTGCAAATTATAGCTTTTGTGTGGGCTCCCTACTGCTTGCTAGTGAAATACTCAGGTTCCTGAGGATGAAGCAATTTGGTTTTCTGTAATAGGTCTGCAAGAGCCTTATTTCCCACTGGTAGAATAATATGTCTGCAGAATGAAGTAGAGGAATCAAACATTTGCTCTTTGACTTGGTCACCAGTAGGAACACATTAAACTGCAAAGAAAACAGATGTGGAAAAACAGGGCCCTGGCTATGTGCTTCATATTTATTTTGAAATCACCTTTCTAGCCCATATTATTCAGGTATTTTGATATATACTGTCTTAAAAAAAAAAAGGATTTTTCTTCCTCCGAAAAGGAATTAACTTTCCATGGTTATCTGTACATGAGACAATGGTTGTAATTACAATGCTTGTAATATACCCAGCATCCAATATCAGGCCTCTCTTCTACTTGCAGACTACATCACCATGAGTCAAAAAGTTGTGTTTCACATCTAAGTTGTTGTAGACTCTTTAGCTAAATGTGTTGTTATTAATTGTCCACGTTCATGTGCTATAAAGCCTCTAGGAGGAGGCTAGTGACAAAATGATTCGAAATGAGACTTAGACAAACTGACTTTCTTCATCACTTGCAAGCTGGACATATCAGTCAGCTGCCAGAATTCCAAACCAGACATCAATTTCTATGCTTTTTTTCTCTGGTTGGTGCTTCCTAGCAGAGACTGTTGATTCAGCCGTGCCATCATGGTTTGGAGATAGGATTTCTGTCTTCAGAGCCTCTTGCAACTTTGTACACAGTTTCAATTAATTTTGCTGCTTCTGTTGGTTGCTCAGGAAGATAAAAGTGTGGGGGAAAAGATGGGACTTCATAACAGTTTAGCAAACTTGTTTTGTTTTATATGGTTTTCAGTTGCCCTTTCTGCTGTGTCTTTGAGTATTGGGAAGAGATTTATGTTTTGCCAAAGTGGTTTCTCTTTCAGAAGTTTTCTGTATTTGAAATTCAAATCTCAGCTATCAGCAGGTTGTTTGCTCCAACTGTGACTTTTCATAAGTTCCTTAGCAGGGTCTCTCATGGAATATTTCTCAAATCAGGAGTTTCTTTACTTCCAAAGCCCAAAAGGTTTATGCACTAGTGGGTAGGCAGAAAGTTTTAAAACAGTCAGCTAATCTGTCTTATATCCATTTGACAATTATAATATTGAGAGGACATGACATCACATTTGATTTACATAAGCCTCTGACCTAAAGTTATTATGCTAATACATGATATCTCCCTTATCTGTGTCTTTGCATTGATTGTCCCATTGCATAAAATGCAATTGCTCATCACCTCCACCTCTTGGAAACCTTAGCATCCTGCAAAGGTCAAGTCAATAATAAAGGTTGGAATTTGTAAAATGTTTTAAGGTTTGCTAAACACTTTACATCTCTCATCTCATTAGATTCTCACGACAACCCTGTGAGGTAAATGCCATCATTATTTCATTTAACAGATTAGGAAAGTTGAGCTAAGAAAAATTGAGTTTTCGCTCAAGGTCACATAGCTAAATGTCTCAGGAAGGATTTGAACCAAGGACTTCCTGATTTCAAGTCCAACATTCTGTCAATTGCACTATCTAACTATGAAGGAACTAGCATCTACATGAACAGTTTCCTCATACCCTGGATTGCAAGTGCCTTCCCCCAAAATTACTTTGCATTTTATACACATATACACATGTGTACATATATATGTATATATAATGTGTGCATGTCACTTCTCCCAATAAAAGGCAAGCTCCTTGAAGGCAGGAACTATTCAACCCTTGTCTTTATATTCATAGCGCCTAGCAAATTGTTAGTTTCTTAATAAATATGCATAGCTTGATTGATCCATACCATTTCCCAATTTTAATTGTTTAGCATAACAATCTTCCCACTGGCATCTGGGTGTGTATGCAGCACCTGCCTTGCATATAGTTAGCAATTAGCAAATGTTTGTTGAATTGAATTTAGATTCGACAGCACCTGCTGCTATACTTGAATTGATCTGTGTGCTATTTTATCAATTTACATCCTCCTTCCTATGATCCATATCACCACCTAACCTCACCTTCTTGTCCTGTGCTATTTTCAGCAATATCTTTCTATAAATCTTCCAGAAAGGAATTTCCTAGCACATGGGTAGTCTTATTCTAACTCTCTTAATGTGGAGGATACCAGTGTGGTGGTCTTTCTATTTCTTTAGCTTGTATATGACCTGCCTACTTTCTTTTCTAGGCACATGTCAACTCACTAAAATGAGAATTTGAGGATGGGTAATTTTGCTTACATCATGCTTAGAACATTATTCTATTTCCTTAGTCTCCCTTTTCCATATAGTTCAATGAGGAGTACAATTGAAAATTCTCTTTCTGATCTGATGGTCTCTGATGCTATGCATAAAATTAACTCTCAGAATATTTAATTTTCCAGTGGTAGCACTTTTTGGTGATAGCAAAGAACTGGAAACAAAATCAGCAACCTTCATAGGATCATGAAGTTAGAGCTGAAAAAGGACCTTATCAAGTCTAAGTCCATCATTGAAAGGTGAGGAAACCAAGACCCAGAAAAGTTAAGGGTCATTTAGCTCATAAATGTCTGAGAGAGGATTCAACCCAGATTTTCCTGGCCCCAAATCCAGTGAACTATCCCCTATATCAAAATGCCTCTCAGTTATGGAATTTAAGCAATTGAACAATGGCCAAACAAGTTTTGAGAAATGAATATGACAGAATTATTACTGTAGCATAAAAATAAGGAATACAAGCAATTCAGAGAAACATAGTAAAGCTTATATGAATTGGTGAAAAGCAAAGCAGAATCAGGTATGTCTACAACCACATAAAGAAAAAAACAACAACACAATATAACAAAGCTCAGTGCTGTATAATTGCAATGACTATCTTGACCCCAGACCTTCAGAGATGAAGATTCTCTGCTTTTGTTGGGGAGGTGAGGGAACTATGAATGTAAAATATTATATATGTTTGCTATTTCACCATGTCATGGCCTCCTTCCTTCTCATGGCAGATGAGTAAGTCAGTAAAGGATCTTCATGCACACCAAATTGATCTGCACAAGATCCTCCAATAGATCAGATCACTCTCCTCTAAGTCCTACTCTAGGATTCATTGAGCAGATGGCATAGGAGGCTATGGCATGGTTCTGCACAGAGATCAAGTCAACAAGCATTTATTAAGCACCTACTGCATAAAAGGCACTGTGCTAAACATGACTGAGAGAAATAATAGTTCCTGCTCTCAAGGAACTCACAGAGAAATGGGGAAGACAACATGCATCTATACAGCTATATAGAAACAGACAAAATTAATTGGGAGATAATGTGAGAGGGAACATTCTAACATTAAGTGGGATCAGGAAAAGCTTCTTGCAAAAGGGCTTTTAGTTGAGACCTGAAGGAAGCCTGAAAAGCCATGAGAAAGAGATGAGGAGAGGAGAGCAGTCCTAACATCAGGGACAACCAGTAAAAATTTAGCATCTCATTCAAGGAACAACAAAGAGGTCAATGTCACTGTGTCCCAGAGTATGTAGAAAGGAAGAATGTCTAGGAAGGCTTGAAAGGTAGGAAGGGGACAGATTATAGAGGGCTTTAAAAGTCAAACAGAGGGTTTTACATTTAATCCTAAAGGTAATAGGAAGTCAGTGGAGTTTGTTGAATAGGAGACTAGAGAGGTGATATTGTTTAGAACTATGCTTTAAAATGAAGATTGATTTGACAGCTGAGTAGAGGATGAAGTGGATTGAGGAGAGAGATTTAAGGCAGGGAGACCATTAGAAGGCTGTTATAATGTTTGAAACCAAACCTACAACGTCAAAATATGCATAGATTTTATTTTGAGAAGATGCTATATATGTTAATTTCCTACCTATCGCCTATTTCCTCTTTGTTTCTTGCTTTTCTACAGTGTGACTGCTGATTGATGCTATTCATTATCCTTTCCTGCCCTGTCCTTTCAAAAATTGGCCATTTTTTTCAGGAGGTCAATCCAAGTCTGAACCATTCTTCCTATTCCTTGTCTTTTGTTGATCTAGTCAATCTTCATAGAGAAAGTGTACATTCCAGCATAGTGAATACTTATCAACCCCCCCAAAATTTTAACAGCAAAAATGAGAGGTTTACTGGATGTCTTAGGATCATAGGTTTAGAACTGGAAGATATCCTTGGGGTCATTTAGTCCAACCTCTATCTTTGGGTCTTGCTCAAGGTCACTGAGATGGCAATTGGCAGAGCTGAGATTCAAACACAGGTCCCTTGACTCCAATCCAGAATTCTTTCCACTACACCTTCTGCATCCTAAATACTAAAACATGGGAGAACTAGTATTTTGAGTTTTTATCTCCATATTCTTTTACTGACCCTGGGTGACTGAGTTTTACTTTTCTGACCCTGGGTGATTGAATTTTAATGTTCTATTCACTCTTCAGATACTGGATTTAAAATATACTGGTATTTTATATAGTATTACTAATATCAGATATTTGGTGTTCTTTTTATTCTGAAAGTTATTCCTTCTACCTAGAATTCCTCTGCATATTGAGAGGTGATTAATTGTTGCCTTGATTGATGTAATTATGCTTTTTTACATTTACACATAAAAAGAATTCCATCAAGGCTAGTGAAACTTCAATTTCATCAGAATGTTTTGAAATCATTATTCACCTGTTCAGGAACACATCTCAGAAGCTCCCAAATATCCTGTGTTTAAAACAGGCAAAAAATCATAGAAATTCAGAAATTGGAGAGAACTTAGTGATCACTGGTCAACCTCCCCTCTTCCATTTTAATGAAAAAATGACTAGAGGCCCTAGAGACAATGGTTGTTGTTGTTGTTGATCCTTCATTTTCAAAGGGGACCAATGACATCACAGGGTGACATCTGGACTTGAGTGTGAATTGGATTAAAGCGAGGCAGAGTTGCATAAAGATCACCAGCCTCATTCTTTTTTCCTGTATCATTAAAATTCAGTGGTGAGAGAAAAGTCGAGATGACTGACAATGACCCAGGATGCAGTGGATGACCAAGCTCTGTTGCACACTGCCTGCTCCAACAGAGAGTGTGTCAACTCCTTAGTAGTCAAAAATTATTTCTCTGCTTGGGGAGCTTCATACTATAAGTCTAGGTTAGGGCATGTCCTCACTAGTATAATGGTAAGTATCCCCACTTGTCACATGGGAGACCAGGGTTTGATTCCTCTATGGGGAGGCCATAGCACTTGTTTTGGGAGGCTAGGTGGCACAGTGAATAGAGTACCAGCCCTGGAGTCAGAAGGACCTGAGTTCAAATCTAGACTCAGACACTTAACACATACTAGCTGTGTGACCTTGGGCAAGTCACTTAACCCCAATTGCCCTGCTTTCCCCCCTCCAAAAAGCAATAATAATAATAATAATAATAATAATAAGTCAGGAGCATCTGTAAGAGGCTATGGATAAGAGTCACTACAGGAGTGAGTTGTTTCCTTACCCACCCCAAGTTCTTTTCCCAAATGGATGGAGATAATGGTTGAAGCACCCATATAGCTTCTTAAGAAATGTAAAGTCCACTAATAGGGAAAGTATTCTCAACTAATGACTAATAAGTGGCAGACTTTCTTTTTTTTTCTTTTTGGAGGGCAATTGGGGTTAAGTAACTTGCCCAAGGTTACACGGCTAGTTTTGGTGTTAAGTGTCTGAGGCCGGATTTGAACTCAGGTCCTCCTGACTCCAGGGCTGGTGCTCCATTCACTGCGCCACCTAGCCACCCCAAGTGGCAGACTTTCAACTAAAACCTGAGTCTTCTGGTACCTAGTCTAGGCCTCTCTCTACTATATCACATTATTAATTGACAAAATTTTTAGGGAAAGTAACCTTTCTTGAACAAACACACATGTATTTGGGCATTGGAGATCAGTATTTGCTGTCAAATATGAAATTCCCAGCTCCTATCTACATAAACCCATGAGAACCATGGAGATGTGACTAATTAAAAAGACAATATCTCCTTCCCCCTACCTTAGAGGGAGGGAAAGAAGGGGTTAGATGAACCCAGAATGGCAAAAAGGTCCAAAACTGGACTATATAATAAAGAGGATTGCTGCCTTGGTACAGTTTGTCTTCAGCAAAGGGCTATCCTTAGTCTCCTCCCATGAACTATGAGCCCAACCAACTTCAACTACATGGACAACCAGAAGCTGAGTGATCGTCAGATTTTCCATGGATTGATGGAAAATGAGAAGGGAAGAACTACTGGGACTTAGTGTGACTATTACTGTTGCTACCACTGTAATAACCAGAGGTAATCTGTTGAATCACCTAGAGCTGTTGCAGGAAACACTGCAGCCATCTTCGTTTGCTTATAGATACAGATAGTGAAATTCTCCTCTCCCCAATCATCTTTCCTGGGGAAATTATAGATACATCCTAAAGCTTAGATTAGTTTCTTTGAAGTTTATAGTTTGCATTGCCATTCAACTAGTCTCAAAGAAAAAAAAATTGCACTTAATGCCTATGTTGGTTTATATTTGCCCTTGATCAATGGCAGATTAGAGGGAGTTCATGGTTGCCTACACAGAGAGAAATAAGGAAATTCTATAAGTCACCAAGGTTTCCTCAGCAAGGGTCATGGAACAAATTAAAGATATTTTATTGATAAATTTTATTTTAACTCCCATCAAGTACAAGAAATATTGAACCATATGAATCTATACTATCATGGATTTATCTCTCTTAGTAGGGTGTGGAAGCAAGGGGACCATTGTTAGCCTCTCCCCATGAGCTATGAGCCCAATCAGTTCCAACCACAATGACAACTAGAAGCTGAGTGATTTTCCTGGGTACAAATGAGTCATCTGGGTTAGGAGAAATTACACTTAGTAGAGAAAAAGATTCTCCTATAGTTCCTCTGGGGAAATAGCCTCTGACAATTCTCTCTTCATATTGGTCCATTTTATGGGGCATAAATGCAAGGAAATCCATTCTCTTCATGATGGAACCAGATATGGTGGTGAGAAAGAGTGGCTTCTGAAGGAAGGAGTTAGGAAAGAGTGGTTCCACTAACACAAG